>CM052702.1:77701969-77820310 GCA_028551405.1 Uromys caudimaculatus
TGAGTACATACCATGTTCGTTCTTTTGTGACTGAGTTACCTCACTCAGGATGATATTTTCAAGTTCCAGCCATTTGCCTGCAAATTTCATTAAGTCATTGTTTTTTATAGCTGAGTAGTACTCCATTGTGTAAATGTACCACATTTTCTGTATCCATTCCTCTGATGAGGGACATCTGGGTTGTTTCCAGCTTCTGGCTATTATAAATATGGCTGCTATGAACATAGTGGCGCATGTATCTTTGTTACATGTTGGGGCATCTTCTGGGTATATACCCAGGAGAGGTATAGCTGGGTCCTCAGGTAGTATTATGTCCATTTTTCTGAGGGTCCGCCACATTCAGCTGGCTTTCTTATAGAGCCCAAGACTACCAGACCACAGATGATACCACTCACAAGGGGCCCTCCCCCCTTGATCACTAATTGGGAAAATGTCTTACTGCTGGATCTCATAGAGGCATTTTCTCAGCTGAAACTCCTTTCTCTGTGATAACTCCAGCTTGTGTCAAGTTGACACACAAACCTAGCCAGTACAATTGAGCCCGTGTCAACTTGACACACACACATCACCAATAAGCCTCGACCCTTACTTCCTTTTTCATCCCCAAGATCTAAATAACTTTACAAGTCCCACAGTCTTTGCAAATTCTTACATATTAACATCTCAGCCCCTTTTAAACATCCAATCTCTTAAAATTCAAAGTCTTTTAAAAATTCAAAGTCTCTTAACTAACTGTGGGCTCCACTAAAACCTTCTTTCTTCAAGAGGGAAAAATATCAGGCCACGGTCACAACCAAAAGCAAAATCAAACTATAACCATCCCATGTCTGGGATCCACTCATGATCTTCTGAATTCCTCCAAGGGCTTGAGTCACTTCTCCAGCTCTGCCCTTTGTAGCACACACAGCTCCAGATGCCTGTGCTCCTGCTCCACTGCTGCTGCTGTTCTTGGTCATCTCATGGTACTGGCATCTCCAAAACACTGCTGTCTTCTGCTGCAACTAGGTTTACCAACAGCCTCTCATAGGCTCTCTTCATGGTGCCAAGCCTCACCTCCTTTGCCTGAGCCCTTCAGTCCTGGGCCATCAATTGCAACCGAGGCTGCACCTTCACCAATGGCCTTCCATGGCCTCTCACAGTGCCCAGGCCTCAGCTGCTCTTCATGTTTCCTTCATGCCTTCAAAACCAGTACGACCTGGGTGACTCTTACACATTACCAAGTCCTGCCACAGCACAAGGTACAACCTTGGCTATCTCTGGAACACAATCTGTGTGCTCTCAGAAAACACTTCTCAGAAGATTTCACCTCAATAATGCTGGTATCTTCCCAATCACTGTCTTAAATCAAACTAGCAATGGCCCTGATAAGAGTCTTTAATCTTCCCTCTGAAATTTCACAAGCCAGGCCTCTATCTTCTGCACTGTTCTCAACATTATCTTCCAAGCTCCTATAGAACATTCCACAGAGCTCTTAACATTGCAATGACTCTTCTTGATCAAAGTTCCAAAGTCCTTCCACAGTCCTCCCCAAAACATGGTCAGATTGTCACAGGAATACCCCACTCTTGGTACCAATTTGTCTTAGTCAGGGTTTCTATTCCTGCACAAACATCATGACCAAGATTGAAGTTGGGGAGGAAAGGGTTTATTGAGCTTACACTTCCATACTGCTATTCATCAGGAAAGGAAGTCAGGACTGGAACTCAAGCAGGTCAAGGAGCAGGAGCTGATGTAGAGGCCATGAAGAAATGCTGCTTACTGGCTTGCTCAGCTGGCTTTCTTATAGAGCCCAAGACTACCAGCCCACAGATTGTATCATTCACAAGGGGCCCTTCCCCCTTGATCACTAATTGAGAAAATGCCTTACCGCTGGATCTCATGGAGGCATTTTCTCAACTGAAACTCCTTTCTCTGTGATAACTCCAGCTTGTGTCAAGTTGACACACAAAACTAGCCAGTACAAACATCCCATTCAATCATCCCATACTGAGTAACAAAAAAGAAAGAGCGCTTAGCACCAGCATTCATCTCTTTCTCCTTCTGACTGCAGAAGTGATGAGACCAGCTGCCTCAATCTGTAGACATGACTTTCGGCCATGACAGACAGTATCATTCAAATGCCAGTCAAAATAAACCCCTCCTTCCTTGAGTTGTTTTTTTGTCCTGTATTTTCAGAGCAATGAGAAAAGTCATTTGTCACTTTCCTCATGAGCACTTTATGAAATAGCCTAGGACTTTATCTTTACCCACTCTGATCTATTAAGGTGCCTGAAAATAGCATTTCTGAATGACTTAGATTGAATGCCTTTTGCTTTTAGAGATTCAACCTACAAGTTCCATACTCTTTTCCTTTTTAAACATTGTTTATGAATTTCATACTAATGGGAGATAATTCTATAAAGAGAGATGAAAGAATATATATATATATATATATATATATATATATATATATATATATATATATATATTTCACAGTTGCCAAGGCAAAAGGAAGAACTGTTTTGTCATAACTTATAGTTATTGAATTTCTGAAGATTATGCCCAGTTTTTATTGTTTGTCTGTCATCTTTGCCTCTTCTATCACCAGAAATCAGGGTACTGACTCAGAGTGCTGCACTGTTGGCTTAATTCTGCTAGAGACTTTTGTCCAGAGACTCAGTTAATTCTGAAGGTTGGAGCACCAGAGAACCTTTAAGTGGAACTATGAGGCTAAGGGAAACAAATGACACAGAAATGTAACATAGCCTGATAGTCACTGACCCCACCCGAAACATGCACACCCAGTTCTCTTTCTGCAGCCCCAGTGTTCACTGTATTATAAAGAGCTTTGATCACAAAGGTCTGCAGTCTAGTAGATAAGATTCTGGGGTCTGGAGTAGAAGAAAAGAAAAGAGGGGTCGAATCTTATGCTTCTTGCTAACTGTATATTTAAGGGCAATTTATAAAAGTGGCCTGCTTTTGTTTTGTTTTGACTGTAGATGAAGGAGAATACTCACCTGTAAATTCTCAAGGGTGAAAGCAAGCATTTGCATGAAGTGATGAATCTGGTAACTGGCATGTAGCAATTATTGCAAAAATACAAGTTTTCTTAATGATTTAATTCATAATTCTAAACATTTTGAGAAAAGAAACAATTCACTATATTTCCTAGATTTAATTTTATAAGCTAGCAGTCTAATAATAGTTTTGTGTTTTTCCTATAAGATTCTTGTTTGCATTTGTAATTGTCACACAAAGTAGTTTTTTGTTTCTTTGCTTGTTTTGTTTTGGATTTTTGAGACAGGCACTTGCTATGTATTCCATGATGTATGAGAAATCATGACCCTTTTGCTTCATTCTCCAGAGTGCTGGGAATGCTTGTATTCAGCACCAAAACCAGCCTAATGAGAATGATTTTCAAGTCCTCTCCTACCTTCCTACTTTGAATTGAGCCAACATCCATATTGTATTTTCAAAGGAATGGCACTTATTGCTTGACACTACTACTGGACTCTAAAATAACAGTCATCTACAATTTAAGACAGAGTGAGCAAAGGACTCTGCAATGCTCCACCTGGTTTGTGTAGCAAAGAACAGGCAGACAAGACTGCTCCTTCATCTCACACAAGGGAAGAATTGATCCTTCTCTTCCTCTTCATCCCCCACATCCTAAACAGATTTCCTGAAAGACCTTCTGGTTACGTTCTCATTCCCTTGGCAAGGCAACTTGTCCGCTGAGCCAGTCAGCTGTCTCATTGAGATTCACTGCCAGGTGGACAGCTTTGATGGCAAGGAGGTGGCGTTCCGCCCAGTTAAGCAGCTTTCAAGCCTCAAGCCATAAAGATGAGCTCCTGGCCCTTCTTCCTCCAGGAGGATGCTGCAGACATATTGCCTGCCCTTGGAAGTATGGCTTTCCTGTGGTGCAAATTATTGAGCTGTGCAGAACACCTTACTTATTGCTCTCTCCTCAGAGCACTGGAGACACAGACCTTGTCCAGTTTCTTGTGTCAGCTTTTCTCTGCTAGTGCTGTTCAAGTAATTAGCTTGAGTTGGAAGCAAGAACTAAGTTGGAGGAATTTAATCTCAGTTGATGCTGCTCTTTATATCCACCAGGAAAAAAAGGCAGTGCTATAAAACATGAAGGAAGTGAACCAGTTCATGTTTCTGAGGACTTCTTTTTAAAATGAGCCCTGCATTTTCAACCAAACACCAACAGCTGTTCTGTGGGGAGAAATCATGCTGTGTACTCTTGCCCATTTTACAGACAGGAATACTAAGAACAATAGAAAAGATTTAAAGAAGACATTTAAAAACCAACAGAATTTATATATTTTAATCACATATCTAATATATGCTATTTATAAATTGAAAATAGTTAAAAAGAAGTAAGCTAGTCCATTAAATTAAGAATCAAAAAGAATCATACTGGAGGAGATCTGAGTTGATGACTCATGGGCAAGGTACAGATGGATGAGAATTTTTCTCAGAAACCTTGTTTGGAAGTGGCCTCTTGTGTTTGCACCAACTTGCTCCTTCTTAGAGGGGATCGAGAGAGATACAATAGCACACTCTTTGCAAGGGAGGAAAGTTTTCCAGAAACCTCAGGTCTCAAAAGCATGTGTAGGAGTTTTCCAGCAACCCATAACCATTTGGCAAATTCAAATGCAGAAATGAGCCACCCATTCTTGTCTGGCAAGAGAAACAGGAAAGACATATTGCTCAGGGGAGTCATCGGCCAGCCTAGTGATGCCCAGATGAGGTCTGCAAGAATATTTCTTGTAGGACACTGAGGGAAGGGAGTTGAGACCATTTTATTCCTCCCTAACAAGGCATTCCATATCGAGTGGAGCCTCTGGACCATCTATGTGGAGGACCATAGGAACACCTAACAGGCAGCAACTGGAGCAAAGAGGACTGTAACAGGTAGCTATTCTGTTTGGACCTTGGCAACTAAACACCAAAGTGAGATAGAAAGGCATGGAGCTTGTGGAATGCACTCAAAGTACATTACATGTACTTGAATGAAAAGTACGGAATGCCATGTAAACACCAACCAGAGTTTCCTGAGTGAATAGATAAAAGCAAATACATTTTGCTCAACATTAGTGAACTTGTGAAGGCTCCTTACGATACTGTCAGTTAAGTAAGTACCTTTCTGTCAGTCCTGCTTGTCCTCTGTGCCTTTCTCTCCATATTCACAGTAGACAGAACAAAGAAAGAGAGGAGGTCAACACTGTGGTCAACCCTGCTCCTCCCAGGATGGCTTAGCTGTTTGGAGCTGTCTCGGTGAATGACCAATGAGAAATACTTAGGCTTCAGTTAAGACCAAACTATTGGTTGATATATTATTTGAGCCTTTTAAATAAGCACTGATATTGCAGTCTTTAAGACCAGGACAGTGAACTAAAATTCTGTAATGTTCCAGGCACAGTGGCAAGAACAAAGAGTAAAGGAATGATAGAAGAAACACATAAAGCCAATAAGGTAATTCTGTCACTTCTACTGTACTCAAAATGTTGGACAGTGTGCCAACAAGTTGACATAGTCACACTCCCATTAAATTCACTTCAAATAAAAGCAGTAAACGAACTTGTCTCATGGGCTGGAGTTTTACAATCCCATCATGCTTCAGTGTTTTCAATGGCTGCAGAGTTCTAGTCTACAATTTCAACCAACTCTTATGTAATTATCTTACCACTGACATACATTTAAATTGTTTCTACGTTCTGCAAGGAAAAGAGCTGATCAGTGCACACATCTCTTGCAGAAATATACATGCCCATCTTAGTTATTTAAAGCATGTGTCTGAAGTTCAGTTCATGCATACAAGCCTCAGGAGGATGTTGTCAAATGTCTGACAAGAAAAGCTGAACCTGTTCCCATACTTGGCCATGAGATTGCAGGCTCTCCCTTTCCTTCAGCAGTGATAGCAATGGAAAACAGTTTAAGTGCATCTTAAAAATTTTTAAAGAAAAAAACAATGGAAGTGAAGACAGAGACTTGCAAGAACCACTTAATAGGTGTGGTCTTTGTTCTTTGTTCCAGAAGACAGAGGCCCAACTCTCCTGCATGAAACTGCCTACCTCTAACAGAACAGGTTACCACCTGTCTCAGAATTCTCTGGCTACTGTCTGGCAATACATTTTCTTGCTTCTGTCTCCAAAGGCCTCCACAATGAGCCAGTGAACCAAACAGAGAACAGGCACACTCCACTGATGCCAGTTCTACTCTAACCTTGTTGCACAGTGTGACCCTGGACAAGGACCTCAGCAGTGTGGCAGCTTCTCTGCAGAAAAATATGACAGCCCCCTCTGGGTAGGCTGCAGAAACTAAATGAGTACACTCCTCCTACAAATGTCAATGTTGCTGAAGAGCTTTCTGACTGCATGACAAGGGACATGGGGCAGAGCTCTTAATTTAGAGAGAGATGCTAATCCAAAGAAGCAACTTTCATAGACTCACACTGTGTTTACATGGCTTGCAGAGTTGACTAGGCTGCTTATTCTGGTTCCTAACTTTAAAAAAATCTTTCCCATCTTGCAAGTCAGTCTACATCATGGTGCCACCATTTTGACCACACGAGCTACACCCTGGAGTAATGTGGACTGGTACCCTGCCCACAGAATTATGCAAATACCCCATGCCTTGTTTTACTTGCTGCGTATAGTTCTTATGATGGTTGTTAGGCTTCATACCCAAGCTCCTAGGGTCCACCCTGACATTTCTATGCTAGTGTCCATTTCAGTGCAGTTTTATGGCCAGATTACACAGTTCTCTTCCTAACTTGGATATTATGACTGCTATACTGCCCACTGCAAACTTGTACTCCAATCTAAGGATACTAGGGTAAGGTTAGTTCCCTCCTTCTTGTGAAAAAATAGTGGATAGTTATGGTCAACCAATTAAATCCAAAGATAAACACACAGCTAAGGGAAGTGGCACCTTTTAGAATTTCTTTGAAAATGCTTATGTCTGTCTAAGCACATCAACTATGAACGGGCTGAATATGTGTGCAGCTGCACTCCCGTTCCATCTAGTTAGTTCTCTATTGTCTTGCCAAGACATTCATAGCCATATTAATAGCTGAACTGATGTCATCCAAATTTCCATATCCCAGTCCATTTATATATTAAAAGTATTACCTA
Source organism: Uromys caudimaculatus (assembly GCA_028551405.1). Classification (NCBI taxonomy): domain Eukaryota; kingdom Metazoa; phylum Chordata; class Mammalia; order Rodentia; family Muridae; genus Uromys; species Uromys caudimaculatus. Next base: position 77,709,094 of record CM052702.1, read on the forward strand.
AAGTATTATCTTGGTTTTTTTACCTAAAGTTCTTAGCAAATATATATATATATATATATATATATATTATCAATCACCATTGCTTATCTAAAAAATTTCCTCCTCCAAGCCGGGCAGTGGTGGTGCACGCCTTTAATCCCGGCACTTGGGAGGCAGAGGAAGGCGGATTTCTGTGTTTGAGGCCAGCCTGGTCTACAGAGTGAGTTCCAGGACAGCCAGGGCTACACAGAGAAACCCTGTCCCGAAAAACCAAAAAAAAAAAAAAAAAAAAAAAAAAATTCCCTCCTCTGAGGCACAGTGTTTTATAATACCAAACTATATAGCCACAAATGATGCCCTCCAACATTTATAGGGGGAAAAGTTTCTAAAGACCAACACATGATGATGTGTTCAGTCTCATTAGTCATTAGTCAGGGAAATGCAAATAAAAAATTGGAGATACTATTTGACAAAAAGTAAGATGACTAAAATGAAAGGCTGAAGATCACCTTTGTCACCAACACTTCTTTATGTAAATTCTAAGTTCCACTCATGTAGACAACTCCTTTCCTAGGAGCCCTCCCCCTGCAGCAACTTCAGGGTTGGCTCTTATCCATTTAAAATGCATTGGTGGGGCAACCTAGCATTCCCCTTTCAAAACCACTCCATTCTTGTGTTTCTAGATACTTTGAAGGCTGTTTCTTGATAAAGGAGGATTGAGGTAGGAGAGAATGTTAAAGATATTAGTCAGCTGACCTAAATAATAAGAGATTATTCCAGAGTATATGAATGACATAGCATAATGACAGCGCCCTCCTAAATATAAAGCAGAAAGGGCTAAAGGTGATCAGAGCGACATAATGTGATAAACGATTCACACACCCACTATGGTTGCTTTGAAGATGGAGGATGCAGCCTGTAAGTCAAGAAAAGTAAGTGACCTCTAAAAATGAAAATGGGCAAGGAAATGGGTTTTTACCCAAATACTTTAGAATGGTGATTCTCAGCCTTCCTAGGACTGCCACCTTTTAATGCAATTCTTCATGCTGTGGTGACCTAAAGCCATACAATTATGTCACAGCTTCTTAATAACTAAGAAGTTATTTGCTAGTTATTAATTTTAAGGTAAATATCTGATAAGCAAGATATCTGATATTTGACCTCAAAAGCGGTTGCAACCCACAGAGTGAGAATTGTTGTCCCAGAAAGACACACAGACTCATCACAGTTTACAAGGATGTGTATAGACTTTCTCAAGGCAGAACCAAAGAAGCTAAAAGTCTTGATCTTTACGCTATTAAGCCTGTAGTAATGCATATTATATGGTTACAATAACAACAACAAGGAGCTAATAGAGACATTCTCTTACATTGTTACCATTGATAAATTCAGGCAGACAACGCACCTACATCTGATGCATCTTTTCTTTGAACCTCCATGGGTTATTCTCATTTTCTCCATCCTCCCTCCCCTGCCAGCATATTTTGTATTATATTCCTTTCTCCTCCAATTTAATCCAATCAACTTACAATATGCATTTTTACTAGACATAATTGTAATGTCTTCCCTCCCACTGTCCCCTCAGTTAAAGCACTTCCTGGAACTCTGATTATTCTGCCTGACTACTTCCACTTTCCTAATCAGACAGAGGTGATGGACTGGGGGAGAGGGATATCTGAGCAGGAGTGGCCATGCAATAGACTAGCTGGGATTGGCCAGGTTTGGAAGGGTCGGAGATACTCAGATGTCATCATATTTTGAAGATAGTCACTTGAACAGACACATCTCCAGAGTAAGAAACAGGACAGCTATTCTGCATAACAAAATGTTTGGCTATCGAGAAGTTAATATAGGAAACAATAAAAGAGGCAGTGTATATGTACACACATATGCTTACGTCCATATGGAGAGAAATACCAAAGTCAGCAGGAGACAGATCCTACAATAGGAAGACACAGTCAAGTCTTTCCAAAGGCAGAGGTATCCTCCACATTCCCTTCAGACTGGTTCCCAAGACTTCTTCTACATGATAGCTACCATAATAGAACTTGAACAGCACTCATCACCCACGTCCATGACAAATGTTCAGGATCAAACTTCCTTCACAAAAGCTGGGAGACAAGAGGGTCCCTGGAGACCAGGCAGGAAACAGCACTCTCTTGTTAAGTGCCAAGATAGAATATTTAATAATCACAAGGAACAAGTTCAAAAAGTTTGCTGGGGATCCCAGAAGACCCACAAAATACTATTCAAGTCAATGGATTTGTTTCTATTGAGCCCCAAGTTCATCTCTGGACCACTTCCTTTGTGCTGTGTAAGACAAAGTAGACACACAGTCCATAGCCACTCACAGCAGTTCCCAGTAGCATTTTGATTTGTCTCTAATGTGTCTCTTGAAAAATTAAAAACAATTAGCATCAAATTTTTAAAAAGAGAGAAAACAAAATATAAAGTTCTGGCTATTCTCGAAATATCAGACATGGCCTCCCTGGAGAAGCTGTTCTGTAGTCAAGATATACTCTGAGAAGTGCTGCTTACAACATGGGATGGGAGGTACATGAGTCCCCTATGACTCCTTCACTAGTTCTATTCTGTAGTTACTTAATGTTATGACTTGTGAGTCAAACATCTTCCTACAGTCTGTGATTATTGGATGAGAATGTCTCTATAGGCTCTGGACTATGAATAGTTAGTCTCTAATTATCAACACTTTTTGGGTAGGTTTAGGAAGTGTGGTCATGCTAGAGGAAGTCTATGACTAGTGGTAGGCTCTAAGATTACAAACTAGGTAAACATCTCCTGTTTGTTCACTCAGTTTGTCTACAGTTCAAGGTGTGAGCTCTTAGCTGGTTCTGCCATCACACCTGCTACTTCTTGCAATGTGTTACAGCTGTGGTGGGGATGGACTCTTATCCTATTGGAACCTTAAGATCAAAATAAACCCTTCCTTCTATAAGTTGCCTTGACCATGGTGTTTTATAAGAGTAACAGAAGATTAACCAAGACAGAAGTAACTACTGGAACTGCTTTGATAGACCTGACCTCACTGGGATTTGTTTTATTGTTTTGGGGTTTTAGATTTTGGTTTATGGTTTTAGATTTGGTTTTGTTTTTTTGTTTTGTTTGTTTGTTTGTTTTGGAAGAATGTAGAAGATACTGAAACTTCAGACAAGAAAAGCCCTTGAATGTTGTGAGAGAGGCTTAATGGGTCATCCTAGAAGGATAAAAGACAATAGTGCTGAGGTCAATGTGGACTTTGGAAGCCCAACTCAAGAGGTTTCCAGAGGGAGAAATAGAAGCAGCTAGGCTAGAGGCCATTTCCATGATGTTTTAGAGAAGAAGAAGAAGAAGAAGAAGAAGAAGAAGAAGAAGAAGGAGGAGGAGGAGGAGGAGGAGGAGGAGGAGGAGGAGGAGGAGGAGGAGGAGGAAGGAGGGAGGAGGGAGGGAGGAGGGACAGACAGAAAAGCAAACAACACATGAGACTGCTTTCTGTCCATGTCCTAAGAAATTTACCTAGCCTAAACTAAAAAAAAAAAAAAAAAAAAAAAAAAAAAAAGATTTTTTTTTTTTTTTTTTATGGTAAAGGAGATTTAAAGACAGCCTAATATTGATTCTGTTCTGTGGGTATTAGTAATCATTCTTGTGCAGATCTACAATGAAAAATGGAACAGAAAGAAATATAAAATATATGGTTTGTAGAGAAAAAGCATACTGGCAAAATGATAAAGGCAAGGTTTATGCTAGAAGAGGTGTTGCAATTGTTAGGAATATTTGCACTATCACTAAGGGGTCAAATATGCACTGGAATAAAGGGAAAGGTGGCCTCAGGGGAAGACCCTACCCAGAGAAACGTCCCCTTGTGAAAGGCAAACTCCTAAGGGATTTTCTGCTTCTAGAAAGGAATAAGCTGCTGCAAATGTGATTCAAAGGAGACAGAAACCATTGTTACTGGGCAGTCAAACTTGACAGTGTTATCCATGTAGCTCTGGCTTCACAGTTAAGGGGTTATGGAATCTTTCTCCATAGTTGCAGAGAACCACTGAAGCCAAGAAAGTAAGGCAACAAAGTCCCTGCATGAACAGCTCGAGAGGCTGTTGTGTGAAGCTGTGGAAATCAAACCTGAGTTGCACTGGAAACCCCATGATTTTGGAGGCACCATGAGATATCTGCTGGAGTGTTGCAGAAGAGTAGTGGAGGCAGCCTGAGATCGGTAAGAAGGAAAGCTGCTAAGGAGAAGCCATCTAAACCCTCTGATAGCAAGCACAGAGTTTCACGGTTCGGAGTTTACCCTGCTAGATTTCAGTCTTGCTTTGCTCCAGTAGTTTCTCTCTCTGACTCCATTCCTCTCTTTTAGAATTGTTATGTTATATATATATATATATATATATATACACACACACACATATATATCCATTGTATATTGTATATTGAAAATGTGTAATTTGCTTTTTTAAAAATTACAGCAGATTAAATTGAAAAAGAATATAGCAAATTCTATACACCAGCAATTATTTGAGGTTGGTTGGGTAAGGGAACTCATGCCATTACTAAAGGAGATGTTGGCTTTCCCCCAATACCTGTATGTGTTATGCTTAAAATAAATCTGTATTATTTCTGAGAGAGAGAGAGAGAGAGAGAGAGAGAGAGAGAGAGAGAGAGAGAAAGAGAGAGAGAGAGACAGAAACAGAGACAGAAGAGAGAGATACACAGAGAGACACACAGAAAGAAAAATATTGCCTTGACTCTCCTCCAGACTTTGAAAATTTAAACAATGTTAATACTGAGAGACTATTGGAACTTTTGAAATTAAACTAACTGTGTTTTGCAATAGAGGGCACAAGATTATGGAAACCAGAAAGTAGAATTTGGTCATTTGGATGAGAATGTCCTTCTATGCCTGGCATTTGAATAGTTGGTCCCCACTTAGTAGCATTGTTTGGATAGGTTTAGGAGGAGGATTCACTGGGTGTGGGATGCAGATTTCAAAATACATATGCTGTTCCATTATACACTCTCTACTTACAGTTTGTGGCATGAAATATAGCATCTTAGCTATCGCTCCATCTACCTGTCTTTTGCCACCTCTTCTCTGTAATCATGTGCTATTCTCCCTCTGGAACCATAAGCTAAATAGACACCTTCCTCTATCAGTCTCCTTGGCCATAGTGACTTGCTACACCAATGCAGAAGTAAATGAGACAAGCCACTGCTCCCATATTCTCCACACTCCTACCTCTAAGGAAAATGAACTCCTGAGTTTCTAGATTTCTGTACTTTTCTCTGCAACAGCATGCCTATTAAATGGATATTTATGAACATCTTAGCCAGAGAGCAAACCATTCATTGACTTCCTAGAATCTACTAGGACTGATCCAGTAATGAGTAGATTTATTCCCCCCCCCCTTTTTTTTACTACTTATCCAAGACTGGGTCTTAATAATAATAGCAATTGGGGTGGGGGGTTGCTCAGTTATCTGGAGTAGATGTGTCTGCTTATCTGAATCCAAGTGGACTGCCTAAAAATAACTGAAATGACTTTATGTAAAAGGAATTTTTGTCCTTAAGTAGCTTTTATAATGAGATAGGAAAACATTTCAGTAATAAATGACATAGATATGTATGACCTTAATGTTCCCCAAAATAATACAGACAGGAGTCATGTAGTTTTGATGCCAAGTACTTTTAGAGTTCAGATTTTCAAAAAAGTCTACATTGTAAGTTCCCCAAGGGGAAAATTTTTTTAATCTGTTTTGTGCATTAATTTATATCAAACCTTGGAGCATATGCAAAGTGTTAAATAACATAATAACATGTCCAAGGCGTGCAGAATATCAACCCATGAATACAAAGTCAAATCACACAGCCTGTCAGTCACTCCGTGGGTCACTCACTTCTACTAATATGTTTCATTATTTTCACATTTGGCAATGCTGATATCATTATTTTTATGCATTTTGGAGGTAAGTGATTTTGTTTTTACTCCAAAGTCCTGGTTCTATTCATGCCACCACCTACATTTATTCTTGAGGTCTTTGCCTAATAAGAAAGAGCAGGTGTACCATGGTCATACTCTCAAGATAGAAATGGTAACGGAGGACCATGGATATTTTTCATCCTCTTCTGGATGGTTCCTCAACTCATAAAAAGAAGATTCCAATTCCAAGAGAATGTGGTATGTGGTGGTTTGAACGAGAATGTTCTCCATAGGTTCAGGTATTTGAACACTTGGTCTCCATTTGGTTGCTTTGACTGGAGAAGTTTAAGATGTCCAGCATCACAGGAGGAAATGTCCCTCAATTCCAGTTCACTCCCTCTGCTTCATGCTTGCTTTTGAAGACATGAGCTCATATCTTCCTGAGTCTGCTGCCATATCTACTACTTGCAGTTATGTCTCCATGCCATAATGTGTAGCAGCGAATTTTAACTACACCACTTTGGCTCCTGCTGGGTCGTACCTGCGCACCCGCCTAGGAGCAATCTGGATTCAAGAATGAAATACACACTCATACACACACGCACGCACGCACACACGCACGCACCTGTTAATTTTGTGACTAGCACTCCTAAACCTTTGCCGGTAGCAAATGCTCCCCTTCGGTACTCCTGAAACTCCTTAACCTTCCCCCTGCTACCCCAGGCCCAATCAGGGAAGTGGTCACTGGCCACTTACTTAAATTCTTTTGTAGCTGGTTGGCTTTCTCTCCTGTAGCTCTTATATCCCATCCTTCTCTCCGGAGTCATGGCGATTCTCTTCTTCCTCTCTCCCAATTCTTAGCCCATGCAAATCTAAAGGTCCTGCCTCAGTCTGCCTGCCCAGTCATTGGCCTTTGGCTCTTTATTGATCAGTTAAAAACCAATTGGTGACAAGGACCTTCAGCATTTGGACACATAGATTCCCAATTTGGAGGGCCAGATTAATTCAGAGCATTGGAACCAATCCCCAACAATAATGGAATTTTATCCTTCTAGAACCATAAGCTCAAGTAAACTCTTCCCTCGATAAGTAGCTTCTAGTCATGATGTTTTAGCACAGCAACAAAAAGTAACTAATGCAAGCTGCTATTATCAGACTTCCTAACTATTGTGATGATAGGCACATTTGTTCTAGTCCTGCTGTGACAACAGGTTAAGTTAAAACCAATTTTACTCCACTATAGAAACTCTTCAACATGTAGCATGCTTGCATACTTGAATAATTGATCCTATTATATGTATATAATTTTCTTTAATTTGAATATCACTCACTGAGTCTATCCTAGTTTTTTATTTGTTTGCTTTTGTTTGTTGTTTGTTTTGTCAACTTGACACGACCTAGAGTTACCTTAGAAGAGAAACCTCAGTTGATAGACTCCTCCATCAGAATGCCTGTAGATCGGTCTATTGGCTTTTTTTTTTTTTTAATTTATGATTGATATGGGAGGACCCAGCACATTAGGAAGAGTGCTCCCCTGTACAGGTGGTCTTGAGGTCTATAAAAAAGTACACTGATCAAGCCATGAGGAGTAATAGAGTAAGTGGATCACCCCAGGGATTTTTTCAGCCCCCTCTGTTCTGGTTCCTGCCTTGAGTTCCTGCCTCAAATTCTTTCAGTCAAGTACTGTGATGTGCAAGTGTAAGTGAAATAAACCCTTTTCTCCCCAAGTTTCTTTTGATGGCAATAGAAACCAATGGTCTTTGTCATGGCAATAGAAACCAAAATAGAATAGAAATTACTACCAGGAATGGATATGGCTGTAGCCGACCTGATTATATAGTTATGGGGGAATGTGGAAGTGTTGAGAACTACGGATGAAAAAGCCATTGAGTACTAAGATCTTTTTTCTTTTTCATTTAAAAAATTATTCATGTATTTTATGTATATGAGTGATATATATATATATATATATATATATATATATATATATATATATCATAAACCATATGAGGCTATAAACCATATGAGGGCATCAGATCCCTAGATGGTTGTGAGCTACCATATGGTTACTGGGAATTGAACTCAGGACTTCTGGAAGAGTAGCTAGTGCTCTTAACCACACAGACATCTTTCCAGCCCTTTTCATTTTTTATTAAGTTATTTATTTACTTTAAATCCCAATTACAGTTTCTGCTCCCTCCTCTCCTCCCAGTCCTTCCAGAGTACTCAGATCTTACTGAGCTTTTTGAGAGAAATGTAGATGATAGAAGCCTTGCTTACAAAGTTTCAGTGGGAAGCAATAACTCTATTAGGACTGTTTATGTTATATTTTGAATTGAGAATAGTGGTTCTGGTAAACTAGCACTGAAGAATCAGCTGTGATTAACAGGAGATCGGTGTCAGTGAAGTAACATTTTTGTTTTATTGAGACATTTGAGACTAGTTAGCTGGAATAGACTAGTTAGTGGTGATTTAGAAAAGATGAGCAACAATGATGTGAAATATTTCTGAAGTCTTTCCTTGAGGTCATCACACAGAGTTGTAGTCCAGAAGGAGCCAAGGCTGCACTTCATGATACCAGCTAAACTTGGTAATATATGAGAGTAACCAAGGTGGTACTGGCTCATGGAGGCAACTGAGGTTTGGCACTGTGTGGTAGAGCTGAAGTCTTTGAAGAGAGACCAGGAGAAACTAACAGTGAAGGTACAGAACTAACTTCATTGGAGGTCTCAGCATCCTGGAGATGCCAGTCTTGTGAACATCAAAACAGCAGCAACAGTACAGTGGAGCTCTCTTGAGTCTATAGGAGACCTATGTTGCTCTGGGTGAAATCTGGAGAAATAAAGCTGCCTCAGTTCATTGGAGCCAAGAATATCATAAGTTACATAGAAAGCTATTTGTTCTGTTGGAGTTTGATTTTGGTTTGATTTGATTGTGATTGTGATTGTGCTCTTTCCTCTTTGGGTAAGAATTATTTAACTTATTTTTATTTTTATAGAAACTTACAGTTAAAAGACTTGAATAAGCCAGGCAGTGGTGGTGCACGCCTTTAATCCCAGCACTTGGGAGGCAGAGGCAGGTGGATTTCTGAGTTCAAGGCCAGCCTGGTCTACAGAATGAGTTCCAGGACAGCCAGGGCTACACAGAGAAACCCTGTCTTTAAAAAAACCAAAAAAAAAAAAAAAAAAAAACCCAAAAAAAAAAAAGACTTGAATATTTAAAAGAATTCTCATATTTTTAATTGTTGCTTACAGATGTAGGACTTTTAAAGTTGGTAGGAATTTTAAAGTTTTATATTATGGTTTTATTATTAACATGAGGATGATCTGAGAATAAATCAGAAAGGAAGGGTTATGGTTTAATGGTATAATGGTGGTTCCAGTTGACAAGGATCAATTGTCATGTTTGGGTTTTTGTTGTTGTTTTTGGTGTTCTGTTTTGTTTTGTGTCAGCCTGACACAAGCTTAAGTAATCAGGGGGTAGGATCTTCAACTGATAGAATGTCTCTATTCATCACAGTACTATAAAACATGAAATTAAAATGTTATAATGGTACCTTTCCCTACCCCACTACCCCAACCTTCTTATCACTGTCTTTGACCTCAATATGTTGGATCAGTTTGGAAAACGTTCATTTAGCCACTTTGATAGCTTGCTAGGTCAAAAAAAATCTCTTTGTTTTGTTTGTTTGGTTGGTTTGGTTTAAGAGACTTTTTAGGCCCAAATTATAGATTCATTACTTATAAAATAAAAGTAAGGCTCCTTTCCTGGACTTAAATTTTTGAGGTTTTCAAGGACTGTTCAAGAAACAAATTACTTCAGCAGACATTTCTTTCTATTATATCTGGACTTCTAGCCCTTTGGATAGTAGTACGTGTCAGTCTCTTAGGGGGTTACAAATCCAGTCAAGTTGACAGTGATGGTAACTATCACAGCCCTCAAAGTTAATTATAACAATGCCATCTCTGATGAACACTGTAAACTTAATAATATCTAGAATCATCTAGAAATCTTTGTCCTAGGCATGCCTGTGAGGGTTATCTAAATCACTTTAATTGACATGGAAAGACTCTCTTTCTCCCTAGGTAACACTATCCCATGGACTGGGGTTCTGAACTGAATAAAATGGAGAAAATGAGCTAAACACAAGTATTTACTGCTCTCTGCTTATGGACTGTGGACACAATGTGAAAATTTGCCTCAGATTTCTTCTTTCATGACTTCTCTACTTTGTTGGACTGTACCTTTGAACTGTGCACCAAAATAAATGCTTCCTTCCTGTTCTGTGAGATGTTTTGTTACAGCAATGAGGACATAACTAATGCAGTACCCCAGAAAGCACACTTTAAACTCTAACTTACAAGTTTTAAATAGCTATTATCTAGTCTAGACACTGAAAATTCAGAAGAGTATTTGCCGAGCCATATGTTACTATCATTTCATCTCACCCATCCGGAATACATTTGGAAATTGAGCATTTGTTCAAGGAGAGTTATATGGAAAACAATGAAATGAAAAGTTGAATCTATCCCATTATCCAAGGGAAATGTAACAGAAACTTGTAATAGATAGACATCTGAATCCATCTAGATATCTGTAGCCTGGTTTCCTGATGATTGCTCTGAAAAGTGACAAGTCCTAGAGCTCAGATCTTGTGTACTCTGGGGTATCAGAGGTGCTGAAAGAATTTTAAGGTACGCAGAGGCTGAAATTTACTTCTAGGTTACCACAGAAGAAAAGCCACTAGTAAATTCTGGTCTTTCCTGAGGTGTGAAGAGATGCTAACAGTCTTGCGGGTGTCTGGTAATGGGTAGATGTGATAGCACATGTCCCAAAATTGAAATAGGATAGTTGTTATGAAAAGGAGTCACCACATAAAGAGAGTGTTGCCCTGTACATCCAAGGGTCATAAAAAAGCAGGTCAGTCCTAGATGATGTCTTCACCTTAGCAACACTACGCTTCAGTACCTTATCCAGTTCTGCTTCAGTCATAGCAGAGAGATGAGCAAACCAGAGGCTGCCTAACACCACCATCATCACCTCTCATGAAGTCCAGGAGAAACTGGCCTAGAATGCAGAAGAGACAGAGTGGCCAAAGAAGTTTCTGGGTAGCTTGTATTCACTCTCAAAATGACAAACTTTGCTCAAGTTGGCTCAAGACAATGTTTTCTGCATCTAAATAGCATAGAACTTAAAATAGAGATGGGATGAATACAAAGAAAAAATTGATTTCCCTGAATATACACATATATTAACACTTGTTTTCCATACACAGACTAACATATTAACACATTATAGAGCTCAATGTGAGCAATTTCGATGTCAAACTATGTACAAACAAGCAATAGAAAGTTATACCACTTTAGTTAGTCTTGGTGTAATGTTATACTGAGTAAAGTGTGTTTTAAAAGATATCAAAGAAAAATTTAACTTTGTATCTTAAATATTTATGTAGGCTATAAAATCATATGTGAAAAAATGACAATGCATAATAGCATAAAATGTAAACTATGTCTAATGTTTGGTTTTAGAATACAGAGGCTCTGTGCATAAGATATAAGCCACGGAAGAACTGAATTGTAAAATCAAAGCATTTTCCCCCTAGGGGAAAAAAGACTACTCAAATGATGACCATAGAAATATTTGCAAATACTGCAACAAAAAAGTTTTAATTTTATCAGAATTTTAAAACTATTGCAGATAAATAAGAAAAATATCAACACCACCAAAAATATCAACATAGAAAACAGAGGACAAAACAAGTCACAGAAAAGAAAATATAAATAGTGTGAAAGTCTGAAAATTGCACACAAATATATTTGGAAAAGAGAAATTAACAAATCTGCTCATAACTGTAAAATTAAGCTAAGATGAGATACTTTTCATCTTTGAGATTAGTGACCCTCAAAATGCTTACTTGAACACTATATTAAAGCAGATAGATTCAGGGCTCTTAAACAACACAATGGGAATGTGACTTAATGTAAACTCCATGGGCAAAATCCACAACACTGATCAAAATTAAAGTCCTTCTTCCTTCAGGTATGTTATGAATATATAAAATTTAAGAGTGATTAGTACTTCATGTACATAGACAGGCATAGTGATTTTGTTTGAAAGAGAATATAGCTGTGAGTATCCTATTCATTAGTCAGGAAAGGCTAGTCAAAAACATTGGAGATATCTAGATAATGCAGTTATTAAAGGGAGTAGGGTAGCCCCAGATTAACAGGCATGGAACATCTTAATTGTATATATTGATGCTGAGGTGGAGCACTTGACTTGTGGGCAATCACAATAAAACCTGCACAACATACACCAGTACATACATGAAGTGTTTCTTGGAGGCACACAAGGAATTAGTAGCTCTGTAGTTTCTGCAAGGATGCTGCTGAGATGTTGATTGGCGGGGTAGAAACTTCTTTTCTGTTCAATTTTTTTTTGTACCTTTCCAATTTTACAACAATAACAAATATTCCTTCTTTAAAATGAGAAAGGAAAATAAAAAGAAAACCAAGTTCTGTTGTTCAGGGACTCTTCCCATCCTTTGTTTCAGGGGACCCAGGACATTGCTCCTCTGCTCTGGCCACTCTTTCTCTCCTCAGGTTTTCCAGATCCATTCCCTGCCCAGATCTATTTCCTTCCTCCAGGGATAGCATTCTCATGCTCATAAAAAGAGTGGCACTATATAAACAAAATGGGAAAACTCTTTGCACGAGACAGTAAAAATAACTTTGATTCCAAGATGTAATTGTCATCTCAGAGGCTTACTGCTGAAGCTGACTGATTCAATCTGGCTTATCTAGGCTTCTCACTGAATTGCTCTGCTTGACCTCAAATTAACTCTGGGAATTTGTTCTAATCCTCTGGCTCCTTCTCATCTCTGTCTTCAACTGCCTCTGCTGACCTGCACAAGAACTCAGGAACAAACTCAACCCTACTGCACTGCACTCACTGCACTGACTCCCAACTGACTGACTCTCCCTGCACTGCTCTTAAGTAGCTTCTCTGTCCTGTGCTGTTCTCCTGGGAGTTGGGCATATCTTATCTCTGACTCACTCTGTCAAGTCTTTTTCTGTTATGTCATTTTGTCTCTTCCTCAATTAGAGGTCACTTTGAAACAAGGCTGCTTCCTTCTACAAACTAATTCTACCTACAGCATTTGGGATTAAAGGTGTGTACTAAGGGCTCGTCTGCATTCTAGCAAGAGGGATTAAAGGTGTGGGGCATGTCTGCATTGGAGCTGGATCACAAAGACCTAGAAGGTCTTCAGGTGTGATTTCCTTTCCAGAGCAGCTGGCCCTTGCTGGATTAAAATTCCTCTATAACACAAAAAGAGAGCCTAGATCTTGTGTTTAGTTCACTGAGGCCTCTGGATTTCTCTTTTCAGTGCTTAGAAAGAGGATGGTTTCTGTTTTCCAAACCCACTGCCTGCTTTAACTGTCATTTTCACTGTTTGGAAATTAGTGAATCGTAGCCTCTCTGGGAGTTAAAAAATGCAGTGTTTGTAAATCCCAATCCTTAGACTGGATGTTTCAGAGTGTGACCTTATGTGGAATCCATGTTCTCACAGAGGCAAGTGAGGGACATTGAGTTTATTAGTTTATCTTCATCCACTATGATTGTACCCTTATCAGAGAGGAATCTGAGGGGGAACTGACGTGTGTAAAAACATAGGGAGAAGTCACCCATCTAAGAGTCAGTGAACACCATCCCCCCAGCACAGCTGAGAGAGAACCCAGGACAGATCTACCTCAACCTCCTCGTGGATCTTGCTAAATCTTGACCTTGGGCTTACATCCTGTAAAACAGGGAATGAGAAATGCTCTGCTGCTCAGTGACTCACTCATACTTCATTTCAGGGGCCCCAGGACACTACTTCTCTGCTCTGGCCAACTCTCCCTTCCCCAGTTTTCCACATACATTCCCTTCCCAGATCTATTTCCTTCCTCTGGGGGTAGGATCTCCGTGTTCATAAAATGTAAATCCAATTAGCCTTTCTTGACCCTATGTCATGCCATACATTTTGCCAATTCAGCAAAATGAAAGCTTAAGCCTGGTAGTTTTTCTAGAAACAAATGATCTGAGAGAGAGACAGGGAGGGGTGGAGAGAGAGAGAGAGAGAGAGAGAGAGAGAGAGAGAGAGAGAGAGAGAGAGGAACTAGCACACAGGCTAAAAGTGTATCTAACCATCATTCTAATTGGCCTCAAGCATTTCATCATTTATTTATACAGTAGTTTTTTAATCATTCAGTGCATTGTTGGATACTATCCTAGTTATGGTTTATACTGCTATGAAGAGACACCATGACCTTATAAGGAAACTTATAAGGACACATTTAATAGGGACTGGCTTTCAGTTTAGAGGTTTAGTCCATTATTGTCATGGTGGGAAACATGACAGCATGCAGGCAGGCCTGGCAGCTGAGAGTTTTTCATCTAGATTGACTGACAGTAGAAAGAGACTAAGAAGCTGGGTTTGGCTTGAGCATCTGAGGCCTCAAGCCCCATCCTCAGTGACATGCTTCCTTCAACAAAGTCACACCTACTCCAAAGTGGCCTCCTAACAGTGTCACTCTCTCTGGGCCTATGTGGCCATTTTTATTCAAACCACCATAGACACCATGCTATTTCCTGCTTTCTACTACTGAGGAAATTTCTTTAAGGTGGACTTAATGACTTAAAAAGCAAGAGGCCTTGTCTTACTTGTTTCAGGCCCTGCCTTTCACTGGATTGGCTGGTGATAGTATGAGCAAACTTTTTCTGCCAAGGGCTGGATATTGTATGGCTTTATGATCCAAAGGCACAGAACTAGTGGGGGCAGCGTAGAACTGAGTGAGCCTGGCTGGGCTTTGGTGAAGCCTTGTTGCTGAGTACTGGAATTTTAAGGAATTGTTACAAGCATCAAAATATTCCTCTTCAACTTTGTTTCAGCAATTTAAAAATATGCCAAAAGCCACACAGTTCACAACTCATTTATAGAAGAAAAAGAGATAGGGAGGCAGGATTTGACCTAGAGGTTATAGTCTGGCAATTCCTGGTATAGGCATTACTGGTTTAATAAACAATTTTGCAGTACATTAAAATATTCCTCCTTGGGCTTAAGAGGGGATTCAAGGATCTCTAGGGGAAAGGGATATAGAATAAATTCCTCAGGTGAACTAGGGGCAGGTGGAGCTGGAGACAGGGGGATCAGATGCAGTGAAAGAGAGGGGGAAAATACTGGGAGAATGAAAGGAATTTGGGGACATTTTGGGGACAAGGTAGAAGCCTAGTGTAATGGATCCTCACGGAATCTATGAGAATCACCAGGCAAGGCCTCAAGTGGAGGGACTGGGATACCACCCCAGACACAAAAATTCTTATACAGATTGTCCTGCCTACGAGTGTGCTGTGACCAGAACCTGGTAGAACCATCACTGAAGAGACCAGAGAGACTTCATCTTGCCACTATTGGGAACAGATGCAGGGGATTGGAGGAAGAAGAGGGGGCAGGGACCCACCAGGAGAACCTGGCCCACAGAATCGGATTCATGGGAACTTGTAGAGATCAGGGAGCCTGTAGTAGGTCTTCTGCATTTATGTTATGGCTGAGTAGCTTGGTGTTCTTGTGGAAATCCCAATAGTGGGAGCAAGGGCAGTCCCTGACTCTTCTGACTATTTGTGGGACCCTTTTCCTCCTACTGGATTGCCTTGGCCTGGGTTGCCTTGATATGATGGTATGTGCCTGGTCTCATTGTAGCTTGTGATGAAATGTTTGGTTGATGACCCTGGGAGGTCAGCTCTTCTCTATGGGAGTGTGTGGATCTGTGGGCAAAGGAAAATACATGGTAGCTTGTGGAGAGGCTAGCTAGAGAGGAGAACTGAGAAACTGCAATAGGGTGTAATATCTGAGAGAGAAGAAAAATAAATTCTTCCTTGAGAAGATCCTAATCTTACTACAGGTTTTTGCTGGCTGTTTAAAATTCACACAGCATCAAGACTACTTTGGGCGCCATTGAGTACGAAAGCAGTCAATGGGTAAATGAATGTCCCTGCACATTAACCGCTGTCCATATTGATTCAAAACACACTTGAGCATATTGCTTGAAGAAAGCAAACAACATTCATTCTTATGGCTTTACTTAAAGTTGTTCCTGCATCAATCCAAACCAAGCAGCACTTTAGGAACCCTAACTATACCGATATCTTCTATTCCTCCGCTCTCTCCTCCTCCTCTGCATAGTACAGATCTGTCTGTCCCCACACTCTTTAACTACAGAATTCTGCAAAGGGGGAAGCCATGGTTTTGCAAGCTGCAGTAAGACTATAGTGAGAAACAGAGAAATGTCCCTCATCTCTCAATCTGTTAATGAGGAACTATTGCTGAGAAAATTGTTGGCTCTTCAGTGCATTATTTTTATAAAGGAGACTTTGCTCAGCTACAACAACAATTATTGTTTTCATTTTTTGTTTGTTTGTTTTGTTATTGTTGTTGCTGTTTTTTGGGTTTGTTTCTTTGGTTATTTTTCGAGACAGGATTTCTCTGGCTGTCCTCCAACTCACTCTACAGACCAGGCTAGCGTCGAACTCAGAGAAATCTGCCTGCCTCTGCCTCCTGAGTGCTGGGATTAATGGAGTATAGCACCACCACCCATTTGTTTTCATTTTATAAAGCAGACTTTGCTGAGTGAACACAGAGTCTCTTTTCTCGTTGACTAACTTTCTGTATGTATTATTTCCATTTTATTTTTAATTATGTGTGTATGCACATGAAGGAGGCCACAAGAGGGTGTCAGATCCCTGGATCTGGGATTGTAGGTGGTTGTTAGTCACCCTATGTGGCTACTAGGAACAGCACCCAGGTCCCCTACAATGAATCCTTAACTACTGAGTCATCTATCTAGACCACTATCTGTGTGGATACTTTATAGAACTTTACAAGGTGTGCCTTCTTTTCCCCTTTTCTTCATCTTCTAAGAGAAAAACACTACTTTTAAAGAGAAAAGAACTCAGTGTTGGTGATGTTTAGGGTGTGAAAAGTTCAGGACTGGTGGGAGTGAGGAGGGTCCCAAGTCTGCACATGTATCAGCTACTGTCCCCTATGGTTAGTCATCTTGGAGTGTCTCTTCTCAGTATTCCCAACACTTTCATTTTAAATCCCAAGTTTATCTTGATTTTAAAAATCTTCTGCCGGGCAGTGGTGGCGCATGCCTTTAATCCCAGCACTTGGGAGGCAGAGGCAGGCGGATTTCTGAATTCGAGGCCAGCTTGGTCTACAGAGTGAGTTCCAGGACAGCCAGGGCTACACAGAGAAACCCTGTCTCGGAAAACAAAACAAAACAAAACAAAACAAAACAAAACAAAACAAAACAAAACATCTTTTGCCCCGTGATTCTGTTTGCAAACCTGGGAGTCCAGACATGATTACCTCAAATTGGAGATCTTCAGACTGGGAGGGACTATAGTCCAAGGTCAGAGCAAGTGAAGGTACCGGGACAGCAGCCTGCCCTGGGGATTTATCTGCTAGCTTTCAGGAGTGACAGCAAAGAGCTGGGCTGCCTGATGAACCCAATGAACAGAAAAAAATCTGTCCAAACATGGAAAGCTCCCTGGGACAACTGAGGAAACATTGCCTATTTGTTTGGAGTACATTTAATTATTTTTAAACATGTGCAGCCTGTAGTTCAGTGAACATGTCAGGGATAATAGAAGAAGAAAAGCAAACGAGGAGAGGCGGCGCTGGTCCTGGAGTGACTCTTCTCCACAGCTGGCTGCTGGGTGAAACAGTTCCTTACAAAGTGTGGCTCCCTGTCTGTCACCTAATGAAATGCAGTAGGGGGATTAATGTCATTAGCTGAGGCCAACATGCTGTGTAGTAAACAGAGATATCCCCGCTCATTTGGAGGGAGTGTTCCTCAGCTCCTGCCTACTGGCCTGCAAAGGTCACTCCCTAACCTTCTATTAGTTAAATGGGAAGAAATTAACTGAGTTGGAGAATCTTGTGGTCTGTGTGAGGGAGAGCAGGCTCTGGGCAATTTAGCACCTAAGTCTGCACCTCCCTCCCTTTTCTTGCACCAATTGGAGCTTAAATTTCTTCTTTGCAGGGGGTGGGGGATGGGGAGGTGGGTGTGGGTGTGGGGGGTATGTGGGGGGGTGGGGAGTAGGGTGGGAGATGGAATCTGAGGTAACCAGAGATGATAAAAGCTCTCCAAATAAATGCTTTACAGAAGAAGAAGGAAGAAGAGGAGGAGGAGGGTTTTGTTTTCATAAGCAAATTAACCCAGAAGATGGGGGGTTGATCTTGGATTGTCTTGTTCATCTCTCTTCATGGTTAAACCATGAGCATTTCTCGCATGTCTGCAAAGTTGAATGCTCAGAATGTGTGCCTTGCTCTTCACAAACTGCCAGGAATGTAGACAGCAAACAGGAGCCAGGTGTAAAAGTTAAAACTTTATATTCTACAGAATATACACCAATCTTGGTTCTAAAGGAATTGAACTACTGGAATAAGGCTGGAGAACGAATTCAGAGAAGACAGACGTGCACATGCAGAGGACAGTGACAGCTCAGAGCCACAAGTGGCAAACCTGAGTTACATGCAGCAGTCCCCGCTAGAATCACCAAGATGCAAAATAAAGCAAAGAAATAACAAGCAAGAAAAGAACAAGATAGTTTGAGGGCAATGCCACAAGAGAAGCTCCAGTTGACTCAGCATCACACACTGCTGTCTTGTGAGGACTGCCCTTAACCTTTTCCTTATCGAAGCAGAGAACTCCCTTTGTACTGGGAGCTTTTAAGGGCACTCTAATGTAGGCACTGTAGCATTTTTGCAGCAATAAATATTAGTATCAGTGATTATTATGAAGGATAAAGAAAAAAGAATCTCAGAGTCATTTGTACTTTTATGTTGCAAACTTGGTTCTGATTCCCTCATATGCCGGAGTCTTCCTGGGAATTAGGGCAGTCTTGTTTTTAAAGGACACAGTGGCAAACTTATTATTCTCTCCTTATTAGCAGGCCAGTATGGGGAAGATGGAAAAATCCCTCAAAAAGATCCAGGAAGAAACCCCTTTAGCAGCTCAAGGCTAATAGTTCATAGGCCATAACAGTTTTGGGACAGGAATGATGTCTTAGAACTCAATACTGCTCTATAGATTGTTCTTACTGGTCATCTAGTTGCTTTCCTGGGTCCTATGCCACAAGCATTCAAGAAAGAGCCTTCTTTTATGGCTCCATCTATATGGGATAGTCAGCTGCCTGAGATAATCTCCTGCCTTTTGCAGTTTCCACTGTGCCACAAGTATCATGGTAACCCCAATATGGAAAGATTGTTGCCCTCCCCACCCAGCTACTTTTTGGTCCTTCCATAGTCATTAAACTCCCCCCACCAAGACTCCTAACCAGGGCTATAGTTACCTTTCCCCATCTAACTGTCTTGGCATTTAGATTTAACCCCTGGCCAACTGGGATAGGCCAGTCCTCATGGAGCCCTTCGAGCCTAGTCTCACTGTGCCCTTCACATGTCTTATTTCTCCTGGACTGCTTCTGCTTTAGCAAACCACTCTAGTCCATGGCTGCTCAAGGTAGAGGCAGGAAAAAGGTGAGGCAGATACAGAGAAGATTCATTTCTACTCTCTAAGATCTGTACAGGATCTGACTCTCAAGAGAACATATATTTATAACTTTATTTTTATATTAGCTACATTTATATTTATAATGTATGCACTTAGTATATTAAAGTAGAAGTTGGACTTTTGAATTAGAGAAGAGACCAATGAAATTAGAGACCCGGCCCCTCTCTCTGAAACATATTCTAGGATATTCCCAGTTGCCTGGCCAAAGCCAGCATTTCTCATGTGTGATAAAATAAACTCTTCCAGCTGGGGAATGTTGGGGTTATATTTTTATCTCTCGTGTCTGGTGACTGCATAAACTAGAGGAACAAGGCTAGAATGATTTATATGTGTCATTAGAAACGTAAGATTTTAAGGGTTCCTGAACTTGTACAGTATGGGACATATTAGATGTACCATTTGGATAATACAAAACACTCTTGGCAACCTTGAATATTTGCAAATTTGCAAATTTGATGCAGAGAGAAAGTGAGGTATTTTGTGTTTTTCCATTCTTTTTTGTGCTTGGCCATAAAGTCACATGACCTTCCATATGAAGAAAGAGAACAAAGGATTGAGGATCCTGACTTGGTTTCAGCCAATGGGGTCATTTAAATTTTAGAGTACACTATAGTCACCTATGCATTTTGTCACAGATCCTGCTTGCAGAAGTTCTAGTTTAGTGGTCAATGTTGAAGTTTGAGAATCTTCATTTAATGAAATGCTTTTGCCAAAGGCAAAGATTACACAAAGTGTATATCTACTCTTTATAACTCAGGTTGATCTCACAATCGTGATTCCCTAGCATATTTGGAAGGAGCAGTTTATTAGGGAAGTATAATGTATGACACATAGCAAGCCTCTTTGCTAAAATACACAGGCTTATTCAGAGTGGCTAGTATCATCCTAGAGATGCTGCTTCCTACATGCTGCACATGGGGTTCCAGGACATCTACAAGTCTGTACAGTGGGAACCACTGCAGAAGATACAGACATCCTTTCATTTAACTCCTCATATTGAAGCCGAGAGCTAGAGAAAAATGTGAGGGGCTCATGTGGTCATCTGTGTGTGATTAACATGTGTGCAACTCATAAACATGGGGCCTGAGTAAAAAGGACCATCTTTCTCTTAGAAAGTGATTTATTTTGTGGACAGTGTTATGTATGTAGCTCAACCTGAAACGTACAAGAAAATCATATCTTTCTGTATAGTTGTGTATATGTATTTATCTAGCTAGATTAATAGAGATGATAGGTAGATAAGAGATGATAGATAGATAAACAGATAGACAAGATAAGATAAGATAGATGATAGAAAAAGACAGATACAGAAAGAGGAGGAGATAGAGACTACTACAATATTATACAGTTTAACACTTAATGGTTTGGACCCATACCAAAGGCAATCCACTTTAAAATAAAAATAGAAAGAAAGCTTGCCACTTCAAGGGCTGCATAAGGTGACAGAATCCCCTCTATGAAAGTAAATCTCACTTTCACTGCCCAGCTGGCCAATTGTTCCAAGCCAGTAAATCGCAGATTCAACGAACACATTCAGGAAAAAGAAGCAGATGAGTAATACCAAGCTGTGCCGATAAGAAGGCCAGGCGAAGTCTTTGAATTTGTGCACAATGGATTAAATACCTTTCATCCATTCGCCCTGCTAAGCAAGCAACACCAGGAAACTCATTTTCCAATTAGTCAGCAGGTTTCGGCGTCATTACCTTGGAGATCAGATTTGCTACCATTCAAAAATGCATCAGAGACAGTGTAGGAAGAGTTAAGTGCCGTTCCTGGCATGTGGGGTCTGGGAGGAGGTGAAATGAGATTAGCTCCAGGAAAATGGGACGGTTTACATTACCAGAGGGGCTCTACCTGGCTCCAGGCTTAACAGTGAACAACTCTCTCAGCATATGGCATTACAATGGATTAGTGATCAAGTACGATTAATCCTAATAGATCGTCTTTTGAACCTCAGTGGCTTGTTAGGTGAGAAAAAAATTGTCTGTCCCCAAAGTGTCAGGTGAAACTCTCATTTGAGGTAAGACTACCATGTGGAGATGGGTCTCCATCTGGTGGCTTCCTTTTGTGAAACTCCACCAGAAGGTGTTTTAATGAGGCTTTTATAGCAGGCACCACCTGCCACTAATCCGCCCTCTAAAAAGGTGTAATTGAGGGTTGGTTTTACAGTATGGCTCATAGCCTAACCTTGGGAATTCATCAAGAAATGCAAATCTGGGTGGGATGGTGTAATTATGAACTGCCATTTTGGCTTTTGGTTTAGACTGAAGTGGTTATAGAAATTTGTGGTTGGTTAATTATAACCAGCTATATAGTAGCTTCCCCTCTCAGTTAGATTAATATGTGTGTCATCTCGGAATTAAATAGCCAAGTTGATGGTGACCATATGTCTTCATTCAATTCTTTGCACATGTAAAGAGTTGCAAGGCTGCTTGTGATTCACACAATTTAGAGGTTTCATTTACACTATTAAGGTTTAACCGGTCCAGATTTACTGTCTGTTTGTCTCTTGATCTATGCTTCAGTCCTACAGTACATTATTTCAATGAGACATGAGCAAATTGTAAAATCACAGATACATTTTCTACTGGGGGTACCAAAGGAAGAGCGTTATTCTCCTTTATCTCTCTCTCTCTCTCTTTTTTTTCTTTTCCTTTGGTTTTTCGAGGCAGGGTTTCTCTGTGTATCCCTGGCTGTCCTGGAACTCACTCTGTAGACCAGGCTGGCCTCGAACTCAGAAATCCGCCTGCCTCTGCCTCTCAAGTGCTGGGATTAAAGGTGTGCGCTACCATTGCCTGGCCTCCTTTATCTCTTTTAAACATGTAGATTTCTGTCACACATAGAAGTCTGTCCCACTGTTCCCTGGGCATGTTGCTTTTTGCTGGTTATCAAAGACTGTGTCTGAATTTGAAGGTACTGCAGAAGAATAAAATAGAATGACTTGGATACTTTAAAACATTCAACAGACATGAACTGAGTCCCCCCCCCCCCGCATATATGCAGCACAGTGCTACACACTAGAAATAACACTAATAACAAGGATCTTGCACAGACCCTGCATCCCAATAGCACAGGTTGTAGCTCACTCTTGCACTTTGGGGTATGTGTCTGGAGGTCACTTACTTACCTTTACTGATAGCATCTCAGGATATTAAAGTCAGAAACATGTAGTCCATATAAACACACCCAGAAAATGTTGTATATTCTTAGTTCTATTTCAAATTTCAGTTCTATTCATACTCAATTCAGAAGTAAAAAATGAAATGTAGAGACCCCCCCCTTCTAAAGGCTTTGAATTACTAGCTTAAAAATGAAATATTGCATCAAAGGTAGATGACCCAAAATATCTAAAGCCATAAAGATGTCTTGCAATACAAATTTGGGATTACATTTATAAATAGAAAACATGACTTGAAGGCAAGAATCACAAATTGTTAGCACAAAGGTAAAATGTGACCTGCAGTTTTATATTTGGGCTTTTGTTGTTTTTGTTTGTTGGTTCTGCACAGAGTGTGCTTACTTTAACACAAATTGTAATCCATATGTACACTATGTGCTCCTTTTCTGTTTGCCAAAGGGCCCATTTACTCCCTTCTCTCACACCCATACACATTAATAAAATTCAACCCCAGATCTAAAATAATGAGGCTGATTTTCACACACCGCTGTGAACTGACTTTTGAATCAATCCTGGAGCATGTCTGCATGCATGTGCTGAAGCCCTTGGGGATCAAGGGAGCTAGCAGGCACCCTCCCAATTAGCAGAATCACAGGAGCCAAATCTGCCACTCCTAGAACTAAATATTTTATTAGCATCTTGCTCTCATAGTCCTAGCATCCTTGGAGTACATCAAGGACTCAAGGCTGGAGCCCCAGGATAGGTGAGGGGAAGATCAGCACAAGCCAGCCAACCTATTTTCCACTCGGGGATAAGTTTATGGTCAGAGTGTGCAAACCTTTTAAACTTCCCCTTTCCTGATGTTCTTCTATAGGATTCAAGCCCCCCCCCCCCCGACATGAATCATTAGAGATGATTCTGCCAAAGAAAAAGAGTGCATGAACTTTGTTCTTCTGTGGCCAAATGAATAAGTTCCACCTTTTCTCTCTAATTCTAGATAAATTAGAAAAATTGCTCTATCTTTCTTCCAGAGGATTCCCGTCAGTCTTTGTTTAATGTAGAGGAAATAATAGTTGCCTAAACGCTGCACGGTTGCCTGGCTTGCAGCCTGTGTCCTGTCACTGGTTTTGCGCATGTATTTCATCAGGCATGCGCCCGCCTCCCCCACTCTCCCCCCCTGAGTGTTTACTTCACTCATGGCACTGGTTCCATATCTAGACACACCATGAGGAGTTTTACAGGTCAAGAAACTATCCTTAGGGTTTTTGATCCTGGGATTCCGTCCACTTCTCAGATGCCCCACTAATACTCCTCACGCGATCTGCACCACCCCCAACAGGCTCTCTTCCTCACACACCTCAAAGCCTCGGCCTATGGCCCTCCATTCCAGGCCACATTCTCAGGGCCTAAGAACTTTGTTGTGAAATGTTCTTTTGTGTCTGTTGATTTGGAACTTTTAAGTGTGAGGTCTTAATCCAAAGAAATACTGCGAGCTTGTCTGTGGTCTTCCTTCCTCCTCTGCTCTGCACCAATTTCCTCCCATCGCGCAGGTGTCACATTCAGGCTCTTTGAGTGAAGCAGGAAACATGGTGGAGAACAGACTTTGTGATATCCCATGACCACACTGTGCTTTGTGACTGCTTAAGGGAGGCTTAGAGGAAACCGTGTGATTTCAGGTAGAGCATCCACTCATGTAAATGAATCGTGAAAGTGAGGATAACTGGCGAATGCACCATGTTAATAATTGTTGTGAGGGCGATTTGGGTGTGCTTCCTGAGGCTTTTAAGAAATGGCAGTGATCAAAATGGAGACGTACTGACAAAAGCGTGGGATTCATCCACCTGCATAAAGCAGATGAATCGTTGATTTGTTGACTCATCTAATTTCTCGAAACTCTTTTCTTCCTTCACAAAGTCCCCCCACATGTTACACTGATTTTGTTTGTGTGCGATATGTGTGTGCTTCGTCCCCACTCACTTTCTTCCAACAGTCACATCTTTGTTCCTTTCTTTCAAGTTCAGCCTCACACCTTGCCTGTGATCTCCCCAAGAGCTCTGTGGCGTGCCATCTCTCCTCTGGAGAACCCACCTGCAAGTTAGTTTTTCCTCTCAGATTTTCTACACAAATTCCCCAAATGAGGTTGGCTTACCTTGACACTTTATTGTCATCTGGCATTTTACCCTCCTTCTTGGTGTGACACATATGTTTCTAACTTAGGCCAGTAAAGTTTGAAAGAAGAGAAAAGAAGTAAATTGTAAAGTAGAAGAGGGATAGAGGAAGTGTATGAGAAGCCAAGAAACAAGAGCTTTTAAAGCCCTTGCTTCTAGAGAAATCCTTAGATGACAATTAGGCTTTACAATAACATTAAAACATAAGGACCAGAAAACGTGATGAATTTCTGCATAACATAAAACCTACTCAATCAAGACATGGTACCAGGTCTAATAGATGTCCCTGGAAACAAGCTGGCAGCATCTGGCAGAGGTCCACTCACAAAAGTGCTTACGAGGCTGTGTGCATGGAAGATTCCTGAACCAGCACTAGGGGTTTCGATTCAGTAGAGTTGGGTTGAATTCCAGGAACATCAGTTGTTAACACCTCTCACAGGGATTGTGGTACTGCAGTAGAGACAGAAAGTTTCAAACTCAGAGGTTCTTCCTGGTCCTTTGCAGAATTTGTCAGAGTGTCAAAGATAGATGTGTCTATGTCTAAAAGAGGAAAACCTTGCATAAAGGAACTGCAAATTTTATGGATGATTTTTAAATTTAATTTAAATAATTTAATTTAAAGAAGAGCTGTCTTGGGCCAGCATTAAACTAAGAAAGAAAAGATCTAGCCTTAAAGCAGTTATTGTCCAGTCACTGAAGCAACTGCAATGATTACAAGAAGCCCAGGCCAGATACATAATGTGGGTATTAAGACTGTTTACAAAGCCTTGTGGGAAGACATGGGATTTTGAGGCTAAAAGCCATTTGTGTACACAGTTGACCAACTTGCATCTTAAGAGAAACTCAAAGTTTGCTGGCTGCAGGTGCCCATGAGACATTTTACAGCAAGCAGGCTGACACACTGTCCTGTCTCCCCCCCTTTACACTCCTGTTAGTTCCATGGAGAGGATCTGAGTCCAAGTCTGAGTCTGGAAAATTATGAGAACTGCTGCTCACAAACCCAGGGCTGGCAGCACTGGAAATGTTGAAATTATCAAATAGCAGTTAATATCTCATATACTCAAGATGAAGCAAACTTCATACAAAAGCTGATATTCGCCAGAATCACCAGCTCCTGCTATTTTTAGGGAGGAAGCGTTATCAAGGCTATCCCGTTGTTTTATGGATATATTCAAATTAACTTACAGCAAGAGTACTCAAACTTGAAAGACAACAGCAGTGCTTTAGCTTTGGAGAACGCGTGCGCGCGCGCGCACACACACACACACACACACGCACACACACACACACCATCTACTTCATTCATTCATTCATTCATTCATTCATTCATTCATTATTAGCTAAGTCAACCAGTAATTGAAACTTAAGATTTTTTTACCCAACATAAATAACAAAAATGAATGTTGCAAACAGACATGGGTTAATGTACAGGATTAATATAAGCACTGTTCTGTTTAATCTCTAAATCCACATATGTTCACCCTGAAGCTCGTTCCTAAGGTTTTCAGATTTGGTGAATCTTCACTTTCAGCCACCCAGCCTGTGCAGCTCAGGAGAATGAAGTTTTCCTTCTTTAGGTCCATTCACAGAACTTTCAATTCTGACAGTTTGTAGCTTCATCCCTGATGGATCTTAAACTGGCATGAATGAAAAGGTTCTCCCAAATGAGAAGTTCTATGGAAATAGGCATCTTTCATCTTTGGGGGCAAAGAAGTTCCATGCCACATGGTGGGTGGCAGTTCCTTTGATCAACATGTCTTTTGCTCAAACCCAAAAACTGAGTAACCCTACTAGACACAGCAATACAATAGGCAGCCAGTCACCCTACCAGGCATAGCTGTATAATAGGCAGCCAGTCACCCTACCAGGCATAGTAGTACAATAGACAGGCAATATCCCAGTGGCAATGATGCCAGGGATGGTTGGGAATTTCCATCAGAGCATCTTAATCCAGTAGCTGGAGTTGTCACCATGAGTTCCACTTGGCCCATTAAGATGACTTCAGGTCACCTCCACTGAGCCTGCCCATTCACTCCAAAACAATTATCCTAATCCCCTTAGCAGACCCAATCCCTTAACACTTATGAAGTGCCCTACTATGCAGGGTGCTGACATTTTCCAACAACACTGGCCTCTTTGAAATGCCAATCAAAAATCCTTCTTGTTAAAATACATGGCCCTCTCTGCAAGTATAAACAGACCTTCATACATCATTGCCACCACCATCATTAAAAAGCACTTACAGTACACCCACCTGCGTGTGATGCTGTGCTGCCGGGCCCAGCCCAAGCAAGGGCCTAAAGTGCTGACCTCAGGCAGGACCAGTTACAAACCTGCCACTTCAAGGTTCTTCTTCTGCTTATTTAACAGTCTGTGCCCCTGGGCATGGGTCAGCAGTAGACCATTTCTGGTGGCTGGGTAATTGCCTCAAGAGGATTAATTAGCTGCTCCACATTGCAGCTCTTGGAGTAGTCTCATGTGGCAAAGCTCAGCACTATAAAGTTTTGCCAAAATGCTACTTCTCAGAACTTCAGCCACCACTCTCTTGTCCTCAAGTATGTGGTTCTCCAGGAGCTGATTCTGAAGTTTCTTATGCAGATTTTGACTTCTTCCTCCTGTCATTCTTTTGATTCCTCCACCACTAAGGAAGCAAGGTAGAATGAATACAATTAATGATGATACAGTTTTTGTGAGCAAGCCTATGGCAGGGGTTGTAGATTTATCTAGCACTCTATCTCCTACTGCTCAGGTAATTTTGGAGAAACGTTCCAAGACACAAGTTTCTCCCATGTAAAATGGTAACCATGCACAAAGCCAACAATTGTTCTGAAGGTTAATTGAAGCAATATATTCTGAAGCTATAATATCTGAGTCTTGGTAGCATTGGAGTCTCAATATTACATTGTGGTTAAATCATCCTAGATCAGACTAACATTGTTTCTCAAATCCAGGATGATGTATAAGAAGGTCTGTTTTTGAAACAGGGAAGACTTTGCAGAAATTTACAGTCATAGCTAGGCATGGTGAATTATGTAAAAAGCAATTTACAATCATGAAAGGGACAGTAGAGCATGAAAAAAACACACAACTTCATGAGAACAGGAGATATATTAGCAGCCTGCAGTATGAGGGAAGTTAAGGGCAAAGGCTGGGTGTGTGTGTGTGTGGGGGGGGAGATTCTCTAGGAAGTAATAGGAAGAAGGTAAAACCGGAGGCAGAAAGATGTGGGGAAAGAAGATCTGTTTAATTGGCCACTCATTCATCAGTTTCCTTGTCCTTCAATCAACAAGAGTTTGTCGTTGTCTCACCTATGCCAGACACCATGCTTGGAATATTTATGTGATTCCTGATGAAAGAAGAGATATGCAAACCAAAATGAAAATGAATATGGCTGTATGAATCTAGCTCTTGCCCACATGACTTTAAAGTTCTCATTAGCACTATGTTACCCATTGTACCTTGTGTACTCCAACTGGGTCCAAGAGAGGTGTATGTTTCATAAGAACTTAAAAGTTGATACAGTAAAAGGAGAGAATGAGATGACTCTTCAAATCTGGCTCAAAACCTGGCCTGGTGATGCATGACTAATTCCCACACTGGGGAGGCTGAGGAAGGAAGCTTCCAGGCAAGATGGGACTGTGTAGCAAGAACCTGTCTCCATAGCAACAACAACAACAAAAAAAGCGCTCAAAACCAATATTTTTATTTAAATATATTTTTAAATTTCTTTCTTGCCTTTTCCCACAAGGCATGTTGGCTCTCTCTGTGTTAGTCACACCCCTTGCATCTTAGGAAAACTGATGGTACCACAGAGGGCACATCTGAAGATGCAATCTCCTTTCCAGTCAGTTTTTCTTTGACATTGTTAACCTATTGACAAGAATGAAATAGATCCCCTACCTCAGAGTTCAAGAAATGTCTCCAAATGCCTGTGACCTACTCCTGTGGCTGTCTTACCCCATTGTATCTGTCCCAGAGTCTGGCAGTAATGGGTGACATACATGTCAAAAGGTTTAGAAAGTGTACTTTATCACCAGATGGTTTGATTCAAATGTGATATGGGCTGGTGCTGGCAAACAATCTCAAGAAAGAAAAACAAGGATATATAGACAGATGTGCCTGGAGATATCCTTTGACTTCACTAGTCCCTTGCTCAGCCTCACTCTCCAATTTTGACTCAATGTCCAGTGTTAAGCGTGGCCCATCAGAACAAGTCTCCAGAACTTCAGTTCAGCATCTTTTCTGGCAAATGGAAATAGTAGTGCATACTGTGGTGTATGCATCAGCAAAAGCGCGCAAGGCCAGTATATTAATATACTAGAACAATTCTACTTAAAGCAACCTTTTAAGTCCCACACCATATCATCCTTTGTAATTTTAATTAAAAATTTCACTAAATTTATTTATTATAGAAGAGAGCATGCACATGGGGAGGCCAGGAGAACAACTAATGGGAGTCAGGTCTCTCCCTAGAACATGTGGGTTCCAGATGGAACTCAGGTCATTAGGCTTGGCAGCAAGTACCTTCAACTGCTGAGATATCTTGCAGTCCATTCATCCTTCATCATTTTGATTATAGATCTCCCTACAGCTTGAAAGCATCTTTTTATTCACCTGCTCATTTGTCCTGTTGGCTGTTTTCTTGCGCATTAAAATATACTATCCAAGGGGATAGAGGCTTTCTCTGTAATGTATCACTTTTTACTTGCTCTTAGGAGGCATCCAAGCCTATAAATGTTTGTAGAATGTGAAGGAGACCATTGATTAGTGATAAGTATTCATCTATGTTCACATATATATATATATATTTTATTATTATCTATTATTGTTTACTGGATAATACTTTCTTACTTATATATCCAATATTCATAATTTTAAAATCTGCATACTTATCTTAATGTCATATATATATATGTGTATATATATATATATATATATATGTGTATATATATATAGTCATATATACCTGATATATGTGAATACCTCAATACTGGGGAGTGGTAGTCTCTGGAACTGAACCCAGAAACTTATGCCTAGTTTGCATTTCTTCCATGATAGGGCAGCTGGCTACCTGTTCATTTCTTTTGTTCATAAGATGACTGTTGTTCTTCCTTACTCTAGTCTGATTTAGAATTTGTTCACTTGCTGCAGCTCTCTTTACAGCTCACACTTACCATTTCCATCTAACCATGCATGGTCTGATATTGTTATGCGTCCTCTCTACAATGATTTGAGTCTGGTAATTCGCTTTCTTTAGAGTTGCTAGTTTAATTCATTATTGCAGCATAGAACATTGAGCTCTGATCTCCAATGGTATAAATCCTCCCAAAGCAACCCCACAGATCTTATACTCCACAGTTATGAGTTTTGAGGCCACACATGAGGCAGCCACTGCTGGCCACGTCCCAGCTGCGCTGCTGAAGGGTGACTAGCAGCCATGGTTTCCAGCTCAGGCTGCTGTAATGGGTCTCCAGAGTCTTTGACAGTGTTAATTGCTAGCTCCTTCTGGTATGCCAGCCATGCTTCTTCATTGGGAAGACCATGCCATGTGCAAGTTGCCCCCTGTGGTAATGCTTCAGAGCCCACATTTGGCAGCAAGCAGTAATATTTTAAAATATGTTTTATTTGCTTTAGCATTAGGGTCATTATGCCCTATCCTCATGTTGACATTTGCAGACTGAAATATGGTTTTGTTTGTTTGTTTTGTTTTTCTCTTTTCTATTTGTGGTGGCATTTCATCAGGTTACAAAGTTCTGTGTCCAGTGAGATTGTTGCAGAAGGGAGTCCATAGCTGAGTGTATTGGCCTAGTGTTGATATGCATGGGTGTGGGAACAAGGACCTGTCATATGGGAAGGGAACACAGTGAGAAAAGGAGTCTGCCTTTATCTGAACCCTGTAATTGACTTCAGTTCTACAGTACTGCTCCACATGACTGAGTCATACTCATATAATTTTTAATTCCTCCTTAAGAGCTCTGCAAAGAGAGACTTGGTTGTGACAAGCAAGCTTCTGTGACTGATTTCCTGCAAGAAAAATCTCCACATCACTTTTCTGCCCGATTTAATTCAAT
The DNA here is from genome assembly GCA_028551405.1 of Uromys caudimaculatus. Lineage (NCBI taxonomy): Eukaryota > Metazoa > Chordata > Mammalia > Rodentia > Muridae > Uromys > Uromys caudimaculatus. Next base: position 77,739,960 of record CM052702.1, read on the forward strand.
CCTTCAGTAACCGGAATTTAGCCAGTTACTCTATGAAATGACACAAAATCACATTCCCAAGGTCTATAATATGCTATTCATTAGAATGACTCTCTTGGCGTCCACTGTGGGTGTCCTCTTGCTACACCATAAGACCTAAGGGAACACAAAAGAGCCAAGGCACTAAAACAGCTGCACTAGAGCGCACTATGGTCATAGGGCCAATGTCAATGCCAAAGGCATGCAGCAACTGAAATGTTGATGTTCAATTTGGCAACACAACATGGCATGCGGGCCATTCAGAGTCAGTGAACTAAGTGGGGTGACAAGGGTTTTCATCTTACAGAATTTGTCCTGAGATTGGAATTGCTAGATTAAATTCTCTTTCTTCAAGAGATTAACTGATTAGCTACTAGGGACTCCTGTAGTGAGAACATTGTGTTCTTTCTCATCCTTTTGGTGTGACAGATCTTCAGGTGGAGCAAAGACACAGGGATGTGGAGTCCTCAAGGCTTTCCTCTGCTTCATCTGAAAAGCCACCTCTGGGGAGTCTCCCAGAAAACATGTGAACACAAAGTCCTTGTCCTTGGAGATCATAATCTAAGTTTCCTATCTTAAGAACAAAGACAGGAAAAATATACAAACAAATAACAAAAAGCTTCATACTCATCTCCAAAGTTGACATTTTCTACAGCTTAATTCTCCTAAATTATATGAGCACTCCCTAAAGTTAAACAGAATGCTCTGAAATCTTCCACAGAATTCACAGGTTGAATTCCTCAGCCTTAGCACCTCAAATAATGACCTTATTTGGAAATACGGTGTGTGTGTGTGTGTGTCTGTGTGTGTGTCTGTGTGTGTGTCTGTGTGTGTGTGTGCCTGTGTGTCTGATCAGTTAAGTTGAGATGAGATGAGGTCACAGTAGAGTTTAATGTGTGCCTTACCCCATAAGATTGTTACCTTTATGAAAGGGGATATTGACCAGAGACACTTGGGGAGAACAGCATGTGAACAGGAAGGCAGAGATAGAGCAAGGAACACCAAGAATGCCAAGGAATACCAAAGTCACCACCAAGTCACCAAGAACTAGGAGAATAGGGGGAATAGAGAGGAACTTCCCATTGTTTCTAAGGAGAGACCAAAGAAAGTCACCATATGAATGTAGATTGTAGCATTTTGGGCCTATGAGAAAGAAAGTTTCTGTCCTTGATTCTGTTTGTGGTGCTTGTTATAGCAACCTAAGCAAACTAATTCATATAGCAATTGCTTTCTGGTCTGTGTGCTCCCATCACCCAAATTAAAGTTCTTGGCTTAGTTTTCTTCACTAACTTTCCACACGAGTTTTAGAGATTAAAAGTTGAAAATGAATGTAGAAAATGAACAGATCCTGTTACACTATTTTCAGCATCTTTTCAGTGTTTTTCACAAAGTTATTGGTAAACTCTATGTGAATCACAAAGTCTTCAATGCCCTCTCGAGGACAGGCGAAAGGAGGATATTAAAATGTGAAGAGTCTGAAGCAGTTACTGTGATGTGATGAGTCTGTGTATACCATGGGGTTTACTCTGAGAAACAGGATCTGTAAGATGAGCCAAAGAGACTCAGTGTGTTATGGTCAAAATGTAAGGATGAAGTGATGCCTCAGATGTCCTAGCTCCAGAGATCATACACCATTTGTGTTTATAATAGCTAACATCCCTCTTTTTTCAGATTAAGATATTAACCAGAAACTTCAGGGACTATTCCTAGATAGGGAGAAGTTTCTACACGGCTTATATGTAACCAAGTAGGCCAGGAAGTGGGCTGTAGTGAATGCTGTGTTTTTCACTCAGTCTGCTCTTCAGGATCAAGACACACGTGCCCTTCTATGCCAAGAAAGATGGCTGCTGAAGGCTCATGGCTGACTCTTCTTTAGCACTGCCTGTTGAAGGGAAACTCCCTGACCTCAGGTCGCATTCCATTAGGGGACAGCATATATACAAGGAATGCAAAGCCAGGAGACAGCAGTCATAACTCTTATTTATTGATATCTCACTGTGTCCTGTGGCAGACACATTCCCTCTTTGAAGTTCAGGTGCTCCAGATCTTCAACACAGAGTTAAATAGGCAGAGAATATAAATTATCCAATTAGTCAAGAGGAAATATTGGAGGCCTATATTAATTCACATTTCTTTCCTGGGACCATATATTCTGTCTAGTAAAAGACAGTATTGTACTGTCGCCATTGATTTAATGTATATTCTGTTCAGAAGGACATAACCCCGTATTCATATGTCCTCTCTAAGATGGCACTTAAGCTACTTTTAGAAAATACCCATCCCTGTAATTCAGTAGTTCTCAACCTGTGGATTGTGACTCCTTTTGTGGGTCTAATGACCATTTCACAGGGGTCACATAGCACCATTGGAAAGCACAGATATTTACATTACAATTCATAACAGTAGCAAAATTATAGTTATGAAATAACAGCAAAAATAGTTTCATGGTTGGGAGTCACAGCAACATAAGAGACTTCATTAAAGAGTCACAGAATTAGGTAGGTTGAGAACCACTTCTCTAATTGATCATGCTAGCATCATTGCAACAATTCAGTGAGTGCCTTGATGTGTGGATCCACAATATTTGCTATAGGCCTTCCTCTGCTGCAAAGTAGGTTTTTGGGGGGCCACTGTCATATTGTGTATCATCTTATACTGACATCAAATGCCTTCATACAATGGTCTTTGCTGAGTAAAAAGGACAAAGACATCATACCCCTGCTCACGATGTATTAAATTGCTGTTTCTTTTAAGGTGGAAAGAGGCTAATTTATTCAACTTGCCACGAAGTGGCTATTTAATCTCCACAGGAATGATGACACTCTGAGACTCCCTTCTTCTGTCTCTGGTGGGTTACATATTCAACAGCAGCAGTAGCTAAATCATCTTTGATGAGTGGCAGCCTTCGATGCTAAGTCCTTCCATGTCATCATAACTATACCAGACATGAATTATTGTACAAATACTGGAGTCTCAGATCCAATCTTAGGTGTGTTTGTTCTGTATTATTAGATATAACTTCTGGGTTTATCATATCTCAGGACTCAGTACATAAGACAAAATGCAAACTGTGAGAAGGAATTCTGGTCTCCAGTCACTTTGTAGCCTATCATCATCCTACCATACAGCAGCATGCCAGGAACTAGGGCATAATTTTCTGGTGCAGATGGCATATCTTTGCTCCATGAACATATGAGACTACACTGTGGTTCTTTTACTGTGGCTCACCATAGACTGTATATAGCATCTTTACATACCACAATCATTTCTATTAGAATACTATATATCACTATGCAATACAATAGGGCCTGACAGATCTTAAGGCCTAAGTCAGGGCCAATTACATTATACTATAGACCTCTACAAAATAGCCCTGTTAGAGTCATAACAAAACTGACATTCCTGACAGGGTCATACCAATGTGACTCAAGTCATTTATAAATGAGTCAGAAATGTTCCCAGTGTCAATTAAAAAAAGAAAGAAAGAGAGAGAGAGAGAGAGAGAGAGAGAGAGAGAGAGAGAGAGAAAGAAAGAAAGAAAGAAAGAAAGAAAGAAAGAAAGAAAGAAGAAAAGAAAGAAGGAAGGAAGGAAAGAAAGAAAGAAGGAAGGAAGGAAGGAAGGAAGGAAAGAAGGAAAGAAAGAAAGAAAGAAAGAAAGAAAGAAAGAAAGAAAGAAAGAAAGAAAGAAAGAAAGAAAGAAAGGCATCCCAAATGCAAATTCTGCCAGCTACTAATTTCGCTCTTCAGAATAATACATTGAAGGCAACCTTTTTTTCCCTTTATTTCAGAGGCATGCCCCACAGATGTCTACGGTTTCAATGATCTAGCTTAATCCTTGCAGAGTTCATCTCCCTCAACTCTGGGGTGTATGGAATTTATGAAAATGCTTAAGAAGCTGGCTACTGCTGGCATATTTGGTGTGGTTAGAATCATGTCTTTGATATAATAGACCAATGTTACATTGATAATGTCCAGATAATGCACATCCCTTTTGAATAAATAAGATTTAAGATTTGAACAGTATATACAGCTCTGGGCCAAGACTGTACACGCATGCTTTTCTATTCCTTGGGAAGGCAAGTTTCTTCTGATCCGCTTTCCTAACACTATCTAGTAGCTATACCCCATCTTCCTGAGGCTGACTTACCATGGGTTTACAAAGACAATCACATCTGACAAATATACCCTTGTAACTTCACTTGGTTGAGTGTTCAGGGCTCTACCATTTTTCTCCAGGATTGTACTAGCTAATTTTGTGTGTGTATGTGTGACTGGGACCAAATATCTGATAAGAATCAAGTTCAAGAAGGCAGGATTTAGTTTGACTCAGGGCTTGAGAGAATATAGACCATTATGGAAGAAAAGACATGGTGACAGCAGTAAGAAGTAGCTGGTTACATTGTATCTGCAGGCAGAAACTACAGATAAACTCTACTCATCAAGCTTTCTCTCTTTTTATTGTCTTTTTATTATCCCATGAGTGCTACCCACATTTAGGGCCATCCCTCTTCTTTTGTTTAACATTCTATATAAATACTCATAAGAAAAACCACAGATGACTCTGAACATGGTTAAGTTAATAATGAATGTTAATCATCACAAGAATGCATTTGAATTTTACAGTGGCAAGACTGATGAATTACCTGGGAATATAAAGAGTACCATATATTTCATAAACTATAAGACACTGAAGGTAGAGTTAGCTAATCTCTGCCACTGCACAGGGACACAATCTTACTTTTTATTTTCCTTATTAATTAGAGTTGTGATATTTTGGTGAAGAATGTGGCTGGTTTTTTACTCTTGTCCGTAGAGTCTGCATGAGGGTAAAATGAAGAGATTTGGATTGATTGCATTGGCAAAGGAAACCTCAAAACTGCCTAGTATAGACTATCCTGAGGTTATTAGTGTTTACTCTTATGAAGAATGTTTTGATGAAAAGAAGGAAGCTGAGCAAGAAAAAAATATAAGATGTATGGTTCAAGTATTAAAGGGGTATCAGGAAGTGGAATGGAGCTAAATTCTGCTTTCAAAGAGATAAACTGATTAAGATATTAAATGGAATAAAGGAAGTGGCGAACTCAGGGAAAGATCCCACCCATCTAAGCTTCCATCTTGTGAAAAAGAATTAAAGAACAATGTAGGTCCAGGCATGGTGGTACAAGCCTTTAATCCCAGCACTCAGGAGACAGAGGCATGCACATCTCTGAGTTCAACATTAGCCTGGTCTACAAAGCAAGTTCAAGGGCAATAAAGAAGATGTAGGCCTGGCATGTGAAATTTCAAAGAGAAGTAAAGACCCTAAACAGGGCCATTTGTTATTTTGAAGTAAGATTCTGTGGTTCTGGCTAGCTGGGGCTGATGAATCAACTGTGATTAACAAGATATCTGCAGTACTAAAGTGAAGCCATTGCTTTGCTGGAACATTTGATGGTGGTCAGCAAGTGCTGAGAAATTAGCAGTGGAGACAAGAAAAATTGAGGTGAAATCTCCTGGAAAGTGTTTCCTGGGAGCACACAGAATCTGTGTTCCAAGGGTGGCCAAGGTTGTACTTTATAATGGCAGCTGAACTTGGTAGTATAAGGGTACCTACATGGTACTGGTTTTGAAAATATGAAGTTGTTGGAAAGTCACTGAGGCTTTGTACTGTGAGAGGCTAGGACAGACCATCAGAGAACAACCTCAATGGCAGTTGAAGGGCCAGAATTGAGGGGCTCATGCTGAGAATTTGAGGCACCATAAAGATAGCCTATGAGAGGATATTGGCAAAAGTTCAGCCAAGTTGTAGCAAAGGATCCTAACATTTTGAAGATGCCAATACCAGGGAGTGACCACCAAGAACAGCAGCACAAATGGAGTGAAGCCAGCTGGAGCCTAAAACACAAGCTGTGTGTGTGTGGCAGAGGGCATAGCTGAAGAAGTAAGTGACCCAAGGCCCTTCTTGGAGGAGTCCAGAAGATCAAGGGTGAATTGCAGACATTTGATATTGAGTTATTTACACGTTGGAACTTAGTTTTGCTTTGCTTTGATTGTGATTGTTTCCTGGTTCTTTCATCTTGAAGGAAGAAACTAATATTTTTTTTTTAATATTACAGAAGTCAATAACTGAGAGAATTTGAATTTTAAAAGACTTGGATTTTTAAGAAGCTTGGCTATTTTAAAGAGACTGAATTTTTTTTAAAGTGTTATAATTGTTAAAGACTGTGGGACTTTTAAAATTTGGAATGTTTATGTTATAACATTGATAATGTGTAATCTTGGGGAAGAACAAGAAAGAAAAGACTATGACTTAACAATGCTGTGTTTGTGTGTCAATTTGAAAAGGGGTCAATTGTGCAAGACTGGTTTTATGTCAACTTGACATAGGCTAAGCCATGAGGAACAAGCCAGTAGGAAGTATCCCTCCATGGCCTCTGCATCAGCTCTTATTTACAGATTCCTACTGTGTTTGGGTTCCTGTCCTGACTTCCTTCAAAAATGAACACTGATATGCAACCCTTTCCTCCTCAGCTTGTTTTTTGGTCATGGTTTTTCATTGCAGCAATAGTAATCCTAACTAAGGCATATAGGTATAGCAGAATCTCAATAGAAGTCATTTTCCTATTGTATTCCTTTAGCAGAACAATAGTATTTGGTTGTCTCCCAGTTCTTTGGCCTACATAAACTCAGATTCTTGGATACTCAAGTAGTGTCAAGCATGGTTTACATCCAAAAGCGTGGCCCTTAAAACCAAACAGATAGTGGTTGAGTACACCCTCAACTTTTGTGTTACTATGCCACCAGCATATCCTGAAGGCAGGTCATCTTTATAGATCATTGCTGAGTTGATGAATATCTTTCTCCTCTGGTAATGTGAGAGTACTTTCTAGTACCATGAACAGTCAGTAGGAGTGAAGGTACTTGTTAGGCACCAGTGCAACTTCTCCACACTCAAAGAGATATATAGGTTTGTAGAGAGCAACCAATAGCCTTTGAAATGGGTTATTTATAGGTTTTCATTAGGACTCTGGCCAAACACTCAACTCTATATAACCCATTCCTGACATTGGAGATCTCAGTTGGTGAGAAGAGATGTCTCTTGAGGCTTTGTGAGTCCCATTATTTGGTGATTCCATTTAGATTTCTTTCATATATATATATATATTGTAAGATTCTACTATAATAGGTTTCTATCTTATTTTCAAATGGCCCTTAGTGTTTGTTAGCTTTTCCTCCCAATATTTCCTCCCACACCCTCCTGTCCTCTCACCCCCTCCATTTATCCCTCCCTTTCCAGCCTCTCCTCTGTTTCTCTCTAACTATTTGTTCTATTTCCCCTTTCATGGGAGACCTTTCACTCTGCCCTAGCTTTTATGTTTCACATGACCTCTGTGTTTATTCAGATAGTAGAATGAATATCAGAGGCTTAAAAACTAACATCAAAGTATAAGATATTACATACCATATTTGTTTTTTGGATCTGGGTTACCTCATTCAGAGTGATATTTTTTTCATAGTTTCATCTATTTACTTGTGGATCTCTGATTTTGTAAACAGCTGAATAATATTCAAATTCCATTTTATCAGTATACCACATTTTTCTGACCCATTCATCTGTTTATTGGCAGTTTGGCTGTTTCCAACTTTTGATATGATGAATAGATCAGCAGTGAACATAGTTGAGCAGGTACCTCCATAGGAAGATTTCTTTGGCTACATGCCCAAGACTGATATTGCTGGATTTTGAGGTAAATTGTCCCAGCTTCCTGAGGAATCACCACACTGATTTCCATAGTGGCTGTACAGTTTTCACTCCCACCATCAGTGTATGAGTGTTCCCTTGCCCCCAGACCCTTGTCAACATTAATTGTCACTTTCTGTTTTATTGATCTTGGCGATTCAGATTGGTGTAAAATGAAATCTCGAAGTAGTTATGATTTGCATTTTCCTGGTTACTAAGAAAGTTGAATATTCCTTTAAGTGTTTCCCAGACATTTGTGTTTCATTATTTGAGAACTGTCTGTTTAGTTCTGCACTTCATTTTTAAATTGAATTATTTGTTTTCTTGATGTCCAGTGTTTTAATTCTTTATATATTTGCAATATTATCCTTCTATCAGATTGTGCAATTGGTAATGATCTTCTCCTAATCTGCAGCTCCCTGTTTTGTCTGAATAACTGTGTCCTTTGCCATATAGATATTTAATTTCTTGATGTCCCATTTATTAATTGTTTGTTTTATTGCCTGGGCTATCAGTGTTCTATTCGAAAAGTTGTTTTCTGTGCCAATGAGTTCAAGGCTATTCCTGCTTATCTTTAATCAAATTTCGGGTATCTGCCCTTATGTTGAGGTTGTATGGATCAATTTTTGTTTTTCTACATAAAGACATTCAATTCGACCAACAGCATTTGTTGAACATACTGTCTTTATTTCACTGTTCTTTCTGAAGTCCTTATTTTAAAAGATCAGTTGTCTGTAGGTGTGTGGATTTATGTTTGGGTCTTCAATTTAATCTCACTAATCAACATGTCTGTTTATATACCAATACCATGCTGGTTTTATTATTATAGTTCCACAGTACAATTTGAGATTACTGAAGCGATACCTCTAGCAGTTCTTTTATCATTCAGAATTACATTAGCTATCCTGGGATTTTTGTGTTTCCATGTGAAGCTGACATTTTTCTTTACAATTTTTGTGAAGAATTGTGTTGGAACATTGATGGGATTGCTTTTGGAAAGATGGACATTTTCACTTTATTAATCCTACTGATCCATAAGCGAGGGAAATCCTTTAGTCTTCTGATATCTTCTTCAATTTCTTTCTTCAGTGTCCTAATGTTATTATTCATGTCTTCCACTTTCTAAACTTTTCATTTCCAGTTTAATCTCAGTTTGGGTTTCCTTTCGTGATTCTATTTCTACTGTTATGTCTTGAACTGTTTTTTATTATTTTTTCATTCCATTATTTGTGTTTTCACAGAGCTCATGAAGGGATTTATTTTATCCTCTTTAAGGTCCTTGAGCATTTTCATAATTGCCATTTTGAAATGCTTGTCTTGTGCTTCAGTTATATTTTTAGGGTCCACTGTGCTCTGCTGGACACATTTTATCCTGGCTGTTATTGGTTATGTTTTTGCACTGGTTTGAAGGCTTCAGCGATTGGGGATGCTGGGGTGATTTTAGGTGTTGATGTCTTATCTTGTCTTTATTGGTTGGGTATTCCCCTCCTTGTTTTCGGCTGTGCCCTTGGGGTCTTAGGAAAGTGTGATGACTGTGAGTTGCCTGGTATGGATGCTTCTACAAGTCAGTGGGTGGCAGAAGAATCAGTAGGTGGCAAAAGAAACAGAGGTAAGATAGAAAAAAAAGCTATGAAGGCTTCACTGAAGATTTCAGGGTATCCTGTTCACATCGAGAGATGGGGTTCAAAGAGAGTTGGAGGTGTGTTGTGAAATGGAGATCCTACAGTAGGTTGGAGTAGGTTATTGGCCTCAAGCTGAGAATGAAGAGGTCATAAAGGAGGACAGGAAGGTTAGTGTCACCTACTCAAATCTCTGCCAGTGTTGTCACTGGTCATCTCAGATAGAGAAGAATGTTTTTAGGCATAGGGGTCTGACACAGATTAAGGGGCATGGAGGAAATCTGGGCCCACAGCAAAGTTGAGTGGAGTCCCTAGGAAATGGAGATAGAGAGGGAGAAGAGGGTCTGGTAAGCAGTCTGCTACAGGGCTTAGGAGGAGATGTTGAATGGCAGAAAGGAAAGAGAGTAGAAATTATCCACCTATGTCGAAGTCAAGCGTGGCTACTGGGGATCCCAGAGAAAAATAAGTTCTAGTAGCTCTTTTAATTTCATACTAGGGTCATTTCCAGGATCAAAAACTCTGTTGTAGGTTATTTATCTCATATTACTAAGGTGTCCATTGACCAACCTCAAGAATCTATCTTTAATATCAAACTAAAAGTTTTAATTGGTATCTAAACTAATTGCTTGTTTGGTTCTGCATTTATTTGTGATGTGGTTTCTTTCCACATTTAGGCTTAGCATCTTTATGTTGGGCTTTTTTATGAGACAAAAGTAATTCTTTTCATGTCAGTGGGGAAAAATAGGGCAAGATCTTGCGAGAACACATGCTGCCTTACCAGATTGGTACTTCTTAAATTCTTCTTCAAATATGCGATAGAAGTTGTTGGGTTTTTTTTTGTTTGTTTGTTTTTTTGGTTTTTTTTTTTTTTTTTTTTTTTTTAAACAGAAGAGTAATCCACTTTTCAGGGTGCTCTGAGTATGCTGGAGTTAAAGATTTTCCATATTGCAGATCCAGATTCTCTGTTCAATTTTCAGGATCTAAATCTTAGAGGTCTAACTTGGCCATAGTCTTAAGTAGCAGACTTGCTTGTTGAGAATAGCCCTTTTCTGGATCTGACTATTCTTAATAAGACTTTTCACCTGCTTCTAGATGTATGAGTATCTCTAAATAATATCAAGAAACTATCTATTTTCAGGCCTTACACCACCTTACTAGCTAATTACCCAGAAATCTGATTTATTTTCACTAATGTATCAATGACCCTCAGAGAGAATAATCTGATTGCAAAGACCTTATAGCCATGATTTCCCTAGACCTATTCAAACATTTGCATTGAGCAGTTCATTCTCATTTACCAAAATTTACCATTACTAATTGGGTAAGTTTAAATTACCCATTTGAATTCATCATTACCAGATTTTTTTAAAAAAAATCTCCCCTTTACTATTTTTAGGATTTCCAAAAAAAAAAAAAAAAAATCAATTTCTTGACTCTGCTTGAATTTTCATAAAATATACCACCCACTCAGTGAGTCCACTCAGTGGACTAAACAATACATAATTATTTCTCCATATTTATATAATCTAAAAGTCTGAAATAAAAATACCAGAATGGAGAGTTTAGTCTGGTCAAGGATTTGGTGTAAGCTTGTAGTCAACTACCTTCTTGCAGAGTTGTCACAAGAAATTAGTGAAGAAGGAAAGATGGAGGAACAGGCAGAGAGAGGTAGAGGAAGCTCACTGCTCATGTTAGGCCAGCAGTCCTCTGAGACTAGGGCCTCACCCTTATGATCACCTTAATTATCTTTAAAATCTCTACCTCCAAATATGATTACATGGAGGCTTTAACAGATGAATTCAGTTCACTTACTAAGATCCTGCTTCAAGACAAATTTCAAGATATGCTTCCTTTGACTCACTAAACACTCTGAGACACTGGTTGTGTCGTGATAGTTTTATGTCAACTTGACATAGCTAGAATCATTTTGAAACAGGGAATTTCAGTGTCCCCACTAGTTGGCCTGCCAGCATGCCTTTGGTACATTTTCTTAATTAGTGATTGAAGTGGGAGGGCCAACCCATTCTGGATAGTGTGACCCCTGTGCAGGTTGTCACTGGACATATAAGAAAACAGGTTAAGCAAAGTGTGGGGAGTAAGCCAGTAAGCCACACTCCTCCATGACCTGTATATCATCTCCATTTGTCAGGTTCTGCCTTTCATGAGTCCTTGTTCTGACTTTCCTCAGTGATAGAGTGTAAGATAAAATAGAGCTCTTTCTCCCTAAATTGATTTTGATCATGGTGTCTTATCACAGGAGGAGAAAGGCTAACGGAAATGGAAACTGGTACTGAGATGTGGAAAGGTCACTGGACCTTCAGGCTGGAGATGCCAATAAGCTGTTGTTAAAACTTAGACTATAATGATGAGGGGGTATAGATGTTGTGGACTTGGCTTGTGCAGTTCTAAAAGGAAGCTTGAGAGTCCTTTAAAGACTATCTCAGGCCTGCTGATATTTTGAATTAAGAACCTCTAAAGTGAAACCTCTGCTTTGCTGGGACAATAGATACAGGTCGTCTGGGGCTAAAGAAGGTATGATACAAAAGCAACCAGCATCAATGAGGTAAAATCTTCTGGATATATTTCACAAGGGTCAGCACACAGAAGCTGTAGACCATAGGTGTCCTAGGATATACCTCATGCTAGCAGTCACAATTGCTAATGTATATGAGTCTGCCAGAGGTACTGGTTTGAAGGAATGAAGGGCTTATGGTGAGCAGTTGTGGCTTGGCACTGATAGGCCAGAAGAGACCACTGGTGGGGTGCAGTCTCAGTTACAGCTGAAGTCCCAGGATCGAAGGGGGCATGGAGTTAGTTTTGGCACCGAGGAGCAGGGTTTGATTTCCTAAAGAGATCCAAGAAAGGCTATTGCTGAACTTGCAGCTCAGTTGCAGCAGGAGCATTTTGGAGATGCCAGTACCATGGAACCATTGCCAAGGACAACAGAAGCTGTGAAGTGGAAGTGCTCTGAGCCCACAAGAGAGGCTACCTATGCTGTGAGTGGCAGAACCATCCAAGCTCTTTGGATCCCAGGAAATCATGGGTGGGTCCCAGACATCAAGAGTTGAACTTTTACATTCTTGAGATTTGTTTTTGCTTTGATTTGATTGTGACTGTTCTTCCCTCTTAGAGTAAGAAAACATTTAACTTATTTTTGTTTTGTTTTGTCTTTCTTACTTTATTTTATTTTATTTCATTTTTCATTGTATGGGAATTAACAATAGAAACCATATCTAAGGCAGAGAGTAGGCTTTTTTCATCCAGGTGATTTTTTGGAAGTTACTGTTGGGCACCTGTGAAGGGTAAAAGAATGAAACTGAACTGGAATGCAGCCTCAGTGGAATGATTAGAAATGACACAGAAATCTTCAAAGCTTGCAGTCACTCCAAGATTATCTCAGATTGAGGCAAGGAGACCAGACTTTTGTCTTCTTTTTAACTTTGTGAGGTTAGTTGTAGACATCAAAACAAAGGTAACTTTGAATCAGGCAACTCACTCTCAGAGGAGAACTATATTAGTTGCTTTCTAGTTGTGATTTAAACAGAAACCAGAAACACCTTGTGAAAGAGCGTATGTTGACTTAAGGATTCAGAGGGACAGTGTGTAATGGCAAGAAAGCATGGCAGAAGGCAGCCGGAGCGAGATGTTGAGAGAACCATCTCTAACCACACAAAGAAAACAGAGAGGAAACTGGAGGTGGGCTGAGGTTATAAGCTCACAAAGCCTGCCCCCAGTCATGTCCTTCTAGAAAGGCTCAGAGTCCTAAAAGTTCCACAGCCTCCCCAAAGGACAGCACCAACTGGGCCAAGTGTTCAAATACAGGAGCTGATGGAAGACACATGTCACTGAAATAACTACAGGAACATAGCTGCCAGCCCTTACAGCCTTCACTCTCAGAAGCTGAATCAATATGATAATTCTAGTGAGGACTAGGGTAGTGCACTAGCAATTACCCAGACAGCAAAACCATGGCTTGAAGATTTTGTGATAGGGAAAAATAAATTAATCATGAAAAGAAGAGTAAGGGAGCTATTTTTATTTAATTAAATTAGGGAATTCTAGACTGCTTTTTAAAATAATTTTACTTGGCATGCTTATATTATATTATAAGATATAAATGGACACTATTTAGTATATATAAAAAACTAATTGTCCTAAATAACATTAATTTTATAAGAGATAACATGTTAAAGATGTTTTAGCATTCATTTCTATGAACAAAGGCTGGAAGCATTTGAAACATTTTATTACTTAATCCCTCGATTTGAAAACCCAAACTCTTAATATTACTGCTATTAACCCAATTCCATCTTCTTGGCGAGTATGACCTTGAAAATTAAAAAAGTAAATCAAATTGTTTTTAAGTTTCATTCATTATGTATGAAATTATTTATAAACATTGTCTGAATTAATAAATACTCCTAATTTGCATAACTCCAAATAGTAATGTTTTACTAAGCTATAAATTATTGATGTGGAAAATAATCTTTTTTGATGATCTGAAAAGTATTTTGAGTCTTCAAATAGTACTTCAGAAACTATTCTCAGAAGTTAAAAAGTACTTTCCTTCTTTGGGGATGACTATTGATAAGGACTGTGGAATGTTTGTGCCACAAACATTTGTATTGTATTGTTTGTATCAAGCATTTGTATTATGCCAGTCTATCTCTTTAGAATTTACTTAAATATCAGTGGCAAAGGCAGAGATGTTCACAAATACAGCATAAAAATTATATATCAATCATGTCTCTGATTTGAACATTTTTTACCTTAGTTTGAAAATGGGGCAGGTTTACAAATATGACAGAAAAACCCATTAACTGGGAAGTTTATCCTATATTTTGCATGAGTGTCCCTTAAAGGTCTGTGCCTAAAGGGTCCACAACCTGTGATGTTACTGACAGGTGATGGGACATTTAGGAGATGAAGACTAGCAGGCTTCTTATAGTTATTGGAGGGTCTGCTTTTGAAGTGCATACTGGGACCCCAGCCCCTTCCTGTTTCCCTCTTTGTTTCTCTTCCTGGCTGTGACACGACAGCTTTGCTTTGTTACTCAGTGTCCCCAATGATGTAATGCCTGGTAACAGACTCAAAAGCAATGGGACCAACCAGCTCTGACCTGATGTTATAAGCCCAATAAAGCTTGTCGCTGTATATTGATTGTCTCAGATTTGTGACAATAATGGAAAACTGACTGACAGTTTAATACTATTTTAAAGTATATTTTGACTATACTGACCAATGTACAGAAGTATCTTATTCATGTTTTTACATGGCTGTAGTTCCCAGTGGCTATTGTATAAGACATTCTACTTTTGCACAAATGCAAGGAGAATGAGAATTATATGCTTTTATTACTGCTGACTCATATGCCTGGGACCATTATCAATAGTGTTAATTGTTTATATTAATCATTTTAAAATGAATCCTTGGGGGAAGAATACTTTTGTTCTATCTATAAGCTCATTCTATTGCACAATAGTAACTCAGTGATGCCACAATAATAAAGAGAAAGTGACATGCCTGTCATCTATCCGTGCTTGGGATAATTAGCTAAGATGAATTTTCCCCACAAGTCTCTTAAACATTTTCTTCTAAAGATTTTCTCACTTGCTATACATGATCTTACACTTTTATAATACAGTGAAAAGGATAAGCAGGTCAGCCTCTTGGTTAGTAATTTCAGTGTGAGGGTACTTTCTGAACAAAGATCAAGGTTCTTGGCATGACAGTCAAGGTTCACTATAGCCAGTGCCTGCCTTCTTTTTGCCCTCGCATCTCATTCTTTCCCCAAATGGCACACCATCAAGAACTACATATTATTCAGACCCACTATTGCTTAGGCCACTGGGAATATTTTTTTCACCAATAATTTCCACTTCTCCATTTTTCATCTCTTTGTCCATTTTCTTGAAAAGTTACTGTGACTTTCCTCCTATAAATATTGTGGCAGTTAATTATGTATGTCACAACTTGACAGAACTGAAGGATGAGAGCTGGCTGAGCATTATTCTGAGTGTGTCTGTAAGGTGATTCAGACTAAGTAAAAGAAACCTACTTTTCACCCAAAGAGAATCAGCTGATTGAGGACCTGGATGAAGCAAACAGTGAGAAGAAAGATATTCTACCATTTTGTGTCTTCTGGATTGGAGGTCGCCTTATTCTCCTGCTCTGGGGTTCTAAGTTCTCTTGTCTTTAGACTCTGAGAGTTCTATCAGCTTCTTAAGTTTTTATCCTCAGATGGACCAGGAGACCATCAGCCTCCCAAGTTCTCAGGCCTTACTACTTAGACTACATCATGCTACTGACTCTCCTGGCTCTCCAGCTTCCATGTCGCCTCCCCTGGGACTGTTCAGCCTTCCTTATTGCACAAGCCTACATAGTAAGTGCCTTCCATATATTGATCATAAATGACTACATTCATATTCTGATGATTGCATCTCTGGAGATCCCTAACGCAAGAAGGGTCACAATTTAGTTTTTTGTTTGTTTGTTTTAAGAAAAGTGGAAAATATTAGTGAGACTGCTCCTATACTTGAATAGAAGTTGCTATAAAGTCATAACTGAGACTTGCCCAGGAGAACAAGTAATGTAGGTGTGGCTGGGGTAACATAGGTGTGTCTGGGGTAATGTAGGTGTGGCTGTGGGAATGTAGGGATGGCTGGAGTAATGTAGGTGTGGCTGGGGTAATGTAGGTGTGGCTGGGGTAATGTAGGTGTGGCTGGGGTAATGTAGGTGTGGCTGGGGTAATGTAGGTGTGGCTGGGGTAATGTAGGTAGAGCTAGCTATTTCTTTCTATTTTGACCTCTTATCACTTGCCAGCTATCATTCTAGAATGTACTGTTTTGCATTGCAATTATTTATTTTTGTCTTTTACTAACTATATTTGGTTCCTAGGGCACTACACTCTATTCATCTGTGCACATATGCCAGTTAACACAGCAAATCTAAATGGAGAGAAGAAAGGGAGGAAGGAAAGAGGAAGGGAGGGATGGAAGGAAGGAGGGAGAAAGGAAGGAGGGAAGGGGAGGGAAAGAAGGGAGAGAGAGATGGGGAGAGAGAGGGAGAGAGGGAAGGGAAGGGTACAGTTACTCTGGCAACACCAATCACTTTATTAACACCTAGATTCCTGATCAACTGGCTTGAAGGGATGACATTCCAGTGGGTACGGTGCCTGTGCAAGCATGAGAACATGAATTTGGATTTCT
This sequence comes from Uromys caudimaculatus, assembly GCA_028551405.1. Taxonomy (NCBI): domain Eukaryota; kingdom Metazoa; phylum Chordata; class Mammalia; order Rodentia; family Muridae; genus Uromys; species Uromys caudimaculatus. The sequence goes on from CM052702.1 coordinate 77,756,525, forward strand.
CCCTATCACACAGGTAAAAAGCTCTTTGTGGCTATGGGAACCTATAATCCCAACACAGGCACATAGAGACAGAAGGATTCCTAGGCCTTGTTGATCAACCAGTTAGCTAAATTGATGAGCTCCAATTTCAATGAGACATTTTCTCAAATTATAAATTAGAAAGCAATTTAGGAAGACTCCCAATGGCACCTTCTTCCTTTTACACACACACACACACACACACACACACACACACACACACACACACTCACACACACTCACACACACACACTCACACACACACACACACACTCACATACACTCACACACACACACTCACACACACACTCACACAACACACACACACTCACACACACACTCACACACACAAAGTCTGGAGTGCTCACACTAGGATAATTCTTAGAACCAGTCTTAGAGACAGTTTGATCAGCCAGGACCAGGGAGGTGTAGACATGCTTGACAAACAACATAAAGCACTGGGAGTGCCCAGAAAGCACGGATGAAATGGAAGCCAGATGCAGATGAAATAAGAATGGACGAGCTCCCTCTGTGAAAGCAACAAAGCAGGTCAAACCTCCAAAGTCAAAGCAGCCAACATATGGTGTTAATGACAGGGGAAAATCCTGAAACTTGGGCTGATTCAACTATGGCCAGGTTTGCAGGTGGATCTTAAGAAAAAGGCAAATAATGAGAACATCTAAAATAAACAGACATAGTTGTCAGTGTCATACACACACACACACACACACACACACACACTCCATATATAGACACACATGTTCATATTTTAATAACTCATACATACAGATGCAAATGTCTACCAATTATAATATTTCCATTTCTGAGATAATGAAGTAAATTCTATATTAGTTACTTTCCTCACTCTATCATAATACAAAAGCGACCTAAGGAAGAAAGGTATCCTTTGGCTCCTGGTCCATCACAGTGAGGAAATCAGCACAGGAGCATGAGGCAGCTGGTCACGTTGTATCTATAATCAGGAAGCAGAGAGTAATTAATGTTGGTGCTCAGCTTGCTTTCTCAATTTTATTCAACCTGGAATCCCCAAACTATGGAATGGTGTCACATTTAAGCAAATCTTTTCACTAGGTTAACCTTGTCTAGAAACCCTCTCACAGGCAAGTCCATATATTTGTCACCTAGGTGATTTTATACCCTGTCAGTTTGACAATATTAAGTTCTACAGGTGCATATGAATGTGCGAATGAACTTGGCTTCACTGTGACAAAGTGCCTGAGTTAATTAACTAAAATGAAAACAGTTGCATCAGGAGTTTCAGTACATGGTGGTTTGGCTCCATCCCTTAGAGGAGTGCTTCAGTAAAACTACAGTTATGAAGTAGCAATGAACTAATTTTAGGGTTGGAGGTCACCGCAACATGAGGAACTGTATTAAATGGTCACAGCATCAGGAGGGCTGAGAACCACTGCTCTAGAGCAAGTCAAAGTAACATGGTAGGCAGCAGGTACCAGAGAAACAGCCAGGAAAAAGGCAACAAAGCAAACAGACTGGATTCTAACACACCATCAAGGATGTATCCCCAATAACTTAACATTCTTCTTCTCGGCCCTGTTCCTAATAATTTCACTGTCTAACAATACCATCAGGTGAGGATCAAAGTTTTTACATGTGAGTCTTTGGGGGGAACATTTATGATTCATCCCCCAAAGAAGTAACAAGTAAGTTTTTATAATCTGTTGACAACTTCTGTAGAATTTAGATTTCTTAAATATATAATATAAAAATTACAAGTAATGGATACAAGTTATAAAAGAGGATGTAAATCTAATTGTTTTTCTAGTTCTAATTTTCACATAATTTTTTTGGTTTTCCTGGTAAGTAAATGCCATTTTTTTTTTTTGTAATCGAAGTATAAAAACCAGTATGAAGTCCAGTATGAAGTCCACAGCTTTGAATACTATTCTGTGTAGATGCTCACAGAGATGGATACCCTTTGGATCTGACTCATTTCTGTGTATACTATTTATTTACTTGCAAGTCTTTTTATAATAAAATGTATAAAATTAAGTTTATAAAAATAAGTTTAGTTATAGAAATTAGCTAAACACAGATACTACATTTTCGGATGAAATATACATTTTTAAACAGAGATAAATTATTATCATGATGACTTGAAGTCTTATTGCTCAACTTAAATACTGTATTCTCACAGACACCTTCTCAAAATACCATTAAAATTAGCCCAGTTGAACACAATGCATCTCACACAGAAACATGTCTGAATATAGGACACCTTTTCATTCAAATGAAATACATATCTGAATCAACTTTCTCAAAATCTGTACTGAGGAGGTCTACAAGAGGAAAGTGATCATAAATTTGACAATATGTATTCTCTTGAATAAATTATATCCTTGAATCATTTCCATTTAAATTTTTTCCTTTCTTTCAGTAATTCATTCCCAAGAAACATTAGGAACTTCTCCCTTGGGCGTTTGTCTCTTTGAACCAGGCTTGGCCATCTTTCCTGCCACCACTATTGTTTCCTTTGTTATCAATGAAACCACCATCTGCTTGAAAGTAAAGGTCCTCTAATGGGACTTGAAGTGCTAACAGTGCCCGCCTGAGGCAAAAGTCTGGAGACAGAAGTTGGCACACAACCATCTTTGTTTTCAGGGCCCTGAGCCCTGTTTTCTACATCCCATGAGCCCCCGGGGTTTTCCCTAAGTCCCTGTTTACAGACTTCCGTGGTCACACTGCTTTTCCAAACAGTGTCCATCATTTTCTGTTGGAATCTGCCCCATGCCCCATTCCATCTCCTATCGTGATCTTTCCAAACCAATACTGTCAACCAGTCCATGTTAAGGAAGTGACAGGCTGACCATTCTTTCTAGCCAAGGAAAGATGATGAACTTCTAGGGTGTAATTTCTAGCCAGAAAAAATACCATATTTGGTAATTGGGCATTTCCGTTATCCCTCAAAACATGTCACATAGGTTATTGTCTATCTTGCCTTGGACTAGGGTGACATCAATATTTGGTTTACATTTTCATAAGAGCTGCTACTTTCTGAAATTACTCTAAAAAAATCTTGCCAAATTTTGTTAATATAATGCATTTTTAAATGGGCATGAGTTGACTATATCCTAATGCCAGAGAGGCAATTTGAGAACAGTGACAGCCAGAGACAGATAGCAACCATCAAGAACAGCCTTCATGGGCTTAGGATGGAGAACTTTCTCTGTCAAGAAGATGTATTAACTTCACCTTAACCCAGGATAGACTGCAGAAACTCTCCTAGCAGCCTCAGCAGGTATTTTGTAAATTATATTATATAGGAGACATTTCGCACCACACATTAGCAAAATGTATTTCAGTACTTCCGTGAATTTGTGAATTAGCAGACTGAACTAATGATAGCCATAGCAACGGAACTATAGTTAATGAAAAACTCTAATTGAGGCAGAAGAGCCTCTGTTCTTTAAGGAGTTGCAGCCACAGATACTGTGAACTTTCTGCAACATAATGAAAGCAAGCTGTATGAATGTGAAGCCAAGAAAAAGAAACATCACTGGACCATCTGGACAAAGGAGAATTATGATTACAATAGATGATAGTCTCTTAGTGAGGAGAAGGTTGCGATGATAAGCATATATATTGAGCATATTTATGCTGGTGCTAACTCATGTGTACAAAATTTGCTTCTTCGCATTTATTTTCATACTTATTTTTGTTCTTTTATGGCTTTTTTATGAGCTACAAGTAAAAGGTATTCAAACAAGCTAAGAGGGATCATGAATTGTAATTAAGATTCTACAGGATTGTATTGTAACATCTCTGTTCAAAACACTTTAGTCACTCCAAGAGACATTTATAATAAAAGCCATCTTGAACCAACCCTACAAATCTACAGCACTACAGCCCTGCATCTTCCGACTTCAAGTGAGTCCTGCTTGGCCTTGATTGTGACATCCAGCCATCCCCATCTTCACCCAGTGTGCGGAAGGCTCAGCTCAGGGCTCACTCTTGCTTTTCAGCTCTGTTCACCCTGGAAGCTGATTCTTTTCCCTCTGCTTTTGTCATGGCTGAATCTTTCCATGGCTTCCTAAGAGACATCATACATTCTTCATGTAGACTTTATCTTATTTTCCCCTGCACCTCTATCTTATTTCCTCTCAGAGTTCAGTTTATTGTAATAATTTCTTTATGTTCTGGGTTGCCAGTATGTTATACACACACACACACACACACACACACACACACACACACACACACACACATTATATATATACCACTTGATGTCCATCATAAGCAGCTTATCTTCCCTAGCAAAGTTTTCATATAGATTTGCTTATGGAAAAATTTAAGCAGTGATTCTTTATTAGGAGGTACAATATTCAGACAGCACAAGTTGGAGAATAGGGACGTGAAGCAAGAAAAAAAATACATCTATAAGCTCACGGCCAGGGCCCACCAAATGGTTGTGGTTTCTTAAGAGAGTCAGTGGCTCAGACACAAAAGTGTATCCAGATGACCCAATCTATTCTTGGGACTTAGAAAGACAATTTGGTGGGAGGAGCGGAAGCAGAAGCTCAGAGAAGTAGATGATCACGTTGTGAGAACTCTTCACTAAGGAGTGGATTAACATTAGTTTTGAGGAACTAGTTGAGCCTCACAGGGTTCAATCATTTCTTGCTAAAAAAGAAAGTTCTTATGAAATGAACCTATACCTTGTACTTCATCTTTTCTACATGCAGTACTTACTGTTCATGTGCTATGGAACTCAACTAAAGAGGTCCTCAGCAGAATGCCACTCTCCTGTTGTTTGGATCCTCCAACTATGAGTGAGGAAATTATCTATTGATAAAGTAACTAACCATGGGTATTTTGTTAGAACAAGAACAAAGGAACTAGGACATTCATTGATCGAAGGTCTCTAGGAGTTAGATTCTTATCCACTGTCTTGCATTCTCAACCCCTGTACTTCAGGGAAGCTACTACATAAATGATGGCATGCCCTACGCTGTCATGTGTCATTTAAGTTCTAATCCTTTGACATAAGAGGTTGACAAAAACTCCTTATGGTTCCTACCAAGTATTGGATCCAGTTCTAAGAAGTTACTACTGGGAGAAGTATGAGGGAGCCATTGTCACAGCTGAGTACTCAACGGGGAAAATTGAAAAGTTGGGTGTTTCCTGGGAATGAAGTATTGTGCCTGCAGTCATTGCAACCCCAGTGACAGTCAGGAATATCCATAGGCAAGGGTTTGGAGGACTGGGAAACAATCATACCAAGAAAGTTGAAAGAGGTTCTTAAATTGGGTTTGATTTGGTGTTTGTCAAACAAACAAGGCAATTATGGATACATTTAATTCTGATTTTGGGTTACTTTACTAAAAGGATTTATATAGAGCTTGTTTAGAAAAAAATGTGGTTGACTATTATCTTATGAAATATGCAATATTGTTATTTCCAAGGTTTCAGTACAATAGCATCTCCAACACCCACATCAGCCCTGAAATTCTGCCCCAAACTCTCTTCCTCCTTTGGTGATGCTGCTCTGTTCAACACTTCATAAGTCACAAAGCTACTTCTTCTGTCTGCTCCATGTCCACATTTCAGCAGATAAGCCATCATCTACTTAGCAGGGTCTAGTGTTCACCCAAGTAATGGGAAGAACAATTGCTATAATGTGTAAGGATTGGGTTGTAATTTCAACCTAATGTTGTGGATAGTGAGTAGAGAGTAACCTGAGCCACTGGGTTGGTTTCACTGGTCTGGTGAGAAAGGGACAGGATCTAGGAGCAACTGGCTTTGAGGATTTGCACTAATCCAGCTAATGATCAAAGTTAACAGCCAACATGGCCAATCATCAGGTCCAAAGAGCAGGAAAACTCAAGGTTCAAACTGTGTTTCCATTTATATAAAAACAGGATTAATGGACTGTGGAATATTATAAATGAAACTAAAGACAAGAAGAAAACTTTGTAGTTGACATATTTTATTGTTTTGATTTGGTTTGGGAAAGATTTAGTTCCTGAAGCTTGGGATACATGAAATAGATGCCAGCTTCCTGTTGCCAGGCAGGAAGCCTGGTACAGAAGACTAGGAATACAGGTTTTTGAGGATATGTGAGGCAATGGGTGTACAATTATTCAAATTAAATTTATCTTCACTTTATATGTAGATATCATCCTTTCTGTTTAAAGATGAATAACTGAGGCTTAGAAAAGTTAGTCAACAACAAAAATTAAAGCAGTCACATTTGCCCAACTCTTTGTTTTATGGTTTTCCACCATATCGAGCTAAATTAAATAGAGACATGTCCTGCGTAGGAAGCTATCAGACTTATAGCCCAGCACACTTGAGAGCTGGACAAAGGTTCAGTGGAGATTCAAGGAAGAGACATAGGGAAGAACAAGCCTAGGCCTATGTACTGGCTGGCTCTCTTCAGTTCCTCTGAGATGACTACTGGAGTACACAGCATAACCCAAAGGTTGAATGTGAGAGCTCCCGGCATCCCCTCTGCATCTTCAATGTAAATACACTTTTAGATGTAAATTCCAATTTTGTCCCCTAACTTCAGAATCAATGCTTATGTCACTTCCTGTCTCATTTGTTTAAAAACAAGTAAGTTGTTAATTTCTCTACCCAGCTCCGAGGGTTTTTTGGCCCCATTTCTTAATAAAATGTGGCCGACTGACTTGTTTTATATTGCCTAAAACATTTTTTACTTGAAGTAAGAGAAGAAGAACACTACAAATAGAAAATTTAAAACATTTGGATTTTCTTTGAAGTCAGAGAATCATGTATTTAGGAGTCTATTTTATCATCTGCTTATTTAATACAAAAAAAAATACTAAAATCAAAAACTTGTGTTAAAGAGATGGCAAGCACACACAGAGACAAATGTGAATAAATATCCAGGATGGGGAAATACATGACAGTGCTAGCGATAGGGCAGCAGACCATTAATATTCCATACTGCATGTGCTGCTGCACCAGTGTGCAGCTCTGCATTGCCGTTTGTGGAGTCTGAACATGTTCACGCTTGGTTTTATCTCAAGAATGAAGCTTTCTAAAATTGAACAATACATCCAGTAACTTTCTGACTTCATAATAACTAGCTGTTTTCTTCATAGATAAGCCCAGATGAACTACAAGTCCAGAACTTTCTGTGAATCAGTTTCAAGGAAAGTAGAGGTCTAGGATAACAGGAACCAGTCTCCTTATTGATAACAAAGTTCTAATAACCCAGAGTTGGCTTACACATGAAGTTGTTTTAATGTTAGTTGATAGTCCTGATATAGAAGTACGAAGAAGTCATTGTCCAAATGTTGTGTTGTATTTGCCTCTGTTTTAGAGGGAGACAACCCATGTGGCAATGAAACAATGTGCTTGTCTCCTGGGATTTCCTTCCCCAGAGGTGATCACCTCGGAAATAAGGACCATCCCCAAGGGATTTCTATTCCCCTTCCTCCATGCCTGTTTTTCCCAGTATCACCATATATATGTATATGCATCCAAAAATGTATTCCAATGTTTCATGTATTTTAAAATATATATATAAGTGGTAGCATATTGTACTTATCCTTTTGCAATCTGCCTTTTTCACTCAACATTTTGTTTTTGAGAATTATCCATGTTGATGCAGAGAGAATGTTAAACATGACTTCAGAAAGTGAAAACACCCTAGCTTGCTGAAGAAATCTTAGAAAGTTCACCCAGAACTCGTTGTATTATGGAGATGTTCACACAGTATGAAACCCATGGGCTCCTGGTGTCTTTATTCCAGCACTACAGTTAGTTGTGAAGCTATTTAACCACTACTTCACCCCTTTCCTCACGTCCCCTCTCCCCAGCTGTTGATGTGATACTTTGATGACACCTAGTCTAGTAGATCTGCTCTTATGCCAGGGCTCAACAAGCAGCCTGGCCTCAACCCCTGATCCTGACAGTAGACCCTACACAATATCTGCTGCCATCAATGTCACTATTAGTCATGATCTCCAACAAGTCAGCAGTTTGCTAGAAACAGAAGGGACCCCACCAGCCATTTGTCTGCCTTTGAAAAGACAAGCATTTGGGTGTTTCATATGCTTCACAATTTGCATGAAATTTTTCAGTTTCCATATGCAGTTGCTGTCATTCCATCCTGTACCTCACACAAATAACATTATTTTGCAGGAGTAGGGTCCAAAATCAAGTTCCATCTCATTGAGGGTTCCTCATTGTACGGTCCCCCTCTGATAGATTTCTGAATGAGTTTTTCTTTCTCTTCTTTCATATATAAAATGCTATTTTTTTGGAAGTAGGTACTTTGCAACATTCCCTCTCATCTCTTCAGACATCTGTCCCTCATTGTATGATGTACATCTGTCCCTCACTGTAGGATGGGCCACATCATAATTACCCATTGTAAATGGACAGTGTTCTAAGTAAGAGGTTTGTTTAATCCCCTAACGCACCAGGCATCACAGCTTACTTAGCTACACAGTGCTGGTTGCTTCCCTTCGTGATCACATAGTTAAATGGCCGCCACTATATTCTGCTACCTATAGGCATCAAGAGAAACTACTGTAGCAGGAAGGGTCATGGAAAGAACTCAAAGTCCAGATTCACATTATGGTTTCTACTGAATACTACAATGTCATTTCTGTACTATCATAAAGTTAATAAAGTCATAAATTGAACAGCTCCAAGTAAAGAGACAACTCTATCTTATCTCCTTGTAGTCTTCTTCTTTACCTTTGCTGTACAATCATAGTTGAAACAGGTGCTCAAGATGGTGAGACTGGAAGTGGCAACAAGCCTCTCTCAACTGCATTTATCAGAAGAAAAAGTAAGTCTTGGTTCTGGCTTTGCTAGCACTCTGAACACGGCAGAACACACTTAGCAGCACAATCTGTTGGAGATAGGCGAGCAATGGAAGGGATGATGGCAATGTGGCCCAACATGACCTCATCCTTTGTCTCCCAATCTCTCCTTGTGAAAGAGGTATATTAGACAGGTTGGCAAACAGAGATTTTGCAAGCTAACCAACCTCTGTCTGTCGTTTCTGAAAGAGTTCTTCTGAAAAGAGATTAAATTGTCTTCAGACCTCTGTCATTCATTACATAGATTTACTTCTTAGTAGAGTACATATTTTTCAGAATCCATATGCACAGAGTAGTGTTATATTCATTCTTTTATTACCCATGCGTATTTCTACTCATTAAACAGTAAGCATTACAAGATGTTTGCTGTGTGTAAAGATCCCCAAAAAGAAGCTTGATTTAATCTTAGAGATTGCACTTTGCATACAAATCTCTCAGAGAAATTACAAGCTTAACATTTACTGTGTTATTATGGTGAATTCACATCTTAGAGTCTTCAGTTACATAGAATTAATATAATAACCACTCTACAATTAGATGATCTAATGTAGAAAAGCAAAAGCATGACTTCAAGATTATCAAGAGTTTTCTCTCAGTCCAAAACTATCTTAATCATGTTCTGAAGGCGAGTAAAGAGATATCAAATGTGTTCTGTATAAGACAAATATTTGGGGAAACATGCAAAGCCTAGGAAGTGTTTGCTAAAGCTTTATGACATTTCCCAGTTAACTTCCTCATTACTGCTGCTATACTTGCTTAGTTCTGAAAGACAGAGGATGTAGTGAGACCCTCACCCTTGTACTAGCTAATTTGTACATGGTATGTCTTTAGCAGAGAACAGACTCAGTGTCTGCACCAGGGCAGAACAAGCCAGCATGGGGCTGAGGCTAACTTTAATTTGGAATCCTAAGTGCGCTCCCTCAGCAGGATTCTGAGCTCATATCACCTGCCCTTGTCAATCATGTTGTCTTTTCCTCCAATTCTATTTCAGATGAGACTCCCAAAGAACCATGGGAATTATGCCATCCTCAGCAGTGGGGAAAATTCAATCTAATCTGAAAGCCAAATTGAACTAGAAGCTTCATGTTTTGAAAGATGCTTTTGGTGCTTTTGTCGCTAACAATCGTTTTCTACTGGGATGTCTATATACTCAGATAGGTCAACATCTCACAGTCCTTACCTTTAACACAGTAGGGTTATTGTGTCCTGCAATCCAGGAGATGACAGCAAAGGAAGAAACTCAAAGTACCAGAGACAATGGTATCTTTCAACAATGTACTATCATGTTTCTTTACTCAGCACAGGCTAACAATAGGATACCGCACCTATTTTTCTCATAACATTTTAATTTTCTTCTAAGTGTCAGGGTATATCACAACACATTTAACAATAACTATCACAGTTACAAACTTATAAGAGAGCAGGTCCAGATAAAGCAAATGAAAATAGGTACAGACTTGCCCATTTTATTACCCTCAATACCACATTTTCCTTAAAAACAGTTATCATGTGGATTGAGAAATCTTTTCCTTTATGAAGTTTCCTGACATTGTGTTACCATCTAATTTTTCATTACCCATGTATATATGGAATACATTCTATAACCATCACCATATTGTCTTAATCTTCAGCATGCAATAGGATGTATTGAGTATAGGAGAGCTCTTTAATCCCACCTCATTGTGCTGATTGGTAAAGTATAAACATGTTGGGGTATGGTAGTGTGAGTCCCTCGTCCCCCACCTCCAGGGCACAGGCCTCTGGGGGAGGCGAGGTGTGGGAAGTTTGACCGTGCTCACCCCATGGCACTGCCAGGTGGGTGTCGGGATGTGAGAAGCCGTGGGACACCACTTGGGAGTGGGGGAGCACAGCCTTTGGTCCCGAGAACTTCAAGGAAGTGGCTCCATCTGGTTCTCAGGCTCTTCGGCATCCCAGGAGCCGCTGGATGCCGCAGAAGAGCTGAGAACAGAGTGGGGGCCATGGGCTGTATCTAGCCCAGTGCCGAAGGGGGAAAGATGGGGAGGAGTCCGACTGGGTCCTGTCGGGGACCAAGTCTTTGGCTTGATTTGGTAGAAACCATGGCTGGGACCGCTGAGAGGCCTTCTGTGGGAGACTATGTTCAGCTCTTTAGACGAAGGCCTGTTCCATCTTTCCCCATGGCAGATCCTGATGAAGAGAGACAGTCCATGGTTCTAGGGTGTTTATTGTTATGGCGGAGAGTGATGATGAGTAAAACTATACCCCACTTTCTCAGGGCAGGTCTGAGGTTAAAATACCTTTTGCAGGAAGGAGTGGCTGGGAAGGGGAGTTTATTGGCTAAGCCTCTAGGTGCCTCATTAAAATAGGAATGTCTTGAGGCTATATGACCACACCTCTACCTGTGGAGGGGCTTGGGGCATTGTCCTTATGTGACTGATGGTCCCAGACCTATGGAGAGCTGCGGACTTGTGTCAGGAGTCTGAGGTCCAGTAGCATGGCAAAATGCCTACCATCCCTTGTATGGTTATCCCCTGCTGGGGACCCCCTACTGGATCTCCGGGGTTTTAAGCCTTAGCTCAAACCGAAACCAGGCTGCCGTTCACAGTCCCACATAAACAGATCTTTCCAGTACTTCTAAAAATTCAGTCACCTGAAACACAAGAAAATTTCCTCATACATGATCTAAGTCTGGATGGATGGATCCAACTCACTGAAGATTTCAACAGTGCTGAGTCTTTTTAGAATCATTGCTCCAAACTTTATTGAACCTCAGTAAAACCTTATCAATAAGTGCCCCAAAGTTTGGGAGCAGAGTGCCATTCCTGGGGCATCTTTTCCAGACACTGCAGCAGACACTGTCCTCTGGAGCTGTTCTCCTGGCAGTCCTGTCTGCAGAGAAGTTCTGTGATAGATCACAGGAAGGACTGTGAAGCTGGACTCCCTTCACTCTGTGCTGAAGAACAACCCTCTCTTCTTCCATGAGTGTCGTGTCTCTTCTTGATTGCTGGACATATCTCTAACTCATAGTCAAATAGTGTGTGGTATGTTTATATTGTTTTCACAGGAACATCTAGGATAATTTAATTTAATCATTTCAAATTCTATAGCATATATTGTTATTATTTACTTCCATTATTTCTTTAGTCTAATAATTTCATCTTCATCTTTTAAAGTCACAGGATTGTTTTCATTTTCTCCTATTGAAATATTTTAGGATGAAATTAAAAACTCATAACAATAGAAGGTCTCAATCCTTTTAAATATGTTTTATTACATGTATTTATTTATGTGTGCACGTGCACATGCACTCATGCTATGGCTCACATGTGGAGGACACATGACTTTTAAGAGTTGGTTCTCTTCTTCCATCAGGTCCCAGGACTAGAACTCAGGTGGTCAGGCTTATCAGCAATTCCCTTCACCTTCTGAGCCATCTCAGAGGCCCTTTAAAAACTTTTCAACATAAAAGCACATTACTTAATCTTATCACATTATATAAATAATACATGATCATTATGAAGATATTAAATAATATAGAATATCTGAAGGGCATCAAAAGAGAAGGCAGGTTATCAAAGATTATTAAAAAGGGAAATTTTGAATATATCAGTAATCCAGGATCAGGAAATTCACTCTTTGTGTCCTTACTCCTTCCACACATCACTATAAAACTGTATGTTATCCATGTTCATGTTTTGCTTTGGTTGTTGCTGTTTGTTTGTTTATTTTGAGACAGTTTCACACTTTGTAGCCAAGCCTATTTTTAAATTCACTGTGAAGCCCAGACTGTCCCCGAACTCATGGTAATCCTCCTGCCTCAGCTTCTTACAGATGTGGATTATAGGCCTGGGGCTCCAAGCTGGCTACTTTTCCTTTGATGTATACATAATTGTTAATTATTTTTTGGAAGTTTATATTGCATTTACCTCCATTTTATATCTTGAGGCAGAATTTCTCAGTTGAAGCCAGAACTCACCAACATGACCAGTGTAACTAGCAGTTTGCCCTGAGATCCCCTGCCTCTACCTTCTGTATCCTGGACTTACAGGCAAGCTATGGGGCCTACTCAGAATTCCCATAGATTCTAGAAATCCAACTCTGTCTTTATACTTGCAAAGCAAGTGCTTTATCCATTCACCTCTCTCCCCATCCCATATTAAGAGTATTGCAATGACCAACTTTGTACTTGATTCTTCTGCTTTTCCTTCCACTTTCCTAGACACACTTTAAAGAATTAAGAAGACTACATTTCATATACAAATATGTATACTTGTGTGTATACTGGATGTGTGTGTGTACACCTGTGTGACCTCGATGCTTGTAAGCTATTTTATTGGACCATTTCTTATATTTACAAACAAAAATCAGAAATTAATATTTATGCATGTCTGTGAGAATTTCAGCAGCTGTCCTAGGTGAAAAGTAGCAAGCATTTGGTCATGTTTCTCAGATTGGGTAAGGCTTCTAAAGTAGGAGTCTGTCTCCAATAGGGATTAGTTCTTATACATAGCCCAATGGCTGCTCTAGTCTTATTTTTCTATTATAATTCGTTAACAGCTTTTAAGATACTTCCTTCTTGGATCTTTGCTAATGTTGAATACCCAAGGGTCTTAGGCCTCCAGACTGTGAGTTGGGCCAAGTACAATACTTTGTCATGACCACCCAAGGCTGCTGCTCTTTCTTCCCAACTAAACAGCTCAAGTGGAAATCGCTGTTCACAGCACACCTCCGATTTCACTTCAGAGCTAATTTTGGCATCATTAACCACAGTAGTCTGGAGTGCTTCTGTGTGTAGTTGCAATAATGCTTCAGAACAGCCCGAGATGGGTTACTGCTGTGGTGCAGATGTCTTGGTGATGCTGGGCTGTACAACAGTTTTTGAACTTTGTTTCTCAGGGGCACACAAGAAGCCTTGAGTTCACATCTGTTGTACACTTCATGGAGAAATTAGCTGCTGTTTTCCTCCTTCTCCTCCTTCTCCCCCTTCTTCTTCCCCCTCCTTCTTCTTCCTCTTCCTTTTCCCCTTCCCCTTCTCCTCTTCCTGCTCCTTTTCCTCCTCCTGCTCCTCTTCCTGCTCCTCCTCCTTCTGCTCCTCTTCCTCCTCCTCCTCCTCCTCAAGAAAAGAATTCCACTGTCCAGACTTTTGAGCCTTCTCCCTCAGGCACAGAGGGGGCACGGGTAACCACTGCCACACCCTGAAAGGGGAGCTTCTCCCACAGCTGGTCCATGCCTGCACTGCCTCCATATGCCGCTGGGAAACCACGCCTTGAAGTCAAGTGATAAAGTTGCACTTCTGTTTCCAGAGGCACTGGTCCAGCGAGGGAGACTGGCAGCTTTGTGAGTGGCTTCGCAGCAGGGTCGCCAAGTGCAGCAGTGCAGCTGGGACGTGCTTCCTCATGGCTCTGCCCCAGACTGTGGTTAGCTTCAGATTCCTGCGAATGTGACCGGAAAATGTTTTCATTTTAGCCACAGTCACTAACAAATTACAGCCACCTCTTCAACACATGGACCCAGATAGAGCCTGACCCCATTATGGAAACGCAAGCTCATGTGCTCACGAATCCCTAGCTAATGCTGCTGCTCAGTCACTTCCAACACTTTTCATGTCAACCAGCCCACGTGGCTTACAGGGTCTTCTTTCAAATGCATCACAGTTAAAAGATCAGAGGCCTCTCTTCCATGGCCAAAGCAATGCCTCCTCACCAGTTAGTTTACGAATCCCTCTCTTTTTCATTTTTGCTCCACCAGGAAGAAAAGACCCAAGCCAGAAAGGGAAGATATTGTCAGACTCAAATCAGTCTGCACTGAAATCTTGACTTTTTAGTGGTGTGTGTGTGTGTGTGTGTGTGTGAAAGAGACGGGGGATGGTGGTGGAGGAGAGACAGAGACAGAAATAGAGAGACAGAGAGACGGAGATACAGAAAGAGACAGACACAGAGACAGAGACAGAGATTGACCCAAGAGAAACAGCCGATCAGAGAGCTTTCTCTACAACTTCAAGAAACTAAATACATAACGGCTGTCCTCTTTGTGGGTACAGTAGTCAAAAAGAAAACATATCAGTGACCAGAGCACAGCTGTATGCCTATCTTCTTAGTGAACTAGAGAATCAGTTCTCTGTTAGGGGCTGGGGTGGGCTCCTGGGCCAATCTTCACTATCTGCTTTTAGCAGATTGGATTATTTCTTCACGCTGAGGCCCAAGCCTAGCTGTCTTTCTTCCCATCTTGCTTGCTTGCTTCCCTGACCGTGAAGCGTTGCCCCTGGCAGATCACACAGGCTTTGTGCAGCAACTCCTCCACTGAGGAGGCGGGCTCAGCTGTGTCCTGCAAAAGACTGGGGTAGCTGATTTGCTACCTGCGCAGCAGAAGCAACTGTGTGTAAACTGCAGCCCCCATTGCCACAGTGGGGCATTTGCAAAGAAGGGAGAATAGAGGAGCAGGCACGTGATGGCCACCGAGGAAAACCCAGCCACCATGACAGGATCAGGGGCTGCTGTTTCTGTTACTGTTGCAGCGGATCCGGGAGGCTTTCAGAGTGGAACAAAAGCCTGCTGGTGTGTGGACTGAACTCCATTTTCTGTGTGAGTCTGAGTAGAGAAAGATAAACAGAACCTTTCACCGATAGACATATTTTAGAGTTCAAGTATGACATGACGGGTCCAAAATAGATTCCACATGATTGGAGCAAATCCAGAACCTGGTCCCCAAATAGCAATCAGTGCTGGAGGCTGAGCCGGCCTGCGCCATCATCACATAAAACACGAAGAAACTGCAAATCCCACACAGCTGCTAGTGAGTAAGGACAGCCCATACCTGGAGCCTGGTGCTGCAGCTTCATTTTCCAAAATTACTCAGCTTAGTTTAAATTGAGGGTCTCTTTGCCTAGCCACGAATACCTTAATGAATACTCAGAACTTTACAAGAGCTTTCTCTCCATGAAGTTTCTTTTCAAATGAGAGTTTCTGCTCTCTGCAATACTCTGTCAGGCAGAACTAATGACCCGAGGGCTTCATGCTAGGTTATTTTCATGAAAAGCTCCAAATAACTTGAAACCATATAGGTCTTAAGCATCTCAGAAGAGAGAACCAAATTCCAGGGTCCTTGAACATGATGATGCAGGATAGGATTTTGACTCGGGTTGTGGGGAGTTCTCTCAGGACGGTGGTAGGCTTCTCTACTGTGACATAACTGACTTGCTTTGATGATATACAGATGGCAGGAAAAGGGAATAAAATCTAGAGAAGTCAGAGAGGGAGAAAGGAAAAGTCCACAAGATAGATGAACTTCATGCTGGCTAAGAATAGCCTCTTTTATTTGTAAGCAATTATTTTTCTTTAAAATAGCCAGCACCGGGACTCTGGAGAAGGTCTTTCATGTTTAACTAATGTTTCTCATATTTAAGAAAACTTAAAAATATGTATAATTTAAAGGGTCAGCTGTAGGTCAGCATTAAGCCAAAAACTAGCCCAAAGATTCCCCGCTGCTCAATGCGCATCTGAGACACAGTCAGCTCAGGAAGGTTTCTGTCTGCTGCCTTCCCAACCACATTGCTATGGAAGTGCAGAAAGTAATAAATGGAAAGCTGAATGTTTATGGAGGGACAGCTGGTACAGCATGTGCCACCGCTGCCCTCACACTGGCCAGGAAGCCAGCACTTAAAAATGGTAGGGATGAGACAGTGGTTTTCCACCGCTGTGCCGAGAAGTCCGTTCATTGTTTAGATGTTTCCGTGTACGTTTGGCCTGGACTGACTCTTACAAGGGCACATCACAGGCTCCTTTTGTTTCAAATAGTTCTCTCTGGCTGTATTAATAGTCATTGTCTTTTAGGAGCAGTCAAAAAGATCAAAGCAGTGGTCAGCAGTTGAGAATCTCTACAGGTTATTTGCATCGACAGAAAAATATATGAAAAAAAAAAAAAAAGACAAACTGTATCTTTTCTTGGCATCATAGTGTGATGAGTATAAATCCTAACAGCACAAACAGTACTTTTCTAGAACATTTCTGGTCACCTCAGAGTTCCACTGTTCCAACTACTATTTGAGAATGCATGCAAGTACTATGTACCTTTGTCCAAAAATAGGCCATCGTGGCATCCTGGAGTTTAGTTACTAAGGTTACACACAAACCTTTAGTTAATTTATTGCAAAGCATTGATCCATGATGTTCAAAAGGAGCATGACATTACATAATCATAATCTTAGGACTCAGAGCACTCTTTAAGGTTCATCTGGCCTTGTCCCTGCCTTCAGAGAATCCAGGTAGATAAAGTGCCTAAATTTCAAAAAGGCAAACTGTCTCGCTCAGTTTCACCATCCAGTTAAGGAGAGTCAACCTCTTGTTTTCTTCTCCACTCACAATTGTCTGTGTGGAAAAAAGATACAACCTTCTTAAACCCATAAGAATAGAGAGCAGATTAGCCATTTCCCTAGGCAAGAGGAGGATTGAACTCTGAGAGGGTACAAAAGCTTCTTTTATAAAATAATGAGAATGTTCCAGAACCAGGAGGTGATTATCGTGAATATGCTAAGCACACTTGCACTGTCCACTGTGAACAGCTAAATGGTGAATTTACCTTAATACTACAGTGTTACTATGAACTGCCCACTTCTCTGTCTTCTCAAATGCCTTCTGAGTTATTTGAGTTCAGGGGCCAGGCCTTCTGTGTCTTTGGCCTTTCAAGACCCAGCTATATGCTTAATAAATTCTACTGGACTCTTGATGTGTTGGTTTGAATGAGAATGGCCTCTATTCGTTCACACATTCGAATACTTGGTTGTCAGTTGGTAGAACTGTTTGCGAAGCATTAGAAGGTATGGCCTTGGAGGAGCAGGCTTTGAGGTTTTAAAAAACTCACACCATAGTGTGTTCTCTTCCTCCAACTTACAGATCAAGGTATGAGTGCTCTGCTGTTCCTGTCTCTGTGCCTTTGTTCTGACATCATGGACTACAACCCTATAAAACCACAAACTCACTTAAGTGCTTTCTTTTTTATGAGTTGCCTTGGTCTTAGTGTTTTATCAGAGTCATAGAAACTAACTATAAGATGCTTCCTAAAAAAACCCAAACAAACCTGTAACCATTGCCAGTGGAAAAACAAATCTTTTCATCAGTGGGCTTACAGTACTGCTATACATTTTGCCTAGCCTGCTTCATTCCTTTACAAAGTCAGATAAGATGGTCTGAGACCTGATTAGCTAAATAGGTACATTAAAGATGAACAAAGGATCATTTCAGTCATTGGCATGCCCAATATGCTCCTCCCAAAATATATCTTCATTAAAATTTTTCTAGGCTTGAGGGATGAATCTTGTGGAATCTGGAAGAGCTGGGAAAGGAGGTTTGTTCTCTCACCAACGTGGAGTGACTTCCAACTCATCTGCAGAGACAGTAAACATTATATTAGAATATCCTAGGCCTGTGAGATTATTCAGACCATTGGCACAAGGTGGGTAGCACATTGCTGCTCTGTTATCTCAAAGCAGCTCATGTTGAATGCTCAGTCTCAGCCTTGTTCTATTACCCTCTCACACAGTAGGGCAAATATGAGCCCATTGACCTAATGTGCACCTATGCCTCACTGATGCCCGTCTTTCCAAATCCTCTTTTTCTGAATGGAAGAAAGAAAAACAAAACTAAACAAAACAAACAAAACAGGCTAAAAGTTCTGACTTGGTTTTGGTTCACTTACCACCATATCCTCCAAGTACATCCATCTTAATTCTGACAAGATTTTCTCCTTTATTGAAGATGAGCTTAACACCCCCACAATATTATAAAGCTTATTGAATTCCACAGTTTCTTAAGTACTCACCTTTTAGAGAAAATCTAAAATTTTTCTACATGCTGGCCTATTTAAAACAGATATAATAAATATTATACCAAAAGGGGACACAAATTTTATAGATGGAATCATATATTCCTGAAGAAATAAATAAGGATAATAAAATTTAGAAGTGGTTCATATAATGAAGGTGATTATGCTTATTACTTTATCCCACTACTGTTAATTTTTTAAATGGTTCATGTATGCTTAAGTCAAACTATTTAAACTAAGCCAATGATACACTGTAGATTTAAAATATATGCATTTTTGTGCCCTTTCAGATGCCTATATATTAATAGTACATGTTCAGTACCTGACTTTATATTTAGAGATTACACAACACAGTTTGTATACTATAACATAATATATGTAAAATATGCTATTTTTGAAATTTCCACATAACTAGTTGATTCTTAATGACTAATTGAGATTTTTCTGACTGTTTCAACTATGTCCAGGTTTTGGTTATAGACAGGCAATGAGCATGAACCCATGTGGACATTATTTAATACTGATGTCAAGAGATTACATTAAAAGGTAAAACCAGAAGGGAAACAATGAGGAAACCTGCTCAAACTTCCCATAATTATCTATGATGAATTCTTTTTACTAAATTGAAGAGTAGATTTTGAATAAGAGAGGGAATTTTATTTGATTTATCTGTGCTATTTACAAGTATACTGTATATAACAAAGAAGTTCCACCTTCTAGATCAAAAAGCATATATATTCTTAAGATTCTAAATAATAAAATATAAAATGATTCAGAAATAATTTTTTGGGAATTTATATTTTGCATACCATGTATATCTTTAATTGTAAGTTTATAGAATACAATCTTAATGACCAAAGCTATCAATATCCAACTAAAGTGTCAATTTAGATACCAAAATTATTTGGGGTAAAAAGGAATTTTTAAAGTGGAAACAAATTAGAAAACATATATAGTGATTTAGATTAATAAAAATAAGATCAGGTTTTTGGAGTGACAAAATATGAGCAAATCCAGTTTAAAAGAGAAAGAATATCACTATGCCAAATTAAAATGAATAAAGAGAAGATAAGAACAGCTTTAGAGGGATTAAAAACATTGAAAAATCATGATAAAGTGGTGGGAAAATACAATTTACTCAAACTAAGGCCTAAAGCTACAGTGTATATAAAATAAGATTGCCCAGAAGAAAATCAAAATACCTCAAAGCACTTTCCTTAAAATGTTCTTAAACTAAATGTGGTTCCCAATGATTTTTGTCACATTTTGAAGGAACAGGTAATTTCCATCCAGAGTAAACTCCACTTTAACTCACAGAAACAGATGGAAGGTCTTAAACTTAATTTTGGAATGCTGACATAATCTTTCCTCAAAAAATATTACAAGAAAAACACAAAGTATAGCATGCATAATATGAATATTCTTTTAATGAAAATTGAAGTAAAATCCTAAATAAATAAGGAAATTAAGCACAATGACAGAGAATATAACCCATTATGATCACATGAAATATCAGAAATACAAAAATAGTTTCTTTTTTTTGTTGTTGTTTTTTTGTTGTTGTTGTTGTTTTTTCAAGACAGGGTTTCTCTGTGTAGCCCTGGCTGTCCTAGAACTCACTCTGTAGACCAGGCTGGCCTCGAAGTCAGAAATCCGCCTGCCTCTGCCTCCCAAGTGCTGGGATTAAAGGCTTGCGCCACCACTGCCTGGCCAAAAATAGTTTCTTATTGAGAAATTTTCTAATATAAATATAACTAGATCAAACAAAGAAAAATGAATCGGCAACTTAAAAGATAATCAACAAGCAATGATAAAATTTATACCAGTAACAATAAAAAAATTCCTACCAAACTATAAATATAACAACATCTTAATGTGTCTTGGACTATTCTTCAAAGGCAAATCACCTACATCTTAATACTGTTGAGTCTCAAATTTTGGACATCCAACCCACAGCATTAGCATCACCTGGAAACATGAAAATCATGCCAACACTGTAAATCATTCACTTCCCAATAAATCAGATACTGGGGAAAGGTCTCTCTGTGTGAAAACACTTGAGTGGGGCAGGGTTGTAGAGCACAGGTGGTATGAAGATGGGTAAGGGAAAAATGGCAGGGGCGGGATTTAGATGGGGATAAGGATGGGAGAGCAAAGCCTCAGGGCAGTGCGAACAAGGGAACAAATATCACTAAAGTGGTTTGAAATAGTCAGAGGGAAATCAACTAAATCATAAGCATTCCATTATACCTTTTAGAGTTGTTGGCCAATGGGGTCCCATAGACATCCCTAAACTATAGGCTGTTTTCATTCTTCTTCATTTTATTGTCTTAATTACTCTTCTAATGATGTTAGAAAACATTGTGACCAAAAGCAATTCATGAAGGAACGGATTTACTTAGTTTACATCTCTGAAATAACATTCCATCATCTCAAGAAATCAGGTCAAGAACTCAAAGCAAAAACATGGAGACAGGAACTGATTCAGAGACCATGGCTTGCTCCTCATGACTTGCTCAGCCTGCCTTCTTAAAGTACTCAGGAGCATCAGAGCAGGCATGGTACTGTGCACAGAGCTAGGCCTACCCACATTAGTTACCAATTATGAAAATGCCACACAGGCTTGACTACAGCTAATCTGGTGGAGGCATTTTCTCAACTGAGATTCTCAAACAAATCTAGCTGTGCCAAGCTGACAAAAATCTAGCCAGCACAGTTAACATTCAGAACTTGACAGTGAGACTCTATTGCTAAAAACCACTGCATATTTGAGTTATATAGAGAAATTAAGTGTGTACTGACTTCAGTGGGTAAGATTCATCCATACTGGCTACTTTCCTAGTTCTAGAAGGTGCTGGACATGCCACTGGAAGAGAAAAGTAAACATTGTTCTCACCCAGCTGTGAACTCTCTAAGCTATAATAGCAGTCTGCCTGGCAAGATATGCCCATTGTGGCATAAATATTAATAAGGGTAACAAACCATTTTCTGCCTGGATTTAAGTCTTACACCATGAGATAGAACCCATACCTGACACTGTTAATAAAGCCAAGAACTTGTGCTTTATTGCTACATAGATCATAGGTCCTAGGGAAAACTAACTTTTATTATTCCACTAAACACACACAGTATTGAAATGACTCCTAAGAATTATTGCAATAACCATTGACCAACATGTCTTTCAACTCTCATCAGAGAAACTTCTTGCACTAGATGATACTTAACAAAGAGAGACACAACTTGTCAACAGAAAATAATAATAATAATAATAATAATAATAATAATAATAATAATAATAATAATACCGTGGAGCACTTAGCCCTAAATGGGATAACAGTCTCACACTCCTCCCCTCAAGGACTAAGGATCTCAGTACAAAGGAGAGTGAAACGGTTATAAGAACTAGAGGTAGTAGATGACTTGACAGTGTTTTCTTAAACACAGGGAAGATGCACAAGTAAACTCCTAAGATTGTAAGAAAGAGCACAAGCTCTGTGTAAGATCAACCCAGACAACACTCCCAGCACAGAGGGGAGGGAGAAGAGCACACAGCCCCAACCTTAGTAGAGGAATTTTTGGCAGTTAGTAGCTGCAAGGAAAGGTGAAATTAGTTTTCTTTCCTGGTGTGACCTCTGGTATACTGACCACTCTCCAGTGTAGTCCCCATATCCCAAAGGAGTTGGCCAATACAAACTGAACTACTTGGGGTTGGAGAGAAGGAAAGAAGGAGGAAAAGAGGAGGGAAAGAGAGAGAGGAAGAGAGAGAGAGAGAGAGAGAGAGAGAGAGAGAGAGAGAGAGAGAGAGAGAGAAAGAGAAAGCTGGATAAATAAGAATACCAGGATAGATCCTGGAGGTTTGGGGGAAGTGAAAATGATCAAAAAATTATACAAATATTTTTAATTTATATAGATATATGTAGATATGCATAAATAGATAGACAGACACATACAAGCTTGTGCATGCACACACACACACACACACACACACACACACACACACACGGAATGAAATTTAATTGGGTTTACCCCATACTGGGAAGTAATGTTCCTCCCAGAAGACATAGACTATCAAACAACAAGCCCAGAGCCAGGTATGGGCTATCTCCCTATGAGTTGCTAGTGAGGTAGACCCAAGAGACCCCCAAAACAATACAGGCTATTAGGATTGTTCTTGGTTGCCTTGCTCTTGGTTGCCTTGCTCTTGGTTGCCTTGACAGATCTTGAAGGTAAAACCCTACAGCTGAACACATTTACAGACCAGTCCTATGAAGTGGAGAAATCATGCTGTAATGACCCAGAAAGCTCCCCCTAAAGCTAGATTTTATTGTGTCAGGAGGTGTTATGTAGGTTGTCAGGAGAGGAAAGATATCAGCAGACCTACATAGTTGTAACCCGATGAACTTTAATAAGAGTTGGCCTGACAAAATATGCCCACTAGTGCAGTAGTGGCACAAATGTCTTGGGGATAACCAACTGCTGTCTGATTGGATTTAAGGTCCACTCAATAAGAGGAAACTTATGCGTGCCATTATAAACCTAGACAAGAATGCTGGGGAGGTCATAGACCCCAATGAGAAAACCTACTACTACCATTTTACATTTTACATTTATATAATGTCCAATTGCCTTCTAAAGCCTATCTTTATACTCGCAGATCTCAAGCCTCATCAAAGAAGCCTCTTTTTGTAGCAGAGGTTATTACAGAAAACTTCAATAGGTTAAATACAAAGATGCAGTGGTGGAATGCCAATGCATAGAATGGACAGCTACAGAACACACCTTCCCACTACCATAGAAGGGTGGGTAGAGACGTAGTAAGAGGCAGAACACAGGAGGAATGTTATGAAATAGTGTCTCTTTGATATGACAGGGATGTTACACCTATGAACTCTCAATAGCGATGGTTGCCTCTATAAGACCTGCATTAAGATCAAGCCTGTGGACGTATTTCAGGATAGATGGGTAAAGCATTCACAAGGCTCCACTCCTAGTTCAGAACCCATAAGCAGTCAAAGCTGCTCTGGATGGAAGAATCAGTTTCTTCAGCAACAAGAACCCTTAATAGGACAATT
The DNA here is from genome assembly GCA_028551405.1 of Uromys caudimaculatus. Lineage (NCBI taxonomy): Eukaryota > Metazoa > Chordata > Mammalia > Rodentia > Muridae > Uromys > Uromys caudimaculatus. Next base: position 77,780,250 of record CM052702.1, read on the forward strand.
ACTGGTCAGTCTTACTCCACTGTGATATGAACAACGGAACTAATTGAACTCACTGAGTTAGATATTTTTTAAAAAACAAGAACTCATTAATTTGAGAAGGATATGGAAAGAAACCAAGAGAAACTGGAGGTGGGCATGAAGAGTGGATATGATTAAGATACACTATAGTCATGAGTGGAATTCTCAAAGAATAAAATCATACTTCAAAGAGTGGTGAGCTAGAATTAACATATATAAACTACTGAGAGTTATTTGTCAAAATTTTAGGGATTTTCTATTATAGCATTATGAATTGCAGTTATTATTTAAAATCAAATCCATACACTTACCATTCTTACCATTAATGTATATAGTGCCTGTGAGTGAATTGTTTTTACTTCATGTTGTTGCTTTTGAGATGACCACATTTGTTTAAGTTTGAAGGTCATAGCACGTCATGATGGCATGCTGTGCATGTCTTTCACACTCTGTCTTCATTGTGAACAGCCTATGATGAGAGGATGTATAGTGCTGGTCAGAAAAATGCTAAAATACATAGTATGGTTTATTATTTAGATTACTGTCCATATGTAGATTCTTTTTTAAAGAAGGACTGCATAATAAATATTTTAGGCCCTCTCTATGGCACAGCTACCTCTGTAGTATGAAGGTTACCGTTGGCTGTGAAACTTTATTTACGAAGAGGAGCATTGGCTCAGATTGGCCTGTCAGCCATAATTTGTTGACTGACTCCTGACTTAGGCTTTCAAAAGCAATGGGCAAGGTGTTCCGTGTGTTGTGAAAGTACTCGTTACATAGTGAGAAGCACAAAAACAGTTGAGACCTTTGTTTTTCAGAGTTAGAGACTTATCTGATCCAGAAAGGAAGTGGCAAGCAAGTCACGTTTAAACGTCTGTCTTCAGTGCTTTGCTTAACTATGTCTTTTACTCGATGCATACAAACAAAAATGTCAAATGTCAACAAGTAGCCACACGATTATGTTTATCAACTGTAACCAAAGATTGGCTAAGGATAGAAGAGTTTCCCAAAGACAGATAAAAGCATTCCATAACAGTGAATCAGAAGCATTAATTTAGACACCCTGAGGAGGAGGAGGAGGAGGAGGAGGAGGAGGAGGAGGAGGAGGAGGAGGGGGTGGCGGCTGGATATATGGCTCTGTAAGTAAAGTGCTTACAGGCATGGGGACCTGAATTTGCACCCCCAGCATCCATGTAAACCGGATGTGGCTATGCCATCTGCACTGCCAGAGCTAGTGTGGAAGGCTGGGATGGGTGGATCCCTAAGGCTCACTGGGCGGCCAGTATAGCCTAAGACTGGAGCTCCAGATTCAGTGAGAGACCTGTCTCAAAAGGTGGAGAGCAAAAACAGACACCTGATATTAGCCTCTAGCCCCATGTTGAGACACATGGGAGTCACATGCATACCCAGGAGTATGCCACATAGAAGAAAGAAAGGGGAGATAGGGCTTGTAACAATAAAAATAATCATTATAGAGGCCTATGTTTTCTGAATAGAAAACCTGAGAGTCAACTGAAAACTGTACAAACTAATAAGAAACTGACTGAAGAGTCACAGAGAATAATGACAAAAGCAACAGGGCTTCTGACAGTCATGAAAAGTCACTTAGAAAAAATACAGTGGAAAATTGGCAATGTTTCCAAAACAAAATCAATTCATATTGTATCCTTAAAAGTAAGAATATATAGCCGTGACAAATGTCCATCAAAGCTGTCTCCTCTGAGATACTGATGATTTGCAGGCTTCTCCCCACAGAGACTGCTCCTACTGAGGTGAGCTAACCTGCCTGCTTAGCTAGTTGTGTACCATAAATGCTGACTCCTTGTTCAACTGTATGCAGTGCCCTTGCCTTTCTGCTCAATGCTGCGGAATAAACACACTGAGTTCCTGAATACTGTGGTTTCTCCATCAGAGAGCCCAGGTCACCAGAGTCCTAGATTTTCTATGGGCCAGCCTATTTGTCTTCTCTTTATTCCCTTACAGCCCCCAGTCAGGTAAGTCCCTGGGGCTAAAGAGGACTCAGCAAACCATCATTCAACAAAGTTTCAGAATAACTAAGTAAATGACTTAATCAAATGGTACCTGTGTTTACCAGAAGATTTATACAACTTAGTAGTCCACAGTGAATGAATGATAATTTTTTATTGTTTCTAATATAATCCATAAAAATTAAACATTTTTATTTTAATTTTCATTTATTTAAAGTCAGGTTGAATAGTTTTTAAAAAATTGTTAGCTAGATATTCCTATGAATTGCTTATTCATGTTCCTAATTATCTCTTAAGTTGTCTTTATTAGTTTATAGTTTTTTTATAAACTGTGTACAGTGAAGTGCTGCTGGGGTTTTCCAGGGATGAGAACATGTCTGGGTAACGCAGGAACGCATGTACTAGCGGAAACAGCAAGAGAAGCAGCCATGAGATACAGCTGGAGTGGTAGCAATGGGCCTTCAAGGTTAGGGGAAGAACTCCAATTTGTATCTAAAGAGTTAAGAATTGGCTTGCTAATCAATTTGAAATGGAGGATGACTGGGCTGATGAGATGGCTAAGCAAGTAACGCTGCTTGCCAAGCAAGCCTGGCCACAGTTGTTCAATTCCCACGACTCTTGTAAAGGTAGGAAGAGAGAACTGACGCTACAGAACTGTTCTTTTGTCTCTATACATATGCTGTGGCATGTGTGTGCCCAACACACATATACTTTGCAAGTAAGCAAACTTGCACACACACACACACACACACACACACACACACACTTATAATAATAAGTGTAATGATGATGTACGGAAAACAAATGGTGAGTGACCTAATCAGATTTGTTTTTTTGAAGATCATTCTTACTACAAATGAGCAAATGGATAGGGAAAGGCCAATTTTGCCATGGCCCTTCTGATTAATGAAACAAATAAAAGCTCTCTTTTATGAAGTACCCATGAAATGCCAAGCACCTTACATGAATGATTGTATATCTCCATAAGAAGCTTGTGGGTTAGGTGCTGTAGTGTTTAGTTTCGACTAAGCTAATGAAGTAAGAAAACACTGGCATAAACATCTCCAGGAGCAGCCTGCATTTCTTGGCTGTAACACAGCCCTGCCAGGGTTTCACCTCAACAGCTGCATGCAGCAGTCCAGAGCTGAGAGCTTCTCTCTGGTGTTTCTCCAAACTCTGTGCTTCATTCTAGTCTTGTTCCTGTGCTGAAGGCCTCACCACCATGTGACTATGAAAATGGGCCCATTGATTTCATGGCAGCAAATCCAAACCGGTTCTTCCCATGCTGTCTCTAAGAAGAGATTTTTATCACAAGGAAATACGCCCCAGCAAGGAAAGCTGGGCGGTATGTCTAGCTCTGAGCCCAGTGGGGAGAGAAGAGCAGAAACATATGAGAGGCTACTACACCTTGCCCCTGCCAGTGCAATTGCCCTTGCAAACACGGGGAAAGTACAGCTCTGAGACAGCAAATAACTTTCCCAAAGTGACATTAATAAAAGGAGCTGAAAGCAACCCCAGTCCTCTATCTAGCCAACCCTAAGTTCTTGATCCACTCCCTGCTCTGCTGATCTTAGGTCCTGACCTCACTGCCTGTCGCTCTGGAGACTCCAAAGAGCGGACAAAACTGTGTCTGTCTTCCTTAGACTCCTACCACTGTGGGTTATAAAACAACCTGCCTGCATAGGTTTTTCCTAACAGTACAACTCACCTTTTCCCATGCTGTATACAGCTGTTTTTACACCAAAACATCACAGTCACAATAGGACTTAAAACCCAAGTCATTTATCACTTGGTCTTGACAGAAAGCTTGGTGTTCTCCATTATAGACTATCTTTGTTGATCAACACACTGTCCCTCCGGAGCACTTGCTAGTCAAGTACAGGATGCATATTTATAAGCTGATTGGGGAATGTATGAGATTCCCACCTGTCCACAGAAGACAGCACACAACAACTCATCAAATCAAGTAGGAATGCTATCCCAAATGCAAGAATGCTATGTTCCATGTAGGAAGAGAAATTAATGTTAAAATATGCATTTCAGATAGGACCAAAGAGGAGTAATATCAGTGCCACCGTGGAAGGCAGCAGAGTAACTCTAGGAATAACAAACACATTCTGGAGTGGTTCCCTTCATACAGCGTGGGTAAAATTCGCTAATACCATATGTTTGTCGTATGCAGGGAGGCATGGTCTGACTATGAATTTTGGAATTTTCCCAGCAAACTTGACAGTCTGAAGTGGCAGATTTGCTGAACTGCTCTTCTCCGTGCGGGCTGTGGCTGAAGGTTCTGAGGGAGACTGAGAGGGAAGCAAAGAGGCTGCTCTGCCTGCAGCTTGAGAGGAGTGGGGCTGGACTGGGCACATTCTTGTCAATCTCAATCAGTCCCACATGCCCACATTGGGATAGAGGGAAGTCCTGCTGCTGCCTTCATAGATACGCTTTTGTTAAATTGGATTTTAACAAAGAGCAATCTGATTGGTTGTCAAGCTATCCAGCTGTGAGATTAACAGGACCATATCCACTAATTGGGACTTGTTAGGTACATCATCATTCATTAAATCAATACGCCCATGAAAGAGAAGACCAGCAAGTAAGGAAATCTCTCAGAGGACCTAATTTTTCTCCCTCTTTTGGAATAGGATTCTAAATGGGCTCATTCTATTTAACTCTTTAAGCTGTGCTTTCTATACAGTTTATAGTCTTTGGCTTTTTGGGTCAAAATCAAGTTTGAGGAATCAGGCCTTCTTTGTTGGATCAATTCTGAAGCTTACTGCTCATCTCCATTTAGTGAGTGATAGAGCAAAAGAAATGGTGTTTTCACGGATGGGAGATGTGTTTTCTGGACCACTGTTTCTCACAAGAGCAGCATGCACATTTTCCCAGAATGAGAGGCAGAACATGAAATGTCCAAAGTCATAAATAAGTGAACAATTTTTCCCTTCATGTCACAGAGACCCCACTGAGTTGCTGGACTTCCTAATACCCATACTTCTGACAAAGCTTGATCTTTAGCCAGCTCCAGAGTGGACGTCAAAGCTATAAACAGGGATTAAAGTTCACTAGAGTCTTTCTTCCTCAAATGCTTGCTATAATGCTTGAAGACTAATGGATGCAAATATGAATAGACGTCCTTCTCCTTCTCTCACTTGCAAAGCATCAATTTTTGTCCTTGGTTTTCATTCCTGTCTCACCCTAACTCCCACTTCCACCCCCAAGCCCACTTCACTGGAAACCTCCAGGGCTTGAGTTATTGTAGCATAATTCAAGCTCAGATGCTGGAGGGCTACTTGGCCTTCAGGTTTGTGTCTCGATGCATGAAAGGCATGAGTTATTACACAGTAATTCACGTCATGTTGTGTCTTATTGCTTAATTAACTTTCCCATCACAGTGACACATTTTTGCATCAGCAAATGTGATACCTTCATATGACTAAAAAGCATACTTCCTGTTAGTGAGGCAGGACTATCGTGCAACCGTACATTGAGGGGGATTTGACTCTCGGGGCTGGAATTCAAACCATCATCACTTATAGAAATGCAATGTCAAAGCCTCCCTCTATATTTCCGTTTCTGTATGTGAATAGGCTAGGGTTGCTCATCTTTTGTTCCCTGGTAAAAAAAAAAAAAGGGGGGGGGGAGTTGCTTTTTTGGCATTTGTGCAGATAAAGTAGTAGGCAGAACAGATTTGTTCCTTCTTTTTCCTATCCAATTGTATAACTGTTCCAATTTCTAAACATCTGCTATTCCATTTTTTAAAAAAAGCTGGTTTTAAGGTTTGCAGGTGTGATCACAAGGGATACAACATCTGTGGAGAGGCTCCACAAATGAAGACGAATATATGCAAAACCAGCAGATGATATCAGCTGCCGCTAAGTACCAGCCGTCACAGTGGTTATTCTAAAGCCTCACGAATTTACAAATTGGGAGTCTGAAGTTTAGAGTTTCCCCCAGCTGCATGTCCTGAGTTTGTGTTCTGCCCACTGGTGAGGAGCAAAGGGTACATTGACTCTTAACTTCTCAGGCTCAACTCGCACGCTGCCTGCCAAACAGTCAGCTCCGCTGCCACAAAGACATGCATGCACAAATTATAAGTCCAGTTCTGTGGGAATCTGCTCTGCGCTCTTGGGTGGGATGTGCAGTCAGGTGCAGACATGGAGAGGACAGAGGAGAGGCTCAGGAAAAAAACAAATCTCACTGTTCTCACAGCTGCTAGAAAGAACATAACAGACCACGTAGCACCACTTGGGGAAGATACAGAATGAGCAGGAGGCAGAAGACAAGCATGGGGGGAAAGTCTCCAACAGAGCCTACACCAGAGTTTCCATGGAAAAGGGGACTGAGGTTGTCAACAGTTTAGGATGAGTGCTTTTGCACAATCTGTACTGGCTTTAAACTGTAGTAGTGCTTCCTGGCCCTGGGATCATTGCCTCTAAGAAATCCAGAGCTCCATAAAGGAGGTATGTCTCTAGAATGGTTCATACGCATATCAAAAGCGTTTCTGAACCCTGATTATCTTGAAGAATCAACTAGCCTCAATCCTAAGTGTAAGACAGGATTCCCCAGCAGGAAAGAGATTTTAAGGTGTCAAAACTATATATATAAAGAAAACCCACCCATATGCACATAACATATATACAGATGTGCTCTGGCTGTCATGGCATCCCCACCATAAGGGATGAACCCTCAAACTGTAAGCCAAAATAAGCCCTTATTCCCTAAGTTGCTGTTATTAAGTATTATATTTTGGCACAGTAATGCGAAAAGTAACTGATATAGAAAATGAGCTCTGAGAGTAGGGTTGTTGCTGCGATAAAGCTGGCCATGTGGTTTTCAGGCCACTGGACCTGATGTATCGGAAGAACATTGCAGAGTTTAGAACTTTAGGCTAGAAAAATGCTAGAATGATGTAACAGCTTAATGGGCCACTCTGGGGGCAGTCTGAAAGAGCAGACTGTTGAGAGGAATACAAAGAGTACAAGTCTGACTCATGAAATTTCAGCAAACATGGACTCAGGGCTGGAAGCCATTCATATTATCTTCCGACTAGAGCTATGTTCTGCCTGTGTCCTTGATAATGCTGAACTCAAGCATAATGGACTGATTTGTTTGGGTTAACAAAATCTCAAGACAGAATAACTATTATTCAGACTGTGGCAAGGCTACTGCTTACTACTCTCACCCAAGTCTACAGAGAAACAGAGCAACTATGGACCAAGGAGATATGGAAGCTGTGCTATCTGGCATGGAAATTGGGGAGTGGTAGAGTAAAAGACAATATGGATGCTAGGAAAGCAACTGTATCTGTGAAAGCAATTAGCACAAGTGATGAGAAGACTTTTTCTGCGTTAGGACAACAGGAAAGGGACCCCAGGGCAAGACCCTATTCATCAAGGGCTCCACCTTTTGAAAATGGATTTATTTGAAATTAAAATGCCACTTGAGGGGTTCCCTGCTCAAAAACAGACACTTAGGGTCAGCCCAGATGGTGCACGTTGACTGAGGCAGCATGTGTAGTCCAAAGGGGCAGGGTACATATTGAGCTGTCAGCAGAAGTTGTCAGTGACATCCACATAGTACTGTTTTTACAGTTATGATAGATGGAAGAGTGACAAGATCATAGAGGCTTGTGCCAAGAACCCAGAAGGCTACTGAGACCAAGAAATGTGGGCTAGAGTTAGATGTTGTGCTGGTAAGATTTTTGTCAAATTGACACAATCTGGGGTCATCTAGTGTTGGGAGCAGGAAGGTCTTTTGGCCCACAGATCTCCAGGGAAACCACAAATGTTAATCGCCCAGGATTTTCCTTTCAATGGGAAGGTCGACATGTTTTTTCTAAAAGGCTGGGGATTGGAGGTAGTCTGGTGATCCATATCATCTGTTGGGCCAGAACTGGAGGTAGAGAGCAATCTAAATGACATTTTCATTACCTGTATAGCCAGGGTCTCTCTCACACTCCCACAGCCAGGATTGGATATAACTAATAGTATAAATGACCCTGAAATTATTTGTATAGCTAAAGGTTCCCACAAGTTCCTATAACCAGGACCAAGTGGTAACCAATAACCCAAATGACCTCTCCACTATCTGTATGACCAAGACCAGGCTGCCACATCCATCCTTAGGCTCTTAAGCTAAAACAGGTATCCTATATCCAGAATCCATCTTTGTGTAAGAAATGCCATATACTCTAACTTGAGTTTCAATATAATTTTTGCCTCCTTGTATACTGGGGATTGTGTTACGTCAGAATTTTTTCCCCCAAATTATATTAGAAAATGAGCCACCTGGCATCAGACTTCCCAAAGTTTGATCCAAGTTAATGGCATCAATCTCAGTTGAGTTTTTATTCTCACCCTTTTGTGGATCTTTTCTCTGCCTGCCATGACACCTTCCAAGACTCCCTCAGTCTGGGAAGATGGAACCCATGAGATAATGCCTCCATAGTATTTGCCTGTAAGCAAGCCTATGAAAAATTTTCTTGCTTAATGGTTCATGTAGGAGGGCCCAGCCCACTGTGGGCAGTGCCACTCATGAGAAGGTAACCTGGATTGTACAAGAAAGCAGGGGAGCCAAACCATGAGGAGCAAGCCACTAAGAGGCATTTATTCATGATCTCTGTTTCAGATTCTGACTCCAAGTGCCTGTCTTGAGTTCTTGCTATTATGTTATGCAGTGGTTGACTGTGCTGAGGAAGTACAAGATAAAATAAATCCTTTCTTCCATACATTTCTTTTAGTGATGGTGTTTATCACAGTGATAGAAAGTAAGCTAAAACAGATTCAGTGCAAGCAAACTCTAGGAAGCTATTGCAGAAACCTGTGACAGTGAAGCCTGAATTTCAATGGAGAGCCTATGATGTTAGAAATGCCAGAACTATGGGACCTCCAAGAAAAGCTTCATACATGGAATGGGATCAGCAGAAATAGGGAAGGGTGGGGTATCCAAGCCTTTGGGACTGAGTGTATTCCATCACAAGCTCCAGATGCCAGATGCAGACCTTCAGGAATGAATGTTTTCCCTGCTGGGTTTTAGTCTTGTTTTGGTCCAATCTCTTCTTGCTGTGCCCTATCCTTCCAGTTTTGAATGTCAATGTTTCTATACAGCATTGTATTCCATTACTGAATAACTTGGTTTTTTTCTAATGTTCTAGGGGCTCACAGTTAAGAGGCCCATGAGTCGCAGATGAGACTACACTTTAGAACAGTGCTGGAACTGTTAATGTCCACTGGCTCCTTTGAAGTTGGTCTGAATTAAATTTATTTTTGCATCACAACATGAGTATGGAAACAAGAGGCAGAAGATATTGGCTTACAACTAATATTTGCATTTGCCAGGTTGACAAATGGTGGGCTTGTGCTTACTATTAATTGTTGTCTTCAGGGATCTAAAAGTGCCTAGAAAAGGAGCCTGTGCGAGTATCTGTGAGTGAGTTTCTAGAATTCACGACCTGAGGTGGGAACACCCACCCTAAATTTGGGTAGCACCATTCCATGTGTTGGAATCCCAGACTGAACACAAAGGGAAAGTGAGCCCATCTCTCTCTGCTCCCTGACTGTGGGGGCAATGTTACCGGTCACCTCATACTTTTGCCACCATGACTTACCATAACAAGCTGTGCCCTCAAACCATGAACCCTTCCTCTTCTAAGCTGCCTTTGTCAGGTATTCTGTCATAGCAATGGGAAAAGTAATGCAAGGTCTAATGCCAGTACCTTTAATCATAATACATGGCAAATGACCATCATCTTGGGATGTTGAGATGGCAAATTAGATGTATAGAATATACCAAACTTGTCTTTGTTACAATGCATTAATTAAAAAGACTATAAACAACTGTTACTTATATTCTTTACTTATGAAGTTTGCACAAAAAAGAAAATTTCCATTGGAAAATATTTCCTGTGTTATCTGGTAACTGTAATGAATCTGAACAAAGTTAATTACAGCGATGAAGGGGAGGAGTCAGCTTCCATACCTATGGGTTTTGTAAGAGACCCAATCACTAAATTTAACCCTCAAGAAAAGTGGAGTTTCTACAGAGGCTTCTTGTAACCTCAGACTTTGGAAAAGTTGGTTTAATCCATAAGAAGGAAAGAATAAAAATACCCATATCAGAATGTTATGGACCTGCCGGTATAGAATCTTCAGAAAATGGAAATCAAAGTAAATAGCCCCCTTGCTCCAAAATCATTGCTTCAAGAGTCACATATTCGGCTGACGTCTTAGTAGTCTTTTATACTTTAGTATGAAAACTTATTTTAGATGGTGATATCCAAATATCATGCTGGGAGAAGAATTTTGATGGGAATGACTTTTGCAAGAGTAATGGTGCAATTCAAATATTAATTTAGAGCTTGTTGCCTACTCCCTTCTCAATAAGGAAGTCATCACACAGTGAGAGGTTATAATTCCCAGCTGCCAGGCACAGGTGCATTCAGCTTATGGATTTATCCATAGCATTCATGGAGATAGAAGTCAAGCTGAGAAGGCAGCTGTTGCTGAGAAGATGGCCAAGAAGGAGGAAATTCAAAGAATGGCCAATCTCATTGCTGAGCCAAGGACAGCAAACATGTCTGCTGAGGTCCAAGATGGGAAGAAGGAAGGCACAAGGGTTCAAAGTTTCGTGATGTTTGTCAAAGATAAAGGCACTCAGCATCTGTTGGTTTTATCAGGAAACCTGGTCTTCCTGGAGCCATAGGCCCAGTCACAATGTCACTGCTAGTGATTGCAGGCTGTCTGGACAGAAGCTCTTAATGGAGGTCTGGCTGAGAGTCAGAAGAACTACTGAAGGACATTGGTCATATATGAGAGTGTAAAGACAAGAGAAAGTGGAGCACAGGGTATGTTCAAAGTGCACCTTATGAATGTATAAAACTGTGACACTGAAATTCATTGTTTATACTATTAATATATCTAAAATGTTTTAAAATACAGTGAAAAGCCTGAATACTCAATACAGTAAAATCTAATGACCAGTGGAGTCCTTTCTTTAGTAATTTACTAAACACAAACTCCCATGTTACAGACACATTGCCTGTGTCTTCAGTTGGTATTTAATGGTCAGGATTGAATTTAGCTGTAGCCTCATTCATTGATTCTCAAACATCAAATATATTCCAAAAGAGTGAGGGTTCATGACCCCGCTGTGCTCCTTTGGACTGGACTGCTTCGGGCATGGGGTGGCATGGTCTAGATGATACTCTGAGGTTACTCGGGGTACTGGCTATTTAAGAACAGTGAGAGCATAAGCTCTCAAAGCAAGGACAAGGGCATTCCACGTGTTCATTCAGTGCCACCAATACTCAGCTTTTCCTACTGGTCAGAAGCTGCAAAAGAAAAATTTCCTAAAGGGTAATGCTCATGCATACTGGAAAAGGTGAGAGTGTATCCCCTGACATACACACACACACACACACACACACACACACACACACACACACACACACACACACACACACGATAACACACTGGTTACTGGTTCACAAATACAATGAATGAGGAAACTGCCAAGTCTTCGTGGCCAGCATTCTCCTCTTACTGTGATGTATGGGCACTGGACCAGGGCCCAGGGACCTGGTGCTGCCCTCCAGACCACAGCAGCTGCTCCTCCTCCTGAAGCCAAACGCTACCACCTTATTTTTGCTGCTGCATCAGCAGCATGCAGCTGCCTTCACTCATCTCTCCATGGAGGAAAGGGGCTCCTGCCTTCTTGAAAAAGTGACATCAGCTGTGCCCATTATCCCTGGCTCCGCCCACATTCCTAACCTACTCACAAAAGCTGTTCCCTAGGCTAGCTCCATCCCTTTCTTGACAGCAACTCTTGGACTAAGTTGTGACCACAGCTGTTCTACCTACCGTGTAGCTGATAGGTCAAAGAGTGACCTAAAGCAACTGTATGGTCCAGCATAGGCTGTGGAGCATGGGCAGGATATTGTATAGGACTGCAAGCTTATATGTGTATTTCTGGGGACACTCATACTTGAGCTTCGTTTAGACCCCCATGTCCTAATGTAGCCTTTTAGTTCCAAAGCTCATGTTTTAGTGTGTTATTCTGACACATAGAGTCATGGGTAGTCTGTCATCAGGCAGTCCCCATCTGGGCAGCTTTGTTCCGGCAGTGTGCTTTGCTGGAGTGAATATGTCTTTGAAGCACCACACTGGGAGCATCTTATAAATTGAAAATCTGAATGACCTTGAGAAATTTGTGTACCTCCTTGTCCAAATATTAAATATTAAATAGATCCCAACTACTTTAGTGTTTACGTTTGTTTTAAGCTCTTGCCATGACCTAACTCCACCTACTTACCATTTCAGTAGAACATTTGCTGCATTCAAAGTGTTTTGCTAGACTTATAATGACCACGGGTAAACAGGAGGGTTTCCAAAAATTCTCAGAACCAGATGGATTAAATAATGCAGTGTTGCACACAGAGGAGATTCAGAGATTTTTTTGGAGACTACAGAGAAGATGAAATATGAGGTTGATTTAAAGAACAAATAAAAGAGATTTGATTAAAATGAAAAGATGATATAACAGGAAAATGTGTTGTAGCAGGAAAATGTGTTAGAACAAGACTTAGGGAATGGCTACATCATTCATTGAGGCCATGCTACTAAGATTTAAAATGTCAGATTTTTAATGACATTAGAATCCAGTCTGAGGCTACCTGATTTGACCTTGTAAATTCACTGAAGTGAAGATAGGAAGGATATGTGGATAAGACAAGAAATTGTATCTCATGTACCAATTAAGAGATAGTAAAACTAAAGACTGATGGATGCTGAGACCCCTCCCTGCCAGACAGCAAAAAGTGACCACTCAAAGCTGGAACCTATGGTGTAGCCATCCATAACACAGGATTTGCTCACAAAAGGACTTTTCAGAAGAATCATAGACCATCTGTTAGAAGGCATAAAGAAAGGAGATCTAAGATTGTCAGTATATACCCTCTTCACGTTCTTGATGAGCTCATTTCCTCTGCCCAACCAAGACAGGTACACCCCCAAAGATTCACTTCTCAAGTCTGAAAGCAAATTTAGAAAGAAGAAACTGTGATGAGACGTTGCTATACCTGGTGGCACCACATCCCAGGAAATGCACAAAGAATATTAGAGATAAGATCCTAAGACAAAGTAAGTAGGTGAGTCACAAATTAGGAAGGCTGTCTCATTTCTAGTTTTCATACATGCTGAGAAAAGAGGAAGGATTCCAAGTTTCCCATAGACTTAGCCCAGGTCTCCAATACAGAATGGACAGTAATGAGGGGCTGCTCTAAGAAGGAAACAGAGGGTTATCTAGCAGAAGTGACAGGTGGATATTAGAGTCCCCTAGGAGATACACAGGCTTCAAGCATCACCTACAATACCGCAGTATCTAACCAGGGGCTGGTTACTACACCTGAAGATTAAGCCAGGAAAAGCATCCGATGAAGGAGTGGTGAGCACTTTAAGCTTGCCACCTTGAGCATGCCGTAGTTGCATGACCCAATTTTTTCCACCCATGATCACCCTCCCAATGCTACTACCCATAACACAACTGCCTGAAACAGGAAAGATATAGAGAGAGAATGTGCTGTATTCTACTTCTTTGCACTCAACTTCCGGAACCTGACAAGGTTTAATTTAGTAAAGAATAAGGAGCTTTGAATTGAGTCAGAGATTTATATAACTGAATTGCAAAATTCAACAAAGTCATATCAGTTTGGGGCAAATGTAGAGCTACATGTGTTGGAAAGCTGAGAAATCCCAATAAGAAGAATTTCAATCACAAGTAGGTAACAGTCTATTACAAAATAGCAATGAGAAGCGGGGAAGTAAAGACCTTATGGATCAAACTATGAAAGCTAATTCATGAGGAAATATGCAAAAAGAAAGTGAAATAGAAGAGACATTCATCTTTAGTCTCTCTGGTTTTCAACTTTAGAGAAGAGAGAGTCAAGGAAATCAGTGAAAACCTCATAAAAGCCTGTGACTCACAGCACCAGGAAAATACACATTTTGCCCATTTGCAAAACTTTGTATGGAACTTCTGAGAAGATCCTATTTTATCTAAACAAGTAAAACTTTCTAACAGATGATCCAGCACAGTGTAATGTGGTGGGAAGAGTATTGATCACTAAGCACGGTCGTGTAATAAGCTGTGTTTCTTAGGAGAAACTCCAAATTTATTTTCAGCACGTCAAAAGTCTTCTAACTTCCAGATCCATCCATTTAAGGGCTTCATTTGAGTAGTCTCAAGACTTTTAAACTCAACATGTCAAACACTGAGTCCTAGCCTTCTCCACAATTGTAGTTTTCCTCCTAAGTTGCCTAATTTTATGAGAATCTATAAAAATCTGGAAACTCTCGATTCCTGTTCTGAGGTCCCCATGTCTCCAGTGGTCATGCTTCTGCTTTCTGGAACCTAACAAAATACCTACCTCCATCACCCCCTCTTTTCTCTCTCTCACCATCCATTACTATGAGATGATAAAACTATGGTGCCTCTGTTAGCATCTAGGTTGGTGTTTTACTCTTCAAACTCTTCAAGCTGGTGCCTCACCTGACCCTTACTATGTAATTTTAGTACTTAGTGAGTGGTGGTCACGGACTCTGAAAGCCTGCTTGGTCTATGGCTATTCCGTATCTGGCCACTCATTATTGTCCTTCCTTTGTCTCTCCACCCTCCACACATACCATTCATTCACACTGCAGTTCTCTCAGTGTCCCATGCAACTCCAGAACTTTTTCCCTTGCACTCTGTAGGCTGCCTGAAATCCATCTACCCGTCACAGCACAAAATAGATGTGACTTGCTAAGGAAGCCTTTTCCCTCCAGGTATGGATCTCCTGCTTCTCCCTAGTTCTCTCAGCACCCTCTTATTGCTGACCTGCCAGTTCCTTCAAAGCCAGGGTAGGAATCTTCTTTACTGCTATATTCCCAAGACATGGGATCACCTGGATAAAGCAGGTGTTCAAGAAAGAGTGGGGAATGGATTGAACAAATGCATGCGTAAATAAGCAGAAATGCAAAGGCTCATGACAATGCAAAGATGGCGGGAACGTTTCTAGGTTTCTAGTGCTGGCAAACACTGGCAACCTCACAATTATCTCCACTCCTTTGTTCCAACTGCTTCACCAGATCGGAACGGTTTCTTTCTCCTGCCTTTAACCCCAGACCTGCCTAACTGGTGAACACCCACACCTACTTCTCTGAGCCTCTTCAGAATCTGTCACCTATGAAATATGTTTTCCCATGGGATTATATGGTGTCTTATCATTTCCCCACTCGTTTCATTAGACTAACTCTTTTCACTGTATTGAGATAACATTTGACTTAACAGAAAAAAGGTTCTTTGGGTTTTGTTGTTGTTTGTTGCCACTGTTTTCTCACCAGACTTACCACAGACAGAAGACTCAGTGACATGCTGGGAAAAGTTGGCATGGAATAATCCCTGTTGATTAATTAACATCATTAACAATCATCAATTTCTTTCTGTTCAGCAATAAGCCTTATGAAATTTTCCTAGTCGTTACATTTTAAGTATAGGAGTGAGTCAGTGAGCTGGGCCCTTCTTGGGAAATAGATTTTCTGATAATAGCTGTGGTACCTTTAATCCAAACAGCAAGCCTGGAAAATCCATTCATTTAGCAAACACTTATTAGGGTAAATTATGTGCTAAGCCCTCTCCAATCACATTACCACTCCCAGAGTCCTACCCACCTGCCATAAACATTCATAATGAGGGTGATTGTCAGGTTGCCCTGATGCAGAGCCTGAGACAGACATTCTTGTGTTTATGTTCCCAAGGGAAGAGGAATGAAGGCACCAAGGTAAGGCAGAAGAAAGCAGAGCACAATGTGATCCCAGTTAAATCTAACTGCAGTCCCGACAAGGAGCCATGGAGCATGAAGTTCTCTTCAGATTTGGCCCTGTGACAAAGGGCTGACATTTATGCTTCCTCACTCATTGCCTATAGGCTGGTAATGTATCTCACAAGATACAAAGGCTCTCAATTAGCAATAGCAATTCTCCAGGGAAGGGGAAGCTACAAGCTAACAGTGAACACTCCAAGAAGATGGAGCATACATGCACTAACCAGGGAAAGGTGGTCTCATGGGAAACAGGGGTATCTACAACAAATGAGAATAAGTCTTTTAATAAAGAAGATGTTTCATCCCTTAAATCTAGGAAATAAACAATATAGGCTTCAACTAGAAGCAAAGCAAAGACCTGGCTTTAGGATGACATTACCAGCGGGTTTACCATGACAAGACATGATTAGGGACTGGCTAGTTCTCACAGTATTCTGACTAAAACATAATATAGATGAGACACATTTTCAAAACAAAATCTTGAAGAAATTAAGCAAAAGAAAACTGTGTGATGATCTGAGAAGCTCATGATGGCGCATGTCTGGAATCCCAGCTAGCTAGATGCAGTAGGATCAGGACTTGGAGGTCATCCTTTGCTAAAGAGGATTGTCAAGGCCATCTTGTGCTACACAAGACACTGCCACAATCAAATGATGAGAAAAAGAAAAGATTTGAAGAGGTGACTAATGGTTGATACTAAGATAACCAGACATGTAAAACTTTTGCTTTAGCCTCAATTATCAGATACTGGTATCTGATATAGAAAAGGAGGAAGGGGGGGAGGAGGAGGAGGAGGAGGAGGAGGAGGAAGAGGAGGAGGAGGAGAAAGAAAGAGAAAGAGAAAGAAAGAAAGGAAGGAAGGAAGGAAGGAAGAAAGAAAGAAAGAAAGAAAGAAAGAAAGAAAGAAAGAAAGAAAGAAAGAAAGAAAGAAAGAAAGAAAGAAGTCAAAATGCAGAAGCCCCACTAAGCAGCAGAAAAGGATGCCCTTGATACCCTGTCAGCTTCACTTCAGTCTCTACACTAAGTGCTTGCAACCAGAGTAGACACAGTGAAAACATAATTTTCATGGCCATTTCCAGGTTTGTCCTCAGCAAGTGGCATTCTCCTCTGGCAGAGCTGGCTTGCAGAGTGGTGGCACTTCTCACAAATCTGGCTGACACATCTTCCACCCAGGTAAGGCACAGCCTTCTATCCACTTTAGGGTGTAGCAGAATATGCCTCATGGGACCTGATTTCTGCTTAAGCTTCCTCAGGCCCTTGCATGCCAGCCAAACACTTTGTAGGCTCAGGGAAAAAAAAGCTCTAAAGAACAAAGAGACAGCCAGTAGTTGCTGCTCCTAAATTACAACAAAAAGCATGCCATTAAACATGTTTGTAGCCGGCTTATGGATAATGCAGAGCAATTAGCAATCAATTGGCATCTTAATGGCACAGGATACAGAGAGAGCTGTAAGAATAAACTTCACCATTTGCGGGTTAAAAACAAAAACAGAAAACCCTTTCCTTAAGCTTTTCTACAAAGCTGAAGTCCTTGAATGTCCCAGGGCTCTGTGTGAAAGTCCTCACAAATACTCACATTCATTCCATCCACCTACCTGGCAATCCAGTGAGAAAATACAAGGATTAGACAGATGCCAGTGTGCTTTGATATGCAGGGACATGTCTTCCTGGAGTGAATGCTGACATCGCCTGAAGCCTATTGAAAAGCAGACATTCAGTAAGCGCTTGTTGAATGAAACAGTTAATTCTTTAAGCTGCTCTATTTTCTTAATATTCCAGGGACATAAATAATTCTAACACCCTTACTCTGAGTTATTCAAATTATAAAACCTTAAAGAAATGGTTTTTTTAATCAAACTCTGATAATGTTTCTACTATTTATAGCAACTATCATAGTTTATCATTGTCAGCTCAACATGGACCTAGACAAACCTGAGAGAATCTCAACTGTGAAGCTGCTTCCATCAGGTTGGCCTGCAAGGATGTCCTGGGAGCATTTTCTTGATTTCTGATTGATATAAGAGAGCCCAGTGCACTGTCAGTGGCACTATCCCTATCAGGTTAGCCTGAGTTGTATAAGAAAAGTAACTAAACAAGCCAGTGAGCAACATTCCTCCATGGTCTCTACTCCAGTTCCTGCCTTGAGTTCCTATCCTGGCTTCCCTTGATGATGGTCAATAACAAGTAAGGCAAATAAACCCTCCCCTGAGTTGCTTTTGATGCATTTTGTGGTGATTTAAATAGGAATGGCCCCTGTAGACTCATGTGTTTGAATGCTTGGTCACTAGGGAGTGGCTATATTACCATTTATGGCCTTGTTGGACTAAGTGTGGTGTTATTCAAGAAAGTGTGTCACTGGGGGTAGGCTTTGAGGTCTTGATGCTCAAACCATGATAGTGGCTCAGAATCTCTTCCTGCTGCCTCAGGATCCAGATGTAGAACTCTCAGCTACCTCTCCTGCACCATGTCTGCCTGCATGCCACATGCTTCCTCTCTTCGTCACAATACAAACCCTAAGAAAAGTGTACTATCAAAGGAACATAAAAATAAAGACAACCTCTCAAATCATTGGTTTTTTTTTTTTTTTTTTTTAATTCCAACTGAAAACAAGAGCCTCTCTCACTTTAGAGGTTAAAGATTAAGCTTAACATTAATCTCCTGCTTGGGTCTCTATGCAGGATCTGGTTTGCTAAAACATGTTGGATGCTGTCAGGATTCTGTAAGTTGTGCATATTTGATATCTAGTATCTTATCACCATCTTTATCTACTCTAAAGCATCTCTTTGCTCACAGATCATAAAGGAAAGGAGTTATGGGAAGGCTTCCGGAAAGAAAGAATACGTTATATGACTTTCCTAATAAGCCATGATATCTTAAAGGGGCATTGTCACATGACTTGGCCATTCTGAAGCTGAGGACATTCTGTAATTTTCCATCTTTCTTTGTCAGTGATGTAGGTCTGTATCTATCCATGGGAATGTCTTGTAGTTCCCTCATGGATTAGCTCCCAAAGTAAATAGAGAGTCAGAAGTAATCATAACCCATAAGAAATGAAAATGGCAACAACCTAAACAGCATTTGAAAAAGTTTGTTGGTAATTGGAAAGCATGACCCGAAATCATTAGACTGTAGAAAACAGAAATAAAGTACAAAACTTAAATATTATGTGCTGAATTTGTATCTGATTAAAAATTAAATGAATGGGAAAATCAAGTTGTGGACACTACCATTTTTAATTTTTAAATTGAATTTTAGACCTATGACTACATAAATAATTCAGAAGGAAGGCATAAAAGGGTATATATGGAATTAAATAGTAATCTCATTCCCTTGCTGTCAGTTGTATGAAATTTCTGGGTATATTATAATCACCCAGATATGTAGGTAAATTGGGACATTTTTAATAAATTTTGCACAGAAGCTGTACTCATTCACGTTACTCCCATAAGTTCTTGGAAAAACTAGTTCTTCAAAGCCTTGTTCAGGGAGTTGGAGAGATGGCTCAGTCATTAAGAGGGCATGCTATTCTTGCAGAGGACCTAAGATCAGTTCCCATCGACTACCTATATCAGATAACTCACAGCTGCCTGTAATTCCGACTCCAGAGGATCTCACACTCTCTTTTGCCCTCTAAGGGCACCTACATACATCTAGAGACATACAGATTCACATATACACAAGTAAGTTTAAAATATATATAAATCTTATTTTTAGATATCCTTGTTCATGTCTCTATCTTTGCTAAGGTGATGGGTAAAGAGATCATATTTTATTAGGGTTTTAGTATGCACTTCTGTATGAGTGAAGTTGGTCGTTTTTTTCATAGGATTAAGAAACATATAAATTTCCTTTATGTGACCTGGCTACCTAGTTGTCTCAGTACCATTCATCAGTTAGACCAGAGTGCCCAATGCCACATTTATTATACAGTAAATTATTTTATGTATCTGCCTTTATAGCTTTTATTATTTCTTTATTGATTTATCTATATCATATTCCAAGACTATGGCATTGTATCTATTGTAGATTTATAATAGATTTCATACCTGTTCTATATAGTAACCTCCAGTTAGTGTCATTTTCAGCATTTTTCTGCTTGTCATTCTTTCAGAACCCTTAAAATCAGAGTATGTAGATTTTTACAAAGGGTCTATATGCACACATACATTTCTATAGTTTAAAATTTTTCATAAGGAAGATAATTATTGATGAATTTAGACCTATAATGCTAAATTGGGTACAGATATGAACTGCAAAATAAATTGCCATGTATAATAACAGAAAGAGCACCCAATGACTTGATATGTGTCTTTCCATGCCAAATTTCCTAGGGCTTTGGTTCAATTAAAATAATTTTATTAAAAATAATTATAAAAGATAAAATCTGAAAATGCCTTCATGCCACTTTAACTAAAATTGACCATGTTTGACTGGATATATAGATATGGTTCTATGAAAACAGTTTAATAACAAAGGTGGATTGTTAGTATAATAATTTTTAAAATAGTATATACTCCTTGAAGTAAATGCAACGGGGAGAATATCTTAAGTGATATTATTATAATCTCTCTTGCTGAGAAACATACATGTTGGTAGATGTTTGAATTTCAACTCAATTCTATTTTGTAGGCAACTGTTTACAATTTTGATATCCATTATTGGTTTATAAAGCATTTTCTAAAAATCATGTTTTAAGTAAATATAACAAAAATATCATTGTAATTACCAGTGACTTTTAGGGGATTTAAATTATGATTTTTTTGATACTAGAAATTAATCCTTGTACATACTGGGCATGTCCTCTACTGCTGAGCTATATCCCTAGCCCTACATTCATTTTGAGATAGTGTAGTGGTTAGAGTTCTCTAGAGTAACACCACTTATAGAAGGAATCTCTATCTATAAAGTGGATTTTTTTGGAATGGCATACAGCCTGCAGTCCAGCTAATCCAACAATGGCTGGCTTGGAAAAGAAATTCCAAGAATCCAGTAGTTGTTCAGTCCACAATACTTGATGTCTCACCTGGTCTTCAGTAGATATTGGAATCCTGACGAAGTAGGTTTCAATGCCAGTGAAAGAATGGATATGTTACCAAGATGACAGCAAGCAAGCAAAGCACAAAACCTTCCTTCTTCTATGTCCTTATATATAGACTTCCAGTAGAAGCTGTGGCCTAGATTAAAGTTGTGTCTTGCAGCATCAAGGTCTGAATCAAAGGTATGTGTGTTATTACCTCAAAGATCTGGACTAGAAGTGAATTCACCCACTTAAAACCAAGCAAGCAATCACTTGTAGGTATGCCCTCCATTTCTGAATTGTATCTCATTCCAGATGTAATCAAGTTGACAACCAAGAATAGCAATCACAGAGACAATCTCACAAAGTATAAGAAAAAAGTCCTTAAAGATAGAACCTGCCCTTGAATTCTGTTCCAACTTTTTCAGAACAGTAGTCTTAGGGGTTTTTTCAGTCACTGAGGCTGAAAGAGGTAACTGAAATTGTCATAAAAATTATGTAATATCATACACAAAATCCTATTCACCCAGTCAGAAGAGATAGTCTACTTGTTTACTGATTAAATTAGATGATGCACCACTGAAGAAATGAATAAAATTCTAATTTGCATCAGCTAGGCCTGAGTTTGCAGCCTGGTCCAGGCTCCTTATTTACCTTTTCATTTACCATAACTGTAAAGTAAAACCAGTCCAGATGGCTGGTTCAGTTTTCCTATAAAGATTCTGGGTGAAGCAAAATTAACTTGTGGCTTCTGGTGCAAAAGTCATAGGCAAAATGGTGCTTTCGGTGCTTATCAAGACTACCAGGTACTGTGCTATTTTGCCCTAATGCTTGGCATGACCTACCCAGGCAAGTGCTACAGTCTGCCCTTAGGTAAGTGAACTCTCCTGAGACTCTGTTTCCTTATGCACAAACAGTAAATGCTCTGTCTAATATCATGAAGGACTATAATTAACAGTGACAGTGGACTTGGAGATATAACTGGGCCAGGTATGGCACTGGAAAAGAAAAACATCAAGGCAGCATTATTGCTTAGTTAGGAAGATCTCAACATCTTGAATATATATTATAAATTCATATATAATAAAATTATATAATATATAATAAACATTACATATACAATTAAATAACAGTCAGCAGAAGCCCAGGAAGAGGAGGTAGGAGTTAGGCCATTAGGGGAGGGGACAATCAGAGTTGGTCAGATTTCCAAGGTTGCTAGCCTAGTATCCAAAGCAGGTTAGTGCAGCACAGAAATGGAGCTTGAATCATAGTCTCCAATGGTTGGTTCCATGGGCTTTCACCTCTTGATATGAAATGTAGAGTGGTGCCTACATGAACAGGACATTTCCTGGTGTCATATCTGATACACAGCCCTGGGCAGAAGTTTAAACTGAAGCCCCTTACAAAATGATGAAGCCTTGAAAATAAAGCTAAGAGCTGTTTCATAAAATATATTTCATAATTCTTGAGGAAACACATTCAGGATGACCCATGAACTTCAGTAGTCATAAAAACCCCTCGGACTCCTCAAAGTTCCATAGTGGGACATGGGGAACATGGCTCCAGTCCTACCCTTCTCTCTTCAGCTCTGCCAGGCCTAGCAATGGGATTTATGCGACCATGTGCTCAAACCTAGTCCAAGACATTGACATGCCACTCACAGTTCTGGTAAAGAGCCATGCTTCTGCCACCCCTCCATCTATCTCCAGTCATGAGATATGCACTTACAAGGGTACATCCAGAGATAAGAACCACAGATGCCCAGGAAGTATGATTAAGACCTGGTTTTGAAACTCTGGGGTCTTGGAATCTCAGTATATGGTCTGAAATAGAAGTGACCTAGGCTAGATACGGAAACATAGCCTTAGTTTCCCAGGATTTCCACAGGCAAGTCATGGATTTCACATTCAGTGTCAGACTAAGGCAAAGAACCCTCTTGCCAAAGTTTATGCATCACAGTTCACTGGAGTTGGTCTGCTACAACAAAGTGCATACACTCGAGCTTTCATACACCAGAAACATATTTCTCATAGTCCTGGAGACTGGGATGTCCAATAGTGAGGAGAGAAAAGATAGAGTGTCCGGTGAAAGATCACTTCCTTGTTCATCTTGGCACCTTGTTGTTGGGCCCTTGAAAGATTACTCAATGGGGTTCCTTCTCTGAGTGTAGTAATCCTATTCATGATGGAAGAGCCAAGCCACCAGTGTCAAAGTCCCCACCATGTCATGACCTTGGAAGTTAGGACTTCAACACACACAGGAGTCATGGATGTAGGGAAGTAAGCCCCTGAGGAGGGAACACATTGCTGGGGCTGGAGCCACCATGGCAGGCCAGTCCTTCATTCCCCCTCCAAAGGTTACCACGTTCCATCTGGAGGCATTCCTCCTGGCCCTTACCTAAAACATTTTCTTTACTAAGAAAAATATAAATTTTGACTGTGGCACAACTATAAAACTCATCTGCATTTCATTTATTTCCCATGATTCTTGTCAGCCTAAAAATGTTCTCAAATTCACAGATGAAAATGGGAGAGAAAGGGGTAGGGCGGTGGTGTCAGCAAGTTTCAGAATAGAAGTTAAGAACAAGCTCTTTTTAAAAACCGTGCTTCAAGTCAGCTAAGTTATAAGGGTTTGAAGAAATGTAATAGATGCTCTCTCAGTTAGACTGAAATAGAATGCAATATGGGACCAAGTGTAGAGTTCAAAGAGGGGTACTTGAGTTATGATATAAACAGATAAAATATAAAACAGGACTTCAAAATAATCATATACACATTCTAAAACCTGTTCTCAAAACCCCATGAGTTGGAGAAAAAAATTAATCATGGAAAAAATTAGTATTACCATATGGTTTTCTTGACAGCTTGTCTTAAAATTCACATTTATAGTCTGTCAATATCCTCTTAAAGTTTTGATTATGAAAACTTTAGAAGAAAGATCTGATAAGTTAACCATATTTTGTGAGCTTAAAATTGTGTATATATTCACAAGAATATTTCTTCTGAAGCCTATAAGCCCACAGGAATGTCTCTGAACATGGACACTCACCATGGTTACTTGGATACTCAGAGAACAAAATTGATATTTATTATTTGAAATGCACTGCTGTTGCACCTACATTCTCTTATATAAGCTTACTCCAAATTATTTAATCTATGTCATAAATTAACAAGGAAAGACTGGCCAATACATTTTCAACAAAAGCAATGTGAAATTCATATCAGTTATTGCAAATGCAGATGAGAAGGGCTTCATACCTATCAAGAAGCATGACATTTGCCAAGGTGCTTAATTATGTAGTGGATGCCTCTCTCTGTGTGTGTGTGTGTGTGTGTGTGTGTGTGTGTGTGTGTGTGTGTGTGTGTGTGTGTGTATGCACACACCTGTTTTTTCCTTTCCTAAAATAAAGGAGCGCTTTGTTCCTAGAAAAAGCTTCCAGTGGTACCTACATTCCGTCCATCTCCCTCTATCCCATTCAACTTTTGATCCAAAGCTATGGTTCTCCTCTAGTGCCCCACTGGTACCATCCCAGCAAATGATAGCGGTGTTTTGGCCAGTCAACAGAATGCATTTTTGACCTCAGCTGTGATTGTGTTCACCTTCTTCTCCCAAGTTCCTTTCTCTTGTCCCTTCCTTCCTGATTCCCCTTCTAACTGTGTCTTCAATGTTGCTACTTCTCTGGACTCTGAATTCTAATGCTTGAAGATTATACAGTCTACCTAAGAAATTGAATACAAGCCTGAGTTACTCTCACTTTCTATATCTCTAGCTAAGTTCTTGCTTTTGAGCTCTGGACCTACCTTCTGGATACTTTTCCACAGAGTTCCAGAAAGTACCCTTGCTACACACAACCTAAAGTGAGCTCATGTTTGCCCTCATGCCCATTCTCATTCTGAATTTCTATAACCCTTCCTGCATGAGAACAGTGATATCACCATACCCACTCAAGCCAGACACTGCAAAAGGATCACCTTCTTATCCTTTACCATCAGACTAACAGGAGCATGTGGGCCTCAGTCCAGTCATATCATTTTGTAGCAGTTCTGTAGCTGCTGTGACAATCTGGGAACTCATTATACAGCCTATAGCTCTGCAAACAGCCTTCCTGGCTCAACTTTGTATATTGATCTTATCCCTCTGCTAGGTCACCTTCTGATATATAAATCATTCCTCTGCTCAGAGTTTTTCTGTAGTTTCCATGTGGTGTTTCTCAAATATATCTGACCTCTGATTCCTTCTGTCAGAACTAAGACCTAAAGTCTTGTGCCTTACTGAGTATGCAAGATGGTTTTTGTAATTGGGCAATCTGCTTCAAAGTGTTAAATCCCAACATTTTGTAAAGCGCCCAGCCTTCTCTCCTGACATCCATGAGCCCATGACCTTGGATGGGTCAACTGGCCAGTGAGCTTCCAGGATCTGCTTCTACTCCCAAAGTCCAGAGTTACAGGCATTTAAGACCATACTTGTCTTTTACATGGGTGCTGAGGATTTGAACTCAGGTCCTCATGTGACTAGTGCTCTCACCTACTGAGCTATCTCTCAACCCTAGGGGGTCACATAAATCTCCACAAAACAACATAATGCTTTGGCTTCCTATATATCAGTGCCCTTTGCACACCATTCCCACTACCTCCTTCCTGGAATGCTCTCCAATCACCTCAATAATGTTAAGGGATTCTTTTCCTATTTCCCAATAGATCTTGTGTATAACCCCATTATAATGTAGCATGCTCTTATCCTTGCAATCTCTTATTGACACACTAAAATAGGGGATTTGAGACAATAGAAACTCTTTCTCTTTTATCCATAACTTGTGCAGAACCTAGTATTAAATAAATATTTGAGGAATTACCAAATAAGCAACTAACAGCCACATCAAGTAGAAAACATTGGCCTGGATCCTGGCTCTATTTGGCCAATAAGTAGCTATCTCATCACAGGACAAACAAGACACCATCTTAGAACTTCCATTTCCCCATATAGAAAAGTGATAAATTCAATGCACGATTTTTGTCTTATTTGAACATTTTGTTATAGAAATTTTCAAATGAATTCAAGAGAAAAATGATTGTGTAATGAATTCCTTTTTATCCATGTCCCACTCCAATCATTACATACTTCTGGCCAGTATTTTTTCCTATACCTCCACGCACTTCTCTCTCTTTCACATTATCTTAGTACAAATTCAGGATCATTCTATCTTTTAATCCAAGAATAATAATCTCCCTCCTCAAAGTTCCTTGGCAATCCTCTAATGTGAAACCATGGCCCTATCCTGGACATAGTTCTTCATGTGTCACCCCAATAGTTAGTCACCCACACATTGCCTTAGCATCAAGTACTTTCCTCCCTCTTAATTATGAAGTCTACTTCATAATTTGCATATAACTTTTGTAGCAATTTGAATGAGAAATGTCCTCTGTGGGCTCATGTAGTTGAATACTCATTTCCCAGTTGGTGGTGCTGTTTGGAAGATTATGGAGCCTTTGGGAGGTACTGCCTTGCTGGAGGAAAATAAGTCACTGGAGGGGGGGCTTTGAGGTATATAGTCTCATCCTATTCCTTGTTCACTCCCTCTGCTTCCTGTGTATGATGGAAATGTGATCAGCCAGCTTCTTAATATTAATGCAACACCATTTTATCTTTCAATCCATAAATAAAATAATAATCTCTTTCCCCCCAAAATTCCTTGGAAATCTTTATGTGAAAGCACAGACACAGCATGGACCAGCCACCATGCCAAGTCTTCCCTGCCTTTATGGATTCTATCCTCTGGAACTACAAACCACAATAAGACCTTCAAGTGCCAACAGACATCTGTATAGTTCAAAGCCCCAGCTGAACAGAGATCATAGCCACTGAAAGTTCATTATGTGTTTCCCCAGTTTCTCCTCACCTTATATCCACTACCATTGGCAACCGCAACTGTGATTTTTCTACCACAAGTGTGTGTTGTTTGTTGTAGAACATCGCGTGTGGAATCTTGCAATGACAATGCTTTAGCTTGGCATGATTCTGAGATTCATCTCTAATGTGTGTGACTTGTTCCTTTTCATTGATGAGCAGCATCCTGAGGGGTGGAGAACCTCAGTTTAGCCATTCTCTTCATGGTCTAGTGAGCCATGCCATTTCTGGCCATTATGAAAAATGTTGTTTAGATAGATAGATAGATAGATAGATAGATAGATAGATAGATAGATAGATAGATAGACACATATATATAGATAGACACGTATTTTTACTTATCTTGAGAAAACTTGATTGTGGCATTTTAGAATATCAGTTAGTTGTTTCTTTAGTTTAAGATAAATAGTCATGGCTTTTTCTAAGGTGGTTGCACTCTTTACATTCTCATCAATTGTGTGCAATAAATATGGTTACCCTATACCCTTGCCATGCTTCAACCTTGCCAATCTCTTTAGCTTAGCTTTACTGGGTAAACGATGGTGTTTTACTGTGATGTTGATTTTTCTTTTCTCTTTCCTTGATGATTAATCTTGGTGGTCAACTTGCCTGGTTCTGGAATCAACTAAAAAGACAAGACACTGGGTACTCCTATTTGGAAAGATCCATTCTAAATGTGCTCAGCACCGTCCAGTGTCAGTCTGGATATAAAATGGAAGAAGGAAGTTTTGCTTTTGCCAGCTTGCCTTCACTTTAGTTGAGGTCATCTAATTTGTTTCTGCTATGGCTGCATTCCTTCATGGATAATAGTACTCAGTTTTAGGTTTCCAATCTGGATTGAAAATTAACAGCTCTATAGGACACTTCAATACCCTTAACTCCATATTGGGACTCTTGAAGCATTCAGCCTATCGAGTAAGCAACTAAGGTTCTTGGTCTTGGTGAGACAGTCATTGTTGGACTTCCCAGACAGTATCACATAAGCCAACCTAATAAGCCCTCTTTTAATATGTGTTATTGTAGTAAGTCTGTTCTGTAAAGAACCCTGACTAACACAGTGATATCCAATATATTTCCATGTGTCTTTTGGCCATTGACATATGTTCTTTGGGAACTGTCTGTTCAAATAATTTGCCAACTCCATATTAGGTCATTTGTCTTTTCCTACAACTGTAGGAGTTTTGATGTTTTATTTTTTAATATAAATCTTATATTATAATTTACTTGCCAGACCCACATTTTATAGATATTTCCTGTAATCTATGCACTATCATTTATGTTTAAATAGTATCTTTTAAAAGTTTTGTTTTGCAATGATTATTTCCCAATGGAAATATCTTGAATGGTTAAACTAAGATATCACAACCAGGACACTAACATCCGAACATTCAAAACAGCCAAAAACAATAAATTAAATGCCAAAAAAGTATTCAAATGCTCTCCAAAGATCTGGAAAGAGGGACTATGGGAAAATAATAAAATGGATTAATAGAAACTGAACAATAAAAAGACAGTCCCAAACTCAAGCACGTTGATAGTCGCATTACATTTTAATAGACTAAACACACCAATTACCCTAAATTTTGTGAAAGAAGTTGATAAGCTGGTCTTGAATTGTGTTCAGAAATTAAAATATGATAGTACAGGGAAAATACTTTTGAAAAAGAAGAACAAGTTGGGATACTTACTCAATCTTGCTCTAAGGTTTATTAAAAAGCTACACTAAGTACAGACCCACAGAGCAATGTGTAAGACTCGGGAGTAAGATCAAACACACCACTGACTACATTTTAAAAAAAAAAAAAAAACCAAAGATCTCCCAAGATAATTCAACCAAAAAATATTTTTAAAAAACAACCATGGTGCTACAATAACTACATTTTTCTCATAAGAAAAAATTAAACCCTATATATACAAAACAGAAACAAAAATAAAGTACACCATAGAAAATATTATGAGTTGAAAATGAGATCTCAAGCCGCAAAGTTAGGAAAAACATCTTTGTAAGTGAAATAACTGTTATCTTAAGCAGATCAGAAAGAAAATACAAAAGCAAAAAAAGAAAAAGACAATAATTGAATTGCATCCACATTAATGCAGCAGAGCAACATAGACACAGACTAGTAGGAAATGTAAAGCTCATATTAGGTAGAAACTGTGTGCCTAGAATACACTATACTTAGTTTAGTAGGAATGCAACTCTAAGAAGTGATTGGTGAGCAAAACATTTAATTAACATTCATCAAACCTGGTAAACAGATGACCAGCTATGGAGCATCAGTAAACAGTAGGAAAATGAGGTAGCTTCAGAGCAAGTGGTACTGACGTACCTTGCTGGTTCCACTGACAGTGGTAAAGTAATTAGGAAAACAACCAGACATTTATGACGGTGAATACATGCTTACCCCATTACCCATTTTGTAGATACTGGTTTAAATTAAATAAACATGTATTTCAAAATGACTCATGTGCTGGAAGGCTCATGGGGGCAGCATTACTAATAGCAGCCCTTGAAGCATACAGGCATCTTTACATAATCTGCTATGTAAAGAAACTGTATGGTCATCAACTCTGCAATATATCCAGCTATAAAAAGCCATGAGTAGGGATGATTCTCCAAAGCGCCACACTGCAAGACATCAGCTGAACTCAGGATGACTAAAGAGAGTACCTTACAGAGGTGACCAGCTGAAGAGAGGTGGGGTAACAGGAGCCATTTTGAAAACATGGGAGAACTTGACAGTGATATTGGCTGCATGGCTATATATAATTGCCAGAATCATCAAACTGTTGCTTAAAATGGGACTATTTTATTCTACATAAATGATACCTCAATGCATTAAGAAAATGCACAAAAAAAAAAAAATAACAGGATGATCTCGATACTAAAATGCTCAGATTAGAAGACATGTTTTGCTTTTCTATCATTTGGAAAAACAATTGAATGAATGGATTAGCAGGCACCCCTCCCATTGCTTCTTTTTCCAAGGAACCAGTGAGTCAGTCTGGAAGAGGCTGTCATCAACAATGATAGATACCAGGACCCAGCACAACGAGAGGACAAACTGAGGTTATCACACCTAAATTCCCTCCCAAGATTGCAAGTGATTCAGAGGAAAGGAGAGAGGTGACACAGTCTGATGGAATTCAGTAGCTTTTAACTCCTGTCTCCCACAATGGCTCTATTTACCTTGCTAATCTCATGGAGTTTCATCACATTCTCTGCTGTTCTCTAATACAGCACCCATTCCCTTTTCCCTAATATTGCCTGATCTGTGCTAGAAAGGAGACCAGAGATGACAAATAGCATTGCAGCTCTCTCATGTCTATGAAATCATTGCTTCATCCATGTGAAACGGCAATTCACTCGGTGGCTATTAAGGAAAAGTGAAGAGAATCAAGACTGTTGAGAATGTTATACAATATATAGTTTGATGTGCTGGTTTTATGTGTACACATGTATATGCATATGCTATGTATATATCCTCATATAAAAATTAACCATATATGCTAGTTTTTGTAATTTTTTGTCTCTGTGTGAGTATAGGTGTTCATCCATTACAGCGCTCATGTGGAAACCAGAGAGCAGCTTCGGGTGTGGACCCTCTCCTACCCCCTTATGTGAGATAGGATCTAATTGTTCATCAGGGTGGCTTGCCCACATGCTTCTGGGAACTGCCCTGGCTCTGCCTCCCATCTCACTGTAGGAACACTGAAATTACAGATGTGAAGTACTATATTCGGCTTTCAAAAGCATTGTGGAGGCTTACAGTCAGGCCCTCACTTTCCATTGTAGGGGCTTACCTGCCGAGACATCTCCCCAGCCTGTCTTTGGGGACCTATCTAGTCTCAGGTTTGTGGTGACTTTAACACTATCAGGCAGGCATGGGACCTGTCTCAGGGAGTGGGCCTTAATTGCAGTTTTTCTAAATTACTTTTTATTTTTTACCTTCCAGCCATTGCCCCTCTTCCCATAACCCCATCCACAGTTCCTCATCCCATTCCTCTTTGAGAGGATGGACCCCACCCCCATCCCCAAGCCTCCCTGGTGCCCTCAAGTCTATCTGGTGTTAGTGCATCTTCTCTCACTAAGGGCAGACCAGGTAATCCTCTGCTGTATATGTGTCAGGGGCCTCAGACTAGCTTGAGTATGCTGTCTAGTTGGTGGCTCAGTGTCTGAGAGATTTCAGGGGTCCAGGTTAGTTGAGACTGCTGGTCTTCCTATGGGATTGCCCTCCTCCTCAGCTTCTTCCAGCCTTCCCTTAATTCAACCACTGGAGTCCCTGGCTTCACACCAATGGTTGGGTGTAAGTATCTGTGTCTGTTTCAGTCAATTGCTTGATGGGCCTTTCAGAGGACCGCCATGCTTGGCTCCTGTCTGTGAGCACGCCATAGCATCAGTAAGAGTGTCAGGTCTTGGAGCCTCCCCTTTAGATGGATCCCAAATTGGGCCTGTCACTGGACCACCTTTACCTCAGTCTCTTCTCCATTTTGTCCCTGCAGTTCTTTTAGACAGGAACAATTCTGGGTCAGAGTTTTTGACTGTGGGATGACAACCCCATCCCCCCACCCTATCTCTCTACTGGAGGTAGACTCTATGAGTTCCCTTTCCCCACTGTTGGACATTTCATCTAAGGTTCCCTTCCTTTGAGTCTTAAGAATCTCTCACCTCCCAAGTCTCTGGCACTTTCTAGAGGGTCTCCCCACCTCCAACCTCCACCCCCCCCCCAGGTTGCATATTTCCATTCATTCTGCTGGCACTCAGGGCTTCTCTCTTGTCTCCTGCCCCCCATACCTGATCATGGTCTCAATTCCCCCCGCCTCTGTTCTTCCACAATTAAAAAAAAAAATGATTGGTTCCTCTCATGCCATTTGAGTCACTATTACATCAGTATATTTAGACGGCAGGTCTCTGTTCTAAGTCACGGGTTTTGTAGCCTTCCAAGCTTGTCTTTATCAAACATGATTTACTGAAGTCATTCTATGTGAGTTTTAGAGATTGTCTCATGTAATGTTGTCTGCAGACTCCTAATGTAGCTTTATTTGTCATTCCCAATTTACAAATGAGGAAACAGGGACACAAATACACTGAGAAATCATGCCCAGGCCAAGCGTCATCCCATGCCCATTTTATTGTGTTGTGTACTGTGTATACCACACACGTAAGAGACAAGGAAGAAGCTCGTGAGCAAGAAACTATATCCACCTTTAAGAGGCTCCAACACTACAGTCAAGAAGTCTTAACAGGTACCCTGACGAGCTGAGAGAACAAACACTACACTGGGTTCCTGGATATGTGCAAAAGTCCACCTCTCTAACAAGTATGCACAATGTCACAAAATCCAAAGCTGTGTTTTTAAATTAAAGCTATTTCTTTCCCTTGGAGAAATTCAAATTTTCTCCTTGATTGCAAGATGCTGGTTGGAAATAATGTTTGATTTTTAAAAGTTTCCATACGTCTTATAGTATAAACTCCCTAAAGAAGGCATACCATTTAATGGATACCTTTAGCTTTTAGAAAAAAAATTAGCAAGCGTTTGAGCTCTGACTCTTAATAACCCCTGTTTATTTTAGCCTAAATTTAGTGGCTCCCATTCCTAAAACTTCCATTCTAATTTAAATGCACATCAACATTTCACATTCATAAGAAGGAATGCAGAAAAGACCCAGTGTGTTTGTTGTACCAGGAACTTTGAGGAGACATTTCAACTTAAATTCAGCCAGGCTGAGACTGACAAATAATGGAAGGAAAGGGAAGTTTAGAGAGGAGGAATGAAAGGTGTTCTTCTAGAGACCTGGTGTTTTAAAGGAGGACAACTGGCCAGAAGGGTCGTATGCATGCTTTTTACTTTTGCACTTTATCTCGGCTTTTTATTTTTATTTATTTATTTATTTTAAATCTGCAACTCGTAGATAATTACAGCAATCCCAACCTCTTCAAGCTGTCTCGGGGCTTAACTATGACTGCACAAATGAAAGCGATGGAAAACGTCTAAACTTTACTACAAACACCCCCAATAGCAGAGGAAGGTGTGGGCACTTTTACGACAGCTCAGTAATAAGAAGTGGGTAACAATTGTATCTTAACTCTCCCTGGTACCCCCTACCTGCCCTCAAGCAGCAGAAAGCAGAGGGATGCAGCAGGAAAAGAAAGTGACCCTAAGAAGCAGGATGAAATGAGATGCCAAAGAAGGCAGGAGAGTGGAAACAGGGAGAGCTGGGGCGGGACTGTTTAATGTTCGAAATCAGTGCCAAGCTAAATTGGAAACATGAGTCTGCGTACCTGGAACTTACCTCATCCGTATATAATTTGTAACCTGAGATCCCCTCGCAGAGAAGTAAAAATAGCAAGGCTCTCTGGGCAGGTCTGTTCTCTGCAGAGTGGAAGGTCGGAATGGGGAAGGCAGGACTTGGGGAGAGCCAGAAAGCTGGGCCACAGAAGGCCCATCATGTGGTTTTGGCAAGGACACCTTCTCCCCTGTCTCCTGTGTGATGACACAGGAAATACATCCAAGGAGGTGGTTTCAGGATTTCCCTGGGAAAAGAGGGCATGCTGTCCTCCAGACAGTTTTCTCGTTCTCGTTGTTTTTGTCCTAGGAACGACTGAAGTTCTGAGCTCCTCCAATCCCATGTGTTGAGTCTGTGAGAGGCAAAGGCTGACCCAGGAACGGAGCACATGGCGGTGCTTTTCAAGACATGCAGCTGGCACCTATCTCTGTGGAAGAAATGATTTGCTACATGCTTGTCTCGCTCTCTGTGACTCTTTCCCTCACAGGAGAGCATGCCTGTGAGAATGGTTCACTTGTATCTACTCCAAGCATGCTTTGTTATCGATAATGCAGGGATGAAGAAAGGCTTGGTGACCCTGTGCTCCGCCGTGTGGAGAAGGAGAAAAAGAGGAACCAGCTGAGTTCAAATGAATAACCTCAGAAATGTGCTGGAGGGAAGATTTTCATTCTTTGTGATGACCGTGTATGGAATACTGTTAATAGGGCGAATGCAATTCTGAGAATGCCTAAGTTTGAGTTAGTCCGGGTTGATAACTCTTGCTTCTCCTCACCATCCTCAGAACCATTTGGGAGAACTAATTCCTCACTCTTATTTCTGTTTTAGCCTTTATTGTTACAACTCCATTTGGTCGTGTAAATGGGTTTGTTGTTCACTCCTTTTACAAACTGAAGTACTCTTCTAGCTGCCATTTGGAGAGAAGGTATTTCTGTTCACTCTATCGTTGATTATAAATTGAGTTGTGGAAACTTTGTGATGAAGACTCAAGAGACAAAGCATGACAGCTCTTCACCTCTTTAAATGAAAGCTGCATGGAGTTACATGGCCGAGAGGAGAGGAGGGAGGAGAGAGCCTTCCCAACCTGGCCCGTACTCCTAGCCTGACCTTACTAGCTCCATAATTCCTCAAAGGTTAAAACATTTTTTAATTCATTCCATTACCCTTCCTATAAAGGGGGTTGGAGGCAGGGATTATTGTCTTGGAATATGTTAACGATTCAGTGGTATGGCCAAGGTTTTCAAAAAGCCTCCCAATCCACACTGTCCAACAGAAATATAATGCGAGCCATGTCTGTAATTTTAAACTTGTAAGTAGCCACACTTCTAAAAGGCAGAGAAGAAGCTGGGGAAATTAATTATAATAACACATTTTCTTTAATCTGATGTATCCAAAATATTATCATTTCAAGACCTAGTCACCAAATCTATGTTAATGGAATATTTTACATTTATTTTATTTCCTACTAAGTTTCTAAAAGCCAATGTGGATTTTACACACTGGGACAGTGCACTTTCACAAGAAATACTCACTTTATATTTAGATTTGTCAAAACTTGCAGTTGAAAAAAATAGATTCACATGCATAAGTCATGCCAAAAGTACTTAAATATTTCCTAAAATCTGAATCACGTATAAGTGTTTTAAATTTAAAATAATTAAGATGAAATAAACTTTGAACGTTAGTTCTTCAGTCATAGAACCCCTTTTCATAGCTGCATTTGGTTAAGTGACTATTGTGAACCCTAAAGACCTTGTATCTTGAGGAGTGTTTGCTACCAAGGGGGTACTGAGAAGTGAAGTATTCCTGTTACTGCATTCTAATAAGCTGACGTTTGCTTAGCCCTGCAGCTCCAACTTTGACAGCAGGATAATGACCTCTATGAATATCTTAGCAATATAGGGAGAACCGAGCCTGGATGTGCCATTGTGCCTGTTTCCTATCAGACAGTATCCATGGTAAGACAGGGGCAAACAAACTTCTCTGGCCATTTGAAGCATTTCTGTTTGCTATATTATTTTACTATATCCAACTGTTTTTTCCTGGCTCCAACGGTGAAGATAGATAGATAGATGGATAGATAGATAGATAGATAGATAGATAGATAGATAGATAGATAGAATTTTTATTGCATGTAAAATGTGGGTATACAAGAAGGAGAGTTAAATGTCATTGCTTGATGCTTATGAACTCTTATGCTAAACAAAAATGTCTATATGAGTCTTAGAGTATTTAACTAAGAAAAAATATAGCATGTAAATAGAAAAGGGAGAAATAATATTGCTTGCTGATGACATGGTCAGAAACATAACTCTAGAGATTTCTAAACACTGTTAAAACTAACAAATTAATTCAATAAGGCTGTAGCACCTAAAATAAATGTACACATCAGTAACACTCCCACCATTTCAAATAACATTAAAAATGATTAAATGAGGGGAGATGAAGATATGACTCAGTGGGCAAACTGTATGACATACAAGTAGGAGGACTTGAATTCAATTTCTCAGAACCCAAGTGAAAGCTGGGTGCTGCCACACATTAGCACACATCTTTAATCTCAACACTGGAGAGAAAGAGACAGGAATATCCATAAAGTGAACTGGCTAATTAGCCTCCCTAAATTGATGAGCTCCAAGATCACGTGTAAGACTCTTCCTCAAAAAAAGAATTAAGAGGGAAGGATCTATGAAGACACTGACATTAATGTGTATCCTCAACATGCATACTACAGGTGCACACACTCAAAAATATATACATATATTACACATACAAAAGAAATAAAATCCAATAAAGTGAAGTAACCTTATAAAATAATTAGGAATAAAGTTAGTGGAGAAACTGATAGATTTGTATACTGAAAACTATAAAATATTATTGAAAGAAATTGAAGAAAGCAAACGTGGTTAGAATATCCCACCTTGGCCGGGCAGTGGTGGCGCACACCTTTAATCCCAGCACTTGGAAGGCAGAAGCAGGTAGGTTTCTGAGTTTGAGGCCAGCATGGTCTACAGAGTGATTTCCAGGACAGCCAGGCCTACACAGAGAAACCCTGTCTCGGAAAAAAAAAAAAAAAAAAAGAAAGAAGAATATCCCACTTTGGATCTGAATTAATACAGTTAAAATATGTGTGGTACCCAAAGTTATATGCAAATTCGGTGCAATTCCACTGAAATTCCAGCGATATTTCCCCCAGAAATAATAAAAACAATCTAAATTCTATTTAGAGCCTAAAAGGAGTGCAAAACATCAATATAAAACTGTAAGCATTGTGTTGTCTGCCTTTAAAATATATTACCAAACCACAGTAGTCAAAACAACATAGTACTACCCTCAAGCAGACACGAAGACAAATGCAACAGGGTACAGAGCACAGAAATAAAGCTGCACATTCATAGTTTGCTGGTTTCTTACAAAGGCCCAAGACACACAATGAAAAACAGATAGCCTCTTTAATGAGCAGTGTTGATACAAGAAGGTATGCGTAAAAAGTAAATAAAATTCAATTCCTGTTTCTCATTACATGTAAAAATCAACAAACATGGATAAAGTCATACACATAAGGCTGAAACTGTGATGATCCTGGAAATAAAGGGAATCACAACACTGTATGCGCATGAGTTTGTGAATGCAAGAGCACGTGGCCTGGAAGAAGATGCAAAAGCAATTAATGGGACTGTAGCAAACTGTAAAGCCTGTGCACAAAGGAAGCTCAGAGCACAGCGAAGTGGCGAACCAAGATGAGAGAGACTGTTTGCAAGCCATATATTTGATCAAGGACTAATAACATCAGAATATAGACAGAACTTGACTCAACATTAGGGAAGAAACAGCCCAGTGGAGAAAACAAAGAAAAGACTTGAACAGATACGACTCATGAGTCAAGCTGACCAAAAGATACATGGAAAACTATTCAGTATCAGGAATCATCAAGAAAATGCACATTACAATCACAGTATGATGTGTCAAGTCACACCTGCTTGAATGGCTCTTATCTAAACCATGAAAGAGAGCAAATGTTGGTGAGCATATGGAAAAAGGAGACCACTGATGTTGACGGGAATGTAAGGGTATCCAGGATAGACCATGCAACGGTGAGTCATCAGTAAGCTGAAATTAGAACTACCATATAGTCCAGCTATCCCACCGTGGAGAGTTATGTCCAGGAAAACCTAAATCTGTATGTTGAAGAGAGAGCTGCACTCCATGTACACTGAAGGATTATCCACAGTAGCAGATTCTGAAGTAATTTAAGTGTCTTCCATGGGTGGATGAAGAAAAAAGGTATGGCATATCTACACCATAGAACAGAATTCTCTTCAAAAGAAGAAAAATCTTTTGTGGAAACATGGGCGAACCCAAGGGGTGGGGCTAAGTGAAAAGGGAGGCATAGGAAGATTTACTTGTAAAAGCTAAAAATGTTGAATTTACAAAAGCATTGAAATCAAACTTGGAGAATGACAGTTGCCAGATGCCAGGAATGAGGCAGTGGGGAAAAGAGATAAGACAAAGCTTGCAAAATTTTATTATGCAGGATGCTCTTTGGTGCATCACGGGAACCATAGTCAATAGGACATTGCCTATTTCAATGCTGAGAAAATGGATTTTACATATACTCACAACAAAATAATCAGTATCTGAAGTGGTGGACATGGTTATTTAGCTTAATGCAATCAGTCCTCAATGTGTTCATATTCAGAACTTTACAAGTAAAAATACAGAATCACATGTCAGTCTAAGAAATACATATCTCACATTCTTAGAATATTTGGTAGAGTTCATGCTACAGCTATTAATGTGAAGCTGTCTAACCCATGCATTTATAGCCTACATTGAGAAAAGCTTGGTGTTAGTACATACACACACACAGAGAGGGAGGGGGTTATTTCAAGATTGGAGAGTTTTAAAAAATAGAAAAAATTGTAGCTGATTTAACAGTTTATGCTAGAACATTAGATCTTTGTGGATCAGTTTTTGGTATTGCAAGGGTACTGTAGGTTAAGTCAAGTCATAGGGACCCTGACGGTTTTCAGCTCCATGAAGGTAGCATCAAATATACAAAGTAATCCAAATCAGTTCTCCCTTCTTGAATTTGAATCTTGAAACAAAGTGTCACAGAGATTAGAAAGCCAATATTGCTCCATTCTAATGCCACCCCCAGGTCTTCAGGAGACTGTCTCTGAATGGCGGCACTGTATGCTAGGGTTTCTTTGCTCCTCCTTTCTAAGGACTGTACTTCAGGTGGGACTTTTTCTTCAACCCTAGTTTCTTTCCCTTCCTCTTTGCTTTCTCCTTTTTCTTCCTTCTGTTTTTACCAGTTACCTGTGTCTGTTTGCTGCCTGGATTTCTCTCTGAAATAATAATAATCCTCCCCTATAAAATATGAATTCTCTCAGGCCCATGCTTGCTTGGCCAATATGAACTTACCACTCTTTCTCTGCCTATGCAAACAGAAAGATGCTTGTTAATGAGTTCATGGGGTTGAGTAACAGTCTCAAACAATTGCTGTGCCTCCCAAGAGCCCTAATTAGAGTCCTTTATTTCTCTGGAGGTGAGGATCACAGACCTGGAGAGAAGGGGAGAATCTTTCAATTGTTGTGACCTGTGAGAAACCCTTCAGAGTGATTCTAACTGGTAATACTGTAAAAATAACAGTCATAATGCTAAATCAAATAAAGCTGCTCCCCAAACAAACGTTCTTCCATTTTCAAGGGAAATTGTCCTCAGTCTTAAGAGTTCATTTCACTTTCTGCTAACCTTCATTTTCTTCTGTCAACCTGTGTGGCCTCTTGCATTTCTACTGAAACAATCAGAAGAGTCAAGCTTCACTCATTGTCTGAAATAAACACAAATACTGACAATGAAATAAAAATGCCATTCACAGTCCAAACATTTACAGGTACGGCATATACATAGACCACTGCTTATGCTGATGATGGCGAGAAGTTTCCATGCTGAGGGAGATG
Organism: Uromys caudimaculatus; assembly: GCA_028551405.1. Taxonomy (NCBI): domain Eukaryota; kingdom Metazoa; phylum Chordata; class Mammalia; order Rodentia; family Muridae; genus Uromys; species Uromys caudimaculatus. The sequence continues at coordinate 77,819,283 of CM052702.1, forward strand.
CTAAGCGTCCTTCAAGCATGGCACAAAGATGCTGCCAGAAGGTGTCACAGTGCTGGATGTAAGTTAAGTTCCTGCAGCTCTACATTTCCACTCTTAGTTTAAATCTCATGATTTTACTGCTGCCCTATGCTTCATTTATCTTTCCTTGGGAATGTTTTTACTTTGTAATGGTATGCCCCCTGTAACGTTCCAGGACCTAATGGATCTTGAAACTAAGCCATAGGCACACCTTCCTCATTTTCAGAAGCTTGGAGTGGCATGGGCTTGGTTAATCAGCATCTTGTCACATTCATGTACTATATATGTCTTGTTCATAATAGACATATGTGTGGAACTCAGAAAATTCTTAAAGGTCTTTCTGTTCCTACCTGAATCCTTTTTTTTTTTTTTTTTTGATACTTTATTTACATTTCCACTGTTTCCCCCTTTCTAGGTCTCCTCTTTGGAAACCACTTATCCCCTCCCCATTCCCACCTCTATGAGAGAAATCCACCTCCCACACACACATGCCCACCCACTCCCGTATTCCCTCCTTGACATTCCCCTTTACTGGGGCCTCTCCTCCCCCTGATGGCCAACAAGGCCCTCCTCTGCCACATATGTGGTCCGAACCATGGGTCCCTCCATGTGTATTCTTTGGTTGGTGGTCCAGCCTCCAGGAGGACCGGGGGAGGGGGGTAAGGCCAGTTGACACTGTTGCTCCCTCCATGGGACTACAGACTCCCTCAGCTCCTTCAGTCCCTTCTCCAACTCCTCCATCTGGGACCTCACTCTCAATCCAGCAGTTACTGTAAAGTGAAACTTGGGTATTCCGAACTTTTGGGCTAATATACACCTATCCATGAGGACATACCATGTTCGTTCTTTTGTGACTGAGTTACCTCACTCAGGATGATATTTTCAAGGTCCATTCATTTGCCTGCAAATTTCATTAAGTCATTGTTTTTAATAGCTGAGTAGTACTCCATTGTGTAAATGTACCACATTTTCTGTATCCATTCCTCTGATGAGGGACATCTGGGTTGTTT
>CM052702.1:77820810-77834149 GCA_028551405.1 Uromys caudimaculatus
AGATGTACCACATTTTCTGTATCCATTCCTCTGATGAGGGACATCTGGGTTGTTTCCAGCTTCTGGCTATTATAAATATGGCTGCTATGAACATAGTGGAGCATGTGTCTTTATTACATGTTGGAGCATCTTCTGAGTATATGCCCAGGAGAGGTATAGCTGGGTCCTCAGGTAGTATTATGTCCATTTTTCTGAGGGTCTGCCAAACTGATTTCCAGAGTGGTTGTACCAGCTTGCAGTCCCACCAACAGTGGAGGAGTGTTCCTCTTTCTCCACATCCTTGCCAGCATCTGCTGTCACCTGAATTTTTGATCTTAGCCATTCTGACTTGTTTTCTGCATTTGGTGTTTTAACTATTATGTGATGGGAGGAATTTCTTTCTATGTTCAATCTCTTTAGAGTTCTGTAGGTTTCTTGTATGTTTATGGGCATCTCTTTCTTTAGGTTAGGGAAGTTTTCTTCTATAATTTTGTTGAAGATATTTAATGGCCCTTTAATTTGGGAATCTTCATTCTCTTCTATACCTATCATCCTTAGGTTTGGTATTCTCATTGTGTCCTGGATTCCCTGGATGTTTTGGGTTAGGAGCTTTTTGCATTTTCATTTTCTTTGACTGTTGTGTCAATGTTTTCTATGGTATCTTCTGCTCCTGAGATTCTCTCTTCTATCTCTTGTATTCTGTTGATGATGCTTGCGTCTATTGCTCCTGATCTCTTTCCTAGGTTTTCTATCCCCAAGGTTGTCTCCCTTTGCGATTTCTTTATTGTTTCTATTTCCATTTTTAGATCCTGGATGGTTTTGTTGAATTTCTTCACCTGTTTGGTTGTGTTTTCCTGTAATTCTTTAAGGAATTTTTATGTTTCCTCTTTAAGGGTTTCTACCTGTTTACCTATGCTCTCCTGTATTTCTATAAGGGAGTTATTTATGTCCTTCTTAAATCCTCTATCAACATCATGAGATGTGATTTTTAACTCAGAGTCCTGCTTTTCTGGTGTGTTGAGTTATCCAGGGCTCACTGTGGTGGAAGAACTGGGTTCTGATGATGTGAAGTAGCCTTGGTTTCTGTTGCTTATGTTCTTGCCCTTGCCTCTTGCCATCTGGTTATCTCTGGTGTTAGCTGGTATTACTGTCTCTGACTGTGGCTTGTCCCTCCTGCAATCCTGTATGTCAGTACTCCTGCGAGATCAATTCTCTCAGGGAGGAATTTGGGTATGGATTGCTATGGCTCAGGGTCAGCTCTGGGGTGCAGACAGAAACCAGAAGGGTTCTGTCCCCGCCGCCTGTTCATTACTTTCTATTTCCTGCTGGCTCTGAGAAGGTCCCTCCTGGGCCAAAAATTTGAACAGTAGTGGTGGTCTTACCAGTGCTCATAGGTGTGTCGGCATTCCTGGAGATCAGCTCTCTCCTGGTGGGTATTTGCATTTGTAGCACTGTGGCACAGGACCAGCTCTGGGCATGGTGGCACAGGATCAGACCCAGGAGCAGAGGGAAACTGGAAGGCTCCTGTCCCAGGCTGCTCCTAGGTTCCTGTGTCCTGAGGGTTCTGAGCAGGTCCCTCTGAGCAGAAGTGGTGGTCTTACTTGTGTTCACAGGCTTGTCTGCACTCCTGGGAGGCCAGCTTTCTCCCAGCTGTATTTGGGTATGGATCGCTGTGGCACAGGATCAGCTCCGGTTGTAGATGGAAAGTCCATATCTTTCTCGCTGCTTCAATTTTGTTAGCTTAGACGTTTCATTTTAAATTTTCCCTTTCTTCTGATCTGTATTGGACCCTGGTTCTCTCATCATTATCTTTCTCAAATTACTCTTATTTTCATGGGGAACATAGTCTAGTGGCTGAGAAAGACACACTGAAGTGAGATCTTTGAGATGTTGCTTCTCTGAGCATGCTTTCAGTCTACTTAATATTGAACAGAAAGCAAACTCTTTTCTATGAGCAGGAAATTTCAAATTGAAAATTGCTCCAATTTATTTTTTGGAAACAAGTTCTTTCTGTGTAGCCCTAGCTATCCTAAAATTCAATATGTAGACTAGGCTAGCCTCAAACTCACTGAGATCTGCCTGCCTTTGAATGCCAAGTCCTGGGATCACACCTGTGTCACCATGATTGACTACTCCAAATATTTGAAGCCAACATTATTCTGCATCCAATAGAGCTGTGGAGTGGTTTCTCACTCCAACAACATTCTCAAGCTTGATCAGTTTTATATATGAAAGCTTTTTTAACATTCTTTTTATTTGTTTTTTTCCTTTTATTGAAAAGATTCCTTTCCTCATAAAATAAGTCCTGATTACAGTCCTCCACCTACTCCTTCCAGTTTCTTCCTACCTCCCTCCCATCTGGATCCAATCTCTTTCTGTCTCTCATTAGAAAACAAATAGGCTTCTAAGTGATAATAAAAAAAATGAAATATAATAAGATAAAACAAAAAACTAATATATCATTATCAAACAATGCAAAAGAAAAGGAATCTCCCAAAAGTACAAGAAACAGACATAGATGCAGAGACGCACTCATTCACACATTCAGGAAGCCCATAAAAACACTAAATCAGAAGCCATAATAGATACACAAATGGTCTGAGGAAGAAGGGGGAGGGAGGGAGAGACAGAGACAGAGAGAGACAGAGGGAGACAGAGAGACAGAGAGAGGGGGTTAAACTAAAAAGAAAAGTTTTTAAAAGTTTTTTTAAAAACCACCTAAGATAACATTATGAGACAAGGAACCTCCAAAGATGCCACTGAGTTTGTTTTCTGTTCAACACATTCACTGGACAACCAGCTGACCTGTAAGAGCAGTTTGTATGTCCAGTGAGATTTGAAGAAAGTTACATTTCTATTTGCAAGTGGTTATCATTGGAGGTAGCTTCTCACATCTTTCAGCTCTATGACTGCAAACCCTGTGCACACTGCCTCAATCTTTGTGAGTTCATTTGGGCATCAATCTTACCAATTTAGATGCTTTCTTCCTTGGTGTCCTTCTTCCTCTCTGGTGTAGGAGAAACTTAGCCAAGGCCCAGCAGCAATACTGGTGCATGCGCAGCTGATACTTCCTCCCAGAGCCAATCTAGAATCTGCAGGCGTGGCTAGAGACTACGGATGCTGAATCAGGGGATGGAGTGAACCCATGAGACAGCACCAGTATCTGACTACTTGAAAGAAAATGAGATGCTGGGAATGGGGTATAAAGACTTGCCCAGTTCCTGTAATAATAAACATGTCTGCTTTTGCCACTTGCTTGACTCGTGGAGTCTGTGTTGTTGACTCTGCAACTTCTTACCTTCACTGAATCTACTAGGAGATGCAATCTCACAGAAACTCCTCAATCCTCTGTCTCTTACAATCTTCCCATCCCCTTTTCCACAATGTCCCCTGAATCTTGGTTGTACCAATGTTTTCTAGAGGTATCGGTTAGGACTAGACTCCACAACTTGCATTTTCATTGGGTACGTTTTTCTGTAATAGTCTCCCTCTCTTGCAAAGAGATGTTTCCTTAACTATATTTATTTGTGGATATAAGGACAAACACTTAGGATGTAGTTACATATTATGCTGCAGTAAAATGGTGGTTACAGGTTCTCTTCTTAGATCCATGACTTCACTAGCACAAAGTAGTTGCCTAAGTTTCTGGTGGCAGGCATATTTCCTTCTTGTTGAGCAGGTAAATTAGATAATGGTTGCTTACTGCCAAGGTATTTGTGCCACTACTTCACCCCAGGGTTTATCTTGATACGCCTGTCCCTGTTATAGTTCATAGAAGTCGTAGCTGAGTAGGACTATGGTTGTCATGTTGGAATATTTTTAAGAAGTATTAAAGCTGCAAACATTTAGTACCAATATTTTTGATTTGTATAGTCACCCAGTATAAAGATATTTCTTTATATTCTAGTTTTTCACAACTAAGGTTACAAAGAGATTTACAAAATACCATATGAAGAAAAAAAGAGAGGGACTACTAAAACATTACTGTAGAAGACTGAAATGACGTTTCCTGGTTTTCACAGTAGACTTCAGTTCAATTAGACAAATGGTCTCCAAATAACATTCATTAATATAGTCACTCCAAAAACTCAAAGAATTCCTCTTCTTTCATCTCAGATCTACTGGATCATAAATCCCTTAGGAATAAAGCCAAAGTCTACCTGTTTGTTATTTCTTTTTTTTTTTTTTTTTTTTTGGTTTTTTAAGACAGGGTTTCTCTGAGTAGACTGGCTGTCCTGGAACTCACTCTGTAGACCAGGCTGGCCTCGAACTCAGAAATCCACCCGCCTCTGCCTCCCAAGTGCTGGGATTCTGTTTGTTATTTCTTAAAGTTTCCATAATGACCATAAGTGCCCAGTTGGCAGCCTACTGAGTGACTGCATTGTTGTGCCCTTAACCCTCCTCAGGTGATAGTGACGAAACACTCTTATCTGTTTCCCACTGTACTGGTCCCTGGAGACTAGCTTGTTTGTAATTTGGAACAGAGGGAAAGATTGCATCTGGGTCAGAGGGATGTTGCATCACTTTGTTTTTGGATGTGCCCATAAAGCCACACCATGTCTCCTTTGCCTTAAATTCTCTTTGTCTTGGACCAAGAATAAAGATCGTTGCCTGGTAATATTGCGCTTTATTTTTGCTAGTTCAGCCTCATCTGAGGCTATTATTTTCCTTTTATGCATGGGTCTCTCTCCAACATGACAAATGAACATATATTGCATATTTACTACAGAACTCTTTCAGCTTTCCATTAATCCATAGGCTAGTCTACCTGCCTGTCCTTCTATGGACATTGTAATAATAAATGGGAATAAGGAGATGACTCCTTCCAGAAAATTGTGCTATATAGGACCGATCAAGAGAAAGAGTTTCAGTGAGACTCAGTAGCATCTCTGTCACATCCAGTAGCCCATCAGCTAGTTTTAGAGACTAGTATGTGACATCATCAAGGATGTCTTTGCCTCCTTAAGTCACAGTCTTTAAGACAAAACACACAACAAAGTATGTAAGGGAGAATAATACTAATACAGCAGTAGCTGCAAGCTACTCATTTTATCCTCTCAGTCTTGCTCTGTCTAAAAACCTGAGGTGTGTAGGTAGGTATTAGTTTGATCTTGAGATGTCATTATGAATAGAATACTACAGCAGATGTAATTGTTGAGAATCAGATTCTTACTTAGAGCAATGGGAGGAAAATGAAATATCGTTATAGCCTGTGGAACAGCCCTCTGTCTCTTCTAATTGTAGAGCACAGCATATATGCAACCTAATGTCAGCCCTTCATTCATTTGCCAGGCAAAATTCCAAGGACATGAAGTCAAAATTGTCAGCATGTGAAACACAACTGAATTGTAATTCTCTTTGCCACACATAAAAGGGGTCAAAGGTATAAAACAGGCCAGGCTGAGGAATAAAAAAGGGACATTGTCATATTGTAAGGAACTTGACTTAGAATAGGGTCCTTGTGAAATGACACTTTCAATGACCAATTCAGACTCAATGAAAATACTGGATAGTATTTGTACCAGAATGGCCTCTTGAAGCACATCCAAAAAAATTGCTTGGATTGTCTCTGGGAGCATAATTGTTTATTCTTGGAAATGGAGACCTGTCCTCTCTATGCTCACACACAGGCATAACACCATGCAGCCACACACAGGCTTGGAAGCCACCAAAAGGGAAAAAAAAGTGTTTCTCTCTGACGGCCAAATCCCAAGGCAAAAGAGTTTTGGGAACATGCCGAAATGTTCTAACTTCTGAGAACAGAGGCCTCAATGGGACAGGGTCATACAAGCTGTAGGTCATGTACAGAAACATCCAGGAGCCAGCAGGAACAACAGGCTGCCAGGAGAGTCTTGAAATCAAGGTCACCCTGAATGTGGGACCAGAAATTTGAAAGTCATTGGTGTGTAGGACTGCTATCTACTTCTGAGGTTGAGTGAACAGGTTAGAAACTTGGGGAATGACAGAGTCTTGTTCTGTCTACTTGTCTTCACAGTGTCTAATACAAGTGAGACCTGCCCAGGTGTAACAACAAGCAGCTCAACACTAGGCAGGTATGGACTCCTAACAGTGTGCCACCAGCCGGGGATCCTAGATCACACGAGTGTCTCCATGAGAGATAATTTTTAGAGCCTCTCAGAGTCTTGGCGATCCAGTCAATGTCAAGTATTTGCAGAATCAGATTCCCAAATTAAGAAATTAAATAACTGATACATGGCAATATTTTAATATCACCTTCTATTTTAGCCACTAAAAGCCAAGGAATATATGTATTAAAGAATTTAGGTCTGAGAGTAGTCTATCAACCCTTCAGCTTGATCCTCACTTTCCTGTAGCATGGGCCTGGATAAACAGTTCAACATTACTAATGGGAACATCCAGGCATGAGAAAGCTAGAGGAACAATCATTCTCTCACAGTTGCAAGCTGAGATTGTAGCTTAAGATTTTGATATAGGATTTCACATCTCAAATGCTTTCCTCGGTAATTGGGTGTGTGTGCATGCACACACACTCACACATCACACATACAATGATTTGAAACAATTTAAAATTTTTCCCATGTTTTTCCTCACATATGTTCACCAATATCATTTCATGTACCATTATCTGTTTAGCTATGCAATCATTTATGTAAAGAAACTATCCATTCATCCAAATTTCAGATCCATTAATAGGGCATCATGGTCCTCCATAAAGTCCACCATGGTCATACATAGACTGCGTTCTCCCTTTCTGCATGTAGTTATTATATTCTGCAAAGAGACATCATACCAATTTCAGAATACATCTTATAGCCCCTCCATCATGAATTATAAATAGATACTGGCTGCAAACTAACAAAAGCAAAGATGGATCCTGGCCTCTTTTAATATGAAACAAGACTGAAACCTTCATGAACAAACAGAGACAAGTCGGTTGGCCTGCCTGAAAGAAATGGAGCTGCATCAAGACGTGAGCCTTTTCTGGCTCCCCAGAAACCAGAGCAGTTCCTCCCCCAGTGATTTTGTGTGCAGTGCTGAGAACATGAATCTTGGATGCTGTTTCAGAAGGAACCATGAGCCATTTATTCTTAGTCTGAAATTGGCAGGCTTTCTATTTTGGAGAATTTTTAATAGGAGTAGCTGAGGAACCAGCGTTAGAGATTATTTTCTCAGTGTGGGGTTAGATGTGTAATGCATATGTTCGCCCTGAGGACCCTAAACCACATACTGCAAAACTTTGTTAGAACGCCTCTCTTTGCTATTAACATTTTCCTGGGCCTATTGTTCATTTTTGCTAGGCCCAGCCAAAAGTTTGTACAGCCATGTTTCCCTACAGACCATTATTTTTGTGCTAATTAATTAGCACAACCAATATCTCAGATATGAAATCCAAGCTTTAGTTACTTAGTTTGGCTGAAAAATCTGTTTTCCTAATTATTGACTGTTTTCTGCTACTTTAAGTCCACCACCTAAGTTCTTGGACGGGGAGCAAGCTTGTGGGAGCTGGGGAGGTCTCCAATGGCAACAGCCTTCCACACTGAATACTACAGGGGAGGAAGGGACTGCAGCTGTCCCTGTCACTGAGGATTTGGGAGGAAGTAAGACAAAGAAAAGGGGAGATTTGTAGGATAGACTTGAAAAGGATAAAGACCATGACCTTTGCCAACACTGCCATGAGGGCCAACCCTCTGCAGTCACCAAGAGAGTTGCACACTCTTAAAGGGAACACAGTCTTCATAGGGATTCTGTGAGGAGAAACGTGGACACATCTGCCAAGAAACACTGCGTGTGTCTTGTTGCTTTCTCCTTATGTTTTTGATTGTTTGTATTCATTCCTGAATTCCCAGAACTAAGATTTTATTTCTAATTTGATAGGAATTTTGGAAGATAGTTTTCTTATTATTTCCAGTATTTTGAATTTACATTGATTTATCTGATTATTTACATATGGTAATACAAATATACAGATATAAATACATATATATACATACATATATGTAACTCGGTGTATGTAACATGCAAATACATACATATAGTCTCCCACCATCTCAGTCTCCATCAGGATGGGAAGGACAGGATGGTCACCAATGCTCTTTAAACATGAGGCTGGCATAGGTCCTCAGGTGTGTGCCCTGTGTATGCTCACACCGACAGTTTAACAACTAAGGAAGAAAGGGAGTATCCATTGGGGACATAGGACAAGGCTGAAGCTTACAGAGTTTATATAACTTGAGGCCATATCAGACTCCTAATATTCATAAAAATGAGATAAGAATCAAAATCTGTCTAAAAACATACAAAAACAAAGAAACAAAGAAAAACTAAACAAAGAAAGAAACAATTCTTTCCCCTAATGTACATTTTTCAGAAAAGCAGTTGTACAGTATACATGTGCATGCAGACCATGTATTGTCTCTTGTTTGTTTGTTTGTTTGTTTGTTTTGAGGTAAGGTCTCATTCTACTCCAGTGGCTGACCTGAAACAGTCTATGTAGACCACGATGGCCTTGAACACAGGAGTCTGTCTCCTCTGCTCCTCAGGTGCTAGCACTAAGGCTTGATCCACCAGGCCTGACAGAAAACTTCTTAAAAGTAAAGCACTCCTCCTCTTAAGACCTTGTTGTGAATAGTCATTTTTAACTCTGTGAGCAGTCTATAGAAAATTACTGTTGCTGTTAGACACCTTTATTCCTGTTTAATGGGAGAGGCATTTCCTTCTTAGCAGCAGCCAACTATACCTCAGGGGCTTTAAAATTAAACAGAACATTTTAGAGGTGAGAGGCAACAGAGAAGGGGAGAGAAGGAAGGACAAAGAAAAATAGTCCGACCAAGAGTCAGGGACAAGGTCATGGAATACCTCATGCTAAAGGCATGAGGAATGAGGCCTAGGAATCCATCTTCCTCTTCAGTGTTTGGTGGTGACCCTGGTATGCTTCACTTCCTTGTTATCCAAAGCCTCAGCTTCTAGAGACATCTGAGGCTCACAGCCTAGCTACAAATCCAGCTCTCCAGTGATCTGATGGCTACATCTGTTATAGTCACTTTGGCAGGGACTGCAAGGTTAGCACTCTTTTTGCCTGTGTAGCTTTATGCAAAACTAGCAATATTTTAGTCAAGAAAAATTACTCAGTTGGAACTCATTTTAGTCATTGTGTTGGGAATTTTATCATATTTTCAGGATTTTTCAAATTTTAATTATCCTTATACCATCGTATGATGGGGGTGGATTTCATTACTGGCTTAGTATTTTAACATTTACTGTTATTGACTCCCTCTTTTTATTGATATGTGCGTATGTGTATACATTTTCTTTCGTGTCTTTTTTCTTGTGTTGGTGATTAGAGATGTATCATTCTAACCAAAGCAAATGTCATTTGGTGAATAACTGATGAGATTAGCTGACCACCAGAACTGTAGGCCCAGACAAGTTATCCCCCCATCTCCAGCCAAGATCCAGGTACTACGGAGCTGAGAATAGTGACACCTGTGCTGTCCTTGAACTACTCACAAAAGCACAAAGGTACTAAAATGATTTTTTGTGTTATATTTGAGGAGATTTATTACATTAAAAAAATACAAGAAAATGGGGCTGGAGAGATGGCTCAGCATTTAAGAGCACTTGTTGCTCTTATAGTGGACCCCAGTTCAATTCCCAGAACCAGAACCCAGAACCATCTATAACTCCAGGTTCATATGGTACAATGCCCCCTTCTGACCTGCAAGGGTAACAGGCACACATGTGATATACACACATGCATACACATAACATAAAATAAATACATCTCTAGAAATGGTTTAAATACCAGCAATACAAACTCATAGGATGACCATTTACCCAGTTTTACCCACAATGTCTGCAGTGCATGCCTGTGGTTGCAACATAATTCTGAGCAGTGAACATTTCACCCTCACAGACAGCCAAGCTCAGATGACAAGTATACAACCACCTTCTTACGGGCCAGGCTCTATAACTGAATCTTGGTCTGGCCAAACTGACCCCATTTTCTTACCAATCTTCAGTTCTGCATATGGGGAGCTAGATGTCACTTGAGTTTTCAGTGGGACTCTAATCATGAATCAGCACACATAAGAATTCAAAGTTCTCCAAAGGTGTCTCAAAGCAGAGAGGGTCCGCCCAGAATCTGCAGGACACTGGGACAGAGGAACAGCTTGGGACAGGAGCCTTCCGATTTACACCTGTGGTCTGTGCCAAGCGACTCCATACCCAAATAGTGCAGGGAAAGAGCTACCCTCCCAGGAGTGTGGACAAGCCTTTGAGTGGGGGTAAGGCCAGTACCTTGTTCAGAGCGACCTGCCCGGAACCTCCAGGACATAGGGACCTACAAGCAGCCTGGGACAGTAACCTTCCAGTCTCCTTCTGCAGCCAGGGACCCCAGTCTATGCCACAGAGCTCCATAACCAAGTAGCGCAGGGAGAAGGCTAGCATCCAGGGAGTGTGGACAAGCCCATGAGTGGAGGTAAGATGGGTGCCACTGCTCAGCGGGACCTGCCCGGAATCTGCAAGACACTGGGACAGAGGAACAGCCTGGGACAGGAGTCTTCCAGTTTACACCTGAGGTCGGTGCGACTTGGCGACGTGGCTCCATACCCAAATAGCGCAGGGAAAGAGCTACCTTCCCAGGAGTGTGGATAAGCCTATGATCAGGGGTAAGGCCAGCACCTCTGCTCAGAGAGACCCGTCCAGAACCCTCAGGACACAGGGACTGAGGAGTGGCCTTCTGGTTTCCTTCTGAAGCCAGGGAGCTGATCCCATGATACAGGGCTCCATACTCAGTGCCAGGAGAGAGCTGGTCTCCTAGGAGTGCCAACACACCTTTGAGCACAGTAAGACCACCACTTCTGTTCAAATTCCTCAATCAAGAAGGACCCTCGCAGAGCCATCAGGACACAGGAATCAAGGAACATCTAGGGACAGGATCCTTCTGGTTTCTGTGTGCACCCCAGAGCTGACCCTGTACCACAGCTCTTCAAACCCAAATCCTCTCAGAGAGAGCTGGTCTCCAAGGAGTACTGATGAAAAGGTTTGCAGGAGGGAAAAGCCACAGTCAGAGAGAGCAAAACCAGCTACCACCAGAGATAACCAGATGACAAAAGGCAAGGGCAAGAATATAAGGAACAGAAACCAAGGCAACTTGGCATCATCAGAACCCAGTTCTCCCATCACAGCGAACCCTGGATACCCCAACACACCAGAAAAGGAAGACTCAAATTTAAAATCACTTCTCATATGATGATAGAAGACTTTAAGATGGAAATAAATAACTCCCTTAAAGAAATACAAGAGAACACAGGTAAAAAGCTAGAAGCATTTAAAGAGGAAATATAGGAAAACACAATCAAACAGACAAAGGAAATGAACAACACCATCCAGGATCTAAAAATGGAAATAGAAACAATAAAGAAATCACAAAGGGAGACAACCTTGGAGAAAGAAAACATAAGAAAGAGATCAGGAGTCATAGATGCAAGCATCGCCAACAGAATACAAGACATAGAAGAGAGAATCTCAGGAGCAGAAGATACTATAGAAAACATTGACACAACAGTCAAAGAAAATGCAAAATGCAGAAAGCTCCTAACCCAAAACATCCAGAAAAACCAGGACAGAATGAAAAGACCAAATCTAAGGATAATAGGTATAGAAGAGAGTGAAGATTCCCAACTTAAAGGGCGAGTAAATATCTTCAACAAAATCATAGAAGAAAACTTTCCTAACCTAAAGAAAGAGATGAACATAAACATTCAAGAAGCCTACAGAACTCCAAATAGATTGGACTAGAAAAGAGATTCCTCCCATCACATAATAGTCAAAACACCAAATGCACAAAACAAGGAAAGAATATTAAAAGCAGTAACGGAAAAAGGTCAAGTAACATATAAAGGCCGACCTATCAGAATTATACCAGACTTTTCACCAGAGAAAATGAAAGCTAGAAGATCCTGTACAGATCTTATACAGACCCTAAGAGAATACAAGTGCCAGTCCAGGCTGCTATACCCAGCAAAACTCTCAATTACCATAGATGGTGAAACCAAGATATTCCATGAGAAAACCAAATTTACACAATATCTTTCCACAAATGCAGCCTTACAAAGGATAACAGATGGAAAACGTCAACACAAGGAGGGAAACTACACCCTAGAAAAAGCAAGAAAGTAATCTTTCAACAAACCCAAAAGAAGATAGTCATACAAACATAAAAATAACATCAAAAATAACAGGAAGCAACAATCACTATTCCTTAATATCTCTTAACATCAATGGCCTCAATTCCCCCCAAAAAAGATATACACTAACAGACTGGATACATAAACAGGACCCAGCATTTTGCTGCATACAGGAAATGCACCTCAGAGTTAAAGACAAACATTACCTCAGAGTAAAGGGCTGGAAAACAATTTTCCAGGCGAATGGTTCCAAGAAACAGGCAGGAGTACCCATTTTAATATCGTATAACATCAACTTTCAACCAGAAGTCATCAAAAAAAAAGATAAGGAAGGACACTTCATCCTCATCAAAGGAAAAATCTACCAAGAAGAATTCTCAATTCTGAACATCTATGCTGCAAATGCAAGGGCACATACATTCATAAAAGAAACTTTACTAAATCTCAAAGCACACATTGCACCTCACACAATAACAGTGGGAGACTTCAACATCCCACTCTCATCAATGGACAGATCTTGGAAACACAAACCAAACAGATATACAGTGAAACTAACAGCAGTTATGGACCAAATGGATTTAACAGATATCTATAGAACATTTTATCCTAAATCAAAAGAATATACCTTCTTATCAGTACCTCATGGTACCTTCTCCAAAACTGACCATATAATTGGTCACAAAACAAATCTCAACAGATATAAGAAGATTGAAATATCCCATGCCTCCTATCAGATCACTACGGATTAAGGCTGATCTTCAATGGCAACAAAAACAACAGAACGCCCACATACACATGGAAGCTGAACAACGCTCTACTCAATGATAACTTGGTCAAGGAAGAAATAAAAAAAGAAATCAAAGACTTCCTAGAATTTAATGAAAATGAAAGTACAACATACCCAAACTCATGGGACACAATGAAAGCAGTGTTAAGAGGAAAACTCATAGCTCAAAGTGCCTCCAGTAAGAAACTGGAGAGAGCATACACTAGCAGCTTAACAGCACATCTGAAAGCTCTAGAACAAAAAGAAGCTAATACACCCAAGAGGAGTAGACAGCAGGAAATAATCAAACTCAGGGCTGAAAACAAAGGAGAAACAAAAAGAACTATACAAAGTATCAACAAAACCAAGAGCTGGTTCTTTGAGGAAATCAACAAGATAGATAAACCCTTAGCCAAACTAACCA
>CM052702.1:77841591-77882509 GCA_028551405.1 Uromys caudimaculatus
AAAGAATACACAGGACCCATGACTCAGACCACATATGTGGCAGAGAAGGGCCTTGTTGGCCATCAAGGGGAGGAGAGGCCTTTGGGCCTGAGGTTGGTAGAGGCCCCAGTAAAGAGGAATGTCAAGGTGGGAATATGGGAGTGGGTGGGCGGGTGGGTGGGAGGTGGAATTCCCTCATAGAGGTGGGGGAGGGGGGGGGATAGGGGATTTCCAAAGAGGAGACCTAGAAAGGGGGAAACAATGGAAATGTAAATAAAGTATCAAAAAATGAAAATAAAAATAAAAAACAAAAACATTTAGCTCAAAAAAAAAAAAAAAAGAAACAGAAAAAAAATGGTTTTTAAAAATGAACATGGCTTAAGGAACTTAGGAGACACCAACAGGTAGCCCAATATAAGCATGAGATAACTTCGTAAGGAAAGAAGAGAAGGGAATAGAATATAGGAGGAAGTAATGGCTAAGGCTAGTGGAAAGTAATGATAGAGAGAAGATGAACATTTGTGAAGCTCAAGCTACCGAAGACACATTATAATTTACCTTCTCAAAGACTGAGAGAATCTTCTTAGAAACAGGAGTGCAACAGCTTGGAAGACCCAAGGAACCCTCAATAAGATTGCCAATGGATTTCTAATCCAAAATCTGGTGGGCAGAGGTGAGAGGCTGGAAGAGTCAAAGTTCTAAGGTAAAAAAAGAAACTGTCAAACATAAATTTTATACCCAGCAACCCTGTCCTTCAATTGTATATGATAAAACACTCCTTCATAAGTAGACACTGCAGAAGTGAATTGCCTTTAGCCTTTCCCTAGGTGAAATGCTCAAGAGACAATAGAAGCTTGAAGCTTTCCCATCAATGAGAGCTCGAAAACATAGACCTAAAGATATGGGTCAGAGGTTAAGAGCTCTTCCAAAAGACCTAGGTTCAATTCCTAGTACATAGATAAGGGCTCACAAACATCTATGACTCTAGTTTTAGGGGATCTAATGCTTTCTGGTGCACAACAGCCAGGCACACACATAGTGCACAGATATATATTCAGGTAAATCACACATTCATATAATACCACTTTTTGTAGCAAGGTCAATAAAGATAAGTATATACATGATTTTAAGAGCTAGTCCATTTTCATTTACTATTAACCCAAGATATTAATGATTTTAAAATTTATTCACTTATTTTATCTTTGAGTTGTAAATCCACAGGGTTTTTTCTATGTAGTTTAAGAGACTAAGCCATTTAAAGGAATTATTTGGAGAAGACACTGTGTAGAAATACCATTTTGAAACATATGCAACTGAAACAAGAGTTGTTAAAGGATCATGATTCTCACAAGTTTATATCAGATAGGTATGAATTTCAACTTCAACTTCATGACATTAAGTATAATCTTCACAGCAGTCACAAAGTGAACATGTGTAAAATATGTGCAAACAGAAATGCGAGGTGAATATAAAACTTTTGCTATAATAAGAAACTCAATCAATTACATAAAAAACAGAATACAGGAAAAGGAGGACAAAGACATCCAGGCATACGGGAAAGAACAGGAGTTCCGATCTAAGCAGAAATCATTATAAATCTAACTACGTTCAACTCTACAATCAGTATACTGCACAATAAATAAACATACAACTCAAGCATATGATATCAGATACTTTAGATTCAAGGGTATATTTAAAACAAACTCAGAGAGTGGAAGACTGTATTTGGAATTAATAACATAGCACAGGCATTGTGGCTATGAGCTTATCTGACAAAAATGAAGACTCTAAACCCAAAACATATATAAGATACATAGCAGAACATTATATATTAATAAAAGTGTGTGATTGGCAGGATTGCTCAGCTTCGAAAGGGTTTTCTACACAACTAGCAGCATCAATGTTTATCTGACAACTTTAATTCAATCCTGGAACCCCCTATAAGGGTGAAAGGAGAGATGCAACTCAACAAAGTCGTCCTCTGGCCTTTATATACACATGCTCACAGTCACAAAGGAAACACACACACAACTTTTTTAAAATTCACTTCATGGGCCAAAAAGAAAAAAAAAAAAAAGAAAAGAAAAGAAAAGAAAGAAAAAAAATCACAGTAGTTAAGAGTACTTGCTGCTATTTGAGAGGGCTCAAGATCAGTTCCCAGCAGCTCCACAACTGCCTGTAACTCCGGATCTGATGCCTTTTACTGACTCTTCTGACATACCAGCACTCATGTGTGCAAACATAGCATGCACGCACACACACATACACGGGGGGTGGGAGGGAGGAAGGAAGGGGGAGGAGAGAGAGAGAGAGAGAGAGAGAGAGAGAGAGAGAGAGAGAGAGAGAGAGAAATGAATGGATAAAATTTAAAAATTAAATGTCAACACAATGAAACAGAAAACACTGATACCCCTAGTTATAAACCATCACAACATGTGAGGGGGGATTAAGAAGTATGGTTACCATAAAATATAGACATGTATGAAAGTTTTAAAAATAATAATTGATCAAAAATAACAGAAGAACTGAAGGAAGGAAGAAGCAGTTCTACAGTAAGAGTTAGAAACCCCAACCCCGACTCTCCAAACTGAACAGAACGTGATAGGAAGCTCAGGGGATTCAAGCAGTGGCAAAAGCCAACAGCTCTAATGAGCATTTAGAATGCACCAACCAGCAACAGCAGCATGTGCCTTTCTGTGAAGGAGGACAAGGGGTGTTTTCCAGACTGTCAAAGCCAAAATTTATGTCTCGACAGGAATTATCAGACAATTCTCATACAAAGTATCATATAAACCACATGGGATAAAATTTTAAACAGAAAAAAAACTGTGGCAAACACAAATTTTCAGATATTAAACACACCCAAAGAACTGAATCGAAGGGGGAAAAACACAAAGAGGGGTTTAAAAAAAATCAGAGACAAGTTTGTAAACCCAGATATTAAAAATGTATAGGATTCAGTGAAAGTAGTGACATGACAGACTGAAGGGATATTCTGTAGGTTCAGGAACAAACTAAGAATGCCCATGCTTGTCACTAATGTCACCACAGTGCTAGGCATTCTAGGCAGAGAAATTAGATAAATTAGACAAGGGAAAATGAAAGACATTCAGAATGAGAAGGAAGACATAGCATTATCTGCCTCTCATACCAAGAGGCGATGTGATTGTGTGGGAACCCCATGACGCCACATAAAAGAAAGAAAGAATAACTAGCAAATGACTTCAGCAAAGTACCAGGCTCCCGAAACTCACTGTTGGGTTTTCTCACTTGTAGTGAACAATATGAAAAACTCATGAACATGTGCTGAGAAGATCAAAACATCCAAAGAGCTGAAAGCTTTGTACAATGGACACCTGAAGGCATATATGAATTAAATTAAAGATAGGATACATCCTCTGTCACTAGATCTAATGTTGCTAAGATGTCACTGTGTCCCTCAAAATGACATAGATTCAATACAATCTCTCTCAAAAATCCCAATTTTCAGGATGTAAAACAATCTGAAGAGATTCCAATAGACAATATCAGCAAGTTATATGAACATGACATGGGAGACATGTGATCTTTTCCACAAATGACCCCATAGAAATTAGATCTCCATACACTTGAGAAAGAGCTTAAACCACATCTAAACCCACATACAAATGACCTCACAAGTGATCAAAACCTGAAGCAGAAAACATAGGCAACCAAGAAGATGGATAAGCTGGGGTTGGTAGGAATTGTTTTGTAGTGAGACCCATGAGTTTCCTGGGCCTTCTTCTAGAGCACAGGTGAGGAAGTACTTATAGGAATGTGGGCGGCCCCCAAACGGCGACATCACTGCAAAGTGCTCCCTTCTCCTGAGCTCCTGAATACTGCATCATGGAGTTTCCTAAGAATGCTCATTACTTATTTAGTCACTTCTCTGTTTAATGTGTGGTATAGGTGTATACATGTATGTGGGTACATGTGCACATGGCTGTGCACACACTTGGAGACCTGAAGTTGATATAGGATGTGTTCCTTGATCATGCTACTGCTTATTTATTGAGGCAGGGTTCCTCACTAAACCAGAAGCTTGCTGACTCCAGCTACTTTGCCAGTTTGGCAGAGAGAGCCCTGCCTCTCATTCCAAGTGCTAGGATCAGAGGCAGCTTTCATGCCTTTCAGTTTGGATTCTGGAGATCTGAACTCTGGTCTTCATGCTGCTGCAGCAAGTGCTTTACCCACTGAGCCACCTGGCCAACCCCTTTGAAAATCCTTAAAGTATGCACTAAAAGACATTGTCAGTAAAGTAAAAAGACAAACCACAGAATAGAAGATTTTTTTTTATAAGCCATATATCTGAACAGAAGGAACTAATATGTAAAACATGTAGATAATTTCTAAAATAGATCCAAAATGGTTCAAAAATAGGCAAGATATATAAGTGAATATTTCTCTAGAGAAGACTTACAAAGAGCTGACATCAGCCGGGCAGTGGTGGCGCACGCCTTTAATCCCAGCACTCGGGAGGCAGAGGCAGGTGATTTCTGAGTTCAAGGCTAGCCTGGTCTACAGAGTGAGTTCCAGGACAGCCAGGGCTACACAGAGAAACCCTGTCTAGAAAAAAAAAGAGCTGACATCAGAGAAAAAGATGTTCATCGCTACTAATTGTTAGATATATGTAAATCAAATTTCAATGACCCTCTCCCTCAGCTTGGTAAATATTAAAAGCTTACATATATCGGAAAAATACTTTTGTCCTCTGAGAATGGTTATATAAAGCTCATTATTATGTGGTAGCACACATATTATGTGGTAACATAAATATTCATATATTTATCCAGTTTCATATTAACCACAATAATTGTGATTGTTATTTATTAGTCACCCATCATTCGGGAAGATAGACATTGGCCTCAAACCCTTACAGCATTTTAGCATTAAACATTGACACTCTTTTTATATTCTTGGTAGGGTCTCACTGTGTAGCCTGGACTGGCCTAGAACTTGCTATGTAGACTAGTCTGGCCTCAGACTCACATAGATCTGTCAACCTCTGCTTCCCAAAAGCTGGGATGAAAGGAGTGTGTCACCACACCTGGCCAAGCATTGATGTTCTTCCTTTATCGGTGTTAACTGTTAGCAGCAGCAGCCAGGGACAGTGAGGAAATAAAATAATTTTTCATCATTGATTTTAGAAGAAGGATGTATTGACTGAGTTGCAGGGGCTGTGGTCCATCTCATCAGGAAGGGACTGAGGGAGGAGGCAGGGCAGTTCACATCACAGTAGTCAGAAAACAGGAACAGAAGGTACAAGTTCTGAGCAAGGTGGACCTCCAGCGATATACCATAAGTAATCCGCTTCTCCCAGAATGGTCCCACCTCTATCTTCCAGCACCTCTTGATAATGACATCATACCACTAATTTGTGAAGAGATTAATCCATTCATTAGATCAGAGCCTCCACGATCATGTTATCTCTGGAAAGGCCACCACAGACACCCGGAGGCATGCTTTTTCCTAAATATTTCTTAATTCGGTCAGGTCGATCACAGAAATTCAACCTCGCAGTGAGGGTTCCTCAAGCCCAACTCTTCCTCCCTGCAAGAAAGGCTCTGACTTTCCAATGAATCACAACTGCTGGGAATTCTCTGCTGGGAGAGAAATGTGTTTTGCAGATCTTCACTTTGCTCATTTCAAACACATGGTAATATTTTTCTATAAAATAAGCCTGGCATAGACCTATGCTACATCTGTGAAAATTGTCTGAGTAAAACACACACTCTATTATCTGTCAGTTTCAAAATGATGATCAGAGGCTCAAATATGAAAGCTGAAAATATAAGAGGTATTCTTCTCATCATTGCTGATGTGCTATTGCTGTAAGGCCTCCTCCCTCCTCTCACAGTGCTAAGTGCCCTGAAGCTTCTTCAGAAACGGAGCTCAACTTCTCAGGGAAAAAAAAGAGAGATGGTATGCTAAAGATTCTACAGGAGTGACTGGTTAGAACTTTGTATTTGTAGAGTTAGAATGTCACAATCCAGAGCCAAATTATCTGCTACCTTAACAGCCATTCATTGTCTACCTCTGTGTCTGACCTAATATCTTTTAAGACTATTAGAGAACCCTAGAGAATCATCAGACTATTAGCGTCTACCAATCCCAAGGCTAAGAATATTGTCAGGAGCATCTGAAAGCTGAAACAAATTGTTCCACTTGACTATAATCTATCTACCTGATGCTATCACCAATATATTTGAAAACCAACCTATTTTGGAACTTTAGTTTTCTCTGTAACTAGTTTCATGATATCATTTCCACGGTGGAACATGTTATTGGAAGCTGCTGATATGCCCGTTCCCGGGCCATAACCAGTCATTCAGCTCAAGAATAAGCTGTCTGTCCTTTTGAAGTCAGGGCTGTGCTTTGCTTTCAAAAGAGTGCATTATATCTAAAGGCAAAGCTCTCGGCTAGGTCTCCAAAAGACACAGCACTGAGTCACTGGCCTCACTGGCCACAAATATCTTCCTCAAGTTAGTCCTGGCTATTTGTTTCCACCGACCAGATTCAAAGTTGGCTTCTCCTAGTCCAACATTTCTTTCACCAAAACTCTTTTTTTTTTTTTTTAACCAGAGATGTTAGTTGAAATTTATGCCATCTTACATCTAATTTATATTGGAGACTGCTAGAGTGTGGTAGAATTTGACATTGATTTGTAGGTCATATTTCAAAAGTTATTGATAAGATAACTCTGTGAACTTCTTAAATCTGAAATGTAAATTCTTTTTTTGTTTTTTTTCCAAGACAGGGTTTCTCTGTGTAGCCCTGGCTGTCCTGGAACTCACTCTGTAGACCAGGCTGGCCTCGAACTCAGAAATCCACCTGCCTCTGCCTCCCAAGTGCTGGGATTAAAGGCGTGTGCCACCACTGCCCGGCTGAAATGTAAATTCTAACCATTGAACTCTTCTTGTCAAGGATTCATTTAGTAGCAATGGAATTAGGCCTCTGTCTTTGTATGTCATCAAGTGGGTAGTTTGTAAGCTCAGTGGGGACTCTTGAGAATCTGATAAAAGTGATGATTCATTTTTCCAAAAGTGATGCAAAGGCCTAATTTTTGGTGAGATCTCTGTCTCTTAGTACCACCATTTCTAGTCTCTAGTAAGAATCTCTTGCTTTATTAAGAAATTAAAACAACAAATTTGATCTTGTTCTCTTGGTCCTGCTGAATAATTAACAACTTTAAGGAGTTTCCTATAAGTAAAAATTTTATGTGATTGACTCTATCAACTGTCACAATAATCACAGCGAGGGGCTTGGCGTACACATCCCATAGTGGAGACCTTAGAACAGAACCAGAGAGCAATGCTGTCACTGTCCTCAAGACATTACCTAGCAAATTGAGGGAGGAGGGGCATGCATCTACTGCTTGATACTACATATCAAATGACACTCATTAACTGTGTACATGTCTGTCTTTGACCCATATGTCCAGGATTGAAGATGAACAGAATGGCTTTTGTATAGCCTTTTGCCAGCCCCTTCCTTCCTCCACCACTTTGCCAGCCTTACTTCCATCTTCTACGAGTTCCAAAACAATATATATTTGTCAAATTATGTCAAGTAAAACAAAGGCAACCTTTAGGTTTAAAACAAAATGCTCGTGTGTAAATAAAGACAAGGCTCATGTCTTTTCCTATGGCTTGTTGCACTTAGACAAATGGCATGAGAGAATTGAGAATAGATGGACGTGGATCTGTGGACTTAAGAATTTGGACCTAGGGAGGCTAACCCTCATGAGGCTTCCGGCCTACATGGCTGAGAGGCAGTTTTCTGACCTACTCATATTATGAACTTGATGGCACAGGCTTGTTTCTTCTTCAGTGACAACCATGGTTGTCCTACAACTGATAGGACACTTTCTCACATGACCAGAACAATGCTGAGCCAACACTTACTAAGTGTTCTCTAAGCCAACACTGAAATAACTTAAAATTTTCCCATAGTAACAGAAAAAAGCAGCTGCTGTGGATAATTTAAGTAGATGTGCCAAATTAATAGGAATACAAGCATTAGAAGAGGGACTTGAACTCAGTCTTCTCAGCCATGCTGCTATAGATAAGAGAGAATCCAACAAGAGAGAATTAGAAGTACGTTTTTAATGAGGAATAAAAGATGGCAGGAACAAATCTAGAGCTTATAAGAATTACCTATCTAGTACATGTACACACAGAGACACATGTGCATACAGTGTACGTAAGCTATGGGAAGGCTGATCTGAATGTTAACATCAAAAATTCATGAGCAGAGTCAAAGAATTGTACAAAATAGGCACAGGGATCACACACAAATACTCGCCCATAAATGCACACACATGCACACGCACACACACACATATTCATGCATGCACCCATGCACATGCCTCTCAATCATGCCAAATTCAACCTCACAATCATGACAAATACTCTAAAAGATAATGCTAGCATATCCTAATATTTATGAAATACATTTGAAACTCTCTCAAGGTTTTGTCAACCAAAACCCTTAGACTCTTTCATCCAAACCATCAAATCGAGCAGAAATGTCATGATTCCTAATGTGTTAAGGGACACCTTCTAGAATTCAGATACATGTAAGCTCTTCACCACTGAATCAAAGCCCTGCCTTCCCATGCATCCTACCAGTAAACAAGATCAGCAAACACTGCTCAAGAGCAGACAATAGAGTTCTCTCCTGGCCAATGGTCCTGAAACCCTGGGGTCTGCAAAAGAAGGATGCTGACTGGGTGTGAGAAAACAAAGGAGACATTTTGATTAAGAATACAGATTGTTCTCTGGTTTTGAAGTACTTCTAGATTCTGAAGCACTGCAGAGTTGCCTGCAGTTTGGTCGGTTCCTTCTCTGACTCCATTTCAGGGCTTCTTTTAGCCCTTGGGAAAGGACATAACTCCACACATGCTGTTATAACTCTATAATACATCCCTTATTTCCATAGCCTAAGACTGAGGTCACACACGACTGATTATCCATCTTTAGTCCCCCCCCCACACACACACAGTACCACTGAGTATATCACATTACTATGGAAAGCAGGGGACCACGGAGAAGTTGGAACAAATACACTTGCAAATGCTGGGGTGAAAGCCTGTCCTAATCCTCCTAAACCTCCTTTTAGGGATGATCATAAGGAAAATGATTTCTTAGAGAATGCTAAAGAAAAAAGCAACTCACAAACATTTTAAGATACTTTAAATCCTCTCCATGGAAAGCAGTGAACTTTACTGTGAGTAGGACTCTCTGATGGTCAAAGATGGAAGGAGGTTTAATCACAGGTATTTGTTTCTCTTTCCAGTTCTCAAACAAAATACAGTCAGTAACAATTAATATTTGGAATCTATGCCTTTTCTCAATCATAAAAGTAGTGCTAATGCTCTAGCTCCCCAGAGCACTCTTAAAGCCACGAGGACCAAGCTGGAAGAGCAACCCTTTCTTGGTATGCAGTAAGTGAGTTATTACATGTTAAATTGTAATCAAAATGCTTATTAGAGTCTACCCAAGGCATAACAAGTATTACCAACAGTATGCCTTTTAACCTTCAGTAATTATGTCACTTATAATCAATTGCCTTTTTAATTAGTTCTGTTATTATATCCTATAATTTCTATTACATAATTGTTTATCTTCAATAAATACATTTTAATAAGCAGATGTATTTATGCTCCATGAAATAACAGTGTTAATTAATCTATGTTGAATACTCATTTGGGAACTTCAATTCAAACTCCTGTGAAACATTCTGCAAGCACGAATCACGTGAAGAACAAGAGATGGACAATGTGTTTAGAAAATACATGTTGCCAAGACTCCATTTCACCAGAAGATGGAAAAGGAACTCTTTTTTTATTTCTAAAGTTTATGGTATTTTAGAGAAGAAAGATTCAGTTCCTGAAAAGGTTTCTCCACATTCTTCCAGGCAGGATGAAGCCTGAATGCACAGTCTCACACTTAACTCTCTTTCATTTAATACTTTTGGGCAACCAAACTGAACAAAACTACTGTGTAACAGCATGCAAAGAGGATGGTGTGTCCATAGGAAAGTTTTGGACAGTATCACTTTAATACAAGTAGAGCCCAAACATTATATCTCATTTAAATGAGAAACATTAACCAAAAGCACAGAGCTCAGTTTTCATTTCTCAAAACTATTAGACTGAGATGTCTGGAATGTGAGACAGATAACTCCAAGAGGAGGTTTGCTGGTAACCAGACTGTTTCCTCAGACAGACTTAGGATATTAAAAATTAACTCAAGGAGAATAGAAGTTATTTTTTGACTAAAGGTAAAG
This sequence comes from Uromys caudimaculatus, assembly GCA_028551405.1. NCBI lineage: Eukaryota > Metazoa > Chordata > Mammalia > Rodentia > Muridae > Uromys > Uromys caudimaculatus. The sequence continues at coordinate 77,851,882 of CM052702.1, forward strand.
AAACAACCCAGTATCTAATTTTCAGTTTCCCATCAGACAATCAATTTCCTGCTTTGTGTTGCACTCCGAAGAAATTCAGACCATGACAGGATGAGGAATGTTCTAGACTTGCCAATCCCCTACAAAAGGAAGAAAAAGCAATGTCAGTGATATTCCCTTGGGTAAAATACGTTATTTGGTGTACGTCATGTATGTGCTGATGTTGACCAGTTACATGCAGTTGATAGCAATGTCTGCCTGAGGAAGACCCAGGCTTATCTGAAGGACGAAGGAGACAAAATCAACCTGTCCAGTCCTCAGATAGGAGACCTCAGGAGACCTGAGGGCAGTGAACTGGGCAGAGCAGGTCACAAGTAGATTTTTCAGTTTAGAACCTCACATTTTAATATACGGAGCATCTGAAATGCCCTAGTTCACTGGGCTCTTGCTTGTCAACAGATTCTGAAAACCTCTAGAACTATCAAATAACTTTCAGTGATTTTTGTGAGGTCATGCTAAGGTCAGCATCTAAAAAGACCACCTACTTAGCCAAACTGGCATGACTCTCCCTGATTTTCATTGTCAAAAGGACAAAGGAACTATTTTAATGAAGTAGTTTTCAGTTGTCTTTTGTTTCATGTTTTACACAGGAAAAAGGAAAATGTTTCTTCAGCCCAGGGCGTCTGAACCATATTTCCAAGGGGACAGGCATTTTCAGGACAGTAAGTACTAAAATTATAAATAACTTTCAATAAACTGTAGTCTAACCTTTTTTTTCTTCCTTGGAAACATTTAGCTTTCAGAAGACTTAATTGTTCTTCAAGATAAAAAAGACATTTGCTTCTAAAGTCTATAAGACAATCGGGCATCTGTCAGTTATGAAGCAGTGATGAGATAATGTGGCCCAACACTTCAGCAAGAGCTTCACGGAGCCAATGAATGCAAATGTATTCTAGCTTTCTGTCTCACATCATCTGATTCAAATTGCAAAACTGGACAAGCTCTTACTAGTGTGTGAAGACCACACCAGTCTTTATAAGCCAGTGACATGTCATCACAGGTACAGAGAGAGATCCTGCAATCAGTGGCCAGAAAACAAGCTGCTATCTTGAGGGTTTAGATAGTTCTGGGACAGGTGTTCTCTGTGTCCTTTCCCCTAGTTACCTTTCTTCATAAGCACAGTCCCACTCTCCACAGGAAGAGAAGACGTGAATCAACAGCCTGCACATCACTCAGCATACAGAGCAAATGGGGGGGGGGGGCATTGGATCCTAGTTCCAAACTCCAATGTCTTGTCTGCCTTTCACAGTTCTAGAGGCAGGTAATTGTGAAGAGACAAGTCTCTGGAATTTTGGGGTTCTCATATAATCCTGCTCATGGGAGGAGTATTTTGGGGGGAAATTACACAGGATAAAAGAGAGTAGTAATCAAGACAGAATTAAGTTGTTTCTCTGGAGACTTCATAAATCAAAGGGGGAATACAGTTAGAAGGGACCTTTCTGTCATTCTTCAAGTCCTTTTGGAACGTACTATACAAACACTGGACCACATGCATTACTGGCCATTAATGGAAACTTCCAGGAGTAGAAAACCAAAAAATCAAAATTCAGTCTTCTGTAAGCCAATTGAATTTTCCTTACTTGTAGCATTATGGAAGGATGTTTTTCTAACCATTTTTCTCCAAGTCTGCCCTCATTTGTTATAACTTAAAAAGTGAATATAATATAATAAGAGAATATAACTAATAAGAAGAATCATTTACTATTCTTTAAGGATTTTATTTTATTTTATTTTATTTTTTTCAGTTCCTTCTTTTTATTAACTCATACACAACTACTTGTCTTCTGGTTTGTTGAAGCAGTAGGTTAGACAACACTTGCCACAGTAATGCCTGTCAAAGTGGCATGAAAACTCCAGCACCACATTCATCAGAAGGACACTCTCGACGAAGTCGGCTGATTTTGCCATTTTCATCCACCTTATAGTATTTTAGCACAGCCAACTTAACCTTCTTTCTCTTATGCTTATTCTTCTTGGGAGTGGTGTAAGACTTCTTCCTTTTCTTAGCACCACCACGAAGTCTCAGCACAAGATGAAGGGTAGACTCCTTTAGAATGTTGTAGTCAGACAAAGTATGGCCATCTTCCAGCTGCTTACCAGCAAAGATCAACCTCTGCTGATCAGGAGGAATTCCTTCCTTATCCTGGATCTTGGCCTTTACATTTTCTATAGTGTCCGAGGGTTCAGCCTCGAGCGTGATGGTCTTCCCCGTAAGAGTCTTCACAAATATCTGCATGGTGGTGGCGGCTCCACCAACGATGGCGGATCTGAAGGGATTTTATTTTTAAAAATGCACATGTGTCTGTGTGTTGGGGATGTGCAGGTATCTGTAGATTCCAGAAGTGGCCCCTGGAGCTGGAGTTACAGGCAGTTGTGAGTCACCTGATGTGGGTGCTGGGAACCGAACTCCAGTCCTGTACAGGAGCAGAATGTGTTCTTTTTCTTTTCTTTTTTCTTCCAGAATGTATTCTTGATCACTATGACCAATCCAGCCCCCAAGGGGATTAATCATTTCATACTAAAGCTTAAAACTACAATTTTAGAATCAGGCTGTGGCTTTCATAGGAAGAACAGTCAGAAGTATTCCATATCTACATATGAAATTAAAGGAGCAGACAAACTTAGCTCTTCATAATGTTTAAAAGCAGACAGAAACAGAAAAACAACACAAGGAAGCCAGCATCTCAGGCAATTTTACTGCAGCTTCACTTCTCATAGCTTGGATCACAGATGAGGACTCTTGGCCAGAGAGACTTGGAGAAGAATGTGACACCTACATTCCAAGACCAGTCACTTATGAATGTTTGATGAATGGATGACAAATCACATTACAAAACATGGGACCTGGAAAAGGGCAAAGAGGAAAGTCCCCATTGTTCCCACTGAGAGCCAGCTGACTTGCCCTGAGATCATGGTGTTTTCTCAACACCTGGCTGTGGTGCAGTCTTCACAAAGGTCAACACTGCTTTCTTGCTCTCCTTTCCCTGACTTTCCTTTCTTTTGAAACTTGGGGAGTTCATCTAAGTGTATAACTGTAGAGACCACTGGGCAGATGGCCAACTATTCTCTGGGGAAAGCCAATCTTGATTTTCCTTTTAAATGAATACTGGTGTTATGGTCCTGGGTTGCTTGTAATCAGAGAATATACATTGAATTTGAACTCTCCCAGACATGTCCCAATTTTCACAATATACAATGTGGATCTTTCCAACCTGATATTTTCAAGTCAATATAATTACCCATGTCCTGCTGATAAAATAATACGATTTCAAAGACCATAGTGCACCTCACCTGCATCATTTTGACTTCCCTCAACTACAACAGTGCCTACTTTGTTTGAGAGTGCTAGCATGCATTCCTTTGATTATCATTATTGAGTTATATGTTTAATCTTCAGCTACAGTCATAGCAACTTATTCTGCCTGTAGACAGCCTTAATTTTGCTTGTTTATGTATAGGCTCTATCTAATTGTAGCTCCCACAGACAAGGTATTTTATAATTCTAAGAGGTTTAGAGCTAATCAAAGTTGTTACTTCTCCCTGACTATTCATTTTATAACCAAAAAACTACTAAGAACTTTATCTGCATTTCCCCTATTTAAGCATCACTGGATTGCTCACACGTCCTATACTCCAGGCTAGAACTGGGAAAGCCGAAGTTTAAAGAACTGAGTAGCTTGCCCAAACTCACTCTGATGGAAAACTGGCAGGAGCAGGTTTGAACACAAGCTATGTGATTCCACACTGGGTGCTTGGAGCCATTGGATAATCCTGCCTTCTCCTCAGCAAATCAAGGCCTACTAAATTCTTATTCCAAGAATCATTTCTTAGAAAGAGCCCAGGTCTGGCTCCTGTGACAGGCAGCCAGCTGTTCCAGGATGTGTATAGTCTTCAAACCCCTGGGTCTCCTCACAGAAGCCGAACACTCTGTCAGGAATCCTGTGGAAGTAAATCAGGCTCAGACCCCAGTGACTTGAAGGCCAGGGTGCAAGCTAGGTTCCCAGGACAGCAAAAGGCAAGCACATGGGAAATGATCACCTGAAAATAGGGTCTTGTTTTTGAACAGGAAAATCACTTCAAATCACCTGATCCTACCGAGAGAGCACCTTTATAACTCTATTTAGCCAAATTTACATTCAGGGGGTCCCTACATTTCCCCCTGAGGAAATTATTTTCAACATTTCCTTATAAGTAATTTTCTTCAAGGGAAAAAAATGCAATTAAATAGTCAATGCCTTGAGCTATTATATGAAAAGAATTCATGTTTAAGCAAGAAATGTCTACATTTAGGCTCACGGCTAGCACTGAGACACAACAGAGATGAATGATTACCCAATCATTCATGCTATAACGTGTCTTCTTGCTTAATTGGAGCAATACAACCTAGGATTCACTGGTTTATTTTTCCCCCTTGATTGACGTCATCTTTCATTCTTGAAGCAAGGAACTGGGGAAGAAGTTCTCCAAACAATGTAGTGTTAGTTCTCTTCACTAGTGTACCCCAGGGGTGCCTTGTATGCAACTCTTGGAGCCCTTTCTGCCCTGAAGTCCCTCCTAGGCTACCATTACATTCTTGAATTTAAAGCATTGCCTGAGTAAAATATGTGTGATTCAGGGAAACTCTTGCAACTTTGCAGCAGTTCAAATAGTTTTAGTATAGTAAAATGTGCTGTTTGTTCCTGCCTTCCTTCCTCGTCTCTGTCTCTGTCTGTCTCTTGTCTCTCTGTCTCTCTCTGTCTCTCTCTGTCTCTCTCTGTCTCTCTCTGTCTCTCTCTGTCTCTCTCTGTCTCTCTCTTCTTTCTACAGGAAACACAAAACACTCTGGCATGTTGAGAATCTCAAGTAGCCCCTTACAGAAAGTCTTATTGTGGACAAAGGCTAGAGTAAGAAATATTAACTCTTAGGAATTAGAGGAGGAGGGGGAGGGTGTACTCTCTGTATTAGGGTTCCATGGTACTACTGAGCACATGAAGTATTTGATGCTTGGGGAACTCTGCTGGAGAAAGAGCATTCCTAACTATCAGTCCAGTTGGCCCAGTGTCAGGACTACTGGGCACAGTATGAACCCCATGGAAGGGAAAATTACCTATAAAAATGAATAAACACATAACTTCTGATTTTTCACTTGTGCCCATCAGTGTTCCACAAATCTCTCTTGTATTCCTTCATCTCCATATTTAACACTTCTGCATTTTATCCCAAGGATGGTGTTAGTCATAAGTCCAGGTTCCACAGCAAGTAATTCAGAAACAAAAGCATGGACACTGCTAGAACTCTGATCTGCTTGACACTTTTCACTGACCTGACTCACTGAAATGAGGAAGCAGATGACATCCTACAATGATGTTTCTGTTACTTAGATGCCAATTTTCTTGCTGAATTTGGAAATTGATTCTCCTAATGCCTGCCTCAAAAGCTTACTACAGATTACATAACTTCCATTGACCTGTCTTATGCATTGGTTTTATAGCATCTAGAAAAAAAGGGAATAGCCAAGAAAGAATGTAGTGTTTTATGTGCTTGGATCTCCCTGATGAAGTGCAAAGTAATTGTCAGGCGACACTGTCAGATGTTTCCTAACACTGAGAGGATGAAAGCGGTCATCACCATAGGATCCTCATCTCACTAGTGAGGATGATAAAAATTTGAACGAATTTTTTAAAAAATGTCAGTGGTTCTCAACCCTCCTAATGCTGTGACCCTTTAATACAGTTTATCATGTTGTGGTAACCCCTGAACATAAAATTCTTTTCACTACTTCATAACCATTGTTTTGCTACTGGTATGAATCATAATTATATTAGTTAGGGTTTCGATTGCTGTAAAGAGACACTATGGCCAGGGCAACTCTTATAAAGGACAACATTTAATTGGGGCTGGCTTACAGGTTCAGAGTTTCAGTCCACTACCATCAAGGTGGGAGCATGGCAGCTTCCAGGCAGGCATGGTGTAGGAGGAGCTGAGAGTTCTACGTCTTGTTCTGAAGGCAAATAAGAGAAGAATATATCTTCAAGACAGGAAGCATGAGGGTCCCAAAGCCCATGTTCACAGTGACATTCTTCCTCTAACAAGGCCACACCTCCTCACAGTGCCACTCCCTAGGCCAAGCATATTCAAAGCCCCACAATAATGTAAATGCTTTTGATAAAAGAGGTTTGCCAGCTGGTTCACAGCCCACAGGGTGAGAACTGCTGTTTTATGGATTAGTAAGCATTAGGAGAATTCTAGAAATGACAACGGACAGTGCTGGGCATCAAGAGAGAAGGAAGAAATGTCAGGAAAGGCAGAAATGAAGAAAGGAAGGAAGGAAGGAGAATGGGAAAAGAGGAGGTAGGACAATTTGGGACAATTCAGTGAGGACGTGGGGGGATGGGGTGGAAGAAAGGGAGGAGACGGAAAAGCCGTCAGAAGTATCTGTAGACAGCTAAACATCTCAGCACACAACTCGCCCCATTTAAAATGACTCCGAGGCCCTACAGTATCTTTATAACTTGTGCTGTGCTCTTAAGGACTTTACAAACTTGCTGGGCCATTTATCCACAAACACAGATAAGAAAAGGAAGACAACAGATGTAGGTGGAAATCAATACTTAAAGACCAGTATAGTTTCCATAGAAGTTTGAGTATTTACAAACTAACCCTAACCTTCCTTTAAGATCTTGCTCAGTAAATGTTTATATAGTTTTCTGTTGCATTTTGTCATCATGTTACACATAATGGTTCCTTGTATTTGTGGATATCTTTGGTATTGGTCCACATTATATCACAGGAGCTCATAGGAAGAGTAGTGAGCTACAGAACATCTTCACAAGGAGAGGGAATATCATTTAAAAATAGCAAATATTTCTCTCTCTCTCCCCTCCCTCCCCCATCTCTCTCTCTCTCTCTCTCTCTCTCTCTCTCTCTCTCTCTCTCTCTCTCTCTCTCTCTCTCCCTCTCTCTCTCTCCCTCTCTCTGAAATAAATGGAACCCAAGGCCTTCATATTGTCAGGCAAATATTCTACCACTGAGCTAAATCCTTGGCCCTTAACTTATATTCTCTTGCCCTATGTCAAAAGTCAAAATGCTTAGAGTTGCAGAGATGGCTCCATTGTTAAGAGCACTGGCTGCCCTTCCTAAGGACCTAGGTTCTATTTTCAGCATCCACATAGCACACAACTGTCTATGATTACAGTTCCAGGGACTCTGATCCCCTTTTCCGGCCTCCATAGGCACCTAGCATGCATATAATGCCTGGATATACATGCAGGCAAAACATGCATACCCTTAAAAGTAATAATTTTTAAACTGCATTATATGAATTTCTCCAAAACCTAATAAAATTATCTTTTAGGTTCCTTTCATGTATATTCTCTGCCTGGAAACATTTTCCCAAATGTTTAGCCTTGAAGCCTTATGATTCTCAGTCAAGGGGAGTCTGAAATTGAGATTGACTGGAGACCTGGTGCTAACCACCTTGCCTCATGAAATCCGCATTTTATCAAGATGTTTGTTCATGTTCAACAAGGCAGCCCACAGGTCTCCTTGGGGGCTCTGTTCCTTCATTGTCTTCCAACTAAAGTCACAAATGTACACTAACCTATAAATAAGCAGCAGTATCACATCTCAAATTGATGTAGAAAATATGAATCTTTTGAATTCAGTCTTAGCAATCCAGCCGTCAGTGAGCCATCATAACCTCAGTGTCCACAGCAGATACTAGGACACATATTTCCTCCCTTTTGTTTATTATTTTATTTATTTACATTTCAAATGTTGTCCCCCTTCCCGCTCTCCCCTCCACAAACCCCTCACACAATCCCCATCCCCTTTGCCTCTAAGACAGTGCTTCCCTACCCATCTACCCACTCCCACCTCACCCCTCTAGGTCTAGGGGAAGACCAAGTGCCTCCTCTCCATTGGATGCAAGTTAAAACAAGACTCTGCTACATATGTCGTGGGAGCCAAGGGTCCACCTCCTTTAAAAAATATGTGCAAGGATCCAAAGACACAATCTATGAAAGTGCTTTCTGGACTAATGTTCTGACCTAGCTTTTCATAAATCAGATCTGGAGACTCAAACTTCTTTTTAAAAGCCTAACTCTATATGGAACAAAACCAAAAACCTTTGCTTGGTCACTAGTCTGGATAACCAAAGTCTATCAAGCAATACCATGTCACACACACACACACATACACACACACACACACACATACACACACACACACACACACACACACACACATGCACGCTCAAACATACAGTTTGAATGTTATAGAGGTTATATATTATATTTTATATAATTTACATATTTGATTTTAAAAGAACGTGATAAATCCATTTTCCAGGTTAGGAAACCAAAGATGATTAACGTCAAGAGATTTTTTTTTTTTTTTTTTTTGAATTTTCAATATCACCTCTTGTGGTGGTTTAAATATGCTTGGCCCAAGGAGTAGCAGTATTTGGAGGTGTGGCCCTGTTAGAATGGGTGTGGCCTTGTTGAAAGAAGTGTATCACTATGGGCATGGGCTTTAAGACCCTCATCCTAGCTGCCTGGATGCCTAGTGGCCTTCAGATGAAGATGTAGAACTCTCAGCTTCTCCTGCCTAGAAGCTGCCATGCTCCTAGCCTTGATGACAATGGACTGAACCTCTGAACCTGTAAGCCAGCCCCAATTAAATGTTGTCCTTTATGAGTTGCCTTGGTCATGGTGTCTCTTTACAGCAATGTAAATCCTAACTGCAACACCTTTCTAGAAGGATATTGAGTCACACTTTAATCCTTTCTAATTAATAAGTGAATACAAGGATTAAGCTAATTTTCCTAAATCATGTTTTTCCTGGAAATGACATTGTGTCACTTGTTGATTGACTTTCAATTCAGAGACATAAATTATTACTGCACTGATCTTCCTGTGAAAATATAAAGTGAAAGGAACCTCATTACTCGCCAAGTTACAATTGAATAATATGTTTACCACTGGTAGTGCCTGGGGTACGTTAAAGAGTATATAAGAACAGATTTTAATTTCTTTTTATCTAGCACAAACATTTTAATGGTGTATGATGTTTGAGGTACTATCCCTGGAACTCCATTTCCCTAGAGCTGAAGAAACTGGCTCATTATTTAAAAGTTAACATCAATACAAGACACAGCGGAGTAGGTGGGTCTTGTATGTCTTTATCAGTTCAGGCAGCTTCTCAGTCAGTGTTTTGAAGAACGGCTCATTGCAACCATGTCCTAGTGATACCTTGTTAGAGAGTCTGTCAGCATCAAGTGTACCAAAACAACAAACACACAGACACACACACTCCCACTTTATACTGGCCAGGGGGACAAACGTATGTACTAGTAAATTTGTTTTAAAAATAAAATGCAAATAAACAAAGCAAACCAAGAAGTTTTTGAAATTATAAAAAAGTCTTCTTTGCACATTTTGAAAATTATATCTTGAAAGCTGAGGGTTTTGTTGTTATTTTGGTTGTGAATTCTTTCTGCTTAAGAATAGAGCAGTAAATTTGGCTAACTGTCTCGGAAAGGAGAATTCCTGGCAGCACATCATTATGACTGCATAATCAGTTTACCCTACCCATTCTCTAGATTACAAAGACTTTTTTTTTGTTTGGTTGGTTTTTTCAAGACAGGGTTTCTCTGTATAGCTCTGGCTGTCCTGGAACTCACTCTATAGACCAGGCTGGCCTTGAACTCAGAAATCTGCCTGTCTCTGCCTCCCGAGTGCTGGGATTAAAGGCGTGTGCCACCACTGCCTGGCTCAACGACATTTATTTTTAAAAACAAATCTATGCTTCATTTGGTGAGAGACAGTAATACTTCCTGAAAAACTATCAGTTTAGGGATTAACCTCTGAGCAAGTGATGTTCGGTGACTCAACTTGGACATAATTCAGGAACCTCAGTTTGGGCTTATAGCTAGCAACTGAGCACCTACCTAGGACATGTGAGACCCCAAGTTCAATTCTCAGTACAATCAAGGCAAATCATTGGAGAGACATATAATATACTCATTCATTTATGCTGTCCAAAACTGGGGCTAGGTTTGTATTAAATAATCTGCTTATTTAACAAACTTGTTCTTGTGATTATACTGCATCTGGTTCTAAGCCCATTTTTGAAACAATTGTGTCCATTCCTATGTTTCTACTTCCAAACAGCAACTAACAAATATGTGTAGCTAGATTTCTCAACCTCTGACCCCACATTCATTTCATCTTCTCTTCTGCACAGGGCTCCGGCAGCAGGGATCAGTCCCTCCTCTTTGTCCACAGCCTGCCTTCCATGCCTTGGGTCCTCATGAACTCTTGTTTCTCTACCTCGCTTCCTACCTGGGAAATTCCTTTATCTCTTCTTAGGCCAAAAGTAAATATTGCCCTCTCTATAAACCCTGCTCTGATCTCTCTGGACTTCCAGGGGTAAATAATCACTTCCTTTTCTGTGATATTCAATATGGTAGCCCTTATCACTTTCAATCTTTGAAAAAACAATTACCTGTAAATCTATCTCCTTTACTAGACTATGGGACCCTTGAAGCCAAAGATATCTTCTTAATCATTTTCATTTCCATAGCATAGCAAAATCTTTAGTGCACGGTAGGAGAACAACAAATATTTGTCAAATTCATTAGTCCTGATTTCTACCACATGTCAGCATAGTAGATAAAGCCTAAGCCATGAGGTCATGGGCTTGGCTTCCATACTCCTAGCCACCTTGTAGCATTGCATGCACAGAAAAAAAATAATGCCAATATGTTTGACATACTACATTAATTTTTTTCCCTTGAGAATCATAGTAGTAGTCCAAATCTGACATAAGAGGACCTAGGGGGTGATACATACATATCTGTTCATACACTCAAAAAGAAATACATAGTGAGGGAATAAATCAGTAAGTTTTAAAAGCCTACAAAGAAATCTCCAAGTCAGGACTATATTGTGTACACTATAAAAAGTATCTTAGGAAGAACTAACATTAATCTTAAGCAAACTCAGAACATAGTTACGTCGAATACATCCTGACTTGTTTTGTAGTCTATAATAGTAAACTGATACCAAAGGCCAATTTAAACATTCCAAGAAGACAATGATACAGAACTCTGGAAGCCGGACAAAATTTACTAACTAAATAGTAGGATACCTAGCCCTATACATACAAGAAGAGAAACACATTGTACCCTAATGGGGTCTTTTCAGAGTCATAATATTCCAAAGTCAATGGATGCAACATTTAATAAGACCAGTGGAGAAAAAAACCTATGTGATCACTCAGTAGACATACCAAAAGTATTTGAAAGAATTTATTGCCAGTTCAAATAAATACCCAGAAAACCTGGAAGGGAAAAGAACATTTTAAATCAGAAAAGGGAACATATAAAACCCACAGCTAAAGTCACTAATGACAAAAAAATTTAACCAGGTCACTCTTAGCTTCAGAAAAAAAGCCTAAATAATTTCCTCTACATAATTCCATTCAACACAATACAGAATATGGTATGATAAATCAAGAACAAGAATTTAGAGGTGTTGGGCAAAGTAGTAGTAGAAGTGTTTCTAACTCACTGTGAGCATTAGTTTACACAATTATGGGTTGAGAACTACAATCACAAAACACTTTATATCTCAATTGATTGTAATTAGCTTGTTGTTGAATTGAGAGGGCAACAACCAAAGAACTCATTGGATGATTCAGTTGGAACTTACAACAGAAGTCAGGATACAGCACTAAGGAAAGCTAATGCCACAGGTTTACAGCCTGTGCCCTGGAGCAGCTGATCTCACTCACACACCATTGATATGTCTTCCCCTAAAACTTTCTAAGACAATATTTAAATCATATTTTCTCCTGTATGTAATTTTTGAGTCATTTCTCTATCACCCTCAAAGCTTAATTTATGTTGCATATTGAGGTAGCATGGATTTCTTAACTGTTATGAGAATTTAAAGAAGCAAGCTTATAAAAGCTAGTCATTGAAATGGAGAGGAAAGAAGCACATTGTGTATGATGAACAAATTATGGGTAGGTAAGAAAACTACCATTAGTTCATGACCTAAAACTTTTGCTAGCCTTGCATTATCTCATTTCTGGACCATAGGAGTATTACAAGGAATGAATGCTCGTTTGTGTCACTGTTGCCATCCATACAAGAAAAGAGGTCATTCCCCAAGTCCTACAGCTAACATCCAGTAGAGACAATTAGGATGCTAATGCAAAGTTCTTATGTGAAGGATATATGGGAGTGGTCAACCCATGTATTCAATTGTTTTTTAATGCTCGAGTGACAAAATAACAAGGAGAATTCTGCTAGGCACAAAGAGGTAGCTTAACTGGCAACATATGTTTAAATACTAAATCTGGGTACCAATTGTCTTTAGCCAGTTATTGTTAGTATTCTACCGAAGTGTGTAGATGAAGCACATTTAAGGTACCATCTCCTAATCACCCTTCTGAGCGAGCTTCTGGTCATTCTCTAGGTCTATCTAAGGACAAATTTCAAACTAGGACGTTAACGCTGTCTGGCTTTGAAGAGCACTTAAGCTTATAAAGAAATAAATTGGTACATTGCAGTGTCAGGTTAAATAGATGATTTACTGACACTTCTTCAGGCCTACTTGAGGTTATTTTTTGTGGCATGTATCCAAATGGAATAGCATCAAGGATTTTACACAGGATATTCTACACTACTGCAATATCTGGCATGAAGTATATTATAGACTATAACCTTTTCCTTTCAAGTGAGGACTGGTCATCATTTAAGCTAAAACTTGACCAGCATCTGAAGATTTGAAGAGGCAGACTTGCACCAAGCAATTTACATGATATAGGCAAGGAATCTGCCAATGACTCTGCATTGTGCTTCTCGGAGAAAATACAGAAGACCAGATAGCTGCTAATGTATAAAGAATAGAATAAAGAATTTTGCTACACCAGAAAGAGAAGTATGAGGAGATACTTGTTTCCATGTATTTGTGTGTATGATGTGTATGTGTGTGTGTGTGTGTGTGTGTGTGTGTGTGTCTGTGTCTGTGTCTACGTCTGTATCTGTCTGTCTGGGAGTGTATGTGTCTGTCAGTCTGTATTTCATTACACATTGCTTGGGTAATTATGCTTGCTCAGCTTGATGTGCCAACTACACTGAGCGCCACAATGTTCCCAGAGAATTCAAAAGCATCACTTGAATGGCAGGCTTGTGGTTCTGCAAGTTCTGGTCAACCCAAAGTCTCCTGTTCTTCATTTCCCAAGACACTTGAGAGTTTAGATTTTGGAAGACCCTGGATGTTTACATGTCCAATTTACACTGTCAGGAAAAAAAAATGTGTGCTGCCATAGTCAGTAACACAACCACACACACATACACACACACACACACACACACACACACACACACACACACACACACACACACACATATACAGAGTCAAAACTTGCTCTTTCTCATCTTCTCTTCAACCTAAGTGGTCCCAGTTCCTATAAGACTTCTTTTTATTCTTTTTTACAAATCATTTAATCCATTAATCTTTTTGCCTTTTCCTTCAGTTGCACATTCTTTCTCAAGTTACAAGGTTCAAAATGGGACATGAGATTCTAAATAAAGACCTAACCACCAAGGCCAGCAGGCCTATGTATAGATAGAGTTGAAAGCTGCCAGCCTAGTTTGATTTGAGATACAGAATTGTTCCAGCTCTCCTCTTCTGCAGCATTGCTCACTCACCCAAAAATAGCTGCCCTATCTTGCCTGCCAGCCTGATTTTCCATCCCAACACTGCAGGGCCTTGAGAAAGGGGGTAAATGAAACCCAACTAATAATTCTAAAGAAAGTAGAGTTGGCTGGATGCTACTTATATTATTTTCTTTGAATTCTACAAGTATGGTAGCATAAAGAGGGCAACTGGTATTCTGTACACAGACACAGCTATATAGTCAATAGATGGAGATTTAAGCTCTGCATCCAAGCCAGGAAGTTTGTATGCTTGTAATTTTAGCATTTGGGAGGTAAAGGTGGAAGGATTGGTTCAAAGTCATCTTTGTCTACATAAGTTCAAAACCACCCTGGGATTCAGGAAACCTGACTGAACTAACAATTAAAAATAAAAATAATAATGATAATAATAACAAAACATCATTTACTAGTTATAAGGTCTTAGCTCATTTGTTTAGCTTCTCAAAGACTGGAGGACCCTAAGCTAAGAGTCTATTTCAACGTCTGTCATTTGCCAAAACAGTGCTCAGCATGTGTATCATTCTTCTTTTCCGAATGAGAAAACTGAGAGTCAAAGAACTTCAACAGTTTAGCTCAGGGTACAAAACTGAGAAGCAACAGACACTCCTGACCCTCATTCTGCCTTCAGAGCTTACATGCTTTACAATGCTGTTTGCAAAAAGTAGCTCATAAGTTGTTAGCTGTCCAGGAGAAGGAATATAAAAATTTCATCTACCACAACTTGAAAGTATCCAGATAGGAAGCTAAAAATGCTGCTTTCAGCAATGTAAGGAAAAAAGTCAGTCAGCCATATGGGTACAGAGAACGAAGAACAAGTCAACATGGCTGGAAAGGAAGGGGATAGCAGAAAGGTCTCTGGGAAGCTCACTGACCTGTGCCACTGTCCACAGACATTACATATCGAGAATAGGTCAGAACAATGTTAAAAGCAGAAGCCATCTAAGCTGTGACAGCACAGAACTCAGTTCATATTCTGATCTAGCTCTCCTTTTGGGAGTATTTCATTTATTGAGACTGGTAAAGAGAACTGCGATGCTGCAAGTTAAGGTAGACCAGGGGTAATGAGCAAATGAATGGAAGTTTGAAGGTGACCCCCTTTCTTCACTTTCCTAGAGTTTGTCCAGTCTGTTCCTGGACTTGATATCTGTTTTGTTTTGAATCATCAGACAAAATGTGGTGGCAAAGCTGATTATCTCAGACACTGCCTCCTGCACTTGTAGCATGATAACTGTGTGTAACTTCATTCTCTGTGCCTGAGTTTCATTACCCATGCAGTGAGGATAACAAGAGTAGCTACCACAGAGCTAGGCCTGAGAATGTAACTCAGTTGATATGGCTCTTGCTACCATGTGTGAAGCCATCAATTTGATCTTCAGCACCAAATAAAACCAAATGTTGTGACTCACAGCTGTAACACCAGCACTGGGAAAGCAGCAGCAGCAGGTTTAGGAGTTCAAGGCTTTCTTCTAGTAGGTCAAAGACAATCTGAGTCCATAAATCCATGGACACATAGGGCTCAATAAAGACTCACTGAGTTCAACTACACAAGTAACCGGCACACAACAGATCTTAGCTGCTGCAAGCCATCACATTTAATCTTTACAGCCAGTGGAGAACTGACATTTAGGTTGTATGGTGGCTTGTTCAAGCTTTCTCCTGCCAGTAAACAGAGAGATTATAACCGAAATGGAGACTGTATGGCTCTGAGTCTAGTGTTCTTCCTCACCAAGACGTTTCTATTGCAGAAAAGGGGTGGTAGATAGAGCAAAGCTCAGGCTGCAATCAAATGTTCCTCCCAGACCATCTGGTATTTCACTCTTGCTTCCTAGGCATGACTGCTTGGATGCCACCTGCATGCATCCTAATGCTGTCAATGTGACCAAAAGGACAAGAAAGCAAATTGTCAACCTACTTGTTTGGTACTTGTTTGGAAGAGGCCTTGACAGAGAATGCAAAAGGAAGACCAATGCACAGCGCCCTATTTTTCTTCCTAAACACCACTGGGCAAAGTACTGGACCTGAAGCTGTGAGAAGCTTTGATTCACACTGAGTGGGTAGAGATGTTAGCAGGCGCTCTTCATCCTCACCACTGAACAGGAGCCAGAGCAGAAGACTGGGTTATGTCTAAGACAATGGAGGATCCCCTTCAGATGGATCAATTTTCAATCTTCAGCTGGTTTATTGTGTAGCTGTGGAAATAGCTGAGGAAGCAAAGAGATGAATAAAAGGAAGTGGGAGAGCTGTAACAAGGGTACTTATGAACTAGCATATTTGTGAAAGAATGTCTTTCAAATTATAAGGTAGTTTAAAACATTTTTTCTCAACCCTTGCTCCTCATTACTAAGGAACTTAGCACTTAACTGTGTGTGTGTGTGTGTGTGTGTGTGTGTGTGTGTGTGTGTGTGTGTGTGTTATAAGTGTGTGAATGTGTGTGAATTTGTATATGTATGCTATATACAGTGTATGTATATCTACATGTGTATATGTATATGTGTATATGTGTGTATGTACATACATTTGCATGTGTTGGGTGGACCTAAACACATACAAAGAAGCGTGTCTACTGCTCACATTGATAGAGATACCCATGACCACAATTCCCTGGAGGTTCCAGGAGCCACATTGAATTGTCCCATGTAACATTTGGAGTTTTATTCTGGCAAACAGCATCAGGGTTCAGGAGATACCAATTTTAAACATGAAACATCACCATTTCCATAGGTAAAAACTTATTGTCGTCAGCTCTGTCATGAGGTTCAGTTGCATATGTTGCAGAGATAATGGAGACAAATCTTGGAGGAAGATCCATCTGACAAAAGTGCAGGAGGGTTTCCCAAGAGACAAAGGCAAGTGAAAGTTTTGAGTAGTTTTGTTGCAGGGGACCATAGATCGTGCATACAAAATCTGCAGGATCAGGACTAGAAAAAAGGCCTGAGAAGCCCTCAGAGAAAGAGTATCCCAACTGAAGGACTTAAAAACATCCTTAGAATTAATATGAATGTTTCCTTATCATTGAGGGGGTCCCCAAAGCAATCATCACAGCCTTCATCCACCTCAAATGAAGCTCTTTAGGGGAAATGTGGAAAGAACTGAGCAGAAATGGATCATTTTGATATGAGGTGCTTGACTTTCTAAAACATAGACAGAAAATCTCTAACAGAGAGGAGAAACCAGGGTGGGCGAGTCAGGCACATTTCTGTGATCCAGAGCAGTTGGTCAAATATGTTAGTTGTTGTTTTCTCTAGCACTTCAGTACGCCCATAGAGCAGAAGACTGTGTCCCTCACCTGTGTGGCATGAGGCTTCATTAAACAGGAAGGGAGAGGTGACCAGCAGAGTTTTAGGTGAGAGTTCTGTTTTTCTGACGGGTTGCTTTTTCACATAAGTTATATCAAACCTGATTATTGTTAAGAGTTAGCTCGATAAAGTAAGTGCACCTGGCTAAAAATCAGCCTTTGTGGGCTTGAGAGATGGCTCAGTGTTTAGCAGCACTTACTGTTCTTGAGAAGGACCCAGGTTCAATTCTCAGTACTTACACTGTGGCTCACAAGCACTCCCAACTCCAGTTCCAGGGGATCTGACACCCTCTTCTGATCTCTAGCCGTACCAGGAACATATGTGGTACACAGACATACATGTAAGCCAAACACTCATATACATAAAATAAATCTTTTTGTTTTTAAAGTCAGCCCCTGAGATGAAGGGGCAAGTAATGGCCCTGCCTCAGACATGCAGGAGGCTCTGATTTAAGCAGCCCAGTTAGGAAGACATCAGCCCTTCATTGACACTTCTTCACTGACAAACCCAAAAAGTGAACGCAACCCCTGGGTCGGCTCTTCTGCAAAATCTCAGCCCAGCTCTGGAGGATTCTCCATGAGAGGTTCTTGCTTAGAGCCGAGACTAATGTGGGGAGAACACAGTGGCCAAGTGCTGAGCCCAGGCGCTCATCCTCAGCAATGAGTGGTAGAGAGTGAGTGTTACAGACACCATCCCAGGAAATCTGGCATTTCTAGCTCCCATGGAGTCCTCTGAAGTGACAGTTCTTCACTTTTGTGATCATCTCCTACCCTGAAAATAAAGCTAACCAAGTTGGGGTTTTGCCTTGAGGCCATGGACCACGAATCTCAGCCATTATCAACACAAGACTGGTGACTGATAGCCACAGGCATAAGCAGGGCTTGGGACATCCTCTGTCTAACAAGCCTGGGACGCCACAGGCCTAAGCCCCAAACCTCCAAATCTGTCTGGCTTTCACTGAGCCTTGAAATAATGGATTTAAAGGACTATAAATTATCTTCCTCAAACTGGAAGCTACACAAAGCAATTCATAGATGAGGCTGTCAGAGGAAACTTCCAGCAAAACATAGGGGCAGAAATATATGATCCCAAGGAAACTGGTTTCTCCATTTGGAGAAGCACTGAATTTTATTCTAGCTTTTTCAGAGATGCTTGAGAACAAGAGCAATATCTTAAATATCTTTATAACACCATACCTGTGACAATGGCCAGACAGTTCCTAAAACCCAGCATGTGTTTGTTGAATGGCAGATGCACGAGTATCTTTATAGCATGACTTTATAGAGCAATGAAAATATGCCCTGTCTCAACATTCAAAGCATCACATTCCTTTTCCACAGTTCCAAAGAGCCCTGACTCCAAGGAAGAGATGTGATATATGCTTCTTACTGCCCAGCCTTAGAGTCAAATTTGGTACCAAGTATATTGAGTGTGAAGAAGATTGCACACACAGAAAAATAGATGCCACTTGCCAAGACACTGTATATGATCAAAAGCTACTATCTATGTCTATCTAACTTCATTTCAATTGTGTCCACATGCTTATAAGTTTTGCTTGAAGAAGGGTGTGCTCTAAGGTTGAGCAAGGTCCTAAACTGAACAACTCTTTGTAACACAAGCCCCAGAGATTTTTAGAAGCCTTATAAGAAGCAGTAGATTGGCTCCTGGTCTCCATTAACTCTTAGTTTAGGGTCTGAGATTTCTGAATACCTTGAAAAAGCATTAAGGATTGAGAAGAGCAGCGTAATGAGGCAAAGGGGGCGCGGAGCAGATGAGCCGTAGGAAAACCACACAATAAGAAGAAGGCATTGCACTCAGGTCAGGGAAGGTAAGATAAGTTCAGAGTAACATTAGGGGGAAAACTATTAAAGCAAAGAGCCTGCAGAATGAATAAGCAGTTTGGAGATTAACATTTTTGTAGTTAAGAAAGTTCAGGCATGCAAGCCAAGTCCAGATAAGAGACTGCCAAGAAAGGCAATACCAATAAGAGCAAGAAGAAAGGGGCATATTATTTTACTTTTCCTCTCTCTCTGAGACTTTTGTAGACTTTTAAAATACATACTGGAGAAAAGTTATTTTTTTTAATTTTATAAATGTGGAAAGCCATAGCACCTATCAGCAGTATCTGATGGCTTTAACATTAAAAAGGCCCATGATAGAAATTTTTGAAGACTAGAGTTAAGTGTCTGCTAAGCTTGGCTATAGATTTTAAAGGGACCAAAAAGAGGAGGAGAAAGAAGAAGAAAATGAAGAAGAGGAGGAGGAAAAGAGGAGAAGGAAGAAGAAGAGGAGGAAGAGGAAGAGCAGAGCACTTCAGCCTAAAGCTGAAGTACTTATGCAACAATAATGTAATTAACAATATAAAGATCTCCCTTTAGCACACACTTTCAGAATATTTTCTTAGTTAATCCCTTCTGTTAGTTAGAGAAACAAACAGTGCTATAATTTGGATACCAAACATTGCTCAAAGGCCAGTGTATAAAAATATTGTTCCTTCACTGATAGTTTTCAGGGGTAGTAAAATCTTTAAGAAATGGAGCTTAGTGAAAGAATTTTGGGTCATTGGGGGGTATCTTAGAACCCCCACTTTCTTCTCTCTTTCTTTCATTACCAGGATTGAGACAATCAGTTTTCTTTTGCCATACTCTTCCACTATTATTTGCTACCTTGCCATGGGCCCAGAATAACAGGGCCAATCAACTATGGGCTAAACGACTCCAAACTATGAGCCAACAATATTTTTTCTTTTTCTTTTTTTGTTTGTTTGTTTGTTTGTTTATGTCAGAGATTAAACCCAAGGTCTTGTGTGTGCTACACAACCACTCTATCATCGAGCCATAACTAATGAGCTGGAATGAAATCTTTCCTCCCTTTGAGTTGAGTATCTCAGGTTCTTGTTACATGAGCAGAAATAAGATGAACAGAGAGAGATGGGCCGTAGAGAGAACAATGAGTTGGAAAAGCAGTTGGAGATGCCATTTGGTTACAAAGCAGACTGTAAACACCCTCCCCTGTGATCCTTATAATGTGGCTTATAAGCTGTGTTCCTCACTTTGGTTCTTCACTCCTAAGGATAGGTTGCTGTGTAGTCAAATATTCGGGTATACAAGGCAGATTGAGACTACATTTCCTCAAACCATGTGGCTCTGCTTACCTACCATCTTCTAGATGTATGACAGAACTCAATAGCAGAAGCACCCAAGGTCCTCAACCCAGAGGTGGGCTGGTAAGTACTTAGTAATCTTTGACTGAGGAGAAGAGAGATGAAGATAGAGGGGGGAATAAAGGAAGACAATTTACAGACTTGCACTCTTTTTTTTTTTTTTTTTTTTTTTGTTTTTCGAGACAGGGTTTCTCTGTGTAGCCCTGGCTGTCCTGGAACTCACTCTGTAGACCAGGCTGGCCTCAAACTCAGAAATCCGCCTGCCTCTGCCTCCCAAGTGCTGGGATTAAAGGCATGCGCCACCCCTGCCCGGCCAGACTTGCACTCTTATACATTGCTTTTAGAAAAATAAAGTTGTACAGAGTGTGGGGTCCTAGATAATGAAAACACATGATTACCATATGATTCAGAAATGCCACAGATGAGGATGTGTACAAAATCATTTAAAAGAAGAGATTTTGAGCACAAATGTTCTTGGCATCATTTGTTATAACTCAAAGTAGAAATCATTAAATGTCCACAGGAAAAATAATGCATGAACAAAATACTATCTACATAAGTGTAATTCTATTCAATCCTCTAAAAACCTGAAGCTGTGCAGCATACTACATCACACAAGAACTTCAAAGATGTTATGTTGAAGTTCCAAAAATACAAACATTATGTGAGCCCACATCTATGAGGTACCTAGATCAGATTAAAAGGTGGAAAGTTCTGGAAATAGATGGTGGTGGTGTGGACAGGATGCGAATATATTTCATACAAATAGCACTGTGCATCTAAAATTGTCAAAACTTTAAACTTCATGTTATGTACACTTAAGTACAATAAAAACTATTCACAAGAGTATCAAAGTATTCTTATTACTCTGTCTCATTTCTCTCATCTGGGAAAGTTAAATTCATGTTCTTATTTTAATGTTGACCCTGCCAGAAACTGCCGGGAAATACATTTTGTGTTCCAAGCAATTCTCTCATGGTTCCAGAAGGAAATGGAAGATCAGCAGCTAGTCAGGACAGCCCTCAAGTCCTCTTCAAAAGACCCCACGCCCTGACAGCCACCAAGTATCAGGCATGCCATGAACACAGACACCAAGAGCAGCCCACTCTGGGATGGGCAACTTTTGTTTTAAAGCTGTTGCCACCACTGTGGCCATTCACCAACTCAGGGTGCTTTCAGAATCAAGGATGAATCCTTCAGATCTCCAAAGTGCTACCAAAAGCAGTCGGACATTGTGGACTGGGAAATTTGAAATTCTGCTGCTACATGGTCCTGGACTAAACTTAAGCAGGAACCCAACTGAACCAAAAAGATGTTCCGCCACAGCTGTAAGAAGAAAAGTAAAGCTGAGGCGGAGCGTCCAGACCACTTTCATATTGATTAATTGCCTTTTGAGTATAAAATTCAGCTCAGTTTGTCCATAGCCAAAGAATAATAAAACCAGGAGACACCAGAAAGGAAAAAGAAACTAGACAGACCATTGTATTCCACCCCACCATTTTGGAAATAGGACAGCTGAGAGTCATACTTTAAATTTTCTGCTTAAAGACATAGAGCAGAGAATACCCAGAATCCTAGTCTTTGAAGCTTCTAGCTAGTTCATTCCACATTCTACAACACTAGCTAAATACCTACTCACAAGAAAGATTAATATTGAAAAAAATATGAATCATGTTGAAAAACAAAGGGAGAGTGTAACTGCTTCATTTATTTTGTTGATTATTTGAAAACATTAAGCTAAACATTTAATGCAAAGCATTTTAAAATTTTTTAATTAAAATATAATTACAGACCTTTCTGTCTTTCCTTCCCTCCCCCAGCCTTTCCCATGCAGCCTCTTCCTTTACTCACTTAAATCAAGTCTCTATTTCTTTAATTGTCGGAGTGTGTGTGTGTGTGTGTGTGTGTGTGTGTGTGTGTGTGTGTGTGTGTGTGAATACAACCTGCTCAGTCTGTAATGTTGCTGTGTAGGTAGAATTTCAGGGCTGATCACATGGTGTTGGATAAGCAGTCTGGCTGCTTTTCTCAGGTCAAAACTATTTCTCCTGCTCTCGGTATTCATTAGTCACCTGTAGTTCTTTGTCTAGTGTCAAGGCCCCTTGGAAGTTTTCCCCCATCTGCGTTAGTGTATCTATTACTGTCCTTTTTTTTTTTTTAGGTATTGTTTAGGAAGTCATGCTCATGGGACTTCATGGATATAGCTTTTCTGACATTTTTAGGAGATGAAATCTCACAGTAAACTTCCTGGTCCTTTGGCGTTTACCATCTTTCCATCTCCTCTTCCACCACAATCCCTAAGTCTTAGCTGGAGGAGTTATGTTGTAAATGCATCAGGTGGACCAGATAGCACATGGTCAATTGTTCTCTGTATTTTAATAGGTTGCGCTTTTCTGTAATGGTCTTTGTTTGTTGCAAGAAGACGTATCTTTGATGAGGGGCAAAGCCTATGCTTGCCTGTGGGTATAACGATAAATGTTTAGAATGTAATTAGAGTTTGTGCTGGTTCAGTAGAGTGGACATTGTAAGTTCTCCTCCAATAGCCATGATTTGACGAGTCCTGGGAGGCAGCTGGATTTCCAGTACCAGACATGACTTCCCTCTTAGTGAGTGGGCCCTAAATCCAACTTAAAAAACTATTGGCTACTGCCAATATTGTACCCTTAGGGATAGAGTGCCATGTGATACAAACCATTTTGAAGTTTTAGAACATCATGCCACAAAAAAAACAAAAAAGCAAAAAACTAACACTGTCTATGGTCTCTGCATATTGTTTTCCTCTTGCTTTAAAAAACAAATTCTAAAGTCTTAGAAGCTGGGCAATAGTTTTTTACACTCTGGGAAATTCTGATTTTTAAAATGTTTATAGCACATGTGACAAACATTACATAAATTGTTATAAGGCATATTTCCATATCATAATAAAGCTAATGTATAAATCAAAGGCTATATGATCTCTGGCTTCCTTCATTATACCGCACCAAAGTCTTAGTCTTTCAAATAATATGGTTCTTGACCCTGAACTTACTTCTAACTACAACACGACCACAGACTAGATGAATAGTAATGGAGGAAAGATGGTCTGCTTGAAACTTTCTCTAGAAAGCGTTCTATACTGTCCTCTGCCTCTCGGCCCTTTGCCCCCCACACTGCCCTCCCACAGGGTGAAGGTTTGCACTCCAGCGTCGAGCTCTCCACTTCTGTCTCCTTTTCTTTCCACTCTGCAAACAAGTTTACAAAGAATCTTTTAATCGTCCGAAGACCCTCACAACCATCCAGTCCCCTTGTCTATGGGCTTGCTGCCAAGCCACTGTTACATCGCTGCCCATCTTGTTCTGTTCTAATTTCTTCTGTGGCATGAGTCAGAGCTTCCCATGCAAACTGCCTTCAACCTGAACAAGCAACAACTGAACCAAAAACACACAAATATGTGTCTATTTTGGCCATCATCTGGCTCCTTCTCGTTCTTTGGCTCATTTGGGCTTCACCTGTGTCTAGCTTGTTCTCTCAGCAACCTGTAAATCTGTCCCAATAAAAACTGCCTTTGAACTCCACCAACGGAATTGCGATGAACTCAACTCCAGTGCACTGACTCTCAGCTGGCTGACTCAACACAACTGACTGACTAGAACTCAGAGATCTTCATGCTCTTTAATGCTGGGATTAAAGATGGGTACCACCACACCTGGGCCTAAGCTTTTCTTTACCTGAAATTTGGTCTATACCAGGCTGACCTTGAACTCAGAGATCTGTCTACTGGGATTAAAGGTGCATCTGTATTCCAGCCAGAACAGCTATGCTGCTGGATTAAAATTCCTCTGTAATTTCTGCCTCCCTGGGACATCCCTGCATCGCTCCTGGATTTCTTTCCTCCTTGCCTAATATTTCTGAGCCTACAGATTGTAGCTTGATTGTCATTTACTTAATGGCTAATATCCCATTATAAGGGAATACATATCATATTTGTCTTTTTGGGTCTGGGTTATCTCACTCAGGATGATTATTCTTAGTCCTATACATTTTCCTATGAATTTCATGATGTCGTTTCTTAACAGCTAAGTAGTATTCCATTTTCTAAATGTGCCACATTTTCTTTATTCATTCTTCTGTTGAGGGATGTCTAGGTTACTTCCTCCAGCAGCAGATGAGAATAGATCCACACGGGTAGGTGGAAAGTCTAAATTGGAAGTCTCCATCAAGTTCCTCCTCTCTGATTTCAGCCAGTGGAAGAGAATATAGGAGAACTGTAAGAGCCAGGGGAGATAAAGGGGACCAAGAGAATAAGACCCTCTGAATGAACTAAGCAAGGCTCATATGAGCTCACAAATACTGAATCAGCAAGCACAGGCCCACAGTGGTCTGCAGTAGGTCTTCTGTATATATATTACAGCTACCAGCTTAGTATTTTTATGGGACTCTTGGCTATGGCAATGTTTCTCTGACTCCTAGGCCTGCTCTTTAGACTCCTTTCCTCCTGCTTGGTTGCTGTGTCCAACCTCAATATGGTAGTTTTTCCTCTATCTTATTATATTTTATTTTGTCATGTTTGTTTATTGTCTCTTTGAAGTCTGTTCTTTTCTAATGAGAGATAGAACCAGAGAGGATCTGGAGGGGAGAGGGAGGAGAGAGAAATTGGGAGAACTATAATCAGGATATATTGTATAAGAAAAGAGTCTATCTTCAATAAAAGGAAAAAAAGGTATTGTAGCATTTAAAGAAATGCATCTCATTTGTGACAGTCCTTCTGAGCATCTATGTGCAATGCCATGTATGCTTTACTGCTAGAAAACTGAAAACTTTCAACCATAAATATGCAAGAACACGGCCAGATAAGAAACTTCTTCTGCAGTAGTTACCAGATGAGTTCAAACTATCTCTCCCCTCCCTAATTCCTGACTATTGAGTACACATTTCAAAAGCAAAGCAATGATTTTATTAAAACATAATATCTGCAGGAACAATAAATACATTCATGTTTTATACTCACAGTAACTCAACGGCCTTCAATATAGAGACGCCACTTCGTGTCGGACTTAAGAAATGCTGATTTACTAAATGCAGTTGTGAATATGAATATGAAGAGAGGCTGCCCTGTGATGAGAAATTATTGACTAACACTGACAGTCATCAGGTAAAAAAGAAATCACCATAATTTAAAATTTACCAATAAATGTTTAAAATTATTTTAACTAGAATCAGATATGTATATATACATAGAATAAGATAAGGATTTCTAAATCATGATATATAATACATTATAGTATATATACTGTATATAGTATATATAGTACATATATAGGTACATTAAAATAAAATCCAAAGGAGAATAGAAATATTTGTGAATGATAGTGTCCTTCAGTAAAACACATGCAGTGGTAAAGCTAGAAAGGCACCAAAATGTGAGGGAAAATTGATGAGGACCTGGGATTTGTATGAGTTTAAAGCATCTCTCCATAAGTTCCCTATTAATTATAAAGTAGAGCAGATAACATGGAGTGGAGAAGCTTGATGAATACTGCTTTAACTAGTGATAGCAGTTAGCACCATGAATGCACAGAGAAAGGCAAGTCTTGTCTCTGCTCACAGAGAGGTCAGAGCAGGATTAAACATCACTCATCACTTCTGTGCTGTTTTAGCACTGTCCATATCCTCAAAAACATGAGCCACGTTCAGACTGAGAGTCACCTATGGAACAACAGGCCTGAACTCCTACAAAAGCACTCAGTAAAGAGGGAAGAGAAATGATGTGCAATCACTCCATACGTAAGTATGGATGCATATGTAAGCCTAAAGAAGGGTGGAGACATAGCAGAGCTGGGTCAGCACAAACAGTGGTATAAAGGGGGTGACTGAAACAGCTGTAATATATGAATTCATATCACCAATTAAATAATACTACACTATCAATATTAATTTTTCTCAATTTGTAATCATATCATCATGATGCCAGAGGATTTCATCTTATGATAGACAAACTATCATATTTAGAGATGAGATGAAAGAAATTCCCAATTTTTCTTATTATTAAATTTATTTATTTACTTACTTTACAACCCAATATCAACCCTTCTTCTCCCAGTACCCTCTTACACAAGTCCTCCCCCAATTCCCCTTGGAAGGGGAAGCCCTGCTCTGGGTGTCAAACCCATCCCTCGACCCCATACCCCCATGCCTCATATCAAGTTGCCACAGATACAGGCACATCCTCTCCCACTGAGGCCAGACAAAGCTGTCCATTCAGGGGTGTGCGATCCATAGGCAGGCAGGTAGGCAACAGGTTCAGGGACAGCCCCTGTTCCAGTTGATGGGGGAAGTGCATGAAGACCAAGCTGCTCATTTACTACATATGTACAGGGAGCCAGGGCTGGCACTTTGGATGGTGATTTAGCCTCTGGGAGCCCCAAATGGTCCAGGTGAGTTAACTCTGTTGGTCTTCCTGTCGAGTCCCTGTCCTCTTTGAGTCTCTCAATCTTTCTCCTAACTCTCCCATAAGACTCCCTCAGCTCCATTTACTGTTTGAGTGTTAGTCTCTGCATCTCTTTCCAATGGCTGTTGGGTGGAGCCTCTCAAGGACAGTTATACTAGGTTCCTGTCTACAAGCATAACAGAGTACATTAATCGTGTTATGGGGATTGATTCTTGCCCATAGGATGGATGTCAGTTTGGGGCAGTCATTGGTTGGCCATCCCTCAGACTTTGCTCTGTCTTTGACCCTGCACATCTTGTAGGCAAGACACATTTTGGATTGAAGGCTTTGTGGGTAAGTGAATGAGGTAACTCAGACCCAAAAGGACATGTTATGGTATGTACTCACTGATAAGTGGATATTAGCCATAAAATACAGGATAACCATGTTATAATCAACAGATCCAAAGAAACCAAATAACAAAGAAGCCAAAGCACAAGAGAGGATAGTTGCATCTTTCTCAGAAGGGAAAATAAAACAGATATCAGAGATCAATGGAAGGAGAGAACTGGGTAGAAGAGGAGAGGTGGAGGGGAGAGGAGATCATGCATTGGGAGAGCAGGGGAGAGAGAAGGGAAATCTGCTGGAGGGTGGGAGCAATCCCAAACTTAATCTTAAATAACTCCCAACATACACAAGGGGCTCATTGGCTACATATGTGCAGGGGGCCCAGACTTGCTCTTTGGTTGGTGATTTAGTCTCTAGGAGTGTGTGCATGCATGCATGTGTGTGTGTTTGTGTGTGTGTGTGTGTGTGTGTGTGTGTGTATTTATGCATATGTGTGTATATATAATGCAAATTGGAATAGATATAGATAATCTATGATATTACATAAAAATAAGTTACAAAGCAGATTTTTTTAAGAAGTAAACTCCCAGTGTCAGATATTTCTTATTAGTACCTACATGATTCTTAATGTATTTGACCAACTAGAAAGCACATGCTAAGAACAAGTATCTTACTAAAGTAAAACAATTCAAAGCATCAGAATCAAATATGTGAGGCTGGATGAAATTCAGGTCAATAGATGGGACACTGTCCACAACCAGTGGCTGACACTCTCATAGTGGATATTACATTCTTGAGATCATATCCTTTCTATAGCTTTTTGGCCCAAGTCTCGGTACAGGAAATTATCTGAGCTGGTTGAGTGGACCATCCTCAAGTGAGCAGTCACATCACTGCTGATATTACATCTCACTTTTTACTTGAGTACATGGCATGGAAAAGCAATTCATCTCCTGGAATATGTTTTATAAGAAAAACAGAACTCTCTGATTCTTTTCCAAGTAATTCTAAGACGTGAATTCTGCATCCAAAACTGAAAAGAGCATTTATATAATTTGAAATCCCACTGTTAGTGATGCAAATTCTTTACAGAATGCTAAATACAAAAGAAATAATATCCAAACAACTATTCTGGCTACACTCACCAAATAGTTTTAAATTACCAAGCATTGTGCATGTTGGTCTTTGTACTACATTAAACCTTATTATAATATAATATATATAATATAAGGTATATTAATGTACTACATTACTATACCTTATAGAAATAAGGGTCCATGGTAGAGACACTGTAATAGAATAACATGTTCATTTTGAAAATAAATTTCATGTTAAGGTATCTAACCAAAGCTGAATGAAGGTTTTAACCTAAGTGTAGTAGTAATGCATTCCTTTTCTATTAACATCAGGACAGAAAAGCAGTCAGCCAGCTAACTCAGACATTGGAAGACACCGGATATGGGGTTTGTTCACCTTCAGAAAAAAATCCCAAGGTGAACCTCCAAGTTAGGGCTGCACAAAAATTGTGAAATGCTGCTTCCTTCACCTCCTCCCTACATGAAAGGCCAACCCTTGCTGCCTGTGGGTACAGAGTAGTGGGAGTCCATAGCTCTGTGTTGGGATGTTAATATTCTTATCTCAGTCTCTTTTGAGTCATCTCTCAATTACTTCGTGATCCCATTTCATGATATGTTTGTTGGCTTTTGTTTTCTTTTGGTTTTGTTTTTCTAAACAACAGGTGATGGGCACATTTCTCCTATTCCATTATCCCTGGTTGGATAAGTTCTTACTACTAAACCAACAGTCCACACCACAACCTGGCTTCCTTTTGTGTCCTATGGATCTCATTCTAGCAGGCTCTGTCCAAGTCCCTGTTCTCTGAGCATGAAGTTGCTTCTCTCTATCCAAGTCATCTCTTCCCCCTAGAATATCTTCCCTCTCTGCTCAGCATATTGAGGTTATGTAGACAGGTATAAAACATAAGAAAAAGACGAAGAAGTCTTCTTCATCACCTTCAATCATCCAGCCAATCATTTCTTTACACGATCTCCTAAAACATTTTGTCATCTCTAAGACCATTTTTCTTTAGAAGTACAGAGTTTTGCTTTTGTAGTTCACCTTCTTAGGGGCACAGCTACGCTTTAGCTTTCACTATTGCTGTGTAATTTTAAAAGATCATGCTGAACACATTCAATGAATAAACCAATGAATCACAATGGAAAAATACCAAAAGGCTTTGGTTAAGATAAAGCCAACTATGGGAAATCAGGAGTGCTGTGGCTGAGTTAATTATTCTGAGTAACCAAAACAATGGCTATGATATCGTAGTTTGATTTTAAGGAGAAGAAAAACATGTTCATCTTTTTCTGAACTTTATTTCCAAAAATTATATTGGCCCAAGGGACATCAAGTTCTCCAATGTTTGATATTTGCTCAATCTTCAAGTGATGTTCTTTACTGTCCTCTAGCCCACTGAAGAAAGAGCTATATAAAGTGTATATGAAACTGCTGTGGAAAACCACCCAGGGCTTCAGGATGATTGCTGCTGACCTTAAAACACTGTGGAAGATCTTTTTAAGTATGGGGCTCTGTGCAGTTACGCGTGTCTCTCCAAATTTTACACAATATCATTAATAATTTCCTAATATACTTTTTTTATTTTTTGATACTTTATTTACATTTCAAATGTTTCCCCTGTTCTAGGTCTCCCCATTGGAACCCTCTATCCCCTCCCACCTCCCCCTGCCTCTATGAGGGTATTCCACCTCCCACCCACTCTCATCTTCCCTCCTTGGCATTCCCCTATGGCCCCCTCAGGCCCAAGGGCCTCTCCTCCCCCTGATGGTCAACAAGGCTCCCCTCTGCCACATATTGGACCAGCACCATGGGTCCCTCCATGTGTATTCTTTGGTTGGTGATCCAGTCTCCGGGAGCATCAGGGGGTCAGGCCAGTTGACACTGTTGCTCCCTCCATGGGGCTGCAAAGTCCCACAATTCCTTCAGTCCCTTCTCCAACTCCTCATCTGTGACCTCATGCTCAGCCCAACAGTTGCTGGGAAGTGAATCTTGGGTATTCCAAACTTTTGGGCTAATATCCACTTATCAGTGAATACATACCGTGTTCATTCTTTTGTGACTGAGTTACCTCGCTCAGGATGATAAATTCACGTTCCATCCATTTGCCTGCGAATTTCATGAAGTCATTGTTTTTAATGGCCTAGTAGTATTCCATTGTGTAAATGTACCACATTTTCTGTATCCATCCTCTGTCGAGGGACATCTGGGTTGTTTCCAGCTTCTGGCTATTATAAATATGGCTGCTATGAACATAGTGGAGCATGTGTCTTTATTACATGTTGGAACATCTTCTGGGTATATTCCCAGGAGGGGAATAGCTGGGTCCTCAGGTAGTATTATGTCCATTTTTCTGAGGGTCCACCAAACTGATTTCCAGAGTGGTTGTACCAGCTTGCAATCCCACCAGCAATGGAGGAGTGTTCTCTTTCTCCACATCCTCGCCAGCATCTGCTGTCACCTGAGTTTTTGATCTTAGCCATTCTGACTGGTGTGAGGTGGAATCTCAGGGTTGTTTTGATTTGCATTTCCCTGAT
Source organism: Uromys caudimaculatus (assembly GCA_028551405.1). NCBI lineage: Eukaryota > Metazoa > Chordata > Mammalia > Rodentia > Muridae > Uromys > Uromys caudimaculatus. The sequence goes on from CM052702.1 coordinate 77,882,453, forward strand.
GACTAGGGATGTTGAGCATTTCTTTAGGTGCTTCTCAGCCCTGCGAATTTCCTCAGT
>CM052702.1:77883009-77902368 GCA_028551405.1 Uromys caudimaculatus
TGAAAATGCTGTCTTGTTTCCACTGGGTGGTTTTGGCTCCTTTGTCAAAGATCAAGTGACTGTAAGTGTGTGGATTCATTTCTGGGTCTTCAATTCTATTCCATTGATCGACCTGCCTGTCACTGTACCAATACCATGCAGTTTTTATCACTACTGCTCTGTAGTACAGCTTGAGGTCAGGGATGCTGATTCCCCCAGAAGTTCTTTTATTGTTGAGAATAGTTTTTACTATCCTGGGTTTTTTGTTATTCCATATGAATTTGAGAATTGCTCTTTCTAAATATATGAAGAATTGAGTTGGAATTTTGATGGGGATTGCATTGAATGTGTAGATTGCTTTTGGCAGGATGGCCATTTTTACTATATTAATCCTGCCAGTCCATGAGCATGGGAGATCTTTCCATCTTCTGAGGTCTTCAGTTCAACATCCCTCCATGATAAAAGTCTTGGAAAGAGTGGGAATTCAAGGACCACACCTAAACATAGTAAAAGCAATATACAGCAAACCAGTGGCCAACATCAAACTAAATGGAGGGAAACTTTAAGCAATCCCACTAAAATCAGGGACTCAACAAAAGGAGGTCAAAGGGATACAAATTGGAAAGGAAGAAATCAAAATATCATATTTGCAGATGATATGATGGTATACTTAAGTGACCCGAAAACCTCCACCAGAGAACTGCTGCAGCTGATAAACAACTTCAGCAAACTGGCCGGATACAAAATTAACTCAAACAAATCAGTAGCCTTCCTATACTCAAAGGATAAACAAGCTGAGAAAGAAATTAGGGAAATGACACCTTTCACAATTGTCACAAACAATATAAGGTATTTTGGTGTAACTCTAACCAAACAAGTGAAAGATCTGTATGACAAGAACTTCAGTTCTCTGAAGAAAGAAATTGAAAAAGACCTAATATACTCTTACAAGAAATGTAACCAAAGAGACTCCTGCTTTAAAATTCTAAGACCTGTTGTAGAGATTTCTCTGGACCTACTTTTAAATTATTTTTTCCAGATTTCCAGTCCAAAAAAAAAAAAAAAAAAAAAGAAAGAAAGAAAGAAAGAAACTGCATACAATCATTTCTAACAGGAAAGCAGGGATGTTTTATTATATTGCAGTCTGTTGATGAATGTTATACGTGTTTGGCTATGGTTTCACTGTTCTAAGGGTAACTAAATTTAAAAGGGGAGGGAACTCTGTGTCCAACACAGGAAAACTTCCTTTGCACAAGAGCCAAATGCACACAATTGACTCTGGCCTCTCAGGACCCTTTATTTTTGAGAGCATTTCATGTGTGAGTACAGCCTGCAACCTGAGCCTTCAGCAGGATAGGACTGAGTAAGGGGATAGTGTTAAGAGTGACAAGACCCTGGCCAATAGGGGAGTCCCCTGGAGGTATTCTGGGTCTAATTAGTGGCACAAATTACAGCTTGTATGTAATTTCCTTTGAAGAATTAAAAAAAAAAATCATCCTCCTACTACAAGGTGCATTTACTGGTTTAGAAGGGATTCTCTGTTGACCTCCCCTCCTCCCTGATGCTGGCTGTCTAACTGATCCTTTTGCATTCCTTTTTTATTGCAGTGGCGACTTTTTTCACCCTTTACACAAATATACACCCACACCTCACCCACTTACACACTCCCACTCCAACAGATGCACAGGGGTACCAAGTGAGGGGACAGTCCCCCAGCGTGTATGTCAGGAGATCTCTGGCTCTTGGATGCTGTTGCCAAAACCAACTTGCTCTTCTGCCAAGTTCCCTCCCTCTTTGAATGGCATCTGAAGGGACAAAGGGGTGAATTGAATAGGCCTTATTTCCAGTGCATAAGATGATCACAGGGCATTTTTGGTGTCAACACCATTTTAAATGAAGTATTCAAGCCCTCTAGTCAATTCAGGGAACGAAGAATGCTGATAGGGTAGAAGAGATGGCAAGAGCCAGCTAGACAAATCCCAGGACCCTATGCATTGAGGGCTGCTACTCACTTCCTCTCTGAAGCAAAGAATTTAGAAGAGTAGAGATGTCTTCCACCTGAGCAGAGCGTTGCACCCTGCATGTTCCCTGCCCCAAACCAGTGCTACTCCAGGAGGAGGGGGTGAGTATCCAAGGACCTATGATTGCCATCTAGCTTCAAGTCACTGGTTCTTAGACTCTGAATTAGTTAAGGCAACTTGCAATACTGATACTTAGTAACCTAGCCAATTTACTTGAGATAAACTTTATCCATTGGGTTTGTATTGATCTAGCATCTCTCCCATGTAATAGGGACATCTTCCTGCTGCCCCTCCTAGTTTGTCCAAGAAGAAAATAAGTCACAATTCTCACAAAGCAGCTATTGAGCTACTTTTACTAAAAGCTCTCACTCTCTCTTCTTCACATTTTACTCTGAGTGGCAGGGGGTGGCACAAAATTTTATTTTGGTGGGCTATTGCTTTTTTAACTTCATAAACTTTATCATTTAAAAACACTTGCAAATAAGAAAAAAAATCACATGCCAAAATTAACCAAACCCAAAATTTATACAATTTAATGAACTTCTATACAATTAGAGTAGGCATTTGGAAAGGGAGTCTGAAACCTCACATTAATTTTACACTTTTAGCATTAAATATATTTTATACACTTGTCTACCCTCACTACCACCCCAAAAACTCCATGACAATATTAGAACTAGAAAAAAACTTTATATTATCTTTCACAACAAGGCAAGGATATAAGTTACAAAATATATTTTGAATCTTCCCAGATCTCACTTAATCCATTCCTAAGGACCATTAGATGTCTCTAATTTGGGATTTTTATTTATTTTACAGGAGTTCCCTGAAGTTCTATGCAGCACAGACCTGAGATCCACTAGAGATTTGAGATACAACTTCACCTCCCAGCAGAGAGAATTGGATTTAAGTATCTCAAACTCTTTTAGTAGGTCAACTTTGATGTTGATGATCAAAGTTGACCTAAGCAATTCCAATTCCCATTTAACACTGAAATTTGCACAGTTCAAATCTCTATTCTGTTCCAAATTTCTAGATGCTACAGCAGTCAATATAGGGTTACCAAGAACAAATCTCCTTGTTTTGAGCATCTAGCCAAGCCTGTCAGAGGCAGGGCTACCTGGCTGATAGATTGCTCTGCTGGAAGAGGTGGCTGCACACATGGGCAGGATACATGAGGTGACTCATAAAACTTATGAGCCATGTTCTGTGGTGTGGCCTGGGTGAGAGATGGTTCAGCTTCAGTGGAGGGATAATTAAAACCAATTAAGTGTTGCTGGAGAGATGGCAGAATTCCACTAAGACTTCAAGGGTGTGTGAACTTGCTCTGGGAGAGGGCCTGGAGCCCAAGGCCCTCACCTTATTTATTTAGGGAAGAAAAAAATCTTAACAGATTGTTGAACCATGGGAAACCCTGCATACTGGCTATTTAGTCTCATCAAGAAGACATCATCTAATGGAATCTAAAAGGGATTTTGGATCTCTGGTTCTCCCAAATGTCCTGGGTCATCTGATTGTGGAATGTATACCCACACTTCACTAACCCAGATGATCCTCCCTATATATAGGAGAGAAAAAAAAAAAGCCTGACACTACAAATGGATTCCTTCCTTTGGTTTGTGGGCTAATACCTTTGGGAGTTGAGTTTATACAAATGAGATACAGAACAGGAAAAGAAACCAGAGATCTCAGGACAGAAGAAGGGAGATTATTTAAAAAGAGGAAGTTCTAGCTAGAAACACAGACTCAAAAGGCATGAGATTATAGGACACGAGAAAGAAGACTCCAAAGCAATCCTGTAAAACCAATAAGTGAGTACACTGAAGGACCAGAGCCAATGAAAACCTAATGTGTCTCCTTGGTTTCCTAAGACCCTGAGGATACTAGCACTCAGTGCTGGATACACCTTGGATATGGTGGCCTTTCAATTGCTGTCTATGATAGCCAGCATCTATTTTGGTTTGGTTTTAGTTTTGCTTTTATTATTCTGAATCTGCTTACCTCTGTCTTAGAACTTTGGCTACAGTTTGTTTGCTTGTTCTTATCCTCTAGGGAGAAATCAATCTTGAGTTAGAGATGAGGAAGAGGAATGCTGGGTTAAGATTGGACACACTCAATTTTAGAGAAAGCAGAAGATAGGGGGTTCTAGAATCCTGGGCCCTTCTCCTTGTCATCCCCTTTGTCAATCCCCGGTGAAAAACAAGAGTTATGTATTAGTTGTTCCCCATCATCGAATACTTCAAATCGAGTGGGCAGAAATAAAGCCGAAAGTCTACACAACAAAACATACTGCTTGTAGTTTTCCTTCCACTAAAGAATGTAAAGGTAAAGGGTTTGTCAGCCCAACCTGACACCTCAGAGAACTTAAAAAATGCTCCTACAAACTGTCAACAGGAAAGAATAGAGCCTTTGTCTCATACACAGAAGTGAATTTCCTTCAGGAATAAATAAGAATAGTCTTAAAAGAGAAAAATATATACAATAGAAGTTATATCTAGATCTCTGGGGGTGTACCCCGGGGGCGTGGAGAATGTTAAGAGAAACGGAAGAAAGGTGGGCCCATGGAAAGGAAAACTCTAGGAATGGAGTCATTTCTAAATTTCTCTTCTAATCTTAAAGGAAAAAATACAGTACAGTGTAATGCAATTCAGTTCGGAATCCCCCTCCCCGCCCCTGCCACCAGGTCCTCCTGAATTGACTTACTATATATTTCTCTGAGTCATTCCAGCCTTCCACTTCACTCTCCACAGCCTACAAAAAGCCATGATCGCTCCTCTCGTAGGATGCTGTAAATTCTTTTAACCTGGTGTTGTGTTCCCACCAAGGATCCCAGACTAACAATTGACTACTCAGAGTATTAATGACAACTGTGGTCACCATTCAACCGACCTCTGAAATACGGATTGGCTCCCCAGCAAAGGAACTTTTTTAAAATGTAGGTCCTGATTCAGTAGGCCTGAACTTGGGCAATTATTCAGTAGTTTTGATGTGCTTCCAGGTTGAGTCACTGTTGCTGCAGTGTACCACCCATGGAGCTGTAAGGGCAGAGGCAACTCTGAAGCAGCAGGAGTTTCCATGGGGGCTTTTAAACAGGCTAGGGGGTAGCTGGTTCAAAACTGAGTCTTTGCTGGGTTCCTATTCCTGCACAAACATCATGACCAAAAGCAAGTTGGAGAGGAAAGGGTTTATTCAGCTTACATTTCCACATTGGTGTTCATCACTAACGGAAGTCAGGACTGGAACTCAAGCAGGTCAGGAAACAGGAGCTGATGCAGAGGCCATGGAGGGATGTTATTTACTGGCTTGTTTCCCCTGGCTTGCTCAGCTTGCTTTCTTATAGAACTCAAGACTACCAAGCCCAGGGATGGCACCACCCACAATGGGCCCTCTCACCCTTGATCCTTACAGCCTTACAGCTGGATCTCATGCAGGCATTTTCTCAACTGAAGCTCCTTTCTCTGTGATAACTCCTGCTTGTGTCAAGTTGACACACAAAACTAGCCAGTATGGCTGGTACCTGGACCCAAAATTCTCTGTAGTATTGATTGAAAACTAATTTATTTGCTTTGGCTACTAGACTTACAGGCCTGGAAACATCACTCGGTAACAGAGCACTTGTCTAGATACTCTACTTATCAGAAATGAAGCAAAAATGAAAGTTGATTTCTCGTTGTACGGTGCATAGAGGGGGCCTTAGAGACATACACATGTAGCTTATGTTGTCCAGGAGAGCAGCCTTGATCTGCCTAAACCTGGGAGTTTAACAGTGGTACCAGGAATTTTTTTTTTTTTTTTTTTTTTTTTTGCTTTTGTTTTGTTTTGCTTTGTTTTTGTTGTTCAGTTTTTGGTTTTGTTTTGTTTTCTTTGCATCTCCAACCATTCTTCACATAGAATCTTTGATGAACAACAAAGTGATCAAACAAACCAAAAGATAACATTGTTTTATTTCTGCGGGTGACTGTGGAAAGGGAGACCCAGATGCCCGCCTACCTTTTGTTCTGGAAAGATCTCTCAGTTACATTGGCCTCTGCTGTTGTGACTCATGAATAAACAACAACAAAACACCTTCACCTCATGGGGAACCTCATGCGAAGCCTGAAGAACTCCTCAAGTGGCTGAAGAACAAGGCTGAAGAACAAATGACCTGCATATATTTCTGTCAGCTCGACTCAAGAGCACCAGTCTGCATCTGAGACTGCAGTTTGAGGCTTCCATGTCTTTCCCTTGGAGATCTGGATTAACTCTAGATCTACAGATCATTCCTCTTGCTCAGACTAGCACCTGCTCCACTAAAAGGCCACGACTCCATTATTTCCTAACTTACTGGGCCTGGAGTTCTGGCCACTGCTAAGCATTCTGATATCTGCCCTCTTCCACCTCCCAGGGTTAAGCAGCTATTCAGTTTGGGCCAGAAGTCACTGGTAATGAGTCAGCCCATTCCCCTCCTGCTGCTAAGAACCTAGACCTGCTCAGTTCTGTCCCTATTTTCAGCTCTCTTGTGTGATATTTTATTTATTTATTTGTATTTCTTAGACAACCTTATCTTCTTAGTTAACTACTGAAACTGTAAGGGCAGATAACTGTAATATTGAAAATAGTGAAACAAAAACAGAAACAAGCTGTCGGGAAGAGGAAAACCCTACAGCTAAGATGTTTTTTATTTCAAGGGAGAGAGAAAAAGATTTTGTGTTTCATAACAGAAAGCATTAAAACGATATAGCCCACACACAATGAAAACCTTGTGTCTTATTAAAATAAATAGAGATTGCTCAAGGCTCCCATTACCTGCCTCCGGGAGCAATGGTAAACCTTGGGTTTGAAAAGACTTGAGTTGCTACAATCAAACTTTCCCTGGTAGCAGCTGATAACACAGCAGTTTCCAGAAATCCACTTTGTAGATTGTGTAGATCAGCAATTTCCAGGGCTCTGGGAGACTGCACTCTGTGCTCAGGCAGCCTACAGAACAGAGACACACTGCTGGAAAAGCTCCTCGCTATTTTAGGAGGAAAACTAGAGAGATCAGACCTGGCAAAGAAGTTACAACCCATGACCATAAGGGAAGGTTGATGTCTCTGTCCCTATACCCTGGCTTCCACAGGACCATGTGCTAGGCACTCACGGGCCTGCTCAGTCAGTCCCCTCTTCAACCAGAGGACCCTGCTGGAGATCCTGGGTAGATGTCAGGTAGCAAACAGCAAGCCTCATGGCAGTTCTTCACTTAGGTTGGAAAACAGGCACCTGGTCTTCATTAACATCCTTGCTGTAGTTAATGCGTTGCAGGTGTGAAAGTGTGTGGCTGAAATCTGACGAAACACCTGTCTTTTGTGGCACCATTAGATCTGCCTAGTGTGGGACACGACCCCCTCGGGTGTGCTTTCTCCTGCCTTGAAAGCCACAGTAAGCATTGTCCTGTAATTACAAAATCAGAGTCATCATTGCTGGGAAGAATTCCTTAACAAATTATACCTAATTAGTCTGAAATTACCTTTAATTCATGGTGAAACCATAGGCTTAACTGTGTTCTATAACACCTTCCTTTTTATCTTTATGCAAATATGATTATACACTATCAAACTGGCACCACCAGGCATAAAAACAGCTGCAGCTAGTTCTTTGGTTACTAAATGGGAACTGGACTGGTGCCATTGATTATGTTTTCTGGAATGCTGCATCAAAAAATAATAATAATATCAGCCAGTTCCTTCCGTGTGAATTCTAGTTTTCCCCCTCCCACAGAAGCCTAATTGAAAGCCCTGCAGTGGAGCACCCTCGCCTCCCCCTCCCCCGCCACATTTGCTGCAGACACATGTGTACCTTTGTTACCATCCAATCTTTTGAAATGTCACAAAGTGTCAAAACATGTCTCATTTTATTTCTGATCACAGTCTTTCAATATGACTCCTTCTTCTCCCATTCTTATCTCCAATCATCAAGAAGCCTTGGGATTCGATGCCTCGGCTTCATTACGTTGGATGCAAGCATTGTTTCAGGAGCAGACATTGTTCTATGAGTTTTACACAGCCCCTTCCTCCTGCCATCAAACCCTGTGATGTGTCCTGTGGTACTCCCCATTTTGCAGGAAGGGAACTGAGATACGGAGAGGCTGTATCTTAGAGGAGGTGGGATGGAAGACAGAGTGAGGATCCTCACCTGACTTTCTGTGTCTAGCATGATCTTGTCAGCTAGAATGTGTATATTCTATGGTCCTACATCTTACCTTGCTCATTTCCTGCTCTGTTGTTCTTCTAAACAGTACATAGGAGGGGATTCTCTCCAGTCAGGTAGCATGAAAAGGTGAGGGGGGGGGGAGGGCAGGCTAGCTCCACCCTTGGTTCGACACACTTTATATAGTAATTGTATTTTCTCTTCCTCCCCAAATTAGTGGACTTTCGGAGCTGATGTTGTGTTTCTTATTTCTTTCAAAACAAAACAATGCTGTGTATGTCATTGGTACTAAAAAACATTATGTTTTTAAGTGGGTCCTATTTGGATGACTTTTGTTATGAATTAAAAACCATTTTGATCCTTTTGCAATTAAAATACTAAATACTTCATTTAGCATTTATAGTCTCTATTCTTCTGCATTCTTTAGCCAGGCTCTTTAGAAAATCAACACTGACTTTTCCTTGGTCATAGAAAACACAGCTTGTGCCACTCCTGAACACAACTGCGGGTTGGCTGAAGATTGCCACCTTTGAGCTACTGCTGAAGAAGGATGTGCTTTTCAAGAATAAAGGAGATAAATGTCTTGAATAATTTCAGGCTTGGTATGCAAGGGCAAACACATCTCAGGCAGTGGCGTTGTACCAGGCACCTCTGTAAGATGTTTTGTCTTCTCCTGGAATGCAGAGGCAAACTGGTTAAAACTTTGGATCCAGCATGCCTGGAGAGGCAGTTTTGGCTGAATACTACTTCTGTGAAGTATCAATCAAGTAAAATCAAAAGTGTTTTCCTGATGCTTGTTCATAACAGATATCCAGAGCCATCTGTGGCTATTTTATTTATGGCATTGCTGTTTTATCGCCAACAAGAGTTGGCTAAAAGTCAGCTTTGAGGATCTTAGTCAGAATCAAAGTGCTGTTTTCTCATGTAAGGCCTTCCATTCAGGTTCAGGCTACTGCCGTGTAGATGGCAGAACCTGCTCGATGAAGGCCAGTTCACACTCCTGCACCATGCAAATCCACACAGCCGGCCCACAGCTGAGGATGGGCTGGGATTCTTTGCGGCATTTTTATTAGGTTGATTCCCACAAGTTTGAGAACGTTGTAATTGGAGACACTGCAGCTCACATTAGACTGAGCCCAATAAAATGAGAGAGAACTGAGCCTTCCTCAGCCTCTTTCCATGAAGCTTAGAATTTACTCATTTCAAAGCAGAGGATGTTCTTTTCCACATCTTTTAAATTTTGTAAACACTCAAGTGCTACTGGCTTCCTTCTTAATCAGTGAAGGCCACCAGCTCATGTTTATTATTCTTAATTATTAGATCCGCCTCAGGGGACCACGGTGCTGACAACTTTGTGCTAATGACTTGACCTGGCTGGAAGGCAGCACTCCCCACCTGGTTTCTCACAGTGGACATTTGTGGTTACATAAACCCTTCTTGCTTTGCCGGGCCATGGTTCCCCCCCTCCCCCCAGATAATTTTCTCTAACACCAGTTAATGATTTGTAATTATTATAGCCATGACCAGTATCTACTTGAGGGCAAAAAACGTAGTTGGAAGGGAAACATTTTGCTCAAACATCTGGATGCTTGAGCTGCATGAGTCCAGACATCTGGATGTCCCCAAATACTTTCTCAAATCTTTAGAAATACTCACATTTTCCTTCATGTAGACAAAGCAAGCACATGATTAACCAAGGACTTCTTTGTACATCTGTGTCTCTGGCCGTTGGGTTCTCTTTGGAGCCCTTTCTGTAAGAACATCTCCCTGCCTGTGTTTCACAGCCATTAGTATTCCAAAAGAAGTGACCTGGAGATACCAGCACATCCCACTGCTCATGGGTAATTTCATCTAGTTTTCCAGTAATTTTGTCAAACACTCCATTGAAATACAAATGGTCTTTCCAAAGAAAATCTGTCATTATGAAGAAACCTCATTGCAGTCCAGTAGCTTCTTTTAAAAGGAGAGGGGTGGTGGGTAAATAAATAGAGAAGAAAAAAGAAAAGAAAAGGAAAGAAAAGAAAAGAAAAGAAAAGAAAAGAAAAGAAAAGAAAAGAAAAGAAAAGAAAAGAAAAGAAAAGAAAAGAAAAGAAGCAAAGAAAGAAACAAAGGAAGCAAAAGAAACGTGAGGTGCTGGGTTTGGGCGAGCATTTGAATAGTGTTCCACACTATTTTGGGCATTTGCTGTTTGTTAGAATCACTGAGACCTCCAGACTCATGTTCTTTTTAAGCAATGCTCTTTCCTTTTCTACTGCCTTCTACTCAGACTTAGACCACACTGGATCCAGAGGAGACAAAACATGAAATACTCTGGTTAGATTAAGGTAACTGCGTACATATGCAAGCTCAGTAATAATGCAAACTTCAATATTCAAGCTGAGAGAAAATGTGAGATTTTAAAACAATAATCTCAAATTCAGAAGCTTGTAGCTACATTAAACTACATGAATTCTGAGATTAGATGCCAAAATGTACAGAAATTGGTGTTTTTTTCAATGAGGAAACAGAGAGCTTCACAATTTCCTAAATATTTCCAGCACTGTTTTTCAGAAAATATCTTTTCCTTAATGGACCTATATTTTTTTAATACTTCCTAAAGTCATTCATGAATTTGGAGAATATATTTCTCTTATTAGTCAAGATTATTGATAATAAACCCCACCAATATTTTATTCTCTCTACTCCATTAGATTCAAAGACAACATGAAAAGAATTTAAAATCTTCAAACCCTTCTTCACAGAGTCACAGTCGGCAATCCCTCTTAATCAGAGTCACACTGCAAGAAACTGTCATCCACTCAAGTTTGCAGAAGACTTGGGGGGAAGCTGAAGGAGGCAGGGGAATGTCTTAGAAGACAGAACAGGAAATACAAGCTGCCACAAGGTCCTTTGTGAGCCTTGCACCCGATGGAGACCATCGTCTGACCTTTACAGACTACGGGCCCCTGCTCTTCTCTTCCCATGCTCTGAGGTTTGGTGCTCTCTTATGTAAAATGAGGGCAATGGTAGCAACTGCTTAAAATTCCAAGTGCCAACCCAAGTCATATCATACAAATGCTTAGAAGAATGCCTGATATAGACAGAGCTCCACCTAAGTAGCACCCACTGCTGCTATTGACCAGTCTCTTCGAAGACAGCCTTCCCTCTGTGCACGCGGCATTAACTTCTTTCTGTTGTTCTGGATTGAGAAGAGATCTTGCAGTGAATCCCAGGCTGCCCCCCCACCCCCATCCTGCTGTCCCACTCTCTTAAATGCTAGGATTCAAAGCTGCATGACCATGTCCAGTTAGTACAATTGATTTCTGAAAAGACAACTCGTCAGTCATCTCACTGGCAATTCTGAAAAGCCATTAGAAATTCTCCCAGAGACAGAGACAGAAACAGAGACATAGAGACACAGAGACACAGAGACAGGGAGGGGGTGAGCCCAGCCTGAGCAGGTGGGTGCCTCTCCCCTCATCTTCTGTATTTTATTCAGAGTCGTCATTCATTCATCAGCTGCTGGGCAACCTTGGGGGAAAACAGAATGAGCTGGAGATGGGCAGAAAAGATTGCTAGCAAAAGTACCAACAGTTTTTAAATGTTCATTATTTGTCTTTTTAAAGTTTGGATGCACAACTGAGTGTAAAGGGGAAAAAAAGTCTCCAATCTCCAATAATTTCCCTAATACCTATAATTTCTGCCCAGGAAAAAAGAACTAATAATCTGAATACATTTTTTGATACATTATACATTTACTTTTTGAAACATAAAAGGGCACTTTGCACTTAATTACTTCTCTTCGTGTGTGTGTGTGTGTGTGTGTGTGTGTGTGTGTGTATGTGTGTGTGTGTTTATCTCATAGTTTTTCCGAAATTTTGATGTGTATTTGTAAAAGAAAATCTACCCGCTTCCTTTGGCAGATGATCACTTGTGCACTATTACTTCCACCAATCCATGAGTATAGGAAGTCTTTCCATCTCCCAGTATCTTTCTCAATCTCTTTCTTCACAGATTTGAAGCTTTTGCTCTTGTATTTCTGAAACAAATTTGGTTAGCTTGTATTAAGAGAAAGTCTACCCTTGTTGTGGATAGCCCTGGGGCTTTTTGTATTCTGCTAATTCTGCCTTCCTGTGAGGGGCTTCCAACAAGGAGTGAGTTACCCCTGTGACTTCTTGTGAACCAATATCCTGATCAATAAAGGAGCCAATCACTGGGCGAGTAGGGGGATTTCCAGGTCGGGGAGAGGAAGAGAGGAAACAGGGGGGGGGGGGGCTTTTGGAATAAGGACAGCATGTAGGTAAAATGTAGCTGCTAGAGTCTCCTGGTATGGCGGATCTGCAAGGATTCACCACCAGAGGAATCAGATTTTGATAAGGCTTACAAAATTAGGTTTTAGTTGATGCGCCCGGAGATTGAGTTACTATTGTTTCTGAGCTAAGTTTGTATTGCATTTTCCTTCATGCAGCGGCTCATCTGGGTTCCAGAGAGAAAGGTACAATGGCAAAGTGTGGGTTTGCCTGATGTGCACCACAGAGGCCATGGGGGTATTGAAGCATGGGACTGGCGTGGTAGTAACCCGCCAGTGGGAACCTAGTGAGCTGGGTGGAGAAATGGAGAGCTCTGACTCATAGCTCCATGAGATAAAAGCAGGTTGGCCATTGCCCACCAGTGCATGGCCAGCCAGCCCGTCCGGGATGAGAGAACAAGGGTGTAGTGCAGGAACATGCTGTGATATATTCATTCTTTTTTTTTGATATTTCCCGCAACATTTCCCTAGTAGCCAGAAGTCTGCTAACTCTGATGGGTGAAATCTGCATGCTGAGAAGACATCTGCAGTACCACGTGCAAGCTTCATACTGCTGGTCTTCGCTTTTTCTTTGATTTCAGTGTAACCCTGCCCTGGTTCTTCTCTCTTGGAATAATAGAATATTCTTCTCTCTTGGAATAATAATAATAGAATAGGTATTATTATTATTTATTATTTTACAGGAACTCAGTTATAAGACCTTTGAATATTTTAGAGACACTTTAAACTCTTAAAGAGACTTTGGATGTTTCACAGATACTAATCTTTAAAGTGTTTGAATTTTTAGAGGCTGTGAAACTTTTAAAAGTTGGAATATTTGATGTGGTATCAATATTAGTATGAGATCTTGAGGTATAAACAATAATGGAGGGTTATGAATTAATAGCGATGTGTAAGTAGATCAAGTTGACAAGGTGTCAACTGTAATGGCTGTTGTTGTTTCACCAACTTAAAACAAACTAGAGTTATCTGGATAAAGGAACATCAGTTGAGAAAATGAGATTACCCATAGGCAAGCCTGTGCAACACTTTCTTAATTGGTAATTGATCTCTGGGATACTCTGTATGCCCTCTGGACCCCAGACACAGACCTCAAGAAGGGCCCAGCTCACTGTAGGAAGCACCACTTCTGAGAAGGTGGTCCTAGGTTGTGTCAGAAAACAGGCTGAGCAAAGCCGCGTGCAGCAAGATAGCAGCATTCCTCCACAGTCCTTCTTTGAATTCCTGCCCTGAATTCCCCCAGTGATAAACTGTTTCCTGGAAGTTTAAGCTTAACTCCTTCTTTCCCAAGTTGCTTTTGATCATGGAATTTTATCACAGCAATAGAAACTTAAAAGACTGTGGTTACCTAGAAAATAACTAAATATAATACCAGGTGACATGCCAACGTGGATGGTGGAAATTTCACAAGGTCACAACCCTAGTTGAAGAGCTTCAAGCAATCAATGGCTACTTGAGAGAGGAAGAGAGGAGGAAATAACTTTCTCCAAGGGAAAAAATTCTTGATTAGGTATCCAATCCCAAGTAGTCAGAACTATATTGATGAACATACAAGCAACAGTAAATTGACTCAGTTGGTTATATGTATGTATGTTATACACACACAGTAACATTAATATAATATAGAGGCTAAATGACTTTGAGAAGGGATGGAAAGAAACAGGAGGAGCTGGAGAAGGGAGAGAGGTAAGAAATGCTGTAAAGCATCCATGTATCAAATTCTCAAAACAAATAATTATGAAAAACTCTCTCTAGCCTTGTTGTAATCTTCGGTTAGAATATTTTAAACCATTGTGAACCTTACTGCTATAAAGCAGTGTCTCCATATCTTTCAGTTGCTTCTCATTTTGGGAGTATAATATGAAATCGGATGTTTTCTTTGCTTTATTTATCTTGTATAAATGATCAATCTTTTTTACTAAGTCACAAATTCTTTCTTTCTTATGGCATGTTAAAACCACCAATGGCCTATGTTCCTTGAATGTATATAGCTGCTGTTTCGTTGATATGTTCTGGAATTTGCTGTGTTCACACGTTACAAGCTTAGAACTTTATCCCTTGACTTAGTATCATTTTCTGCATATGGTTTTCCTTTCCTTTCCTGACTTCTCTCCAATCACATTCTGTAGCAGGACTGTCTTGTGCTCTGATTGGCCTTCTCCCTTGTCATTTACCTCTAGATTGGAAGGATTTCCAGAGCATGTATTCTGTACTTTTGATCTGATTTATGGTGGAGTTATTTATACCCCTGATGAATTTTAAACATAGTTCTTAAATGTTTACTTTGAAAAGTTCTTTTTTAGATAAATTTCAGCCTGTCTCTTCAACCAGTTCCATTTCGAATCTGTTTACTTCATTACCATATCATCTTACTGGTTTACTTTATAGCACCCGTGTTTTTCCAATATTCATAAAAACCACAAAGCAGAATGTGAACTGTATTTCTGTTTCCTTGAATATTATTTTTAAGTATGCTTTTGTCTGTGAGCAGTATGATCCTAGTTCAGGAGGGGTGTGTGTGTGTGTGTGTGTGTGTGTGTGTGTGTGTGTGTGTGTGTGTGTACTCAAAGACCAGAGAAAAGGAGCAGAATATTTCAGCAGGATAATTGTATCTCACTGCCTAGAAAGTCATTAGTACATTCTCTAGTTAACTCTGAAAGGAGAGTAGACAGGTAAAAGTAGAAAGGAGAAATAGTTTTAAAATCTTCTTGAGACATCCACGGGCAGCTCATATACCTGAACAAGAACTCCATTCTAACCCAGAAGACCCTCTGGAGAGCATCACCTCCTCGGAGAGACAAGACTAGTGGGGGTGCTTCCTGGAGCCTCAAGCAAACCTGCATACAGATGTGAGGTGCTCTGGAAGGGGCTGGGGGCTCATGTAGGTCTCCTCCCTGGAATATGGCTCTCCTAAAAGTCAGGTCAGACCCAGACACTCAGGTCAAATTACACAGCCACTCTGTTGTGTGCTTCTATTTAAAAGGAAGACAGAAATGCCTGTGTCAAGATACCATATATATATTTGAAATCATATATATTTGACAATATAGATGTCATATATTGATGATATCTCAATATAGGTTGTATTCTGATATTTAGATATAGGTTGGCAAATCTATTGTCTTTATTCACTCAGCATGTGTTCGTTGGATCCCTGCTGTGTGCTGGGCACAAAATGCTTGGACCATGCTACTTCCTTCCCCAGCAACAGTGTTCCTACATGATCGCACAGAACTCTGGGAAGATTTCCTATGGCGATGCCTTTGTGAATTTTCTACATTTAGTAGAAATGGAATTTTTATTTCTCTAATATCCAGAAATATTACACATTTCCTCACAATGTTTTTTTTTGCAATATTCACTTAAAATTTTTGCAAGCCTCTTCAGGAAGTATGTTTTAATATATTTGATTTAGAGAAATTTAATGCATTGGTCACATTATCCAGCCATAACTGAAGTTCCAGTGATCAAAAATAAGATATCAACAGTTGGGCTTGTGGCTCAAGGGTCAAGCTCTTGTCCAGCATGACTGAGACCTTCGATTCCATCCCTAGACCTGTCAGAAAGAAGAAATAAAGTGATAAATTGATAGGTAATCCCCAAAACATATATTTTACACTAGTAATATTTTAGAATTCTTTTGAATTCAGAGGAGAGAATTATAATCATGGTATAATTCTTAAGAAAAAGGACATATACTTTTTTATATATTCTTAATATGTAAATTTATGTATATTTACTTGTCTACTCAAACATACATACATATGGAAAGAAATAGGTTGAAATATTACCAAAATTGTTATTTGTAAAGGTATGTATTTATTATTTTTGTACGTGTGTGTGCGTGCATGACATGCGTATGAAAAGATCTGTGTTCCACAGTGTGCATATGAAAGTCAGAAGGCAGCTTCAGGGACTTTATTCTCTCTTTTCCCACTTATGTGATTCTGGGACCACACTTGGGTTGGCAGGGTTGCGTGGCATGCACATTTATCTGTGGAGCCACCTCACCATCGTCCCAATATTATTTTTGGCTACAGGGGTGTAACTGTTTGTTATTTTCTTTCTCATTTATGTCACAATGAACATATACATTATTGCTTTTATAACCAGAGCAAAATGCAATAAAACAAAAGGTAAATGACACATAGCTCCCTGAAATTTTTTACTAATTTACCGTTAGTAAATTAGACTCCAAACAACTAAAATAAATTAATAACTAAATAAAACATATAGTCCATACTTATCATACATACTTGAGAAAAACCTTTGACAGTGAAACTGGCCAAGATAAACATGTAAGAAAGACAAACAACACAAACAGAAAACTTAAAGTAAAACACATATAATATTGTCACAAAGCAATCAGAGAAGGTTTTGCATCATGAAATAATAATAGCATATTGTTATTTTTAAAAGGAGCTTTCAGAACAAACGTAAGTTATAAAAGAAGATAACCACAGAAATCTCAAGAAAGTAAAGCCAGCACACAAGAAAGGATGGAAAATTGGAAGGGAAATGATAATAAAAACCGCAGAAAGGCTCCAGAAGGCTTAGCTTTAGATCCCAGGAACTCCAGAAGGAAGACAATCTTCAGATAATGAAGAGCAAGATATGAGCATAGTGATCTTGCATCGAAAAGAGATGTGTGACTACGTTCAAAGACGCAATCTAGCACCAGAGTGTTAGCGTGGGACCGTGAGATGGACATGGGAGTTGTGTAACTACAGAATGCTTGGGACACAGAAAAGAGCCTAAAGAGCTCTCAGAATCCAGCCACTTAGGAGAGACAGAGACCAGGCGGAGGGGGTCACAGTGCCAAGGGGAGTTCAGTGATGAAGAGCAGGCCTCAAGTTTACAGCAATGGCTCCCAAGTCCCAGCTCAAGCCCAGCAAAATTGCAATGTCAAAGAAGAAGGAATGTCGTGGCAGTCAAGATCTTGAACTGTTTTGCTGCCACCTTTTCCGTTTCAGAAAGTCACCTCCAGGTGCTCTATTAAAATAAAGAAGTTATACCTCAAAAATGCAATTAAAAATCCGAGGTTTTGATAGTTAGCCGCGGGGTACTGTAATGGGAGAGCCCAAAAAGACATCTGGGTTAAGGCCTAAAAGAAAGCCAATGAGTATGGGAGATTGGAGGAAGAGGGCTTCAGAAGGCAAGTGCCAGAACTGTTGGAACACAGTGAGATTTGCTGTTCATTTGGAGAGTTGAGCTATCAGCTCAGGACAGGTACAAAGACCGGAGGCAATAAGCAAAAAGGAGACAATCGATTCACAGTGCTGCATGGAAAAAAAGAAAGAAAGAAAGAAAGAAAGAAAGAAAGAAAGAAAGAAAGAAAGAAAGAAAGAAAGAAAGAAAGAAAGAAAGAAAGAAAGCGGTACAGATCTGACCCTGCTGTGAGCATTAGTCATACAATGCTGATAATGCTTGCGGTGATCGTGACTAGAGCTGATAGCGTTTTTCTGAGAGGGCATGTGGTGGTTAGCCCCAAATGTATAAATCTCCAGGCACTGGGTGACTTAGCACACATTTGTCCCAGGACTGAAGGTGGGATGTTCTACGTCAATGTGTCAGCAGTTTTAGTGCATTTCTATTTACAAATGCCGTCTTCTTGTGTCCTTATGTGGTAAAAAGCAGAGTAAGCACTCATGGCTCTTCTTGTTGACACCAGTCTCTTGCACAAAAGTTCCACTGTTGTGACCAAGAATCACCTTCCTAAGGCTCTGCTTCTAATGCCATCACAATAATGTTAGGGTTTCAAAACAGGATTGGAGGGGAATAAAAAATGCAGTCCATCACATGGGGAAAGAACCTATCCCCTACACAGTGCGTAATAGCTAAGCTTGGAAACAATGGCAGAATAATGTATTAACTAAGTACAGAAGCAGCTCCTCGGAGTTCCGAAAAGGAGAGTTCACAGAGGAGAATTAGAGATGACGTGGAAAGTAAACCCCAACACATAAGTCTCTCAGTTGACTTTCAACGCCAGAATGTATTTTTCATCAGATTAAAGTATACCTTCCTTTTTATATTATTCAAAATCATTCACAAGACTCTTTTAATTAGGAAAATATTCTATTAAGGACCAGTATTTCCCATAGAGATAGGAGGAGAGATTCTTCTTGACTTACACTCAGAGATACTGTTAGATGCTGGGTGATGGTCTTGGGTAATGTCAGTGCAGCTTAGCGGTTACAGAAGCAAACCACACTTTCTAAAACCAGGGAGGACAGGATGAAGATTCAACTTGAGGGAGCTCGTCAACATCTTTAGCAAATCTGCGGGCTCCAGGGTTGGACCATATTGTGAGGCAGCTGGGAACCAGGATGACTTAGGGAAGGGGCTAAGACTCCCAGGCTGTAGCTGGTGAGCAGTCAGAAATGTCCTTAACAAAGCTGCCTCTTCAGCGACTGTCTCTGCAGAAGCTGTGTCTCCATATTACTGCCCACAATTAAGGAGATGCAGGTTCGATCCCTCTGTGGGACAGTTCTCTACTGCATCAGTTAAGATCATTGCAAGCTCAGGAAATGATGTTCCCAGAACCATTGCCCCAGGACTTGCAAGACTTCTCAGACTGCACAACACCCAAACTCTCACAGTCCCTCTGTGCAGGAAAGTGGCTCCACTCACCGCCTTCCGTGCCTGCTTGGCTCTCTGGTTTCATCTCTCCAGTTCTCACATTGCCTGTGAGGCCTACATTTTGGTCACTTCTCACAAAGTCACCAGCTACTCACAATGAGGGCTGGAAGTTGGACATTCTTTTTTTTTTTTTTTAATTTATTTTATTTATTTTTATTTTTTGATACTTTATTTACATTTCCCATGTTTCCCCCTTTCTAGGTCTCCTCTTTGAAAACCACCTATCCCCTCCCCCTTCCCCACCTCTATGAGGGAATTCCACCTCTC
>CM052702.1:77902468-77927820 GCA_028551405.1 Uromys caudimaculatus
GGACTGGGGGGGAGGGGGTCAGGCCGTTTGACACTGTTGCTCCCTCCATGGAGCTGCAGACTCCCTCAGCTCCTTATCTTCACCGAATTCAGTAGAATGGGACTGGGAACATTTGGATAGCTCTATTTTCTAAACTGACGAAGTTCTATCCCTGAGTTTATCATTTCCCTAGGTCTTTCCTACAGAGCAGACTAACTACCAATGGCAGCATAAATCAGCACACAGTAAATGGCAGCTAGAATTCATTCAGTCACATAGAAATCCAAAACAAAATTATTAAATGGTATAATGTTACTCTCTCATGTGAAGTAAAGAATTAGCCACTCAGAATTTCCACTCTACCATCCCTAGAAAGTGATACAAGCATTTGTGATCGCCATGGTTTCCAGGAGTCCACATATCAGATCTGTGCTTCACACAGAGGATAGGGGAAGTAGCAAGGAAGTGTGTGCATACCCTATTAAGGACATTTCCTAAAGCCATGCTCAAGTGTGCTTAGTCATTGCTGAAGTTTAGTAATGCAGCTTCCTTGAGCTACAAATAAAGCTATACCATGAATATCATCATCCAAGTTCCTTGGAAATTTATGAGAAATAGTGATGCTAAGGAAACTTTTTTTTAAAAATTCTGTAAAAATGCTGTGTTTTTAGTTAATAAAAATAAAAATGTCAAAAGAGGAGCTGTAGGGAGCCTCTGAGGACCACAGAGTTTTACCAACCTATTGTGAAATTAAGCGCAGAATAAAAATCAAGTAATACAAAGAAAAGAAGAAGTCACGAAAGAAATCTATCCACAGCTCTTTGTATTTCTATTGATACATGTATATGCAATGTGTATTACCTAATGTCTGCCAAATTCAGTTCTCAGTGTTGTTAATTGCTTACACTCCAACAGCTCCCAGGTTTGAGATACCTTTTGAGTTTATATAAATTAAGTAATTGGCTAATACTATTTTTGTTGATGTTATGGCTTCAAAAAAGCACCTAGTAATACATTAACATCAAGTGTTTATGAAGATTTCATTGCATGCAGGATGTACTAAGCAGTAACAAAGTATATAGACAAATACACAAATTACGCTATCAAGGCTCCTAAACACAGATCCTCGGCTGAGTATGTTGAAGCCAACCTGAAGAAGACACTATGACCAATCTTACCATCTACCACCAAATCTCTGTGAGGGGGGCAGCTGTCTGCCACGCATCCATTCTATGTGTGAAGTATAATGAATAGACCATTTAATGCAGAGGAAATCAGGGCAGGTGTAGAAAACCTAAACTCTGTTTAGTAACTTCTGATATTTATTGGACCATAGAAAAAGATCCAGAAAAACTTGAACCTCAGAGCATAACATATTAACAATGCTGTTTTGTGCGGTAACCAATTGTCTGGTTGCCGCACAAAACTCAGTTCTCAGACATTTGATGGCGCAGCAAGCTAGCACTGGAAGATGTTGACAATGGTTCCCGGAGATAAAGTGTCACAGGATAGCTCATTCCCTTCTTTTGCTTTACACTGCCTCTCATCTCATTCTATCATCTGACTTTTAAGTGATCGTGACAATGTCCAGAAGACTGGGGACCTGAGCGTCATATGTGACTTCACATCGTTCAGCCCCACCTTCACGCTTCTCCTCTATTTTCTGTCAGTTTCCAGGCACTATAGACAAAATGAAGAGCTGAGACTTCAGAGAAAACTATAAGTGAAGCAACAGCGCTGAGCATTTCCACACATGACCCCTGTGAGAGCCAACCCATCTGGCCCATGGGCAACAGGGTGCAACCTGAGCCAACCACACTCGGGAAGTAACTTCTACAGCCTGGGACTCTGGTTGCACTGTGGCTGCACTAAAAGCCCTAATGCAGAGGGCTGTGGAGTCTTCTCTTTACTCTGTGGTTTGGAGCTGGGTAGGGGGAGGAGTCTTTGGAAGGAAAAGTCACCCACTGTACCCCTGCAGCTGGATAATTAGCCAGGACTGGCCAGCACTCAGCACATTTGTCATTCAGCAATGTCATTCACTCCCTAGCTTCCATGGTCTCGTGTTTTGAACAGTGAGATGACAATCTAAAGAACATGCAAGCTCAAGTAGTCTAGGCAGAAACCCAGCTCCCTGATTTTCTTACTGTTCACTCGACTATTATGCCATAAAAATTAAATGTGTTTTGATAGAAACATTGAAAGATTGTCCCCCAAAATCTGTTCAACAAAAGAACTCCAGAAAAGACCGGGGGAGATCTTCCTTCAAGTTTGAAATTTAAGCAGCCTGAGACACTGACTGCTCTTCCAGAGAATCCAAGTTCAATTCCCAGCACTCAGATGGTAGCTCAGATCTGACTGTGATTCCTAAGGAATCCAATGCCTTCTCCTGGCCTTCATAGATACTACATGCATGTGGTGCACAGAGACACATGCAGACAAAACACTCATACACATAAAATACACATTGATTTGAGTTTTGAGATTCCCAGATCCCTCTGTGAGAAGACAGATGGAAGACTAGTGTGCAGAGGGCTGAGTGGACAACGGAACCTGAGAAGCATCCGTGAAGCAGGCTTAAGGTCGGAGGCGCCCCTCTATCTAGAAAGAGGAAGGTATCTCCCAGTTTTCAAGGATGATCACGCAGAGCTCTGGTGGTTTTACCCAATTGTGAAGTGGTCTGGAGAGTGTTCCTCGAGCCAGCTAATATTCTTACCTCTTCTGCGTGTACCCCAATGAGGACAAAGGACAGCTAGTGAACTGCATGAGGCCCCTGCGATCTCCCACTTCTACAGAGCCCTTCCTCCATCAAAGGTTACTTCTTTGCATCTGACCAATTCTGGTTGAACAGGGATCCTCTGGGAGACTCAGCTTACAGGGAGGCTATTCCCTTGCTTCCTCATGTTAAAATTCAATGAATTGTTATGTCTGCACACCAGTTCTTTTGGTCTTGAAAAGATTAAAATTATTTTGCCTCTTAGCCTCATTCTTGACTTGGTTTTCTTTTTTGTTTTTGTTTTTTTTTCAACAGTGCTCCAAGCATGTTATCAACTAGTAAAACTCAAGTTATTTTTCTTACATCGTACCTTCTACTTTCAGGACCTCTGCCAGGCAGCCATAGTCTAAAGATTATTACATGCCTTGTGACAGCACTTCACAGAACACCTGGAGGTCAGATACACTGTAGACTATTGGTCTGCAATTGGTGCCTATTTTGAAAATGAATATAACTCATAAAATAAAAACAACAACAAAAACACCTGTTCTATATCTACTCTCCGTGGTGAGCTCACGGCACTCTGTAATTCAATTTTCATTCTACCCTCATGTTTATGGTCATCCAATCTGAGGCTGTCTGAAGATAACTGAGAAGGGACCTTGAGACCCTTAATGACCCCTGATAGTGACCAGAACTGACTTCTGTGAATTCAGGAACTGTGAGGCTCTGTGCACACAAAAGAAGCAAGAAAACTGTGTACTGGGAGAAAACTCCATATGTGAATATAGAGCATGTTCTTAGAGGCATGTGGCCCAAGGAAAAGCAAGCAGGGAGTGGGAAGAAGGCAAGCTCACCTCCTGGCTACACCCCACTTCCTCATTCCTGTCCTTCCGGGACTAACCACTCATCTGCTCAAATGTTCTGGGAAATCCCCTCCGGCCCAATAATAATTTCTAGGGAGTTAGTAATTCTATTGAAACTTACTTGAGCAGGATATCACTGTTTCTTGCGGCATCGAGGTGGAATGCTGAAAATTTTCAGAGGAATGTCTTTGTTTTGAGAGCTACCTCCCAATAAATTATTTAAATTAGATCTTAGGGCGTAGCAGGTATGAAGGTAACCAGGAAGAGCACTTAAGTCCTATGCAAAAATAGGATTCATTTTCGTGCATAGAGAAGGGGAAATGAAGAGGAGACACAAGGAAAGGAGTGAATTGAACAGTAATCAATAGCTTTAGGATGAAAGACACAGAATGCATAAGAAGTTCCGTGGTGGAGATTGGAGGCCATTTTAAGGTGTTTGATGTAGAATGTTAAAGCTGAAATGCTTAGTTAGTGTGGGAAGAACCCTTTGTTCTCATCAACACTCCTGCCATCTTCACTGACGTATGCTTTGCTTGGATATGGCTGGGAGAACTGAACACTAGGCTGAGATTTGCATTCATTTACAGTAGAGGGTGAAAGCCTAGATGGTAAGGCAGGCCCCTCTCCTGCTCTGACCTTTCAGTCCCTACCTCCTATGAAAGAAGGATCAAATGCACCCATCCTTCCGGCTAGGTGCAGCCTCCTGAAAACGTCACTACCCTGGCATCTGAGGAAACCACAAAAGCAGAGTATTCTCCTTGCACCTGTTTCTCCTGACATAGGGTGTGATGCTTGTAAAGGATTCTCAGACCTTCCCTTGAAATAAGCCATAATGTTCTCACATGAGACACATCTTCCCTATCCTGCAGTGCCTAGGGTTCGTTTTCTCTTAAGTACAGAATCAGAACAAACAGGTTTTAGAATGTTCCTCCCAGACCATCAGATCCTTTTTAAAATAAATACATCAGATATGTCTTCAAGATGCTCGGTTTTCACAAATTCAGCACAAATATGTGCCCAACACCCTTATTCTCTGGGTCTTTGTTTCCTGGAGAAAGCTTCTGGTCTAATAATGGTTATAGTGAACAATCTGTGCTTTGCTCTCAGTCATGGGTCTGTTATTATAGCCCCCCCCCAAGCCCAAAATGGGAAGAAAAGATGCTTACTCTCTACCTCAATGCTACTTACCTCTGCATCTCACAAGAACCTTGACTCAGACAGGATGCCTCCTCTGCTCTGAGAGTCATTTGGTTTTCAAACCTCTTACACATCATTTGAGTTAAGTCATTGTGGATATGTAAATCTCAGTTAAATCTGAAAGCAGCACTCTAAATACATTGCTCAGAAAGGCTCTGAGGTCTGCAAGTGTGCAGTGCTGGTGAGCTAATCAAGGGAAGTACCCCAATTGAGGCATTCATTCAATGGCTCCATGAACTTGCAGCAGAGATCTATTAGAGTCGAGATTTCATTTTCCAAAAGGATTTTTTTCTTTTGCTTTCCAAAAACATTCATACTAGCATTTCTTTAAAAGAAACCAACTCATCTAATGCACTCAAAATATGATTTAGTTGGCAAGATTGATTTATAAGTTACTTTTCAAGACCCCATCTATTGACTAAATAGAGGTATCTGTACTATGCAAAGTGCTGTACTTAAGTACCTTAAGGAATAATTCTAGTCCATTATTTCTTAGCCCATTTAGAGGGCATTTGTGTTTGTTTTACAGCTCTCCCTCCCTATTTGATTTACATTTACCAGACAATCGAAAAGAAATAACTCGAGGTTTGTTTTTTGTTTGTTTTTGTTTTTTACTTAATGAGCAGACAGAACCTCACCAACCACAGGCAATGAGTATTGCACGGCCGGCTACCATCACAGCTTTGTGCTGCTCTCCCCAGCAGAGAGAAGTAAAAAGGGCATTTTGTCCCCAGTTTCAGCCTTCATGATGACATCATGCTCTGGAGATGCCTACTGAATCACTTGGTTGTAAGTATGGACTAGTGGTTTCTGTCACTAACATAACTGGATACAATGTGTTGCATTTTGGTTAACCTTCAGTAGTTATTTGTGGGAATATATTAATGACTGATCTACCCTAACTTGTCAAAATAATGAAAGATGTTCTTGTGCAGCTTTTTCACAGCTCCAGAAGATAAACATTGCCTTAAGAATGCTGAGCTGGAGTATAGATCTCTCCACTCTTCCTGAAGTAACAGTGGGCTCCAGCCCAGGCCACATTTGCTTGCAATCATCTCTAGGTGTACACAAATAAATTTAATTAATTCAGTACACCTAAGTCTATTATCTGCCCTGTCTTGCACATGAGTGAGTACACACACAGACACACACACACACACACAGAGACACACACAGACACACACACACACACACACACACCCCAGATCATCAGTTCCTGAGCCAATGCAGCCCACAAATATCTTTCTTTAGTTTGCATATTATATACTGTATTATAAAAGCCTTTGAAACAGCATTTGAAAATTAGAAGACACTCAGAGATATTCATATTCTTGGTTCCACTTAAAAAGAAGTTTCTGGCATGTCTAGATTGGAAAGCCATAGGACATAAATCTCATCAGAGCTAAGATGTAAGGCCCCCAAATTGGAATGTGACACTAGGACTCCCAGTCTGACTACAATTCCCATTAATCCCTACTACCATTCCTTCAGCCCAGAGCCCACAGTCACCTTTCTAGGTCTGAAGCTTCTGTCCTCAAGTGCTGTGAGAAGCACAGAGAAAAGAAAAGTTGGCATTGTCTTCTTGTAGCCAAAGTGTTCATCCATCTCATTGATGGAAAGCCAATTCTCCCAACATGGAACCACACTGTGGCAAAGGAGTCTCTTTGGGGAACTATCATTAATGCAGAAAGGAAAACAAATAGCTTGGAGTCTGGTTTGAAGAGTACCCTCCCTTTTTTTAAGCATCAAAAAGGTTAAGACTTTGCTTAAAATTGCACAAGAGAGTCTGCATTTAATGATAGTGCTGGCTACGTTTGGAAAAATGAGGGCTATTATTTTTAGGAGAAACTCAGTGAAATGAAATATAGGATATAATCAGTGATGTGAAAGTTTTACAGCTTATTATACTTACACTTATTATAAAACACCTTCACTATTGAAATTCCTAAGCCAAATATAGAAAGAACTTTGTCATTGTACATCTGAAATATATAATTCTAAATCCCTTCTTTGCCCATTAAAAGAAATTTTGGTGATGTATACTTTCCAGAGAGTCTCCTATTGCTCCCTGTCCACCCCCACCAAAAAATTCTGTATTGGAGGATATGATTTGCATCATTAAAAATATGACCCTTAGCCGGGCAGTGGTGGCGCACGCCTTTAATCCCAGCACTTGGGGGGCAGAGGCAGGTGGATTACTGAGTTCGAGGCCAGCCTGGTCTACAGAGTGAGTTCCAGGACAGCCAGGGCTATACAGAGAAACCCTGTCTTGAAAAAATCAAAAACCAAAAACCAAACAAACAAAAATATGACCCTTTTCACTTCCATTAAGGATTGTGATCAGGTATATGAAGATTGCCCTAGTACATTTGAAGGATAGCTTGCTGAAATTTTAAAATTTTTATGCCCTGCTCAGATTCTATCATATTTACTAAAACACAGCTTGGTGGTGTGGCACCATCCAGCTCCAATGGAGACATCTCTTTTTCTTCTCCTTCACTGAGGGTGTTAGGAGCCTAGGTCAATGGCTGGGTTCATATGGCAAATCACCAAAGCCAACTGATTTTCCATACTGAAGATTTGGTGTGATCATGGCTCTGTCCATACCTAAAACTCTTTGGAAACCAACTGAAAATAAAGCTGTCTGTGTAGGAGACTTGGAGGTGTTAATTCTGTAGGCTAAAGAAAAGGGAACAGTCCCTGAAGATTGATTGCCTAGGAAAAGACTCTTATCCATGTGGCTTTAATCTCAAGGTCTCAGTGTTCTCAGCTGTCAGGGGAGTGTCATCCTGTCCTCAGTAGCTATAGCAAGACTTATGTAAGTTAATATCTTTCTAAAAATCTGCTTGTTCTAGCGCAGAAACTTATTGTAAGACAGCAATTTGGTGTCCTAACTCAGTAGTTCTCCAGCTTGAGCAAATGTCAAAATCACCTGGACACCTTAAGATCCCAGGTCCCTTTCACAACTTCAGCTACTGTCCTAATTAGTATTGTTGTTTAAGTGCTTTAGTATTGTTGTTAAAGTGCTAAGTATAATACCTAAATAAGGAAGTTATTATGTCCTTCTTTATTGCAATCCTATTGACAAACAGATGCTTCCTTGCATAAGACTTACCATGAAAGCAAGGACAAAATACTTTAATCTTTTTTGTTCAGTAACCTACACATGGGAGAAAATTAATATATTTGTCTAATGCCACAAGTTGAGTTCAGTAGTATTTTTAATTTCTTCTATGCATAACTCTGTGGTTTCCCAATCCTGGTGATGTAACAGAACCCATCAAAGACCACAGGACAAACTGTAACAAGGTACAATGACAACACAGATAACATACAAAACTGTCATGATAAAAGCCATGCCTTTGTTTGCTACAAAAAGAATTTAAAAACAACAAAACAAATAGTACATCAACTTACTTAATATAGCCCTTTGATATAGATGATATTTGATCAATCTTATTAAGTATTTGAATAATTCAGGCAGGATAGTATACATTCTTGTCTTCCTAATCAAATCAGAAAGCCAGATACATTCAGAAAAGGGTCAAAGGAGGAAAAGGTTCATGGCTGAAGCTAAAGCGTGAAAGAAATTATTAAATACATGCATCCTGGCCAATTCTGCTACTGTCAGGTTATTTGCAATTCAACTGCCAGATTTGTGTGTCCACATATATGTATGTGTACCTATGTGCCCACATAGGAACACAAAGGTCCCCCTTGGGATGTGTAGACTCTCCCACGCATGCTTTTACAGAAAGCATTCTTGGAGGAGGGCAGAGTTCAGTTCTCTGCTAACCTTGTATGCTTCCCATTCTTTCCCAATCGTCTCTTGACACACACTCTTTTTTAGCTACTGTTGCTCTTCAGCAGTAAGCTTCCTGTTGTGCTTTGGGATAGGAACATTTCTGGAAAACTGTTTTGTGTGGATGGGGTAAGCCAGTTCCCTCACCTCCCACCCCCTTTTAAACATATATAATTTATAGACGAATAATGAAGTGCTTACAGTGCACAAACTTACTCCAGAAGACTCCCAGCCATTTGCTGGCATTTTACAGTCTGAGCCCTGGCTTCAGCTTCATAACTGCTGCTCAGCACAAAGGAGGCACATAGAGGTGTGTGCTTGAAAAGACATTTACAGCCTTGCATTTCAAGATTTCAACAACACTACCCAACAGATTCAAAGTCCCTGAAAATTCATATGGAGAACTAATACACTATGCTGCATGGGAATTAGAACGAGATGGTTCAACAAAGAGTTTTACAACTAGTACAGACTGAAAGTGAAACTTTCACCAGAGCCATGATTGTGAGAAGAGGTCACGGCCCAACCTCTAACAGGAGTCTACCAAAAAATACTAATCAAAAGGAAGAGGGAAATGATGTAATTGTATTACAATCTCAAAAAATAAAAGGTAAAAGAAAAAAAGTAGCAATCATTAAAAATAACTTTGAGGCCCCTGTACTAAACTGTTGACCAGCATTTCTTAGGTAGCATGACAGTTCCAGCAGATACTCATCCTAGCAACAGTTTCACAAGTATTCAACAACTGAGGCCTTAGGAAAAATTGTGACTTAAGTAGAATTGCCATTCCCCAGTCTGCACATGAAGAAGCTAATGTTCAGAGAGGTTGAGCGACTTGCCTAAAGTCACAACTTATGCAATGTCAGAACCCAGGTGTGCAACACTATGGGTCAAGGAAACATTATTGTGGATTCCTCTTAAGGTATAGAGGGGAGTCCCTCAAAGTCATTCTCAAATTGCAGCATGGAGGGAAAAAAAAAACTAATCCTAAATCTTTAGTTGCATCTTGTTTTAAATTCCTTCCCAGGGTACTGGGGAGACTTCTAAAATACCATGATGCAAATACCATAAGGTACCCACAATGCTCTGTGCTTCTTCCAAGAACTAGTGAAAACCAGAGGACCCCTGGCCCCCAACTGTACTACTCAGGCTGTGTTCTCTGGCTCTCACGGAACTAGAATCCCTGGAGCAAAGAGAGAAAACCACAAGGAAGGAAATGACTGAGATTTTATGTCTCAGAAACACCATCAATCTTAGAATTTGAAAACTCATTTTAGACCTTTCCATAAACCAGAAATCCCTTACTGAGTTGACAATAATTAGCATGGGGTTGTCTCAACCCCATGTGGCGAAAAGAAGCAAGAATGAAACTTCAGTATTCACATATTCCTGTCTCAAGATCATTTGCCTGGCTCAAGTCACCCGAAGAGACCTGTTGTTGAGCTGAGTATAATGTCTCCAACATCCTGACAATAGAAATCACTTTTACTCATCCATATATTCTGAGCATGTTTAAGAAAGGACTCTAAGCTACCCTAGATACACAAACAGCTAAGTCATGATGTTCTTCAGCTGTGAGTGGGGTCTACTCTGAGCCTTGTTTGCTTCCAAGAGAAGAGTCACTACCTCCCAGCCAAAGGGGCACAGAGACCTCTGAGACACAAAAACTGCAAAGGAAGGCTTCTTCCAAGCCACTCTTCAGAAAAGCAAACCACCAGTGCAGAACACAGCCACGCTTCAGCGACACTCACTGCCCAGTAACCAGCAGGGCCTAAGATGACACAGGAGATCTGGTGTCTTCAGCTAACGATTGCTTTGATGCCTCTCCTCCCTGAACACTTTTATAAACTGTTTTTCTGGCGTCAACCCAAACTCGGCAGAATTTCCAGACCTATGGAAATGCAGCATGCAAGCAGGCCATTTCCTGACTCTGCTGCAAAGCTTCAGGGAACACATTTGTTCGTTTCCATGTTTATGAGCAGAGGCAGCTCATCCTTGTGCCTCAGAACAGGCCATCTCTACCTGGGATACTGCAAAAGAGAAACTGCTGAACAAAGGAAAGAGCATGCTCAGAAAAGTTAGCAACAACAACCGTTCCAGTGGTGGCTTAGGGAGAACCTGGCCATGTACTGGATCCGTAAACAGAAAATGTGTGGGTTGTTTTCTGGGACCTATTCAAGACTCTTCCTGACATTGTTGCAAAGGAAGCAGTTTGTGAGAACTGTGTTTGCATGAAATGGCATATTGTCAGAATGAAACTTTCTTACTTAATGCAACCCAGGAAATGAAGCAAAGAGGCTTCATTTGTCCCATATAACATGGGACAAATGTCTAGGTGTCAAACACTTATGCATTATCACAGGAGGCACTGGTGTGTTGAAAGAGGGAAACCATCATGAACAAATTGTTTCAGAATCACTACAGTCAGACATTGTGGTTCATTTCCACAAATACAAATATGAACGGCACATGGTTCCACCTTCAGAGGAAGTTTCAATTTAGTTTTAGAGGAATTAGAAAAGAAAGACCAGGCATGCTAAATGAGGGCATCTAGCATAAGCAGAAGTTGTTTGCTTGGCAGATGTTTCTCTGTCCTTGAGAAATATTGGGTAGATGAATTGGCTTGCAAGCAAAGGAAGTTTCATTAGTTGACAAGAGAGTGGGCAAGGATGAAGCCTGCTCCGTCTCCAGCGTGTAACTAATATCTTCAAATCAAGGAAAATAAACTTACCAGGAAAAATCCAAACCAAAACGGAACTGAAAGTCGCTGTGGTATGTGGCTGGGGTATCCACAGGGATGCATGTCAGGGAAATTAATACACTGAGCAACACAACCCAATTGCCCAGCAGGATTCTTCTTGTTGCTCTGGGGTTGAGCTAAGACTGAGTCTGAAAAAATGGTGGTAAATCTCCAACAGCACAGTTTCAAGAAGTCCTGAGCCAGGTGCTTCCCTAAAAAGTTACTGAGAGGCACCAAAGCTGAGCCTACCCTCCAGTAGCCTCCTCTGGCCACCTATCCAAGTCCTTGTGAGCAGAAGACTTGGGAGGAGAGGGGCTGAGGTGCCGTGGGAATGCCATTGCTGGAATTAGCTTCATCATCCTTCAGTTTCAAAGGTTTCATGGTGGTACTTCCTAGGAGGTAAAGGGTCCTTATGGGAAGTCAGAAGTGCCAGGGCAGAGAGTTGCTGAGAACAGTAGGTAATGTGGAGAATTGTCTGGAATTAGAGTTCCCAAGTCAGGAAGCCGAAGCTTCTGCACAGCTTTCTGAAGAACCATAAACTCAACCCACAAGACAGGGGACATTGAGAATCTACCACACAGAGGCCATTGGTACATCATAACCAACCAGCTTAAAAATGGAGAGCCTGCCTTTCCTCACCATATCCCAACTGAACAAACATGGAAGAAGCAGAGAAGATAAGTAAAATAATCTCCTATATTACATAGGAAATTGTGAATTTGGAAGCAGGGCATGGCATTAATAACTCCCAGACAGCAGGCATAAACTAGAACTGTCTGCAAGAAAACCAAGCAGCATGGGTAGTTTAGAATACCAGCTCTGGCTCCTCATCACTCACCACCCTCACTATCCTTTGTAGAGGGAGGGAAAAGCAGCTTGAGAGTAAAGCGTAACAGAAAACAGACCTTGGACTTCAAGTATTGAGATGAGATTGCCCTAATTACAAAGTGTCTTAAATTGATTGATAGAATCTTTCCAACCTGACATTAAGGAGGCTAGAAAGAAAGGAGATTTCCATATGACACAGAGAGCTAGAAATAAAGAAAAGAGAGTACTTTTAGTTTTATCCTTCGAACTTGCAATTTTAGTAAATCAACTACAAATATATGGCAAGGCACAAAGACTATTGGTCAAATAGACCAGTAAATGGAGTCTATAGGAATACAAAAGGAATATATAAAGTGTTATAAATGAATATAGGGACATCATTATACAAGAAACAAATGATAGTAAAGAAAAAAGATGATCAATATTTAAAAACATGAACAAGATAGAGCTAATGAGATACCTCAGTGGGTAAAGTGCTTTTTTGTGTAAACATGGGAATCTGCATTCAGGTCTCAGCTCCTGGCACAGCAGCACATACCTGTCACCCCAGTTCTAGGAAGCAAACCCAAAAGCATCCCAGGGTCTAGCCAATGAGAGTAGCTCCAGGTTCAGGAAGAGATAATGTCTTAAAACATAAGATCAAGAGCTATAGAAGACACCTCTATGCATGTATGATGTATAAATGAGGAAACTATAAACATATATAATATATAGTAAATGGGTTAAAAAATCCAACCTTCTCCACTCCCCACTTAGGGGTCTCAAGTGAGTAACTTAATTTCTTTGAGCTTATTTTTACATCCATGAGTGAGAACCATATTGACTCCGAGAGTTGTGATGTTCTATACAAACATCTGGAATCATGCTTGACTGCATGCTGTGTTTGACAAGGCTATACTTACACTTTCTTCTCCTCTGCTATGCTATAACAACAACAACAATAATAATAATAATAATAATAATAATAATAATAAGAAGAAGAAGAAGAAGAAGAAGAAGAAGAAGCCAGCAATAATGCACTCAGCCCACCTTGCACAAGGACTACTCCACAGAACAAGCCTTTCCTACTGACCCAGACTTGGGAGCTACTGTACAGTAGAATTTAAGCAGTGCCCAAACTTTATGCAATTTTATGTCCATTTTGAGGGACTCTAGATGATCTAAGTCCTTTGATGTAAACTCATTCTGAGCATGTCCGTACATAAACACACATACATTTGTGGCAGAAGACAGAGAAAGTTGTAGGTCTACATAAATTTCTCTTCCTTGGTGCCCACACTAACACTACT
Source organism: Uromys caudimaculatus (assembly GCA_028551405.1). Classification (NCBI taxonomy): domain Eukaryota; kingdom Metazoa; phylum Chordata; class Mammalia; order Rodentia; family Muridae; genus Uromys; species Uromys caudimaculatus. The sequence goes on from CM052702.1 coordinate 77,915,883, forward strand.
GCCCCTAATACATAAAATGGATGAAAAGAGCAGGTTCATGAGTGATCAAATCAGTGCTATAATGACAAGCAGAAAGAAATTCAAATACTTTTCTTTCTCTTCCAGTAAAATCCCGGGCACAGGTAAAATGTGCTTAAAACATGAACCAGATTGACTGCTTAAAGGTAGTAAGGCAAGCAAGTCAACAGGACACACATCCAACCAGAAAGCTCCTTTCTGGGTGTTAGAGGTAGGACTGGGGATTTATGAACAAAGAGCAAGTCACTGGGCCTGAACTCCTTTTACCTTCTGAGGTTCACTTTCCACAATCCCTAGTGCAATGTGTTTGAAAGCGAACTACAACCATTTATCATCTCATCCAATACAGTGGACTGAGAAAATGATGTTTGCTTTGCTGTTCTTAGTGTTTTATATATTGACTCATTTTAATAAATATATAGAGCTGTAAGGCACAGAGGGAGAATGACTGGGTCTAACAAGAAAGGTTTCAAAAAAAGAACAAATTTCCCATAAAGACTATAACTCTAACATTAAAAGGCAACATATTTTGGATTAAAAACTATACGTTTTAGGGAGGAAATTATTGCTGTGGTTATGTTATTTTACAGCAGTGAACATTCCATAGGCAAAACTGAGCAGTACTACTTGACAATGCATCTGGCTATGAGTCTACAGTGAAAGAAGGGAATAGCAATTGACCAGTGTAAGATGCTTTGGCAAATCCCACATAGGCCATTTATTAGGTTTCTATTGCTGTGATAAAGATCATAACCAAAAGCCACGTGAGAAAGGAAGTTTATTTTGTCTTACAGTTGTAGTTAATCATGAAGTGATGTCAGTGCAGGAATCTGAGACACGATGGTGCAACACAGTGTACAGGCTTGTTCTCCACAGGCTTGCTCAGTCTGACACTGTTATGCTACTGAGGACCACCTGCCCAAGTACAGTACTGTCCACAGTGGTCTGGGTCTCCCACATCAATAACTAATTAAGAGAATATCCCACAGATTAGACCCATCTTATGGAGGCATTTTTCCCAACTAAGATCCTCTTCTGAGATAAGTCTAGATTTCCATCAAGCTGACAAAATCAACAAGCACAATCAATATCCTGCTAACTTGACACACAAACACATCATCTTTAAAACTATAGCATTTACTTTCTTGATCATCCCCAAATTCTCATATTAATATGTCAGTATAAATATAGTATGATTTTTAAAGGCCTATGGTCTTTAAATGTTTCGATAGTTTTAAAAGTGCAAGTTTTCAATTAAAATATGACATCTTTTTAAGAGTTCTAACTCTCAACTGTGGGAGTCCTGGAAATTCAAGACTAAATTAAATACGTTCTTATTCCAAGATGAAAGAATCAGGCCACCATCATAATCAAATCAAAACAAGATCAAAAGTAAGCAATATAAATAGCTTAGTGTCCAGCATCTGCAATTCACTCATGATCTTCTGCCCTCCAAAATGCCTGAGCAACCCCAACTCTCTGGCTCTGCCCACCACAGGGTAGTTTCAATATTCTGGAGTCCCCACTGCAACTGAAGCTGCACCTTCACTAATAGCCTCTTATGGCTGCTCTTCAGGCACTCCATGCTTCATGTGATAAGCCTCAACCACCCTCCATTACCCCTTTATGCCTTCAAAACCGGTACTACCTGAGAGTCTCTTACATATTAGCAAGTTTGGCTACCAGCACATGATGCAGTCATGACTTCTCTGGATTACAGCTTCTGTGTTCCTACCTTGAGGAAATATTTCCCAGATGATTCCACTTCAATCATACAGTATCTTCACAATCACCACTAATTTCTCAGCTCTAGCTCACCAAACAGCCATTGTCCCAGCAAAGCAAATGTTTCACTTTAATGATTCTGGTTCTTGTTAGCCACATCATATTCTTTAGCCACAGCTGATCAGAACTGTGACCACTTAACACTCATAAAGCTCATGAAGGACCGCAATAGAGCCTTCCATCTGTAACTTCACAAACAAGGACTCCATTGCCTGCACTGATCTCAGCAATATCTTTCAAAGTTCCACAACAGCTCAATCTCTGAACAGTCAATGTATTTTCTAGCCCAAAATTTCAAACTCCTTCTATAATCCTCTCCCAAACAATATGGTCAGGTCTATCATATCACTACCCCACTCCTGGTACTAATTTCTGTCTTACTTGGGTTTCTGTTACTGTGATAAAGACCATAGCCATAATCAACTTGGGGAAGAAAGGGTTTATTCCATCTTCCAGTTATAGTATATCATGAAGATAAGTGAGGGCAGGAATTTGAGTTATCAACTAAAGTAAAAGCCATGGAAGAGTGCTGTTTGCTGGCAAGATCCTCTTAGCTTGCTCAGTCTGCTTTCTAATACTCTCTGGGATCATTAGCCACAATGGGCTAGGCCTTTCACATCAGTCATTAATAAAAACACTGCCCAAAGACTTTCCAATAGGCCATTCTTATGAAGGAATTTTCTCAATTAATGTTCCCTCTTCCCAGATATGTCTAGATTTGTGTCAAATTGACAAAACTCAACCAGCACAGGCCTTCAGTTAATTATTTCTAGATGTTACTATCATCACACAGAGAAGATTGATAAAAATGTAGGGGGTAATTTGTCTATTGGATCTAAACCTCAAGATTACTACTAACATTTAAGTAGGGCAAGAAGGCTCAATACCACATGGCATTGAACTGTCTCATATATCAAAGAACAGTCAAGAGAGAAAGTCAATATGTTGCTTAAATGTCAAGGATACTAGCAACATATATGCTACAAAAGCAACTTCACACACACACACACACACACACACACACACACACACACACACCTTGAGGTGGGACAGTGCTTGTCAAGTCTTTTCTGAGTGTGTATGATATGCCTAACTATTTGTGCATCTGTCTGGGGACATGTAAGAGGGTATATGTTAGCCATTCTCTATCTTATATCTTAAGAAAGGGTCTCTTTGTACACTCACAGTTCACTGAGTCCGATAGTCTAGTTAACCAGTTTACTCTGGAAATTCCCTATCAACCCAGCCCATAGATTCTGTGATTACAGGCAGGCTACTTCTTACTTCTTACCCCAACATTTATGGGGGTCTGGGGATCTGAACTCTGATCTTATACTTGCAAGGTTAGCACTCCAACCTGGTAATATATCTCTCCCAGCCCTAACTTAATCTGTAAAGCAACCTATGAATTTATCTATCAAAAATATCAAGAATTCTACCATTGGAGCTGGAGAAATGGATCAGCACTTAAGAGCACTGGTTGCTCCTTTAGAAAATCTGCATTCAGATCTGAGCACCCACATGGAACTAGCAACTCTCTGTAACTCCAGTTTCAATTGATCCAGTGTCTTCTTCTGACTTCTTTATACATATGGTACACAGATATATATGCAGGCAAGACATCCACGTAAATAAAAAATTTTAAAGGAACATTTCTCTAAGATTTGACCAATATCCATTGCTAGACTCTTATCAATGAAACTAGAAGCGTTCAACAATGATCAATCTACAGACTACTTAAGATAATCATCTATCCTCAAAATCACTTCATGAAACAAAATAATACTGAACTACAAATTAAGCCAGAAGATAATCTCAAACTATAAAGTTGTTGGTATAGAGTCATGTTAGTGTTGAGTGAAGCTCCCTAGGTTCTTTCAGCCTTTCACTGAAGCAGGTCTGGCAGCATCCTCATGGCACATCTGATAGGGGATTAGCACTTTGTGACTACTGACCCAAACATCCTAGGCAATTTGGATCTTGGCAAGGCTACTCCTTAAAGAATAGGACAAAATGTCAAAGATTCATTTATGGTTCATGGAAAGGTAAGAAGATCTGAAAGTATTGACTATGAGCAAATAAAGAGAACTGAGGGGGAAAGACTAACAGCCAAATAGCAAAATAGAAGTAACCATCCATGCACAAAGGGTCACAGAAAACAGGGTTTCCTGGGGTGGCCATCTGCTGCCTGTAGGATTCTAAGACTCAGAAACCACCACCTCTCTGAAAATTCATACCTTAAGTTTAGTACTTTTTCTTCTTTATTCAGTTGTATAAGTTTAAAAGCTTTTCTTTGACTCAGTCTGTGATTTCTGGAAAACTTGATCTCTGTCAGCCATTTTCAGTATTCTTTTCTTCCCCAAACATATAGCAATGTTTGTGGATTGTTTTTTGTTTGTTTGATGTTTTTTTTAAAGTATTCTCACTTACCAGAAAACCTTACAAAAAACTCTGCTGTTTGGTAAGAGTAGTGAGACATGATCACCTGAACCTATGGTAGAACATGCTAGCAGCACAGTGGAAGGTCAACATGCTTTGGGAGATGTAATGGATTGTTGCTTGCCTCCGTACTAAAAGCTTCAAGGTGGCATGGCTTCCCTTGTGAGCCTCGGCTTCCTAATGTGAAAGATATGCTTATCACCATCTTGCTCCCTTAGATGAAGGCTAAATGAGACCATGGATAGCCATCACAAACTGTGTTCAAAAATGCAAATTTGTCATTCCTCTCTTCTAGATTTTCCCCAATTGATCTGCAACTTGCTTATTAGATAGGACTTTCTTAATCTTTCAATTTAGTCATCTCCTGTAATTATATGTTCATGGTGACACAGATAGACAAGATATAATCCAATAATTCAACCAGGACCCACCAGTTTGCTTAAGTTATTTTTAAGAACAGCTAAGAACTCAGAGTATATTTTTTGCTTGCAGGTGCTTTCTGAGATGATAGGGCCTCATCCTCCTCAGTGGACATGGACAAGGCTCAGACTGTAGGGAAGATGACTGCTGACCACACCATGTGATTCTGATTACCTTGACACTACCAGAGACTTTCATTTCAGGAGGGATTTTTTTTTTTTTTTTGCCCCTTTGAGGTATTGAATAAAAAATTCACTTATGATGTGTTTATCACCCCACACGGCACAGGTAGACAGAGGCCACAGAGGCCTATGTGTCACCATGACAGCGGAGTGAGTCAGGGGAGGACACTCAGAGGCCAGCCCACTGCCACACCACAATGAGCAGTAGACACACAAATGCCCACCCACAGCCATGATACAAGTTTCAAGCAGGCAAGTGGAGGATACACAGTGACTCATCAGTCACATGGCCCACCTCAGCAGGAACCACTACAATGTGCAAGAAGGTGGTAGAAGAGTAAGAGAAGCAGAATAGTTTGAGCTCTTTGACGAGGGGTGGACCTCTCAGCCATGAGGGTGGGGAGGAATAGCCTGCTATGAGTAGCCTGCCCTGCCCTGCTCATGCAGCCTTGAGAGCCATGTATGGGTCCATGGGCATGTAGCAGCAGTGATCTGTATCGACGTCCATGGCTCGTACTACCATTAAAGATCATGAAGACATTTCTTGCCTGGGCAGCCATTTGGGACCAAGGACTGTGCAGAGCTGGTCCCACTTCTCACCAGTTGCAGCATTTAGGAGAGTGGGCTATGCACCTCACCTGGGCAACATAGTAGAGCTAGCTGTAAGGCTAAGGCGCAGGTGAACCAGCCAGAGAGCTGGCCCAGCCCCTCATCTGCTGCAGCACTCAGGAGAGTGGGCCTCTACACCTCGACTGGGCAGAACAGTAGACCTGGCCTTGGTGGCAAGGGCATGGGGCTAGCAGGCCCTTGAATATGAAAGCGAAAGCAGGAGAGCTGACCCTGCCTCTGCTGGCTGCAGCATTGGGTGGGCCGTACTGGAAAGCTCACCCTGGTGGTGTGAATAAGGAATAGTCATCAGGCTGACCAACTCAGCTCCCTCCCAGACCCACATCCAGGACTTTAAATTGAACCCCCCCACACCCCAAATCTACCTCATCTTTGAACTTCTAAAGCATGTGAAAGGGCCAGTCCTGCAGATCCAAAGCAACACGATGTCCATAACACAGGGCAACAACATGATAACCAAGAGGTATCTCAGTGAGGGTCCGGTAGTAATGGTATAGCCAAGGCCAGGGCTTCAAACCAGACGAATGACTCATTTCAATGAACAATTGCAAGTAAAGATCTGTGGACAAAAGGGTATACCATAGGACACACTGTGACACATACAGCTTTCAGGACAGGATGTTTTCTATGCTTTGTTTGTTTTGTTTATTGTTTTCTTTTCATGATAAGGTTACAAGGGCAGAGGGTAGATACCAAGGAATGGGAAGATGTGTGGGACTGGGGCGCATGATGTGACTCTCACAAAGAATCAATAAAAAGTTTTTTTAAATACATCTATAGTTCGACAAAGGCAGAAAAATCACAGAAGTAGCCACATTCTGAGGGTTTAAATTTCTTCTTTAACTTCTCTTTCTGCATCATTTTTCTCCTATGTGTAATGGGTGTTACAATAGTATTTATTTTGTGGAGTCTTTCTGTGGAATTAATTAAAAGCCATACATTAAAAGTAGTTAACCTATAATGATGTACAAAGTAGATACTTAAAGCTGATCACAGGTTATTAAGCAGCAAATTTTTAGCAAATGATGAGTGACCAGGACAATGTTGTTCATAGCCTTAGAGTCTATAACTGATCAAAAATGGACTGCCACAAGACTTTGTAGCCAGGGGTCTTATCACTGTGGAAGGAAAGAACTGAAGACTGTTTATTTGGCAGGTTGTTCTGTAACAGTGGCTCTCAATCCTCCTAACGCTGAGACCCTTTAATACAGTTCCTCATGTTGTGGTGACCCCAAATCATAAAATTATTTTTCATTGCTGCTTCGTAGCTGTAATTTGCTACTATTATGGAAATATTATTATATAAATATCTGTGTTTTTCAATAGTTTAAGCAGATCCCTGTGAAAGGGTCATTCAACCCCCAGAAGGGGTTGCAACCCGAAAATTGAGAACTGCTATTCTATAACTATCTCTACCTTTTTAGTCAAAGGATCGACTGTTACTTCTGTGTGACTTCTCAGAGCACATCCTGCAATGCTGTTTCCAGTATGTGACTCCAGAAATCCATGCTGTGTCACAGAAGCTCACAAGATACAAATGTGATCTCAGCTCTCTCTAAAGCTTTGGATTAATATTGAGGTCAAATAACTGAGACTTTGGAGATTTCTGTCTTTCAGAACAAATGTATTTTTATTGGTGATGATATAAATCCTGGTATATCCAACAAGTATTTTCAATGATTGCAAGAACCTATAGTGTGTGTGTGTGTGTGTGTGTGTGTGTGTGTGTGTGTGTGTGTGTTCCATTACATACTAGATGTTCATTAAATAGCTGTGAAAGACTAAATGCCTATATTTTATTCAGACTTTTGAAAAAAGTCTTGATGTTTATTAAAATAAAGTCATTGTAAGCTTCTAAGAATCTTTATGAAGGGCTTTCCTGCAGCTGTGCCAGGGGACCCAACTTTAAATCTCAGCACCCCCTTCTGGAAGGTCACAGCCCTCTGTAGCTCCCTCTTCTGGAGTCTGGGAGTACACATACTCTTATGTGGACATACTTACCCCTCATGCAAATACATGTAATTAAAAATAAAATTGGCCAGGCAATGGTAGCACACGCCTTTAATCCCAGCACTCAGGAGGCAGAGGCAGGCAGATTTCTAAGTTCGAGGCCAGCCTGGTGGTCTACAGAGTGAGTTCCAGGACAACCAGGACTATACAGAGAAACCCTGTCTCGAAAAACCAAATAAAAATAAAAATAAAAATAAAAATAAATAAATAAAAGTAAAATATTTTTTATTGTAGAATTGAAACAATTACTCTTAAACAGTTTCATTTTTTTCCAACTGTAAGGAAAGAGTGAGCATGATATAACTGAAAGAGCCCTGGGCAAGATGCTGGAAATCCTGGCATCCAGTCCTATGTGTGACTAGGCTATGTTGATGTGGAACACATTAAGACATCCTCCCTGGGTCTTGATCTTCTATTTTATGAAGTGCCAGACCTGGACTGGGTTAGTCCAGTTCTCATTGTCTCCACATTTCAAAACATTACAACATTTACATTTGTGTAAACTGAACGATTAGAACAAAAAAACCTTTGAGAAAAATGGCTGCTAAGCACTATTGCCCTGTGAACCTCTGCCCCTTACTGGGCTCTATCTCCTAAGTTAGTCCTTGTCCAGTAAAGTCTCCTCTCAAAATAGTTTCCTGTTGTTTTACTTGCTTATCAGTAGGGTCTACTATACTTAATGGCACCCCAAAACTTAATGTCTTTAAACAAACAAAGCAAATGAAATCTCAATAGTTTGAAAAGTGACTGTCAATCAAGCTATCATCAAGACTGCTGTCATGCTAAGGTTTAACTGTGATAAATGCCTTCCAAACTTATTGTGTGGCTATTGCCAAACTTTAGTTGGTGACTTTGTGAACCAGTCTATAAACTGTTTAATTGTCTGAATAGCATAATAAATAGTTGGCTAAAGGAAGAAAGACAAAAAATGTACAAGATGGAAGCTATAGACATTTGGTAAGTAATCTTGAAAATGACATTCAATCAATTCTGCTATGTTATATTTGTTGAAAGAGATTCAATAAACCATCATACACTCAAGATGAGAGGATTATACAAGGGGACATCAAGGGGCAGGGGCCACAGGATCGCTCACAGACTTGTGTGAACGTTATACATTATGGTACACCTATACCTAGTAGGAACGCTTACTGGGCAGGTGTTCATTCTAACTGTGGCTACTCATCTGACCACACTATGAGGAATTTCAAGTACATCTGATGTGAGGTAGAAGTAGGGAATTAGGTGAGTAAGGAAAGAAGGGTGTGGTTCATATTAAAGTAAAATAATAGTCATATTCGTAAATATTAGGAGGAGGCAAGCTACACATAGGTAGCTAGTTGGGAATAGAGGCCCAAGGAAAACAAGATGTTTCTATGTCCTGGTGGATACTGAGAGCACTCAAGTTTTACAATAAATTACCTAAACAAGTGAGCGCAGAAACTAAAATATAAAATGTCCCAAGACATAAAGATGTCAGCTGACCATCTGCCTCTGTTTGTTTTCCAGATTCTTCTGGGTTTGTTTGTTTGTTTGTTTTTGTTTTTTTCTAGCTTTCTTGAGCCTGCCTACTTCATCTGACCTACCACACAATCAGAATCATATATATATATATATATATATATATATTCCAACTAGCCAACCAGTTTCATCCTAATTTCAATGCTTGATTGGCATTTGGACCAAGCTATTCAGGCTCATTCCTGAAACATAAAAGAGCTATGCAAGAAGGCCAAAGGCAACTGGTTTTTTGGATGGTTTGTTGCTTTGTTTGTTTGTTTGCTTACTTATTTGTTTTTGAGTTTCATGCCTGTTGCAAAAAGCTATTTTCTACTTTTTGATAAACCTCACCTTTTGCTGACCTCACTCACAGCCACTGGTTCTGGGCTACTGTGAAATGTACAGGACTTTATTCTTCTAAGCTAACAGCTTTCTTGGTTGAAAGGATCTGTGACACTCAAAATACCCCACAACAATATTTATTAAGTCTTATCATGTCCCAATCCTGATGGAGGTCTTTCAGGAGATACATGTAGAACCGACTCTTAGATGTCTGTAGTAGAGTCAGCTCTTTCTCATCTTATGTCATGTAGTCCTTAGAATAACTTTAGAATACGCTAGAAATGCAATGAGATGTGGGTGGGGCATACACAGATGAGATGCTACCCATCCTGAACTTTCCTTAGCTTTGGGAAGTCAGCATGTCATGCTTCCTGGTATCTGTGACTCCTCACTGCCTATCTCTGGATGATTAAGTGACATTGTTTGACTCACTGTCTGTGTTCTGTCCCACTGGACTCATGTAAGTGGTAGAGTTGCTAGTGTGTAGTAAGCTCCTAGCTGCCTGCTTTATGGAACATGAGTTCCACCAGCCTTGATCAACCCAGAAAGAGTTAATGGAAACTTTTCTGAACTTATTTACAGGCAGGAGGCAAACTATTATTTCATAGATGGAGCAAATTCTCTTTGCTACCTTCTCAACCATAATTTGTCATTTAAACTAAAAATCTTAGTATCCCCATCTGAGAAAACAGAAGGTGATATATTTCAGTGTATTTTTCTTATAGGTAAGACAAAGTTAAAGAGCTGTTTCTGAGGAGTCTTCAATGTTACAGCAACATCCAAAGGGAAGAAGATATTCCGATTGCCCAACTTTCTCTAGAACAGTGATACACGTAACTCTTGGCCTCTCTCAATTTGTCAGCATGCAGAGGCACATTTTCATTAGTGATTAAATACGTTGTTGTTGAACAGGGTGAGCCTATTAAGAGTGTTCTTCCCATCAAGATTGTCTAAACTTTGCTGTGAAAGTGAACACCACCAGAAGCTGAATGGCTTAAAAAATAAAAGATTGATTCTCTTTGTAAGTGTCCATCCCTGGATGACTGCAGTTCTTTGTACGTTCTCAATTTAATGATAGGTTCTAGGATAATATATTAAGCACTGATCCATGCATTAGAAAAGAGCAAACATAGAATGAACTTGCTCCTGAGCCTCCTCAGAGCCTGATAGTGTCTATCATTTCCTCTTTCTTGTCAGATTGTCCAAGGTAAATCACATGGCAAAGAGAAAAAGCGAAAACCCTCCCAATGCTCAGAAAAGAAGAGATTATTCTGTGTGCATCTGAAGCAGTGTAAGCTACCCTCCACACTGTGACTGTTTTACTAAGCTAGGAGAGACAGCCTGGAACAGAGTTCAAAGCTGTAAAAATGTCTTACTTTTGAACCATTTCAGACTTTTTACGCAATGAGCAATTATATCAAATTTAATTATCGAAACACATAGTTTATTAGAAGATTTTATCAAGACTTAGCCATGTCTTAAGTCCATAGTCTCACAGAGAGAAGTCTAAAGGAGTATACTGTGTGTGCATGTGTGCCTGCATCTGTGAGTACTTTCTTGGGACGCTGGTAAATGGAAAGACATGATTGGCTTAGGGTCAAATTGAGTCAATGCTTATAAATTTCCCCTTGCAAGGTTAATGACTTAGTCCTGTCTAATTTTGTCATACTGAAGCTGGCTATGTATCTGTTAGTTCGGTTGCATCTGGTTTAGACCGACCTTCAATCACAGGCTGCTCTGGTTCCTTCCCCAGCTTCCTCTTTCTTGGATTCCTACCACCATGCTAATCCACATGAACACTAAGCTGAAGCTTCATTAGTTCTGGCTTCTACTCCCAGCTCTTCCATTAGCTAACAGAACTGCTTTGGAAATGTAACTTCACCTCTCCAGGCTTCCTCTCCAAAATGAGAGAGTTGGCTGGGAAATTCCTTCTAGCTGCAACTGCTTATGGTTCTAAGTCCTGCTGTGAAGCCAGATAGAGAGTATGCAAGGCTTTGGGTTTTGTTTTGTTTTTTTTCTTCTTGTTTCCTGAGTTTATCGGCCACTAAAGGAGCTATCTCAGCAAAAGCTAAGGCCCCAGCACAGGACAGAATCCCTATGAAGATCAGTCACATTTTAGTGCCTCCAGTGTATTATTTCCTCAGTCTCCTTCTTGCCAGCTTTGGGGCACAGAGCCTCAAGCTTAAACTGTGATTAGGGTGTGCTGTGTTTTAATATCTTTTGTTCTTACTAAAACAAAAATCGAAAACTTCCCCTAATTATACTAAGGGCACAGGGTTGAAGGGCATTTTTCTTTGTTTTATTAGATTTGGGGTTTTTATTTATTGGTTGTTTATTGGTATGTTTTTTGTTTTTGTTTTTGTTTATAGACAGGGTCTTAATATATAGCCCTGACTGACCTAGAACTCACCCTGCAGACCAGGCTGACCTTGAACCTGTGGCAAGCCTCCTGCTTCTGCCTCAAGAATGCTAGGAGGCTTTTTTTTTTTTTTTTTTTTTTTTTTGAGATAATTCTTTTTTTTTTTTCTTTTTGATACTTTATTTACATTTCCGATGATTCCCCTTTTCTTTGGAAACCCCGTGTCCCCTCCCCCTCCCCGCCTCTGTGAGGGAAT
>CM052702.1:77927920-77967418 GCA_028551405.1 Uromys caudimaculatus
TTTGTTGTCCTTGTTGATTTTTTTGTTGTTATTTAGTTTGGGTTGGGTTTTTATGTTTGTTTGTACTCTGGTGATGATTTTGTTAATTTTATTTACATTAAGAAAGTAACTGTTAGGGCTTTTAATTACTTTATCTCCATGAAATTTTTTGCAGCCTCTTGTAATAGTTAATAATAGTCTAAGTATTATGGGATGCTAGTCTAGGACAGCAGAATCATACTCAGTTTTGTTGCCATAAAGTCACTGAAGAAATAATTTCAATAGAAGAAAAATGGTTTTTAGGTATCCCACTATAAATAGTTTTCTAAAAAGAGCCTTCAAGGACAGATTAGTGACTTGCTTGGAAACACCTTCCACCCCTTAATAGCGTTGACCTCTCCTGAGTTTTTCCCTTCTGATGAATAATTTGGGAAATCTCATATTTTAGAGTCATATACCTCTTGACTCAACAGCTAACGCTTTGAGCAAACCCTGTGAACTGTGTAAGCCTTCAATTGTTCATCAACAAAATGGAAAATCTAATGAGTTGTTTTGAGTATAAATATAGTTGGTCAAGCTCTGGGCATACCATATGAATGATAAGCAACTGACCATGATTACTCAAAGCCACCAGGAAAGACTGCATTTTATCCATGCCAGTCAGGCCCATTAAAGTGACCTTCAAATATTAGGTCAAACATTTGAAGAATGAACAAAAAGAACTGTGCGTTTTAATTTTCCCAAAAGCTGGCTAGCATCTTCTGAGCTTCATAGAGATCACCAATTAAGTTTGCGTCATACTGTCCTACTCCATGGCTCCATCACACAGAGACAAAAACATGTGAGAATGGACAACATCTATTTCCCTGTATATACACCCTGGCTGTAGGCTGGCCTGTGGGAAAAGTGCCAAATGCAGATATCTTTCTCATATAATTTACAGACAACATGAGCCACCTCTCCTTAACTATCAGTCATCGTTCAGACAGCACCACAATATGCTGCTTCAGCCTATTGCATTTGATACCTTCTCATACTATCAGTATTTTTTTAAAGAAAATTTTCATAAAAATCACCAAAAACGTAGGGAAAGTTGTCCTACCTGACTCCTAATTTTCCCTTAACATCCATAAGACATTTTCTGAAACTTGATTAGTCAAGTTTATAACCCAATTTCACTTTTCCTCTGTAGCTCAGTTCTTAACTTAAAAATAACTTTCCCCACCATTTCTAAAGAAAAAGAAATTAAGCCTTCCATCCCCGAGTTCCCTGTCTTTACAAAGAGCTTTTCTGATGTGTTATCCAAGTATCTCTTTAGTCACTATCTCTTCTGCTTTGTTCCCGCATCGCCCTAGACTCAGCAAAGTTTCCTTGGGCCTCAAAAGGGTCTTAGAGCTAGAGGATAGTTTACAGATTTTATAGAAAAAGTGAGACAGAGACAGAAGAAGTCACATGTCCTAAGAAGTCACATGAACTATATTTTCTAGGTCTCTGCCCTTTTCAGTAAACATGGTTCACTCCTCTTTGCCTGATAAGATATAAAAATGATAAAAGTAAAAAGATCTGTTTCAACTTGTACAGATAATTTTCAATCTTCAAATTAGGTTCTCATCAGTATATGGTTGATGGCCAGTAAAGAAGAAAATCAGGAGAAATTAGATAGATGGCTTATAAATTCCTTTCCATGTTAAAACTCTGTGATAAACATAATGCAGTCAGTTGATCCCTCTAACAGGAAGGGGTGGGACCCAACAGGCTTATTTCCTTTTTTCCAAATGCCACCTTACAGATGTGGTCTTGTGGTAAAATGGCTGGTACAATTAGAAACCAAAATTAGAAAGCCGGCAACCACAAGAGGAAAAGGCTGGGAACTACTTGAGGCCTTGACCCAGAAACCCAGCCAAGGGCTCAGCTCGAGCTGAAGTTTTGTGGCACACATGATCCCTTGGTCTGTAGCCCCACAGAAGGCATTTCTACGTACCTCACATACATACCAGGAAGCCCTCATGCTCATTCAACTGCGACTTTTCAACAGATTTTGGAGAGAAGGAACACTAGATAATCAGCTACTCGGCTAGAGACCATAACTCAACTCATCACAGGGCGTCATCCGCACTTCTGCTGCCATGGTACTTTGTCAGAGAGATCTGCAGGTGTTTTTCATCAGAACCCCTGATAGGAGCCTCCTTGACTTTGAGCTATGGATTTTATTGTTATTTTAAAGAAAAAAATATTGTCAAACACATGAATTTTATAACATCTGTTTTCGTTCCAAATTCCTTTTTCCCAAAGACATTTCATCAGTAAGAATTACCATCGAAGACCCAGGAATTTGAAAACTTCACAAACTCATATACAAAAACCGAACAAATTGTCAAAGTCACGGATGTAGAGGCACAGGAGAGGAGAATGCAAACCGGTCACACTGGTACTCCAGCCCCAGTGACACCGCATGGGGGCAAGGAACACATCTCTCTTTCTTTCTAGTTGTGTCACAGCATAACGATGAATGCCAAGATTCACCGCCAGTTTAAAATGATTCCATTATGAGTCCCAGGTTGACAGACGCATGCACATTGTGCTCATGCCTAGAGAGAGCCACAGAAGATTAGAAAAACACACTGAAGCCTGCAAACCAGAGCCACAGCCCCTGACCCACCAAGGATACTCAGCTGGGTCAATAACGCTTGCTTCTTTAACAAATACAGCCATGTGATATTACTCCTTTATTAAAACAATCTTTTTGAGCTGGTCTGTTTATGTGAATTAAAATAAAACATTGTGTTAGTGAATTATGCCACAATTAGTGAAGTTTCAGAAAGGAAAACACTCACAGTTCATATTTTATAGCCACGACACCTAAAATATTATGGTTAGTCTCTGATTTATCAGCCATAATAATCTGTAGGAGGGAAGATAGCTTATATTTTTAAAGGGAGAAAGAGGAAAATGTAAGCCATCCAGTGGCTGATTTACACTATTTCCCATGGCAGTGAAACAGTCCAGCAGAAATGGGGGAAGGTGAAATTGTAACAGTCTGACCCTGCAATCAAGGCTAAAACATTCTCTTTACTCATTTTGGTGACATTTAATACTGGGACCCACCTTTCAAGTTAGCTGCAGTCATTCTTCCCAAAGAATTACCAAAGGTACATCTCAGACCAGACCACGTGGTTCTCAGACCAGAGAATGATAGCACAGAACAGAGAGGGAAGCACATCTAGAGATAGCAGAATGCAAACCAATGCGTGTCCCCATCACAACTAACAGAAGTGGCACCGCCCCCAGAGCCCACGGCTCTGACTCAAACACTTGTAAAGTTTCAAAGGATGCCGCAGAAATTCCACTTGTGCCTGTTGCCAGTCACATGACATGTCTCTAATGGTGTGTTTTAGGCACAGAGTCTGGCGATTGGGGTATGCTTAACTCAAACTAAGCTGGGGTTTGGACGAGCAAGTCTGCCAGCCTCCAAGTGTACTTAATACAAGCCAGGGCTGGGTCAAGAGAATGTCATTTAGTATCACTACAAGGACAGAGGCAAGGGCTATTTTAAGAACAGTATGGTTTTGGGTGATCTCTGTGAAGTTTACGAGTAGTCAGAAAAGAGAACATAAAACTTGCTCTATACATATAATTAAAATACAGGGTAACGAAACTCATGTGTAAGTAATAGGCCAGCAGTGTGGAGCCAGGACCATAATAAGCATCCTGGTTGAAGGGAAAGGCAATTTGTGGTGCAGCTTTCAAATTCCTCCTTTAGTGGACAGGGTTGGAAAGCTCACGGATAGCCTTCCTGGCAGGGTAGTTTACTTTCATAGGCTTTTCATTTAAACTCTTTCCCCCAAAATAGCAGCTGGGTTTGGTTTTGTTTTTTGGGTTTTTGTTGGTTGGTTGGTTGTTTGGTTGTTTTTGTTTTTTGTTTTTATTCCTGCAGGAGAAATCACAGTCCTATAAATGAATTACTCTTTCATGGGAACAAACAGCTGAGTTTAAATGTAATCAGTGTTCCTGTTCTCTGTCCATCATGCTGTAGAGGGAGTGATGACACCAAACCCCAGCTTCCCTGAGATGACTTCTCACTTCCACGGGACTTAGCAAATTCCAAAGAACATTCTCAAAGCAGGTTTACAAAACAGAGACAAGGAGATGGGGTAGGAGACTTTACAACAGACGCTATCAGCTATTGCGCCCTTTGCTCTATGTGGACCAAGTGTCTGTTGGATTGACTAAATGATCCACTCTGTCATGTAATAGTCTAGTGTGAAGAACTCCTCTTCCCTCCTCTCCAGATGGGGCCATAGGGATGGCTTTGGTTGTGGACCATAAAAATGCTACTGCAAATTGGCAGACATCCTTTGTGACCAAGACCTGGCGCCAGGGAGAGGTGTTTCACTGTTATTTCTAATAAGCCCTTTAAAACAGGCCCCAAGGAACTACCAACCAGATTTATATGGTGGCTGGGGGTGGGGAGACAGTAGAGAATCAACAGATTATAAAAGGACAAAGATTCTCCACATAGTTTATGGTTATAAGTAAAGAGGAATCATGGAAAATGTCTTAGTCATGGGCCATGGCCTCCGGAATCTGGACATCAAAACATACGTGAAGATTTTGGCGAGAAAAATCTCTCTTCATTTTAGGTGAACTGTTTGTTTGAATTAGAGACTATACTGAACTATAGCAGACAACAGTGAACAGAACTTTAGGCCTTTGTTGACTAATGCCAAATTACCTTTAAATTAGTGTGTGTGTGTGTGTGTGTGTGTGTGTGTGTGTGTATGTGCCCATGAGTGACGGTACCCATGTAGGCCTGAAGATGACATCAGACCAAATGGAGTTGCAGGTTGTTGTGAGCCATCTAGCATGCTGGGAACTGAACTTGAGTCCTCTGGAAGAACAGAAAGTACCATTAATTTCCCAGTCCACATCCTCCTTGAGTAAAGGTCTCCACAGACACTGAGCCAGCAACATTCAACAGTGCTGAGCAACCTTCTGCTTCAGGAAGCACAGAGTGTAAAGCTAGATTCTGCCACAGACAAATCTGACCTCAGTCCCCAGCCTCCTCTTTGAGCTCTTCTCTCAGCTTCCTGGTTTCTGTGTCTATTAAGAGCATTTCCCCAGCCTGATCTACAGAGTGAGTTCCAGGACAGCCAGGGCTATACAGAGAAACCCTGTCTCGAGTAATCCTGTCTCAAAAAAAAAAAAAAAAAAAAAAAAGCATTTCCTCTCATGCTGGCCCCACATCCTCACATAGGCACTGGGCCCAACATCAACCGGATCAAAAAGAAGAGGCTCTGAATTAGGGAAGAAGACATGATTTGCAAAAGCAAAACAATAAATAGCTGTGAATGGGAGATAAAAGCCAAAAGAAATCGAATGCTGGCATTTTCTCCAGATCCTGAAGCTTCTAAAGACAGTCATACAGGATCTGTGAGTGTAGATCTGAGAGAGCTGGATTCCAGGACCTGGGAACCCAACACCAATGCCCGTCTTCCACCAGAGCTGTCCTCCATCTTTGTCTGTTCCTTTAGAAGCCTAAAGCCTATGTGCATACACATTATCCTTCTGACTCCACTCAAAATGCACACGCACATGATGAGAATGTGCAGAAGTGACCTCGAACTCTCTGGAAAGGTAAGTCACTTGCTGTCTCTGCATCCTGAGTACCTTATCTCTGAAGTAAGAAGTATGGACCAGCCATCCCTTTGGTTTTGCTGACACTGAGAACCTCAGCTGTTCCCTTAATATGTGCTCTCCAGAATAATGAGAACAGGGAGTCTCCTTTCCCTCCATGGAAGAACAGTGTTTTCCTGGAGAATTCAGCAGTGTTGAACAGCAACTACCCAACTTGTTCATTCTCTTAACTTCTACTAGGTCAGACCAAAAACCTCCCAGATCTGTTTGGAACATCTCTCTTCCTGTCACACACTCCTGCCAGCCAGGGGAAGTGCCGTTCAGCTCTTTCCTTCCCTTGAGAGCTATGATGAAGCAAGGCTGGAAGGCAGTTCAGCAGAAGCCAGGTGGTGTAGGCTCCTTCTTCCTTGTCCTGATCTGCCTAATACAGTTCTAACAAAAGTGGCCTTAATTGAGCATGGGGCAGGCAGGTGAGTGGTTTCCAGAGACCACCCCGCCTAGAGATCCATCCCATCTCCAGACACCAAACCTCATCACTATTGCTGATACCTAGAATCACTGCTGACAGGAGCCTGGTATGGCTGTCCCCTGAGAGGTTCTACCAGCACCTGACTAATACAGACGCAGATACTCACAGGCAACCATTAGACTGAGCCCAGGGACCCCAATGAAAGAGCTAGAGGAAGGACTGAAGGAGCTGAAGGGGATTGCAATCCCATAGGAAGAACAATATCAGCTAACTGAACCACCCAGAGCTCCCAGGGACTAAACCACCAACCAAAGAGTATACATGGAGGGACCCATGGCTCCAGATACATATGTAGCAGAGGATGGCCTTATCTGACATCAATGGGAGGAGAGGCCCTTGGTCGTGTGGAGGCTTGATGCCTCAGCATAGGGAGATGCTAGAGTGGTGAGGAGGGAGTGGGTGAGTGGGTGGAGGAGCACCCTCATAGAGGCAAAGGGGAGGGGGAGATGATGGGGGGTTTGTGCAGGGGTAACTGAGAAGGGGGATAGTGTTTGAAAAGTAAACAAATAAAATGATTACAAAAAGAGGAAAGAAACCTGATTATGTTTGCCATTAAGTGCAACTGCCTGTGTTTGTTAAACTCTGAGACTTGAAGAACATGCTACACATTGTCCTTAGAGCCTCTTTGATGCTGACCAGCTAAGGGGTTGCCAAAGGAAGCAATTGCTGCAGTCCACTAAAAGCTTTGCCATTTGATTGCCTCATAATTTCACAATTCTTCTAATTTAGAATGACCATTTATGTAACAGACCTGTCTGCTACCCTTAACAAGTTCTTTGGTACAAACTAGAACAAACTCCCATAATGTAAACAACCCTCTCTCCTAGGCAGAGAAGGCAAGTACACAGCAGGGTCTTGTCACTTACATGTAGTGCTTCAGGTGTGACTGTCCCTGGTATTGATTTTTTCAGTTCCCGGGGCTCTTTATCCACAGATATTGTTAAAAGCACATTTCCCTATTCTTTTAAAAGCTATTGTACACTCATTGATAACACATTTTGTGCAATAGCTACCACAACAGGTAAGAAGGGAGATTGGACCTTATGAGATCCAAGCTCTGATTCCTGGAGGTCAGTAAAACAAGGCCTGAATAAGGCAAAGACAAGTTTCACTTTGGCCTTGGTCCTCTCTTAGTACTGTGTCTGACTAATTATTCTCTCCATCACATAGTTTTTCGTTTGCAAAATGAGATCCAGATATTTCCTTCCATTATATAAACTGAAAGAAAAATAAATATGTATAGTCAAAATAAACAGTATGTATAATGTAGATGAAATATATTTAATTCTTGCCCATTCTTGGGTCATTCCCTCCACCCTTCCCTCCCCAGCACCTTGTTGGGAATTCCCTTTGCTTTCTGTACTGACAAGAATGAACAGAGTAAGCAAGAGGGAGGAGGCTAGGGTTTCATGTCAGTTCTTTAACTGCCTCTCTATAGACCAAGAGCCTTGCCTCTGTTAATCACCTAATTAGTGTTATGTGATAACAGGCATCATTGAATTGGAGAAAGGATGTAGGGTAGACTATTACTGCATATTTCCATCAATCTGTGTAAAGTTTCAAATGTCTACAAGAAAAGATATGATTCAAAGAAAATTCATGGACCTGGAGTACTGCTCTACAGGCCTGTGTTTAGCTTACTCTGGGTTCGGTTCCTGTGACCAAAGAAAAATTAAGGGGGGGAGGGAGATGAAATTCTAAGAAGTCTAAAAAGTCACAGGGAAAAATGGTGGGAGGAGTGCCATATCAGAGGACAAGGAAACTGCATCTCATCTTAAAGTTGACAGGCAACTCGAATTATTTTCACAACTTTGGTGAGATTTGCCATCTATCTTAATATTGTTTAAAAACAGAATCTAGCTTAATAACGCTTCGAGAGCCATGGGAAGATTTCTTAATTATCATCATCAAAGGTGAATGACAAGGGAAGCAGCTGCTTTAGAACAAACTACTGACAAAACTGAGGACAGTCAGCATTAAAAATACCTTCTATTTGGCCTATTTGAAAACGGTCTGTCATGCTGAACTGCCTCCACTGAAACACAAGTGGATGGGTTACTCTCTGTGGGCAAACAACTACAAAAAAGGCTTTAAAAACACTATAATTAGCTGAGTCTGGACAGTGGTCTTTTAGGGACAGTGAGTAACCCAAAGGGTTGTTTGGGTTTTTGTTTTCCTCCACTGGAGACTGCAATTATAAAATAAATGCCTGTCACTCTTAATACATCAAGAATTCCTAGAGAGCAAGTTTTACAATCCTCTAAAGTCTATAGATCATCCCAATCTATAGAATGCATTTGATGATGACAGTAATGATGATGATGACAGAGTGATTATGAGCATTATAGTGGTGGTGGTGATGATGATGATGATGATGATGACGACAGAGACAGCAGTGAAAGCCACAAGAATGACAACATCTATTGCATTTATTCAGTTCCAACTGTGTTCCAGGAAAATTATAGAATTGTATGTTCTATATCTGCCTGTATAAGAGTATGCTATGTGACATTGGCAAGATGCCTCTAAAAATTATCAGTGGAGACTGTATTAGGACCCAATATTTACAATTATCTTTATCTTTTTGTCTGAATAATCCTTATTGATACATTACTCCATGATCCATGGCCATCTCAACTCAAAAAGATTCTACTATGGGATAGAGGGAAATTTCTTAGAAGAGATGCTAGTCTTCCAAGGAAGAAGAAGAAAGCTATCTTAGTTGGAAAAAAACAAAACAAAAAGCAAACAGACAAACAAAAAACATACAATGTATTCTGATGATATTCTTTCTCCTCACCAAATCCCTCCCTGGATTCTCTCCACCTCCTTACCTGTAAAAACATTGTACTTTTGATCTGCCTCATTCTCTCTTTCAAAAAAATAAAGAAAAACAAAACCAAAAACCTGTGCTGG
The DNA here is from genome assembly GCA_028551405.1 of Uromys caudimaculatus. Taxonomy (NCBI): domain Eukaryota; kingdom Metazoa; phylum Chordata; class Mammalia; order Rodentia; family Muridae; genus Uromys; species Uromys caudimaculatus. The sequence goes on from CM052702.1 coordinate 77,936,979, forward strand.
TATGTAGGGAGCGGTTAGAGTATTCGCCATTACAAGATGGCGCTGACTTCCGCTGTCGCTCTGAGGAAACTTACGGATAGCGCGGGAAAACCCCGAAGCGCTTGCGCATTATGGGTGTACATGACTAATCACCGCCCACTCCCGGGGCGCGCCAATCAGTGGAGGACACGCTGCCTCAGGGCTATATAAGCAGCGCCATTCTGGGGCCCCGGGGTCTTCCTCTTTTCATCATGCAATAAACGCATTGCTGCAGAAGGATCCGTGTGTCCGCGTGGGTTCTTGCTGGCGAGACCAAACAGCGAGCGGGACACTGGTATGAACTGGTTTAGGTTTGGCTCCCATAGACTCATGTGTTTGAATGCTTGGCCCATAGGGAGTGACGCTACTAGGAGGTGTGGCCTTGCTATAGGAAGTATGTTACTGTAAAGGTAGAGCTTTGAGGTCTTAAATGCTCAAGCTACTCCCAATGTGGAATTACAGTCACTTCCTGGCTGCCTTTGGATTAAGATATAGACCTCCAGCTCCTCCAGCATCATGTCTGCATGGATGCTGCCATGCTTCTTCCTGCCATGACAGTAATGGACTAAATCTATGAAATCTGAAACTGTAAGACAGCCATAATTAATTGTTGTCCTTTGTAATAGTTGCCTTGGTCATGGTGTCTCTTCACAGAAATGGAAACCCTAATTAAGACAAAAGTTGGTACCAGAGACTGGGGTTTTGCTCTCAAGATCTGACCATAATTTTGTTTGGAGGAATGTGAATTTGGGGACTCTGGATTAGGAAATCACTGGAATTCTTTAAGTGGGGTTTAATGGGGCATCCTAGTAGGAACATGGAAGATAGTAGTAGTTGTGCGGATAATTTGAACTGTGAGGTCCTGGCTCAAGCAGTTTCAGAGGGGAAGAATTTTAATATGTTGCCTAGCGATCATTCTTGTGATATTTTGGTGAAGAATGTGACTGGTTTTGCCCCTGTCTGAAGAGTATGCCTGAGGTTAAGGTTAAGAGATTATATTAATTGCACTTGCAAAAGAAATCTCAAAATAGCCTAGTATAAACTCTGTCCTGTAGTCCACTCTTATGAAAATCATTTTGATAAAATGTAACAAGCAGAGAAAGAAAAAATACAAAACATGTGATTCAAGGATTAAAGGGGCAACAGGAAGTGAAGTGGAGCTGTGCTCAATGAAATAAACAGATTAAAGAGATTAAATAGAATTATATCATGTTAGGTATTATTAGGACCTGGCTACTGTTTACATTTGGACATAAGGAGATATGACTGTGTTTCAAGTTGACAATGGGTGGATTGTGATGTTTTTTCTCAGTTGTCAACTTCACTATAGCTGGAATAAACTACAATCCAGAAATGGAGGCCATAACTGTGATCTTGAGACAGGAAGAAAACATGTCTTTGAGCCAGATCTTGAGGCTAGAAGACACAGGATTTTTATCTTCATTTGAGGTAAGATAACATATGCTTTTGATCTGGATTGACATACACTTTTAATCTAGATCTTGAGGTATAGTGGCCATGCTAATAAAAGTTTATGTCCTGAAATGGTGGTACACACCTTTAATTCTAGCACTTAAGAGAAAGAGGCATTGACATCTCTGATATAAGGCCATCCTGGTCTACATAGCAAATTCCAGAACAGCAAAGCTTAGGCAGTGAAGAAAACCATTGAAAACAGAAAGTTGATAAAGATGTAATTGAACAAGGGGGCCATGTTTCAGCCCCAGCAAGCAGCAGAATTTGGCAGCTTTGGTCAAGTGGTTCTGGCTTTAGAGTCAAAGATGGAATTTCCCTCTGTGACTAAAGAAAGCCACCAAGGCCATGATAATGTCAGGGATGTCTCCGCATGGAGGCCCAGAAAGCCCACTATCTGAGGCAGCTAAGGATGTACCTTGTACTTGCAAATGGATTTGGTAATGTGTAAGAGTCACCCAGGTAGTATTGGTTTTGAAGGCATGAAGAGGTCATGGAGAACAGCTGAGGCTTGGTATTAGAGGCCAGAAGAGTCCATCAGTGAAGGGGCAGCCTTGGTGTCAGTTGAAGCCGGAGGACTGAAGGTCATGCAATGAAGTTGAGACTTGGCACAATGAAGAGAGCCTTTGAGAGGCTACTGATGTAAGTGGATCCCAGTTGTAGCAGAAGACCCCATCATTTTGGAGATTCCAATACCATGGGATGACCACCAAGAACAGCAGCAGCAGAAGTTGTGTTCCAGAAAATATGAAGGTGAAGCCTGGATTGCCTTGGAGATTCCAAGAAGTTAGAGATACCAGAGGTGTGAGACACTTGCTGAGGAAAGCTGCTAAAAGGGAGTAGAACCATCCCAAGAGAAAGAAGTATGTTGCAGTTAACAAAAATAAAAAGAGTTGAAGATCTGAAGTGTGCTTTCATATAAGACATAGAGATACAGAGCTTGGAGTTGGCCCAGCTGGTTTTGGTCTGGCTTTGGTCTAGTATTTCCTCACTGTGCTCCCTTCCTTAGGTCTAGTGTTTCCTCACTGTGCTCCCTTCCTTACATTTTGGATGATAATGTGCATCCTATGCCATGATATATTGGAAAAATGTGATTTACTCTTTGATTTTAATTTTATAGGAGATTACAGTTAAGATACTATATGAATCTCAGAAGAGATTTTAAACTTCGGACTTTGAAGCGTTGTTGAGACTGTTATAGACTATGAGGACTTTTGAAATTAGACTGAATGCATTTTGCATGCAAGCCTATAAGGGCAGGGAGTGGAATGTGGTAGTTTCAATAGGTTTGGCCCCCAGAGACTCAAGTGTTTGAATGCTTGGCCCATAGGAAGTGGCACCTAATAAAAAGATGTGGCCTTATTGGGAGAGGCGTGGCCTTGTTAGAGGAAGTGTATCACTGTGGAGGTGGAGCTTCAAGGTCTTAAAAGCTCAAGTTATGCCCAGTGTGGAATTCTAGTCTCCTCCTGGCTACCTTCAGATCAAAATGTAGTTCTCTCAGCTCTTCTAGTACTGTGTCTGCCTGGATGCTGTCATGTTTCTTGCCATGACAGTAATGGATTAAACTTCTGAAATTGTAAGCCAGTCCCAAGTAAATGTTGTCCTTTATAATAGTTGCCTTGGTCATGGTGTCTCTTCACAGCAATGAAAAACCTAACTAAGACAAAACCCAAACTCAGAACAAAAAAAAAATTTTTAATGGGGAGTATCAGTAAGAGAACAATGGTAACAAAACCAAAATAAAACAAATCAAAAGCAAGCAAGCAAGCAAACAAACAAACAAAACATGAAGTTCATTTTTGTGTTAGCTAACTAACTAGCCTGTCCTAAAGTGTGGTTGATATACCTAGTGACATCCCATGGGAGAAAACTGATTTTGCTTTCCTAGCAGATATCAATTATAAATAACTTATTGGTAGGGTGTAGGATTTTGTGTCCATTTTTCCTTCTGAGTGCTGAAATTTTGTCTGGCTTAAATCTGTGAGGCTCGTAAGATCATTCATGTATCAGCCTGTTGTGTATGGAAGGCAGTTTCCTTGCAGCCAACTACTACCTATGGCTCTTACCATCATTCCACCTCTTCTTCTGCATAGAGCCTTGAGCCTTGAGGGGAGAGGTTTGATAAAGACATCTACATAGGAATAAGTGCTCCAAAGTCTCTCACTCTTATGTTGTCCAGTTGTGGGTCTCTGTGTTAATTACCATCTACAGTAAGAAGCTTCTTGGGTGATAGTTAATTGACTGATGGATATAGCAGTATGTTGTTAGAAGTTATTTTATTGGTATGTTCTTTTAGCAGACAAATAGAAGTAGGTTTTCCCTTGGGGCCTATGACCCATCTAGTCTCAGATTCTTGGCCACTTTAGCCGTGTCATGTATATAGTTCTATCTCATGAAGTGAGCCTTAATCTAATCAGAAAGTAGTTAGTTACTCTCATAATATCTTTGCCACTATTGCACCAGTACATCTTATAGGCAGGTTGCTGTTATAGTTAGGTTTGTTAGAAAGTTGGGTGACAATGATGATTAATTTTATTCTCCAGTAGCATGCAAAGTATCTGTCAGCACTATGAATGCTAGTAGGTAGAAGGTAAGTTTCTAGTTGGGTACTTCCTCAATTTCTCGTGGTTGATTATTTAAGTACCTATGTCTTCGGCAATTGGGCCTTATAAATAACCAGTGGCCTGTATTTTGAATAATGGAGTCTTTGGGATCCCTTTGAACAACAACTCAATAAGATGTAGCCCATTCCTGACACTGGAGGTTTTTCTTAGTGGCATAAGATGTCTAGTTGGGCCATTGTCTCCTTCACTGTATAACTTTATTTAAATTCCACTCATATAAGTCTGTATTTTAGGAAGCTTCTACAATAGTGGATTCCATTTGGCTTTTCAACTAGATTTTAGTGTTAGTTAGCTTTTCTTCCCCATATTCCTTCCTTTACCTTGCCCTCCCATCCACCTACCCCATGTAATCTTCTTCCCCTTTATATCTGTATGACACTATATTCTATTTCCTCTTCTTTGAAAGATCCCCTCTTCCTCCTGCTCCTTTATTAGCTATCTAGCTTCTGTGATTATTTGGATTGAAACACATGTCTAAAATATAATACCTAATATCCACATGTAAGAAAAGCATACAATATTCATGCTTGGGAGCTATGTCACTTTACCCAAGATGACTGTTTCTATCTCCATCCATTAAATTGCAAATTTCATAATTTCATTTTTCTTAAAAGCTGAATAAGGTTCCATCATTTAAATATACAATGTCTTCATCCATTCATCAGTTGATGGATATCTAGGCTATTCTGAATAGAGAAACAATGAATAAGAGTGAGCAAGTACCTCTGCAGTAGGACGTAAGATTCTTTAACTTTTCCTTCCATTTTTATTTTAAACGTATAAGTGTTTTGTAAGCATGCATGCCTGTGCAGTGACCTCAGAGGCCAGAAGAGGACATTCTGCTCCCTGGAACTGAAGTTTCAGACAGCAGTGAGCTGCCAGGTGGGCTTCAGTAATCAGATCCTGATCCTATAAAAGAACAACTACTGGTCTTTACCTCTGGACTATCGCTCCATCCCAGTTGACCCAAATTTTAATGGAGGCTTTCTGAAAATGGAGGGATTATGTGTGTCATTGCTTATGCATTCCTAATATCAAACAATGAGCATTTCTCATTTTTGAAATAAATAGAAAGATATCAAATAACCATTATTTAGATAAACAAATATGTTTAGTCCATGGTGTGAATTTGCATCAATGAGAAAACATAGGTTTCCAAGATAAATTACAACCCATGTCATGAAGGAAACACAAGATAAATGCCACGATGAATGTCAGCTCCTGTATTTGCAGCTTCAGCCAAGTTTGAGGCCTAAATACTCTGGATGCAGAAACTAAAATCCAAACTGATTTTTTGAAAGGAACATATGATTTTTCTTTAAAAAGTTAAAATGTTTGAGCAGAAAGCTAGGGACATTGGTAGAGTCCTTGTATAGTATGCACAAAGTCTGGAGTTCAATTCCAAGTACTGTATCAACTGCTGCAGAAAGAGTTCTAGGCTAGCCTGGGACACATGAGATCCCATCTCAAAAAGAACTTTGTTTTGTTTGCTTGCTTTTTGCTTTCTTGGAGAAAAGAAAAGATAAAAACTGGGACTTTACTGAATGCAAGCATTCAAAGCTGTTATCAAGTGACACTGACTATCTATATACCACCCCATTTAGAACAAAATCCCAAAATATACCAGTGTCAATAGCAAGACAATCTTCTTGAGGATAATGAGTTGTGCCTCATAGCTTTCTATTATTACATAATTAAACTGAACCGAAATAGGCCCCTGCAGGTCTATGTGTTGAGTTTCATGAGAAGCCTGGGCAAGTTACACTTTTACAAGTCCAATTTCAGTCTGATGCAATCAGTTTAATGAATCAGAGCTGAGAGGGAAGACCTTCAGTAACAGTGCGTGCAAAACAAGTAGTGGTTTTTTTTGTCTGTGTGTTCATGCTCAATAGTTAGTGAAATATAACCACACAAATGTCTAACCTATGAAACAACCAAATGTAGGCCCCTATAAAATATGACATCTAAAAGATACCTCATGGGAGTATGATTATTTTAGACTACCAGTGAATCTTGCATGTCTTATGCCTTACTGATCTGTACTGCAAACTGTAATTCTAATTGGTGTGCCAAGTCATTCAACTTGAATCCCTAAATTTGATATTGCTAATCCATAATACTCAAATTTCCTGTCGTGGCTTAACTGAAAGAACATCTATGTCCCAACACAAAGAAACTCAAGAGAGCTATTTGCTCATATTTTGTGTTTCTTTTATTCAATGATTATTTATTTAGCATGTCACAATGGGCTATGGATTTCGGCGATACCTTATTATACTTAATGAGCCTTATCTGTTTTCTTCTCTGATTCTCTTAGCAACATCACTAAGTAGGCTCAGAATTTTATAACTTTCAATGAATCTGTAAAGGAGGTTCAGAAAAGTCAAGTGATAGCTCATATTTACAAAACTGATAAATATTAAATACTAAAGTAAGAGTGGATTTCACCATGATACCTAGTGTGGATGTAGAATATATGCATGGGTGTGTGTGTTTAAACAGTTGGTCCCCAGCTGGTGTGCTGTTTGGGGAAGTTGTAGAACCTTGTGGGGGGACACACTGCAGAAATTGGGTCATTGGGTAGTGAGGAGATCCCAGCCTGAGTTACAGCACGAGATCGTGGCTTCCCAGTTAGCTGAGATATGAGCAAAATGCATTAGTATAACCTACAACATGGAGGACTGTGCTTCCCTCCATCATGCCTTCCTTGATAAAATCTCCAGGGGTTTAGACAGCCAAGGATTGTGACCATCAGATGACTCAAGTATTAAGTAGTGTGGAGATGAGTGGGACTGGAGTACATGGTATGAAATTCACAAAGAATCAATAAAAAAGGTTAAATAAAATAAGAATCAGACTTGCAACCTAAAATATGGGCAAGGACTTTCTTTTTTTTTTTTTTTTTTTTTTTTGAGTAAGAAGCAAAGGGAATATATTTGAGGCAACAGAAATAGCCAAAGATCTGGTGGGAACTTTATAAGTGGGATTGTAAGGGTCCGTGATTCACAAAGAATGATACCCCAGACTCAAATAGTATGTAATAGCAAGAGCATTTATTCTGCAGAGAACCTTCAATCAGGGGTCTACCATACATTGGGATGGAGGACAGAGGTGTGGACTTTGCAGGGTCAATTTAAACCCTGTTAGGGTAGGAATGGGTGACTTTTACCTTTCTTTCCCTTGATTGATTGGATCTATCTCCAAGAGTATGGGTGCCTTTGTGATTGGTTAAGGTTCTGGGGCATTTTGGGAACTTTCACTGATTAACTATACTTGGTTCAAGCTAGGTGGTGAGGCAGCTTCTAGAGCTCCTGGTTGGCTACCTGTGAGGTTGGCTCAGGCGTGGTGGTGGTGATGGTGGTGGTGGTGGTGGTGGTGGTGGTGGTGGTGGTGGTGGTGGTGCAGCTTCTACAGCTCCTGATTGGCTGCCAGTGAGGTTGGCTCAGGCTAGATGGTAGAGCAGCTTCCTGATTGGTTGCCCATGAGGGACTTTCCCAGTTCTGGGAAACAGAAACTTAGGTCTAGTCTCCCAAACTTCCAGTTTTGCAGCCTGTCATGAAGTCAGCCTGGCTCTGGCTAATTCAGTCCTCTCAGGTTCAGAGGGTCAGGAAATGATCAGTAGGATTTGTAGGGTTCATCTATAGTCAGTGATATGCAACAACAGGACTGGAGGAACTTCAAAGAGGGAGAGGACTAATATTGACTGACTGTACTCTAGGGACTTTATAAACCTGATAATATGTACTAGAGAAGTTACCACTGTTTCTATTTTCCTCGTGCAGATTCCAGGTGCCTGCTATAGTGAGTTCCTGTCCTGCTAAGCTCTCTTGGTTCATTTTCTGTTGTTATAACTAACAAAAGACTAGGTAACTTGTGACAGATAAAGGTTTATTGATCTCATTATCTAAAGACTGGCTTAGTCCACCCTTTCAGCCCCTGACAAGGAATAAAAGTGGTCTGTGTCTTCCATGTGAAAAAAAAAAAAAAAGACTGGACTTGGGAGCTCTACTCAACTCTTAGCAGTGAAAGACTTCATAGGGTAAGAAGGTTAGAGTTTAAACTTGAAGTGTATCCCCACAGGCCTGATCTCCAGCTGGTAGCCTATTTTGGGAGGCTGTGACAATGAGTCTTGTCCTAGTCAGAAGTGGGTCACTGGGAGTATGTTCTTGGATAGTTCTATGGAGCCCCTGGTCCATCCTCTGTCTACTCTTCTACTTACTGCTAACCAAACGCATGCTGTTGATTATACAATGTCTGTCTTGCCTCAGGCTCAAAGCAATGGATCCAGCCAACCTTGGATCCAAATCCAACGGAATGATGCACTCAATCAGATCTTGCCTGTCTTTAGGTTGTTCTCTGTGGTATTTGTCACAACCACAAAAGGTCTGACTAACAAAGAAGCATGTAAGTGACAGCTTTCATAACAGATCACTCTGGAGATAAGCCACTGTGAAGGTGGAGCCCCATGACCTAATCATCTTGAAAAGGCTTCACCTGGTCTCACCTCCTAATAGTTTATAACTGAGACTGAATTTCTGCCACTGTTGCCTCCTCCTCCTCCTCCTCCTCCTCCTCCTCCTCCTCCTCCTCCTCCTCCTCCTCCTCCTCCTCCTCTACCTCCTCCTCCTCTTCCTCTTTCTCCTCATCATCATTCATCAATTGAGATAGAGTTTGACTATGTTTCCTACGCTGGCCTCTGATTCACAATGCTCTAGCCTCAGCTTCCTGACCAACTGCAGTTGTTAGCTATGTAGCACTAGGCAAGGCTTTCAACATGAACTTTGATGTTTTGATAGAAGCATCCAAGCTGCTGCAAAAGCATGTAACTTCTTAACATGGCTTTGTTTCTACTTCTCCAACCTTTGATTCGGGACTGGATTTTTGACAAAAATGTGGCAAAAGAGGTATGATCTCCAAGCTCAGAATTGCTAAGACCTCACAATGTTGCTTTTCATCTATTTGAAATGCATGCCTGAGACCACAAGAGAGGACATAAAAACACAACAGCCAAAAGTCAAAGGATACATTATGTCATGAATGAGGCTTTCTGGGGGCTCTCCTGCCTTTTGACCAGGTTAAAACTTAAAAACCATGACAAGTAATAATTCTTGGTCTCAGGATTTGTTATGTTTGATTTTCTTTCACATATAACGCAACTTCCTGAAATGTCAGGCCAATAGTGTTATGAATTTCCAGTCATTTATTAGGAGCTATCTAAAGTGTTTAAACTCGAGTTTTAAATGAATGCTTTAAATGAAAGCTTGAAATAGCTTAGTACTCTAAACATCTAGAGAAGAAAGTTGTGGCACTTCGTGATTATAATAATCAAAGACTTAATGAGTAATTATCATGAACATTGACTCAGCTGAGGATGCTAATGGCCTACCTAGTATTCATTCTTCCTTTCATTCTTAGTAACAAAGATCCAGAATTTCTGATCATATTACTTCCCAAAATAAAAGCTGCATTTGTAGAACTATTCTATAGACAGCAGAGAGACGAAGTTTAAAGGATTAAGATAGAGTGGAAGAGTTACCACTGAGCTTCTTGGACCCTCTTTTCTCATCTTTTTCCTACAACTTTTAACCTGCAGCATCGATAAGAAGTCTCACTCAGGTGCCATCTTGAGTCATGAGGAGAAAAGTTCCCATGAGGTACAGCGAAGCTGGAAGAGCCCTGAATATGTAGACACACCACAGTACCCCCATAGCCAACCTTCCTACCTTGGCATTATTTTTACATCAGAAGGCATGAAATATTATTCTGATAGATGTACTATTAATGTAGAGTTTCTGTCACATTTGACTCAACTGGTCTCTTGACAATTGGTATAAGAAAGATAATAGAATTGAACACTCAAAGATTTATATGTGCTTGGTATGGGACATGAAGATTATCTGCAAAACATCTGGGGATTTGGCTCATTGATAAAACACTTGATGAGTAAACATGAGGCCCTGGGTTTAGTTCCCAGCATTGGAAAAAAAATTAACCTTTTATACCTTTTCCCTCTTTTATATATTTGGTTCCTCTGTCTAGCAACACATCTGAGGATTTGAAACACAGAAGTGTGTGAGTTCTTATTCCATAGCCTGAACACACAAAACAAAGTTAGAACAATTTTCTGTTCTTAAATGCCATTATAAAAAGATGCTCAGCAGACATAGGAGTATGGGTAAAGAGAGTGGTGGAACAATGTTCCAAGTGCTCTTGCCTGGAATAGAGTATGTCCAACCTAAACCCATCATGAGTCATTACACGTTAGTCAGGGGGAAATGTTGACTGACAATAGGAAGTCAGGGATACACTAGTCAAGAAGATATACAAGGTTCCCAACTGCATCAAGCCTCCATTATGACAGGACAACACCAAAAGAGCACAAAAAACCCAATCCATGGATTAATGTTATGATGGGCAGAATTACATCTGTTCTAAGTATGGAAAAATCATAGCAGGTAAGAACACCAGTGGGGATAGGAAGATTCCCCATTTTGCTAGAAAGACATGGGTCTTAGAGAAAAGATGTATAAATATACACAAAAAATAAATTTAGTCCAGATTAAATTTTAATAGTAATTAATTCAGTCTCCTTTGATCAATAAGATAGCCTCAGCAGTCTTTCCAAATGTACATGAGATCACAGTATTCTTAGCATAGAAAAAACAATCACAATACAATTTATATTACCAAGACTACTGTTAGGTAAAGCATTGGCCTTGGCACTTTTTGAATTATAGCTCCTGTTTTTTGAGGTTTTACTAACTGCTAAACACTGTGCACACTGCTGAGCTATGATGGCTTCTTACTGAAGCACTCTTCTGAACCTAGACTCCAAAGTGTTTTCCTACTGGCTACAAAGCCCCATCATTGCTGTGTGTGTGTGTGTGTGTGTGTGTGTGTGTGTGTGTGTGTGTGTGTGTGTGTGTGCATGTGCCTACCAGCTTGTAAATACTAAGGTGCTTTACCTGACACCTAAAGACTCTAGTAACTAGTTAAAAATCAGCTGGTGGAAATGACACTAACAGAAACCTTTCTGGATATGTTGTTGGGCTGGAGGGTAGCTTGTGGGATAAATTTATTGGCTGCTGCTTAAATGAAGGAATTACAATGCACCATAATGTTCTTTCTAATCAAGGGATGCCTGAAGATTGCATTTCAGACTGTAAATGTGGTGCACACATTTGTCTCCGAATGAGACTTTGCAACCCAGCTGTTGAAACATTTGGGAAGGTGAAAATTTTGTGGACTAACACATTCCTGTGGCAGGGCGTAAGATTAATGCGGCAGAAGATGTTTTCACAGACCAGACAAATCATCTCATCCCCCATGCGTTCAGTCACTCCGGATGCAGCGCTGTAAAACTTAACTCTCCAAGGGTCTGTGACAGTTGAAAAGATGTGTCAGCTGAGGAGAATTGGTTCTCCTTCTGAACCACCATGGGTAATTAGAAGTTTGGACAACTCTCAAGAGATGAAGCAAGAGTATATCAGATGTTTTTAAACAATTAAATGCTATGAAATAGTATTTGTGGCAAAGGATAAATAAGGTAATTATCAATGTGTTTAGTTACTTCTCTAGGAATTATGCTGAGTTAGACCAACCTGAAATCTTTATACTATGTTCCTGTATAATCCAAAATGGTAAATAACTGTCAGAAATCAAATCACTCAGGACTTGGAGAATCAGGATTTGAAGTGAGAACATTATCAGTGTCATTACCAACATACACAAACATAAATACATGTATACATAATGGCACACATATGTAAATCACGCACACACACACACACACACACACACACACACACACACACACACAGAATTTAATGGTATTGGTTGACCAAGTCCCCATTTGTTTCTTTCAGGCCCTAGGGCCCTCAGACCCTGCCTTGGTTGGCCAAGTCCCCATTTGTTTCTTTTCAGGCCCTAGGGCCCTCAGACCCTGCCTTGGTTGACCAAGTCCCCATTTGTTTCTTTCAGGCCCTAGGGCCCTCAGACCCTGCCTTGGTTGGCCAAGTCCCCATTTGTTTCCTTCAGGCCCTAGGGCCCTCAGACCCTGCCTTGGCTCACTTTGGACTGTTGTTTGCACTGGCAGCCTCTACTCCCTTTTCCTTAGATAACTGGACTCATGTTATTTTCTTTAAAATTACTTTCCTCAAATATTAACCCAAATGGATTTCTCCTCAGCTTTAGTTACCACCAGAAATTTGCCCGCAGTTACAGGGACTGAATTAATGCCTAGGGTCCCTGTAAATTAAGTTAAACCAGACTTAGTGTCTTCAGAATGGGTTTTCTTTGCACCCAGATGTGACATTGGAAGGGATTCAGGCAGAGTTCAGCTCCCGCAATTTCAAGGTTTCCAAATGCCCTTATGGGGAAGATGAAGAGCCAGGGCAGCTGGGTCCTGGACTTCAATATCTGTCTTTGTCTCTGTCTCTGTCTCTCTCTGTCTCTGTTTCTGTATTAATCTCTGTCTTTGTCCCTGTCTCTTCTGTCTGTCTCTATCCCTAACCCAACTTACTTTCTTTCTGTCTGTTTCTTCTCCCTAATTTTCTGTTTCTCTCTCTCTCTCTCTCTCTCTCTCTCTCTCTCTCTCTCTCTCTCTCTCTCTCTCTCAGACACACACACACACACACACACACACACACACACACACACACACCTGTGCAATCTCCAGAGACTAAGATACGGGAACTCTGGAAGGTAAGCAATGCCTTTCCTGTTTCTCTCTTCAGTCTGCAAACTGTACATAAGAAAGTACTCCAGCATCACGCTGACTGTCACATAATCCAGGCGAAATGCAGAGTCGGCAAGACACCGCACCCTTAACTTGATCTCATTGAATCTCCTTAAAACAAAGTGCAAAAGGAAAGGACAGAGACAAATCATGGCCTAAGTAAGCCTTCAAGTTGGATTGGTCTGTCTTTCATCACTGTGGGTCCAGACTGCAGACATTGTCAGGCTGCTTTTGTTTCAAATTATCATTGGATGTATAAACAAGGCCTATCTCTTCTCAGCAGCTTGAGTGTACTCTCTCTCTCTCTCTCTCTCTCTCTCTTTCTCTCTCTCTCTCTCTCACACACACACACACACACACACACACACACACACACACACACATCACGCACACACACACATCACGTACACTCCACATTAATGCTGTCTGGCTTTCCTATTGCTCTGGCCTGACATACACACAAATAGTCTGAGAACTGTATGACTTAAAGGAGAAATGCTTTATTTCCTATAATGAGAACATTCTACTTTCTTTGCCCCTAAATTTAGCATATGAGACTTCAAAAAACCTGACAAACAAAGGCCAAGGAAGCTAGGGCACCTGCCTCGAGAGGGTTAAAGCAAGATCAAAATCAAATGCCACGCTGTGCCATGTCTTCTGCATGACTGATACTGCAATCGATCTGCAGCGGTTCATTTTCTCTCTGGAATCTCTGCCTACTGAGAACAAATACAAACACATGTGGAACCAATAGGAAGCAGACTAAGGGCTTTAAGAGTTCTGCACCAACCTGTGTCAGAGAGTGCTCACTTTGCAGATGGGGCAATTAATAAAAGGGTCCGATAGCATGACTGCATCAAGGTGCCTTTAAGTGTTAACAATCCTCTTTTGTCTTCCTCCTGGAGAGCACAGATGGATTCCAGGGTAGAATAAGCATGGCATTGTGTGCTGACGCACCACTGAATGGCGTCTCAGTAGGAACAGGGGCCCAGGTGTCCTATGTCTCCCTCCATACTGATTCTTTCTCCCTACCAGTGCTTTAAGTGCTAGCATGACCATTTATCAGTGGGGAATTAAACTTTATAAGTAAATCCACATTTCAAAAATACATGAAATGGAAAGATTTGCCATCGTAATATTGGCAGTTTATAATACACACTTTGCTACTGACTTAAGTCACAAGTGTCTGATTTCTATTCTTCAGCTGGCACTGAACGTGTACTAAAGTCACTCAAGGCTTCTCTCAGAACAAGTGTTATTTTATTTTTGGAAGATGTAGAAAATGAGAGTCACAAGTGGATACAGGGCACGTGGTCTGTTGCCTGTGGGAACCCTGGAGTTGTGCTTAGTTTCCAGCTGGTACTGTTGAATTCTGTCTCAGTCTGTCATCCTGTCTTCATGGCCCTTTCTGCCAGGTCAAAGAGGCAGGAGTTATTCTTGGTCCTCTCTGCACTAGGATCAGAGAATAAAATGTATCTGTCACTCCCCCTGGCATCTGCATGAAGCCAAGTGATCATTGTCAAGACCAAATATCACTGAGAGTTAGTTAAATAACCCATTGCTCAGGACTCTTTTCCTGCACACAACCGAAACCATTTTGAGGAAAGCGCATACTAGATATCCCACTGTGAACGCCTCAATCTTTGTGAATCTGAGCTAGACTCCAGTAGACCACCACTGTCCACCTTCATTCACCCTTCAGAAGACTAGGCATTGAACAGAGGCATATGAGAGGAAAACTTGCCCTTTTGCTCTACCAGAGACCACTGAGTTCCCCAGGCTGTTTGTGCCTGTTGTCTGGTGACATTATAGAGTAGTTTTCCTGTGTAGGCTGATGGTTAAGCAATGACTTCATTTAGATAAAAGTGGGATCAAAAGATTTCCTCAAATTCCACTCTTTGTGCTTTAATTCTTACCAGCCCTAAACTCCTGTTTAAGTTGAATTACATGTTGGAGCTGAAGAGAAAGTTCTAGTTCTGACTCTCAGCCAGCACCTCTGATTGCTGCGATAGCTTAGTAGACTGCCTCAGAATTTCAACCCCTGGGTCCTAAGGCCCTGGGCCCCAGATTTTCCTGGCTTTTACTCCATCACTGACTTTTTGTATGAGAATAACAGAGAATGATTCAGCAATACCCACCAACATATTGGTTCCCTGCATTCCTCATGGACAGAAACCCTGCTCCTACTTGACTATTAGGGTTCATTATCCCAGGCAGGACCAGGCAGGATGTTTTGTTTTGTTTTATTTTGTTTTTTAATGTATGCATCATTTGGCAAAATGGTGTGTGTGTGTGTGTGTGTGTGTGTGTGTGTGTGTGTGAAGTTGACCTAATCTAGACCTATCTAAAAGAGAGGATCTCATTTGATAAAATGCCTCTCTCATATTGCCTGTAGGGAAATCTGGGAGGGGGGGTTTCTTATGATTGATGTGAGAGAACCTAGTGCATTGTGGGTAGCACCACTGCTGAGCAGGTTGATTCTGGGTTATATAAGAAAGGAGGTTGAGAAAGCCATGGTGAATAAGCAAGTAAGCAGTGTTTCTTGTGGTCTCTGCTCCAGTTTCTGCCTCCAAGTTCCTGCTTTGTGTTCATGCCCAGATATCCCTTCATCATGGACCATAAGCTATGGACTCATTTGAATAAGAATGGCCCCAACAGGCTCTTATAGTTGAATGCTTCACCACCAGGGAGTGGAACTTTTTGGTAGAATTAGAGGGATTGGCAGTGTGGCCTTGTTGAAGGAAGTGTATCACCAAGGTAGGGCTTTGAGGTTTCAGGCTCTGTTTCACGCTTTCTCTGCCTATGCATCAGGATGTAACTCTCAGCTACTGCTGCTCCAGCTGCCTTGCTCCCTGCTAAATCTCTGAAACTCTAAGCCAGCCCCAATGAAATGTTTTCTCTTATAAGAGTTTCCTTGGTCATGGTGTCTCTTCACAGCAACAGAACACTGATTGAGACAAGCTATAAGTTAAAATACTCCCCCCCCCCAGTTGCTTTTGGCTATGGTGTTCATCACAGAAATATAAAACAAACTAGGATCTCTGAATCTGCCACCTTTGGTTCCTAGATAATGTTTCTCTCATGACGATTGGGCTAGGCGCCAATTTATGAATATGGTGGATTACCATTAGGGATCTTTTCATTAACTCCTTTTTTGTTTGTCTGTTTGCCAATCATATTTGGTTCTATCCTGGGTCTCTGGGCTGTCCTCCCCTTGATTCATAGTCACTCAGGCAGGGAAAGGCCTGGGCTCCCTTTTATGGTGTGGGCTTCAAGTTGGACAAGTCATTGGTTGGATTTCATGGAAACATACCAACCATAGTACTTCTTTTGCTGAAAAATGGTGTTCGATATTTCCTGAAATTCTTTGGTGCCATGCCGTGAACTCTAATGATGACAAAGACCTTGCCTAAATCAAATTAATATTATGTGATGATTCCAATCATAATGAATAGTTGATGCTTATAAAATGGAAGGGTTTCAAGTAAACACCTTGCTGCTACCCAGTAACTGATCGGCTCAGACAAAGGTACCATATCAGCACCTGAACACTGGTTGGTGTTGCAGATGTGTTGGATATTAGCTGGCAGAAGTAGCTTCCTGGAGAAGAGGGCATCCAAGCTACTGGATCTATGAAGAGCCTCTTCCATGCTGACACATCTATACTATTGATGCCTCTGCTGTGCCATTGATGCCTCTATTGTGCTAATGTTGAGATTGCTGGTAAGATGTCAGCTAGCCAATCTCTCTATCTGTTTAGATTTCGATGGCTTCTCCCTTGTTACATATTGTCTGGAAGCCTTAACAGGAGACACAAAGGTGCCCATTGTTTATCCTCCCACTCCTGAGTCTGTATGTGTAAACCTTCTCAGACCAGTTCACGTCACATTTTCTCATGTTTCTTCTCCTATCCTATGGGCTACTAACAAGCCATTTACAACTACCCATGAGTCTATGTGAGGTTTTTTTCCCTGAATGACTTCTATTCATACATAAAGTGGTTTTAGAGGCACAGTGTTGGAATCTCTGTTCACTGGAAGGATTTCATCTGGCTTTTGCCTTATTGAAGTCACCCCATATGGAAACTATACTGAAGTTATAGTCCTTGCCTTGACTCCTGCCCACATACTGAGTTGATCCATACATGAACCAAGATTAATCTTTTCCTCTGTTTTCAGTTTTCATTGGACATTTGTCATTTCTTTCAGGGTTCCAAGTCCAAAATCTATCTCAGACTGAAGATTGGACTATAGGGTGGCTGCATTCAGCGTTCTGATTTTCTGTCTTTGCTGTGCCTTGATTTTGTAGACTTAGTAACCCCCTCAGCCATCTCTTTTCTCACATGGATACTATATCCTATTCATTATCGCTATAAATCCCCAACCACCCTGGCATTTCAAGGTTGCCATTACTTAATGTAAAAGGACATTGCTTCTGATAGCCATTATTACCCCACCCTCTGCTTCTAGAACGGCCTCATCCTTAATAGACCAGTTCACTCTTCTCTAATGGTATTTCCTACCCTTGGTGCACACTGAATTTTTCAGTGATGGGGACCAGCATATCCCCAAACACTGAAGGAGGTATAGGTACGATACACACTCCTGATAAATAAATGTATTCAGGTAGCAGTTTCCACAGCTGTATCCAATATTTTCCCTTGCACTTTCCTACATCTTGGAGCTTTTAGATCATGTTTGCAGGGTCTATGTGAGGTGTGGGAAGCAAGAGTTGATAGAAGGAAAGGCCACTAGAGAAGTTGAGGCAGAGACTTCAGAAGCTCTTACCGGCAGCTTTGAAATGAAATAAACGTTCAAAATGACCTACCTCTGGCTACAGGCAATTCCCCAAAGAATTTTCAGCTGAGATCCTACAGCCTTAACTGCTGTTGGCTACTGCTTGAATCCCATGGTGAGAGACCACACACTGCATCCCTAGATGCTATACATAAAGCTGATGCTTACATCACACCAACATCATTATCTCAGCAGCGGACTTGCTGCTTCCCCATCTCAGATCTTCTGGATATGGCTAACACCTACTTAGTTTTCAAGAGAACTCAAATAATGTCTCTTCTTTCTTCCTTAACAACCTCTTAGTCTCTTTTGCTTTCTTAATTCTTGTTTTCTCCCACAATTATCTTTGTCATCATTATTTTGGAATTGTTACATAAAACCTCATTCAAAAGTAACCTCCTTGAGGGAAGGGACCATGGCATATCCTCTGTCACACCCATGATGTGGATATGTTGCCTGGCATATAATAGGCACTCATCCAATGTGATTTATTAAATGTGTGAGTAGTAAATGAATGACTGAATAAATTAATGAATGCTCACATACGCTCTCATTTTATTTCCAAAAGGAATCAGAGCCGGCCAAGTTTAAAAAAACCCTGCGGCTTATGGAGTAGCAGCTCAAAATATGTAAAACCTGGCAGAAATACATGTCTCTCTGTATGGAATGGCACACTATTGGGGTATAAATATGGGTCTTGGAAAAACCCTCATCTCAAGCAACGAATACCCAGATTGGTGACAGCAGGGTGTCTTCTCACAAGGACCAGAGATCCCAGCCAATAGCACTTCAAGAATGTGCAAGCAAAGAGTTAACAGTCTCACAGCTGTCTTTCATTGGAGGTGTTAATGAGGTGACAGGGGGGAGATTTTAAAATGAAATCGCCTTCAGTTTTTCCATTTAAATTCCAGCACAATAGAAAGGAGACCGGCTCTCCATCTCTCCACTTTTCCAGCCCCTGTTGGACTGGGGTCTGACCTTAGCTCTGTGGTTTTACAGGCCTCAGAATGGTCCACAAAGGGCTTAGAACCATGCACTTGGTTTCTAGATCTCAAGTTGCCTTGGGGAAGTTACTAAAATGTGGTTACCAGAGATCCTTGGGGTAGGAAACTGATTCCAAACCAAATGTGTGGCGAGACAGCTATGCAGTATCATCTGAGAGAGCAATCAGAAACTGGGCACAGCATCCCTCAAGTGCACGTTCTACTTGCTTATTTGGAAATTCTGTTTCTCTGGCATCAGTCATAAATAAAGGACACTGTTTTGAAGGAGAGGAGTCTCTGAGACACTGTCCTGACTGTGGGAAAGATCTCAAGCACAGCTAGAAAAAGCCTGCAGCAGCCTTTCTGACTGAAAGATGTCGACATCTTCAGGGCCCTCCTCAGGGAGAAATTCGAAAGGAAAGGACACCCAGAAAGTTGGCTTGCTTGCACCCCAACATTTCAATTTTCAAAGGAGATCACTCCTTTAAGAAAGACATGGGCTGAGATCTTTACAGTACAGACTGGAAGTCACAGCCTAGAGGATCAGAGACAGTTTACAATCACCTGAGGAAGCAATTCAACTCATTGTGTCTTATGCTTAAGTGTAAAATACAACACACCATCCAACCTCGAGGTCTATGACAAGTTCCAACATGATATCATGTGGGAAGTGTTTAGTACAAAGTCTAAGAACACAATTACTGTCATGAACCTGGAGGATGGGGACAGTTCATGAAGTCTCTGTGGTAAATGACTGAGCTAGGCTTAATGGTGTGCTGTTGGCATACCCACTTAACTGTAAGCAAAGGTCATGCTACTCAATTTTCTCAGGACTCATGATGGTAACTATGGGAGGAGAAGTGCTCACTTTTCAGACGAGATATTTCATTACATTCAGATGCTACTCAATCGCCCCAGGCCTTAGTTATTTTCTCAAGAAAATGGGACTCCCAAGCCCCACGTGCTTATGGGGTTTTCTTGACATTTAAATAGCTGAGGGCTGGGGAAATGATGTGTTTGATTAGCATATATAGACCTTGGGTTTGATCCCTAGCCCTAAAATAATAATAATAATAATAATAACATTTGAGCTGGCCAATATAAAGTAGTCCATCTAGTCCCTGGTTCCTAACGAGGAGTCTTTACGAAGACCATTCCCATCTTTCTACATCGGCCTCTGAGGATCGCCTTGGAATTTGAATTAAGATTCTATCGAAGCAGTGCCTAGTCAGGAAATGGGAGGAAACAGAAGCAAACCTCCGGTCACTCACTAACAATTTATGCCAATGACTAACAGTCTCAATCTGACTCTTATTTTCTAGTGAACAAATTCAGTTATTGAACAAATTCAGTTATTAAACAATATCTATTCCAGTTCCTCAACCAAATGTGATAAGCAACACTTGTTTTTATCCATTAAAAATGTTGCCTGGGTTTTAAAGAGGCCAAAGCTAAATTCATGCAAATGTCATGTAAGTTACTTCACTTCCCAGATCCAGACCAGAGGAAGAGGGTACAGGCAGCCCTTCACTGTTCACTTCCTAGAAACAGTAACTCTGGTGCTGGGGATCCTGGGAAAGACATAGATAAGCGAAGGGAAATATTACCTCTGTTTTGGAGTTGATAAGAGTAATTTATTGTATTTTAGTTTAATATTAAAAATAGAAAAAAAGTCCTTTCTCTTAACCTGAAACTAACCTAAAATAAATCCTAACCAAAGGATGAATGATGCTCCCCTGTGGTCCCAGAGTTCATGAGGTGGGAGTAGGGTTAGCCTCAGCTACATGGCACATTTGAGGGTAATCTGAACTGTATAAAACTGTCTCATAAAACAAATTAAAATCCTTATTTTTTAAAAGTAGAAAAGAAACAGTTCAATGTGGGTGTGCTGTTTCATAAAGAAAATTAAACGATCAAATGTGCTTTCCTTTTTTATTTTGGAGTAAGATTAAATTATATAAATCATTTAACTATTAATAGGCAACCTCAAAAATAAAAACACATGAAAATACTTGCCTCACTAGTGTTTTGTTTTTATAACAGTCATGTGCAATCACTAAGGTGAGCTTATTAGTCCTCCATCTTTAATCAGGAAGATTAACAATAGGACCAAGATAACAGCTGTCAAGAGTAAGCATCCCTTCCGCAAGTCACCTCTGGCTTCATTCAGCACATCACGGTGGTATTTCCAACCCAAGGGATGTAATACAAAAAACTCCTTGCGCTTGTGTTGGAAGGGCCTGGGAAGCAGACTCCTTCAGCAGTAGTACAAAGCAGAGAAAGATGCAGACTCTTGTGGTTTAAGTTCTGGAAGGAGAAGAGAAGAACAAGGCTGCAGGAGAAGACAGAACGTTCTGAGAGTCTGGCGAGAGATCTCAGTGCCAGTTCACCATCCAAATAGACACTTTCTCAGGGAAACTTAATACCCACATCTTCTAACATTTAGCCTGATTTTTGCCTTAGAATAAAAATGCAAAAAAAAAAGAAAAAAAATGCTTTTAAAAAGCATTATAGCAACAGACTATACATGTGTATGAGATTTATAAGATATTCCTGAGAAGTGGCATCAGTTATGACCTCTGCTTCCTATCTGGGGCTATTATTATGCTAGCTTCTGTGGTAACCACAAATCTTGTTAGGATTTCTAACAAGAATACTATATTTGTTGAACTTTGATATTTATTCTCAAATGCTTCAATTTTTTTTCATGTAGTCTCACAGAGTCTTCACTGAAACCACACATGATAGATAATTCTTACCATTTTTATTTTAAAGACAGGAAAGTGAAGCACAGAGTTGGTTACAGGACTTAGCAAAGTCATGTGGCTCAGACTCGAGAGGGCCGGTGAACTAAACAGGCCATTGAAGGATAAGTAAAAACACATCCACAGCCAATGCTCTTTTCCTAGGTCATTGGGAGAGTGACTTCTTCCCTACCCCCAAGCCCTGTTTTTAGCCCTTCTGTCTCTCTAGACAGGACATATCTGCTGACATTTAGCCAAGGAGAGTCATCAAGTTAATAAACCAGAATTTGACTCCTCTATCGGATATAAGGTTAGTGAAGATCTTTCCCAATCTGTAGGTACCAATTTTGTCCTATTGGCAGTGTCCTTTGCCTTACAGAAGATTTTCAGTTTCATGAGGTCCCATTTGTCAATTATTGAACTTAGAGCCTGAGCCATTCGTGTTCTGTCCAGGAAATTTTCCCCTCTGCCAATGTATTCGAGGCTCTTTCCCACTTTCTCTTCTATTAGATTCAGTGTATCTGGTTTTATGTGAAGGTCCTTGATCCACTTGAACTTGAGCTTTGTACAGGGAGATAAATATGGATCAATTTGCATCCTTCTACATGCAGACCTCTAGTTAGACCAGCACCATTTGTTGAATATGCTTTCTTTTTTCCATTGTATGGTTTTTACTGATCAAAACATATTTTATGAAGAAACTTTAAATAAAAAGTGTTTTAGAAAGAATATTATTTTAAAAGCGCACCTGGTATCAATTGGATAAGAAACACAATAATAAAACACTAGTTAAAAGGTAAGATAGGACAACACAAATTTCAGCGGTTGACCAACACCAGTTAGCTTCCTTGACTTCTGTTTGGATTTTTTTTTCTCCATGTGTGCTTATTTGTATGCCATTTATCAAAGGCAACCAAACTTTGGGTCACACAGAAGCACCCGTAATTCCAACCAGAGAAAATACAGCACCAACTGCTACTGTGAATTTGTTCTTCATTCCATCCTTTGGGCAGATATGGTTGTCATCTCCATTTTAAGAAATCAGAAGAGAAAAAAAGGGAAAGGATTAGCAGTGTGAGCACGCCATCTTCTATTTATTACAAGACACTTGCCAAAAAAAGATAAGCAAGCTCACCAGAATTTCAACACCTTCTAAGTGTGAGGGATTTTCACCTTTATTACTAATATGTAAATCTTCCTCTTTCACCTCAAGAAATCTTTCCAAGCCTGAGCCCTACAAGGAGTGACTGGGAGCCTCTCTGCTGCTCTCCCAAGACAGTCCCACTCTGTGTGGCTAGGTATTTGGCACACTCCCAGACCTGGGAATACTGGAGGGCTCTGAAAAGTAATATTTTAATCACTGCCTTCTTAAACATATGCTTAAATTGTATTTTTTTGCATGGTGTCAACTGACATCCATATCTTGTTCACAGAGCAAAGTTCTCAGTCCAAGTTGGCTGTTTTGAGCAATTCAGTTGATCTGGAAATCTTTCAGCCTCCGACCCACCTCCCAACTTGGTAGCATACTTCAAGTGCAAATCCAGGTGCCAAACTTTCACTGAGCAATTGAACTGCTGCTGAACTGCCTCTCACCTGCTACTGTCACTGCCCACAGAACTGCCATTATAATTAGAGCTACCCCAGGAAATCTACTGTGTCAAGCCATATAGATGGCAATGTGGCTGTGCAGATCCATTCGTTGCCTCAGTTAAGGCAAAGTCATAATTTCTCACCCAGAACTATTGGGTGGGATGCTTGACCTAAGGAATTAGCTCAGAACTAACACCATACTAGGATAATCCGTATACCAGGAGTGACTACACACTCACTCTACTGGGATGGTATATAGCAGTGTATATGTGTGGTCAAAGTACAATCATCACTAGTGGCCACTCCTACTGTATTGTAAAAAACTGAATTAACTATACGGTCACCCTGTGTGCTGATTAACTACTTATAAACCTGATATAACCTACGGTGATCTGGAAAAGGGGAATCTCAACTGAGGAAATCTCCATCAGATTGACCTGTAGGCATGTATGTGAGATATTTTTTTGATTGATGATTAATACGGGAGGACCCAATCCACTGTGGACAGTGCAACCCGTGGGCAATGTTATCCTGACTCATATAGGAAAGCAGGCTGAGCAAGCCATGGGGAACAAAGCAGTAAGCCATCTTCCTTCATGGCCTTTGCTTCAGTTTCTACCTTGAGTTCCTGCCCTGACTTCCCTCAGTGATAGACTTTGGGATGTCAAATCAAATAAATCCTTTCTTCCCTAAGTTTCTTTATGTCACATTTATCAGAGGGACACAGAGCAAACTAGAACACCCTAGTTGTACCTATTAATGAGCAAAACTCCAAGGAGAGACATAGTTTGACCCAAACATCTGTGCTGGTAGCGCTCATATCTCAGTCTACCCCTGCACTTGTGCTCACCAGCAACCTATTACGTCTCCAGCATTTATCACGGTATGCTAACTTTAAAAGTCTGCAATGAAATGTAACATCGCATGGTGCATTGCTCATTCATGCCATCTACTAATAGTTATCGTCCCCCTAGCATTTACAGATCCCATGGTGGGGGGCCGTTGGGATCTACAAGGAAGCAGGCAGAATTACCAGATTCTGGGAGGCAATAGTGTGAAGAAAAGATTGATTTAACACACAATTTTAATAAAAGCAACTAAGTGAATTCATGTTCGACAGTCTTACAGAGAATGGCACACACACGCACACTTGGAGATCTGAGGATCTTTATAATGGCTGCAGCATGGGCGGAAGGAACGAGCAATGAGGCCAGCAATATCGATCCAGGGAGCCAAAGTGGCCATGTATACCCTGTTAAGAAAACAGACTTTCTCCTGCACAGATAGAGAACACCAGTCAGATTTCATAGAGTTAGCAGATCTGATTGTATGGCACTTCAGAGATGCTGTGCTGTGAGTACAGGAAGTACATTTTGCTCTGAAACAAAGAATAAGGCATCACTTTTGGATTTGATTAGAATGCAGTCTCCTCCACCAAGAACTCTTTCCCTGATAAAGTCAATCATGACTCAACAGTGAGACACTCTGCACTTAGTTATGAGTTCTGGGACTAAATTTTCTGGTGCCCTTGTCCAAACAACACCAGGCTGACTTGTATCTCAGTTTCCTTCTCTGTAAAAGTATGGACTGTTCTATCCCCTCTCACATAGGCTAGAATAAGGAGCCACTAATGAAAAGCACACAATGCTGAAAGATACTATAGAAATGCTTAATAAGCCCATGAGCCAAGAAAGATAAAGTGTGTGTGTGTGTGTGTGTGTGTGTAGAGTGTTTGAGTGTAGAGCAGAAGGTTTCAGTTGCAAGATTTACTGATTTGGAGGCTCTTTTTCACTAGGGCTGTCAGTACCAGCTAAAATCCAAGGCTGAGATGCAGCCCTGCTTACCAATTAAGAGCAGATGATGCTCTGAAATCATCTCTGCTCCTCTGTGTGTCCCTGCACTACATGTGGGCTCATATTCACAAGAAACCTCTCCTGAATCTATAGAGTTCAGACTTGAAAAAACCACATTCAGAACCCATGTTCTGATGGGGAACAAAAGAATGGGCTAATTTAGAAGAATGGGTCATATACACATATACACATACACATACAATACACATACATATATAAATAGCATAGAGATTGCTTTTCCTCCATGTCCATCTTTAGATATTACAAAGAGCCAGATGTTTTGCTTTAAATGATTTACCCATTGTAACACCCACCGTTGATGAGGAGTGACTATGCACAAGGTGCTTTTTAGTGCACTTTGGAACTGGTCTTACTAAGCACTTCCAACAGAGTTCTCTAATTCATCCCTACTATGCCATGTGTTTCAACACTTGAATCTGTAGGCGATAAGTAATGCCCACGTGGTAGAGCTTGACTCCCAGCTCAGACTGGGCAAAAGGCTACATTCAGAAGCCTTTGCACTGCTAATCAAACAGCTTGCCACGGTGCTCGCAAGGTCTGCTTGCTGAGAACGTTCCCCCACTTCTAGCACCACTATTCTCGCCGTCTCTGGAATATGGAGTTGCTGCTTCCAAAATGTGAGTCGGTCAAAAGAGAAAGGTTCATTTATTTTAGCAAATTCATGTCAGTGACACTATTTTTAAAAAGTACATCCTGACAACATGTATATCACACAAAATCCCTTCTTTGTGTCAGACTGATATGACCCTACAGGGAAGGAGTAGTCTCTTCATTGAGCACATTACCACTAGATAACCTGACTGTGTTTGCTCATTTATCCCAGTAAGGGGGATATATATATATATATATATATATATATATATACTTTTCTGAAAAAAATAGATTCAATCGTCTCTCTCTCTCTCTCTCTCTCTCTCTCTCTCTCTCTCTCTCTCCCATTCCTTTTCACATATCCAAAATGCTTGATTGTGAAAGTTGAATCAAATAGCATGTTTTACATTACTAGTATCCTGATCACTAGAACTGAGATGCGGGGCCTGAAAGGCCTCACTTGCTAAGACTGCACATTGCCCCATCCAAAGGATGGCACTGGATCCAAGCACCCACATCAGATGATGTATAAATGCCTGTAGCTCCAGCTCCCAGGGATCCAATGACCTTTTCTGACTTCTTCGGGCATTTGCACACATATGTGCTCCCTCTAACACACTCATGATATGCACACATAAATTTAAAAAAAATGTATCTTAAAAAGCAAAGAACAACAACAACAACAAAAAGAACCCTGAGATTCAGGCAATGTCTACAACCTACCCCTCTGCAAATATATAGTTCAAATTCATTTTTAAATATTTTTAAATGTTCTTAAGGTGTCAATTATTAACTTAATTATTTAGCATTTACATTTTAAAACTTAATCTAAAAGCCTTTTCAATGTTAACACTCAAAATGTAAAATCTTTATTCTTAAAGTGTACACACATGGAATTCAGTGTCTTCTTCTCTGTACAGCTGGCATCTTCTCCACAACCAGATTCAAACACTGCTTCCTTAAGAACTTTTTAATGACTTCATTGAAATACTCAAAACTTATGCTCTCACTGTAGTTGGACTATCTCTCTATCCTGCTTTACTTCAGATTCTAAAGATCAAACTTTAACCAGGGCTCAAATCTTAGTAAAAAAACAATGGATCAATCCATACTAAATATGCAATTGAATCAAGCATGATAAGTACTGAGGAGACAAAGTAATGCAAGAAATGAATCTAGAAAATATGGAGGGCGTGATGATTATGTTGCAGTCTTAGCATGGCCAGAGAAGGCCTTACTGAGCAAGGGAAACGTGCTTTGGGAAACAGCAGACAAAAGTCATTCCGCATGCAAACTCTGTGCGTATTTGAGCTGGGGAGTGGCTCAATGGGCTAAGTGCTTACCACACAAACACAAGAACCCCATTCAGTTCCCAGCACTTAGGGAAAAGCAGGTTTGATTTATGCATTTAAAGAATTGTTCTCAGTCTCTGGATAATGGGATGTCGGGACAAGCATCATGGGAAGTGACTAAAACTTGTGCAGGCCAGGAGGAGACAGGATGACCCAGAAGACCGGAAATGATGAGAAAGCACAGTGGTGCTCGATGGGCATGTGCTGAAGACAGGGCTGCCTCTGCTCCAGTGGCAAGTAGAAAAAGGGGACTGGACTGAGCAATTGGGAGAGTTATGGCAACACCAGTTAGCTGGAAATGTCAGAAGAGAAGAAACTTCCTGTGACTGGGGTAGGAATGCTGGTTTGAAATTCATTTACTAATAACCCTTTAGCCCTTAAACTGGGAACATATAGCATGAGCATGCTGGGGAAAAAAAGCTTTCTAAATTCTGTTCACAGGTTTTGAGATAACTCTTTCCACTTTTGTGTTGTAAATTCCACTGTCTGTGTACTCATATAGATGCTTATGTGCTTGGAACAGACATACTGGGATTATTACCCAGTGACTAGAACATGATCCCATGAAGAAAGAGTCCCAGCAGGGTACAGAAATGTCAGAGGTGAAACTGAGTTTCATGCTGGTATGGGTGATGAAAACTCAAACCAAATATCTGGGTCAAATTCCAATCTAAGCCTCAGTCAGGGCTTGTTGCTGGGACTTCCTAGGTATGTATAGGGTTCACAAGAGCAAAGGATGCTTTTCTTTATCTGATGGAGACTAAAGAGTCAAGGGTACCAAATGTCTCTATAACAACTAGCAATAGCTGAAGCAGGAAGTAGGCCACATACAACCTGCACAATGGCTAAAACCCTGCCTCCAATTTATCATGATATTGAAGTAGTAAATTCTACAAATGATTTTCCCAAGTCTCATAAAAGGGCCTAATAATGTATGGGAAAAGATGGTAAGGGAAGTTAGGAGTTAGAAAGAAGAGACAGTTGAGCCTAAAGAGCTCTCACGGCCATCACTAGACATAGTGATCCAAGTGAAGAAAGCACTAGTCAGATATACACAGCATCTCAGGAGGACACAGTGCTTGACTACTATAGACCTAATGTCCCTCTCCCTGACATGTCTGGCTATTAAGCACCAAGAGTCATTGGTACCATCTCAAGGATACAAAGAAAGTCTTTGAATTATCCGAAGTTAACTCCAGGCTTTCTGGGGTAACAGGTGGCTTGAAACACAAAATCAGTCCAGTTAGGAAAAAACCAGGTTGTACATTTCAATTTCTGATTAAACAGAATGCTTCACCTATGTGATAACATGCATAACTGTGGTATCTGTTAGGAGAAAAAGTATCTTTTAAAATATAAATGTGTATAACTCCTCTTGCCAATGTAGTCCGATTTTAAAACACACTTGACTACTAGTCTTTCAGGTTTCTAAGTCAGTTAATCTGAAGCATGTCTTAAGAAATGTTTGAACAAGAATTACAATCTGCACCTAAATTCTGTGAGTGAGTCAGGATTTTCTTGATACATTGAACCCAGAATAAAATATAAATATAAATGGATGCTAGAATAAAGGATGAGAACTGTCATTCAGCTCTCGGCTGACTTGTTTAGGCTCATTCAACACATCCGTACTTTTCAGCAATTCAATTTTTAAAATATATATGTGTTTAAATATTAAATATTATCATGTTTCAAAGTGTTAACATTACTTACATATTTCTGTGAATCGAAATAGCTAGAAATGTCACTCATAAAATATCACTGCTCTGTGGGTTAGGTGGTATATACATCTATAATCCTCGCAATCAGGAGGCTGAGGCAGGAGACTATAAGCTTTACCTACAGGACAATGCCCAGTTTCAAACAACAAACAAACAAACAAAAACTCACCATTGCTAAAAATACATTCAAGCTACTCTTCTACATGATCTACAGTTTTTTAATTTTTACAGTTTTTAATTTTAAATACAGCACTTTGACAAACATACCTGCTATATAAACTGTTTATATATTATAACAGGCTATTATGAATAATAACTTAAGACCACATATACAAGTATATTTTTCCATTTTTAAATTATATCTTTATTCATTTGATTGTTTATGCATGTGGGTGTGTATACTGGCCCGTAGATGTCAGAGGACTACCTCGGGGTGCTTACACTATGACACAAGAGGCATATGTGTGTAGGTCAGAGGAGAGCTCGTGGGATCAGTTCTCTCCTTCCACCATGTAGGTCCTGGGGACTGAACTTAGGTCATCAGACTTGGAAGTCAAGTACCTTTACTCTCATCTGCCCTTAGAACCACATGTATTGATGGTTGTCCATGCAAGGAGCAATATTCTACATTTACAGCTTCTATCTCTTCTGATACAACTCTGTGAGGAAAATTTATTGCCGTGGAGAAAATCTACTATGATATCTGAGAAAACTGGAACTCATGTAGCACATTAAAATAAGAAAGAAAGCTGAAGAAATGTCCTGGCTCTTGAAGCCAAAATCCTTAAACACTAGAGTTTATCCATAGTTATTTGAAACATACCTCATAACAAATTAATGAAAAAATAAATTTTAAAGAAGCTTAAGCACTAAAATAATGATATAAGATATGAGCTCTTAAGCCATTTTAGACAATGCTACAACTTTAGTGCTCACTCTGAACTATATTTTTAAACAGACACAGGTCCTTCCTCTCAGTGTTCCTTATCTGTAGTAGTCTGACTATGGTGGCTATAGAACAAGACTTTTTCACACCAGTTGGTTAGGAGGATTTGTGTTCACCAATGGTCACAGCAAAAAATATAACCACTGAAACTCACTGATTATACCCATGTTCTATACTAACACCTACTGTGTTCTGGGTGTAACCAGTAGGTTCCAACTGTTTGTAACAAGAGCTTTTGAATAACCCACAGGAGGCAAAGAATTGGTGGCAGGTAATACTGTAGGCAGAGGAGAGGCTCTGGATGCAGTCATGGCAGCTAGTCTGAGCTTGTTTGGGCACTTGATAAAATACGTTTATATCCCTTCTCCAGACTCCCTCCTTACCATCTTCTATCATACCCTCTCTCATTTATCTAGCTAGTTGACATGCCACTTAAATATCTAATAGTTATTTTAGTATCACATGATCAAAACTAGACTTCTAGTCTGCTCTTCAAATTCTGCCGCATTCCTAAGTTTTACCATGACAGGTTAAGGCAACTTATATCAAAAATCTTCTAGGTATCCTTTATTCCTCTTTATCTCCATACCCCCATCTCTCAGGGAATAACTGTCTCTGTTATTCAGTAGGGCATAGAGTCACTCTTTTTTAAACACACATTAGGTCAGGCCCTTGTTCTTCTCCAACCTCAGGATGCCTCTCCAGTTCTCTCACAGTGAGTGACAAACTTGCAAGGCTGTAATTGAATCCTCTTTCTCTCTCTCTACTGAGGCCATACTGGTACCTTGAAAGTTTTTAATGCTCATAGCCTCTGCTTAAAAGACTCTCCTTACAGACATCATGGGGCTAGGCTCCCCCATGTACTTGCACTTTTTAATCAGTTTCAATTTTTGCCACCTTCTTTTTCTTCTTCTCCTTCTTCTCCTTCTTCTTCTTCTCCTTCTCCTCCTCCTTCTTCTCCTTCTCCTCCCCCTCCTCCTCCCCCCTCCTC
>CM052702.1:77967518-77978405 GCA_028551405.1 Uromys caudimaculatus
TTCCCCTTTCTAGGCTTCCCCTTCTGAAACCCCTATCCCATCCCCTCTCCCCTGCCTCTATGAGGGTGCTCTCCCATCCATCCACCCACTCCTGTCTTCCCTCCCTAGCATTCCCCTAACTGGGGCATCTAACATCCTCAAGCCCGAGGGTCTCTCCTCCCACTGATGTCCAACAAGGCCCTCCTCTGCCACATATGTGGCCAGCACCATGGGTCCCTCCATTTGTATTATTTGGTTGGTGGTCCACTCTCCTGGAGCTCCAGGGTTGACGGTTGCTCCCTCCATGGAGATGTAAACCCCCTCAGCTCCTTCAGTCCCTCTCCAACTCCTCCATCTGGTACCCCATGCTCAGTCCAATGGTTGGCTGCAAGCATCTGTCTCTGTATTTGTCAGGCTCTGCCTGAGCCTCTCGGGAGAAGCTCCAGCCATTCTGGGCTCCTACAATTCCCCGCACTTGTAACCTCTCTTGCCTTGTCCTGTACCCACTCTCATTAGCCATCCCTTCAGTTTCTTATTTGACACATTTTCTACATTATTCCCTGGATGAATATAAGCCTAGAGGTAGGTCAGATCCTGCATTTGTCTCTGATAAATCTCAAGCATGTAGAATAGAAAGGATGTTCAAATAAGTATTAGGTGAACGAATAAACCTCATTTGATAATGTAACAAACAATAAATGTTAGTTCCCACTAATGTGTGAGAAACAGTCATCTTCACTTCACAATAAAATGCTGAAGAATCAGAGTAGAAAAGAAAATGATTAGATTTTAGATTCTAACCATGCAAAGTTGGACATCAGCCTAGCAAAAAGGCAAAAATGTCTGGTGCTGTATTTGGCACAATTTCTGGTTTTATATTTCTAGTTGCATTTCCCTACATCCTCCATTGCACATTGGTTGAGTTGTCTAGGGAATACAGTCTTTCCTGCTTCTCTTACTGAGTTCCCACCCCAAATTTCCCAGCATCCTGGGACCTGAGTCTTCCTTTCTGCTACAAAAGTTCTATCACATAGCAGACTACCTGTAATTGTTTAACTCTAAGATAAACTGAGAGCACCTAGACAAGCAAGAGCCAGCTACTAGCTAGGGGAGACCCGCCTTAGTTCCTACTGCTTCTCTCTGACTCTCTGATGAGCTCTTAGTGAACCTCAGACTGAAAATGGACTGTAATGATTTATTCTGTATAAATGTAACATCAGTTGTAAGCCACTTGCCAAAGAAAGCATTGAAAAGTTCCCTCTTTGAGTAGCCTCAAGAGAATAATCTAGAGGCTTCGTGATTCTTGAACAAGCAAGGCCTTGGGACAAGTTCCCCAGTCTCAACAACTATAAAAGCACGTCACACTTGACACTTGAGTAAAATAAGAAAATGATAATTTGGGAAGTAGTCAGGGGAAGCAAGTACTTCCATATTTTTTTCATGAGAATAACAGCCAGATTGGCATCTTTAGTAGCTTATTCCATTCACCCATTGAGTACACATGGACCCTTTTACCCACCAATCACATTTTTAGACATTTCTCCTGTAGTTATTTTCACACATGCATCAGAAGGCTTATGTCAGGACATTCTCTTTGATGCTGTTTAGTAGTCAAAGGCTGGAAACAGCCTCGATATCCATTGGCTAATTTAGTTCAATAAGTAGAGGACATTTGCAATAGGATATTCTGAAGCAATTAAAAAGAAGAGAGAAGACCCACGAACGGCTATGGCATCACATCCCAAGAAGAGCCATGGCAGGAAGAACTGAAGGCAAACCACTTGTGTACAGAGACAGATGCTCATCAACAGTCTGGAGAAATCAGTGAGAATACTAAGTTCTGCAGGCATGCGTCCTCAACACTGGTGGATCTTTTGCCAATTGAAAATGTCACTTTTTCAAATTATTCATTGCTTAAAATCACATATTCTTTAAATATTATTCTAAAGCGACCCATTCCTGAACTTTTTGATAGGTCAATGTTTGCTTTGAAAAAGTGTCTTCTCTGTGTCTATAAACCCAGTCCCCTTGTGGTTTACTCACGTTCCTATTGATGACATGCTGTTGGAAGGGAAGTAAGTGATTAGGTTCTCTCCCCTTCACTGGTTTTAGGTTGTAAGTGTGTTACACTAGGGTCCTGATCCCAGTGCTGTGGCCAAGATGCTGAATGGAATAGAAAGAGCTGGGGTCCAGCAGAGACAGAAGGAGCGGTGAGTGACAACTCCTGGTCTATTGATGTTTCCCAGGGATTTGGGGGAATCAAAACACAAATAGGTCAAAACGACATGGTTCATGGAAGAATTGAGATGGTATACATTCTTTCACTCTGGGCCTGTGGTGCTCACACTGAACGGTCTCTAGGCCTGCCTGGGCCTCTGTAGAGTAATAACTTTAGTTCATACAAACACTCTATGGTAATGAGCACAATTGCCAAATGGTATCTACCATCAATTCTCAATCTCAACAACAGATGTGCCAAAACAGTGGCAGGAAACCACATGGCTTGGAAAACAGCGCTTGAAAAATCTTAACAGACAAGAACGGCAGCACTGACTCCCACTCTCTAGCCTTTGCTTCTCCAAAGAATAATATCACTGAAATAGTACAGGCTTTGGAATTTGACAAAGCAAAGCTCTAACCAGTCCATATGGAACCGTTTAAAACTAGAATGAAGTCTCATCTCTGCCCATGCTCAGTCCACCAGCCATCCTTGACCTGTCTTCACTTCCCACGATCAGTTCTTACCCATCGTGGCTTTCATTACCACCTTCACCCCAGTTCTCACCAGTTTCTATGTCCAGAGTGACTAATCACTGATAGTCCATACGGAGATCTCAAAATCAGCCTCTCCTTTTATAAGTCTAAAAGCTGTTTTGCAATTCATCTTCATCTGCCAGCTCATATCTATTCACCTTTCAAAGTTCCCTGTGCAAATAATGGTTCTACCATGAACAAACTTAGCAGGCAAAGGGTTAGCACCTATTCGTGCCACTTTCCTCTTCCTCAAAGGTGATCAACCAACCAGTATGCTCTTTCAAATGGGCTACCTTACAGCTTTAAAAACATGCTCATCTCTCCACACTCCTCCCGCTACCGTCCTAGCAACTGTCCAGCTATGTCTGTGGAGCTCACTAAGATGACTACCCAGCTTAGCCTTTTACATTCCTTGCTTTGCCCCTTTCCTGTCAGCTCTACCCATTGCAACCAATGGATTCACAGGCCAACAACTCTTAAATGTACTCACTCTAAAATAAAGGCAATTGTACAGAAAAGGCTTTTCATCTCTTACCTAGTATCCTTCACCCTCTTACATGTTCATACAAGCATCACACACAAGCCACACACTCTCCAGGCCTTCAGGGACACTAGAATCTTTCAGTCCTTTGTACCTTCCATGGGGTCTTCCTATCTTCCTATGGGCTCCATCCTCTCTGAGTATGTGTGGTCTTCCTACCCTTTTGTTGTAGTGTGAATGAGAAATGTTCCTCATAGGTTCATGAATCTTTTAATGACTACATCTCTTTGGAAAGAAAAAGATTACCAAATTTTGATACATGCTATCTATGGTGCTAGACAAACACCTCAAGGCTTCAAAATGTAAAAACAAGTTACTAGCTCTGGGGAAGGATTAAATAAGATTATATCATAAAGATTTTAGCTGTGTGCTAGATATGTGGTATCTTAATATTAAATATCACCTCTCACACCCTGATCCCTTATCTGATAGCAAGAAATGAAAATGATCTCAAGAAGTAAACAAGTGATATATTAAAGACAAGTGACCAAAATATAAATGGTAAGATCCCAGGATCCTGGGGAGTTCAAGAAGCCATTAAGACTCTGAAGTGGCAGAGTGACATAGTGGCATGTGTTCAGGAGCAATGGCTCAGGAACAATGGCAGTGCAGAGACAAGTGGTCCACAAATCACAGTAGGATTTGTTGACAAACAAGCTTTGGCTTTCTAGAATAGAGACACTATCATTCACAGTGATGGTCACAGCACTTGGGTAAGACCTCCTTGGGTTGCAGACAGAGGTGGGTGAGTAATGGAATGTGGGAAGTAGGTGTTCACTTGGTAGATGTAACAACAGGAACAAAGGATGCAAGGGTTTCCAAGAGCCAGTGGGAAGCTATGTTGCCTGGGGCAAGTACTCACAGCAGACAAGGCTAGGAAGGCATTTCAGAACCAAGCACGTCAAGTCTTATGTGTCAATAAATGGAATTTCAACATTGTTCTTTAAAAACCTGAAAATATAAACATGCACAAGTCTAGATGTGTTACGATCATCTCAAATATCTATTTGGAAATACGATATATAAATATATAGATATTATTCCACAATTGAGCTCCTATGGTTGCTGAAATTCAACACATCAGGGAAGAAAGGAAGAACGAGAGTAAGGGAAGAATGGCTGTTGGCAGACAGTCTATACGTTATAAAGATTTATCATTGGTGTGAATATGCAGATGAATATCTCTCTATCTTAGTTACCGTGCTATTGCTCCATGATCATGACTAAAGCAATGTATAGAAGAGTTTACTTTGGGATTATGGTTTCAGAGGATAAAAGTCCATGATGCCAAAGTATAAGTGGCACATAGCAGGTGTTGGGAGCAGCAGCTAAGAGTATATATCTCAAATGGTAAGTGGGAAACAGAAAAGAGTTAACTTGAAATAGTTCAAGGCTTTTAGAATTTGAAAGTTAGATGCCAATAGTGTATCTCCTTCAACAAGGCCACACCTCCTAGTCCTTCCCAAACAGTTCTACCAACTTAAGAACAGAAGAAATAATGGAGAGTTGTCTTGAAGCAATGTTAATGGGAGAGATTTAATAAATTGGAACGATAGAAAATGCCATTTTTGAGTATACACACATTATGAAAGGATGGATGAAAGAGAACAGAAGTGAAAAGAGGTGGAGGAAAGAGAAGAGGAAAGGAACACATAAGTGAGGAGAGAGAAGGTGGGAAATGGATCTCTAGATAGTGATTCTATAATTGGGCCCTGCCAATATCTACTCTGCCTGTATTAATTCCTGGAATGTTGAAAGGAATCTACTAGGGACTTTCAGAACTTGAGAAACATATTTGCACAGAATTGACACCTGACAGTTCCTAAAGGTTTCTAAACAGGGTGTCATCATGTCATCAATAGATCTGATGTTTAAAGTGATTTGTTGTTGATGTCACTTGTGCATTAGGATTGTAATGTTTGAAATGTATCAACCCTGCTCAGGGAAATGGAACAGAATAAGACACAGGGGATGTCTCAGGTAGCATTTGAACCGTATCTTGAATAGTGTCAGATTAAAGAAAGGCATTATAGCAAAGAAAGCAGGGTACTGAGCAAAAAAAAAAAAAAAAAAAAAAAAAAAAGCCCAGATATGGAAGGGCTAATGCAGAAAACCTCTGGAAACTTCAGGAGACTGTAGTGGAGAGATGAGTTCTCTCTCTCACAGGACTGAAGCTGAGAGAGAAGAGGGGAGGGCCTAGACAAATATAGGAAGAAAAATACATGAATTTTGAAGGTCTGAAGGAATGGCACTCACACCCTAGTTATATCACATGTGTCTGATTCTGTAACACCAGACAAGTCTATTTAACCTTTTTAAACCTTAGTTTCAACTTCTAAAATAAATAATATGAAGGCTTGGCTCAAACACCAGCAACTGACCAAATGTGAAACTCTGCAAAGTCCTGGATGACTTTAGCTTCTTCCCATTGTCTTTTCAAGCCTCTCCTCCAACCATGTGTTTCAAGTCCTCTGCCTAAAATGACCAGTATCGGTTTTTATTGGTCATGATTTCTTTGGGTGGATACTTTATTTTAAATTATTGATCCCACTGCCACCTCAATTCTCTGCATATCTACTTGTGCCTATCTCACAGTGACATGCATCACCACAAAGCCTCGCTGTTTTGTCCTTGGTAGGTTGGAAACATAGCTACCTTTTGCCTCTAGATCAGCCTACACCCTCTAACTCCCATAGCCACTAAGCATGCACCAAGTTTCTACTGTAGTGTGTGGGTAAAAGAGTGTGTGAGGTTCCTTGGGAGCCTGGCTATTGTTTGTGGGACCTGGAAGCCTCCTCCAAGCTCAGCATCTATCCTCCCTCCTCTCATCACAAACTGTTTCCTGTCAATCATCCTGGAACACTGAGTGCCTGTGGGACAATTTTGTCTACAGGATGTTTGTCTGAAGGCAATGCTTTGCCAAGACTCAAAGCTCAAGACTTCCGCTGACAATCCAAACACCACCAGAGTAAGAAAAGGAATAAGCCCTTGGGCAGTTCTTTTAATGCCAAATAAGGTCTACTTATATTCAAAAATAGCAACAGGTTATCTGAGCTTCAGGACTGCAAAGGTTAGGAAGTCTGGTCTTTTAAACCCTGAGCCCCAGAGAATTAAAATAGAGGTTTCCAAGAGTGGATACTAAAAACACGTCCTTAAAACACCATTAGTGTATCTCTTAGTGCATTTCCATTAGTGATCAACTCCTATCTTTATATACAACCTGAAATGGGCTGTTCTGAGGATAGATACCTAGCTATTAAATCATGAAGTAAAAGCATTTGCAAGACATATATAGGTAGAAATCCAAGGTGTTCAGCCAGAGCTAAAGATAGGTCCAACAACGTGCACTTACAAAACAAGTTCCTGAGAACATTTACAAATTTGTGTGTTATCTAAGAAATGTTTGAGGCTTACTGGTGATCACTCCTAAAGCAAGAATGGTTGAAAAATGGCTTTAACATTGTTATATGTGCTCCTTAGGATGTACATAAGCATTTTCCTGCATATAAGCAATCAAGAGAGTCTTTAATTGCCTGAGTCTCTCAATAGCTTTCTGGTAGAGTTTACTTGAGAGTCCTTGATACCTTTATCCTATAGTACCTAAGTGATTCCTAAACAGAGATTTTTTTTAACCTCTATGTACTTACAGTTAATAGTCATAGCCTACAGTTCTGAGTACCTGACCTAATAGTCTATGAAGTTAATTTTCCCTGTGAAAATGGATCACAAATTTCATTATATTATTATAAAGTATAAAAGAGACAAAGTGGGTGTGCTGGCTAGTTTTGTGTGTCAACTTGACACAAGCTGGAGTTATCACAGAGAAAGGAGTTTCAATTGAGAAAATACCTCCATGAGATCCAGCGGTAAGGCATTTTCTCAATACTGATCAAGGGGGGAGGGCCCCTTGTGAGTGGTACCATCTGTGAGCTGGTAGTCTTGGGCTCTATAAGATAGCCAGCTGAGCAAGCCAGGAGAAGCAAGCAAGCCAGTAAGCAGCATTCCTCCATGGCCTCTGCATCAGCTCCTGCTCCTTGACCTGCTTGAGTTCCAGTCCTGACTTCCTTTTGTGATGAACAGCAGCATGGAAGTGTAAGCTCAATAAACCCTTTCCTCCCCAACTGGCCTCTTGGTCATGATGTTTGTGCAGGAATAGAAATCCTGACTAAAACAGTGGGAAACATATCTATCACATCAGAGGTATTCAATAAGTGGGAACTTAAGAGAATGCCAAAGGAGGAGAACTGGAGAAATAATGTTAAAATGGGCTTTGAAGTGGATCTGTTGGCTACTTTCAACCTCTCAAGTGAGTATTTGACACTACTAGCTGTAGTTATCACATGTGAAAGCAAGTCACACAGAATTTCGGTTGAAACTGTTTACAGCTAAGATAGATGAAGACGATCCAGATGCCCAACGGATCTGGATGTGGAGGCATGCAGCAATCATGGAAGCATTTGGAAGGTAAAGAGTACATTGGTGTCCAGCCTGTGCTATGTAGTGAGACTCTTCCTCGAATTATCAATCAAATAAATGTACTATATAAATGACCCTAGTTTCAAGACCCATCCAAATGGGATACATACTCCTGAGAGAAATAAGACCAAACACTAGAATATCTGCTTACCTCTGGAGCATTAATATATACCATCTGCACGCTTTTGTTGTCCTGTGGAGGACCAGCTGATGTTACCAGGTAGGTACCAAGTTTGAGCCACTCACGTAAATTCTGGCTTGATCTCCATGTATTGCTTAATTGCTCCTCAAGAAAACCCATGTCTGGCTTATTAAAAGAACTTGTTTCATCTCAGTTTTCTGTACAAATCTGTTTTACAGGATACAGAATTTCAGAAAATTCATTAAACAGCAACAGAAAACTCTGAATTAGTAGAATATGTAGAAGAGAAAATTATGCCACTTCAATATTAAAATAATGCCAATTAGAACTAGTTTTTATCACTTTTTATGCATTAAATTGGGGGAGATTAACCTCCTAAAGCACTAGAGCAACAAGGATAAAATCACACACAGGCGACACAGAGTTGTGGTAAGAAAATGCAGGGAAGACTCTCTAAACCAGTACAAAAATCTGGAGCAGAATCATTCAAATAGTATTATAATTTGGGGTCCAGCATTTTCAGTCTTGGATTATCTTATGATGTAGATAGATAGAAACACACCCAAAGGTCCATAGAGAGGGCTACACCTCAGATTTTGGCCATAATGATAAGAGACCCATTAACATGGAAATATGCCTATGTTTATTGTCTTAGTGTAGCATAGTAAACAAATAATTAAGTAAACTGTGATATCATCATACATTTCAGAGCCATCTGGAATCATATTTTCAAAATATATGTTGTAACATGGAAAAATAGCAAGGATACAAGCTAACCTGGAAAACAAACCAAGCTATCTTAGTTACTCAAATGTACTCTGCACTACATCAGGAATTCTTGTGTTGGGTTGGGGGGCAGGGTAAGCAATAAACATTCATATCAGAAAGAGTAACCTGCATACTCACAGCTAAACTGTTAAGGCAGCCGAGAGCAAGGCAATGGTGTTTTTGAAAGCCGAGTCACCTTGTCCCTTTTCCTTCTGCTACCACAAATGTGAAGGTACAAGCTAGAGGAGAGCCCAGGTGTGGAGGGAAAATGACTGCCCCTCCCCTTGCTGGCATCCATATTGCTTTATCTAAGCAAACTGCAAAGTGTCCTGAAGCCATATGGGAGATGTGCTCCTCCCAGCTGCAAAGGAAACATTGTAGAACAGAAAACACCAGAAATCACAATACATTCTTAGTCATAGCAGAATGGAAAGCACATGAAATATTTAAAACCTGGAGTGGATATTTCATTTTAAAACATTTTAATTGCCAGAACAGAGCTGTTGAATCTCTTTCAGAGCTCAGAGATGAGCAGCAGTTGGGAGAGAAGTGGAGAGGGGGGAAAAAGAAAGAAAGAAAGAAAGAAAGAAAGAAAGAAAGAAAGAAAGAAAGAAAGAAAGAAAGAAAGAAAGAAAGAAAGAAAGAAAGAAAGAAAGAAAAGGAACAGCTATTCCGTGAGAAAACCACCGCTCGCAAATGACAAAGAGAAATTGAGGGATTTTAGCTGAATCGCGTTTTGTTTCTTGTATAAGTTTTGGTGCAGTAAAAATGTGGCACGTTTTGTACTGTATGTTCTTTCGGAAAAGCCAAACAAACCAACCATCGTGGTTTCGAAGGAACAAGGCCTCTCCTTTCTCATGTTTCAACTACGCAGCCTCCAGTTGGGCTGGGGACCGTATCATATATCATAAATCACTCTCTGATAGATATTTGGCAAGCAGTCAGCACCCCGGGCTATGCAACAAAGTACAGTATGGAAAATTTTTAAGGTGGAATCTTGATTTTGTAACTTAAGGACTTAATAGCATCTCAAAACATTTTACTACTTCCTGGTACACACGTACAAAAAGCCAGGAAAGCAGAATTCTCCATATGGTTTTTGGTTTTATAGGATATATACACAATAAGCCATACAACTGGAAACCTGGAGGCTTATTCTCCTGTTGGTGTGACTCCAGTGAAAATGGAAACAGAAATTAGCGCGTGCGATCCCAGCCTAGCCCCTGAGACACTCACATCATCAGAACCGCTTGGAAACATCCCTCCACCCACAGCTAACTGCTCCACACTTCAGAATCCCGGGGAAGGGAGCAGATTTTACTGTGGGGTAATAACATGCTGTCAAAGGCACCATCAGGGATTTCAACAGGAATGGTTAGAAGCTGACAGAAGTCACTGAAATCCCAGTAGGGCCTTTCTCCTGATTCCAGCTTAAATCGGGGTTCTCAGGCCCCTGCACAGTCTCTCTCTTCCACCTTCTCAAATTCACATATTCTACTTTGGGTCTCTTTCAACAAATTATGGTTTTAAAAAAAAAAAAAAATGTATGCTACATTTAACCCCTAAGTGACAGCATCTACCCAAACACTAGGAGCTGATAGAATTCCTCAGCTCCCAGCAAAGTCATTGCAGGCCCTTCTGTTCACAGAGGGGTTAACTCTTGGTGTTTGGATGTGCACTGGAATGTTCTCAGTGTTCCCAGGCAGAGGCTAAAAAGAAAGGAGGGAAACTCGGAGTGTGTGGTATGGCATTGTGCTCTCAAAATAAAAAAAAAAACCAAAAAAACAAAAAACAATGCATGGAAAACAAGAGAAAGAAACTGAATGAAGCCTTATTGGAGTTCAAAATAAATGCTGCCTCTTTTTGGTTGTCGTTGTTGTTTTTGTTGTTCACAAATTAGCCATAGTTGGAACAACCTAAATATAAAAATAGAAAATTTATGATACTCTTTATTTAAAGTCCCCTTGTCCAATCTCAATTGACATGAGGAAGAAAATTAAAGTCAAATTTAGACAAAATGATTAGTAGGAACTCAAGAAGTTAGACTCCAGAAAACCAAATAACCCTATCAAAAAATGGGGAACAGAGCTAAGCAGAGAATTCTCAACTGAGGAAATTCGCAGGGCTGAGAAACACCTAAAGAAATGTTCAACTTCCCTAGTCATCAGGGAAATGCAAATCAAAACAAGTCTGAGGTTCCACCTCACACCAGTCAGAATGGCTAAGA
>CM052702.1:77978905-78013905 GCA_028551405.1 Uromys caudimaculatus
AGGAGGAATTCCCTCACAGAGGCGGGGAGGGGGAGGGGACACGGGGTTTCCAAAGAAAAGGGGAATCATCGGAAATGTAAATAAAGTATCAAAAAAAAATGATTAGTGGGGGGGGTGTTAACGGGTTATGCAGGATACTGAGTCAGACATAACTAGGGTATACGCTAAGGACATTATACCACCCCCCACCCCACTGCTCTGTCCCCCTATTTCCTAAAGGCTCCTGCTCTCCACATCACTTGAGAGTTCCACTTTTAATCACTTCTAGAAGAAAGCGCCTGCTTTTTGTTTTTTGGTTTTTCGTTTTCTCAAGAAGCATGTCAGGTAGCAGAGTCCTGGGCTGGACCTGCCCAACAGTCACCAATAGCCTGCTTTCCTAACTTCTCATGTGTGTGTGTCAGCATGGCTGCATAGGACACTCTTCTGGGAAACACTGGAACATGCCAAAGCCCAGGCTGCAGCCTAGGCCAGCTATTTCTCATTCTCTGTAGATAGAAGTGAAGCATGAGGACTCTCACACCTTCAGGCAATTCTGTGTGCAGCCAGGATAAAGGCTGCTGGTCCTGAGTCTAGTCTGCTTCCCTCTCA
Source organism: Uromys caudimaculatus (assembly GCA_028551405.1). Classification (NCBI taxonomy): domain Eukaryota; kingdom Metazoa; phylum Chordata; class Mammalia; order Rodentia; family Muridae; genus Uromys; species Uromys caudimaculatus. Next base: position 77,979,494 of record CM052702.1, read on the forward strand.
TCAGTCTTTGTATGAAAGGCAGGGAGCAAGGCCTCTGAAGGAGCCTGCATGGTCAAGTTTTTCCTTGGTAAGTGGACTTTTGAGCCCTGTGTGCCTCCAGGAAGAGCTCCTGGCATCTGTCTGTGGCTCTCAGGTCTTCTCATCTCTGTTCCCAGTTCCTCCATTCCCGACTCCAGATGCACTTCCTACTTCTTTTCTCTCCAATGCTTCCCAGTATTTTCACAGGGAACTTCCAGACCCTCAAACCTAGGAATCTACCAGGCTAGCCTTTTTTCTTTTGGGGACCTGCCCTATTCCTGGGTCTAGGGTTACGTCTGCTGCCTGGAACAGGTTATATTATTTTTCTATAGGATGCGGAGATAATGATGGCGAATGAATTCTGCACCAGCTGCCGCTGACCAAGGGTTCCATGGCGTGTTCTAAGGTGAACATGAAGGCCAGAAGGTATATAAGACCCAAGAGTCTTCCCTACTTCTTCTCTGCATGTCAATCTAGATCAGGGGAGCCAGGCCTTTGTCTCCCGGCCTGTGTAGCTGAGAGCACTGTTCCTTTTAATCTTCCTCCGCCTGAAACCAGTGCCATCTCTGCCAACTCCAGACCCATCACCTGCCCATTGCTACTACTTTGAGACTTGAGCAATGACAGGCTGTTTTAAAGGTAGTGAGAATCTGAAGAGCCCCTTTCTTTTCCTCCTCTTCTGCAAGCACAGAACTCCTGGCATTCCAGAGTCACAACCTTGAGAGAATCTGGCTATTTAGTGGGAGTGAAAACTCCAGGCAGGAGGTGAGCAGCCCACAGATTTCTTACATTCCTCTTCTTGGTTATCAGGCATCATTTTTCAACAGGTTCATATAACATGCCAGCCTGAATGCAGGGGAGCCCCCAGAGCTGCGGCTCTATACCGCTGGAATGTGGCTGGAACAACAAGACAAGTTGGAACCAAGTACAGCCTTACGGAAGGCATTGTGAAGCTAACAATCACAGCCTCTATAACAGAACAAACTGTGCCTAGCACTTACATTTTCCTAGCTGGTCCTCCTGCCTACCATCTAAGTCCATCACTGACCATCCCGAGTGGTGGGCAGGGCCAGTCTCTCACTGCTTCCTGGACAAATAACTATGTATGGTCTGGTTAAGAAATGTATCCAGATTCATACAATTATAAAGAGGAAAACAAAACTTAAACTCAACTTGACTTTGGCCTCTTTTAGACTGTATCATAATCTCTGAGAATTCTCTCTCTCTCTCTCTCTCTCTCTCTCTCTCTCTCTCTCTCTCTCTCTCTCAAGACAAAAGCTATGTATTTAAAACTGTCATTTAGCAGTACTGTTTCTGATATTTATGCAGAAATAAAAATGTTCCTTGTTTGGTTCTTGTTTCTGGCATAGAGCTGGAACAGCTTCTGATGGCACTTAAAAGCCATCTCCAAGAAAACACTTCTACTCCCTCCAGGCAGGAAGGAGGGAACAGGAAGACACAAGGGATGAAGAATAGACACGGTACATCCTTGTACTTTAAGTGGGGCCTTTGCTGACCCTCTTGATAGCAGATCTGCCCAGGGGGATGACTGACATGAAGGTTCTTGATTAAAGATATATCTGTATATATTTGCTGAGCCGTGACTGCTGAAATGAATATAGCCTTGTGTCCTAAAGCTATTTTTCCATTTATTAAGATGAACTGACCCTTGTAAAGAACACCGATGCTACAGATTGGTCCTGACCTCCCCTTAGCCCTACTCACTTCCTACCCTGGAAGACGGTGAGTTCTCCTTCTTCTTCAGCCTCATCATTAAATAACTGATGACAGAATGTGTTTGGCTAGTGTTTAAGATTAGTTCTTAGAATTCTTGAAAGAGCCCATCTCCCAGTGATACAGTACTTGCTTCAACATGCAGCTGTCTTCCCACCCCAAGCATTTCCATTGCGAGCACTTCTGTTTCAATGGTACAGAGTCCTTCGTTCACATGAAGAAGTGCTTGGATTTCCTCTGAAAACAACAGAGGGGTAGATGCTTGAGTAGAATGTGTCCCACAGGCCCCATGCTTGAACATTTGGTCCCCAATCTATAGAGCGGATTTGGAAGGGTGTGTAGCTCTTGGAAGGCGAAGCCTAGATGGTAGTTCACTAACAGTGAGCCTAATGACTGCAGAGGACAGTTGTTGTCATCTATGGCTTTTGTTGTTGTTTACTTTTCCTCACAAAATAAAACATTTAAAGCATAAAGTAAAATGGACGTTAGCAGCTGACTCCATGATTCAGGCTCTTATAGTCCGAGTGCAGCCACCGTTCATACTGATGTGGTTTATAATTAGCACCAACTACTGTAACAGTGCGCACATTAGTTTTCTCACATGCTTAAAGTAGTAAGAAATTAGCAGCAACATAAATTGTCATTAATAAAAGTGTGAGTAGATAGATAGAAAGAAAGAAAGAGGAAAGAAGGAAGAAAGAAAGGAGAAAAGAAGGAAGAAAGAAAGAAAGAAAGAAAGAAAGAAAGAAAGAAAGAAAGAAAGAAAGAAAGAAAGAGCATACACACAAGGATATTTTGTGGCATTCTTTCCAGGCTCATTTCTGAAATGTTGACGGCAGCAAGTGAAAGTCTTAGATCTATGTACACACACATGGAAGGTAGACGTTTTATAGGTAAGTTACAAATTTACACACAAGTTTTGGCAGGTTACAGAACACGTGTTTTTCTCTAGGTGGTAGATTAAAGACAAATTAACTTCTTTTCATTTTTTACTGTCTTCTACTTTGTCAATAATAGTCATCATTTCTCTGATTAAGAGAGGAGGGATACGACACACAATTATTTCAGTCTAATTAGCTATCTAACTACAACTTGTAAGTCCTGAGACCAGTGCTTGGAAATAAGGTGACCTCATGGAGTAATTCAAAGGCCTCCATCTCAGTAAACAACATATCATGATCTCTCATAAATGCATATTTTTATTTTATCATATAAAATAAATATTTTAGCTATTATAAGATGAAAAATTACTTATTGCCAAATATGAGATTCAATTATCATTATTTTTATGAAAATGTTTTTTAAAATGTTTGCAGAATGACCATAACTTTTCATATTTGCATAGGGAGGAGGGAAAGGACATTAAGATAATGGGTCAGGTTACCTGTGAATGGGCATTGAACAAAGAGAGGATATTTGATCATTTTCCTATTCTGACAGTGAAGGACCTGCTATTGAAACATAAGTGTCATTGGTCTGTCACCCCTCTGACTCCTATCCTTCCTTTAGGGTATGTAGAAGGACTAGGAACCCATTTAAGATAGACTTAAAGATGATCCCTGGCTTTACACAGGGGAAATGAGAACAAATAGTATTAGTTGCTATGGCCCAAGAAGCATTTTAATTCCAAAATGTTCATGTAAGGAGACTCAGTTGCCACCCTCCAAAAGAGGGCACAGAGTGGCTGAGCATGAAGGAGCTGATAGAATCCCTTCAAGGGGTGAAATGGGTAAGTAAGAAAGCATAGGACACTAAAGGTATACCTTCTAAGAAAAGAAAAGGCAACTGTCCCTGGGTTGAAATCTTGACTCCCCAATGTAAGAGTTTTCCTAAAAGTAATACTACATAACGCTAGATGCACACTTGTCCTTCTACAAATCATTTCCAGCCTGCAACAAGCACAGAAAAAGGGTGAGAACATTGGCAAGCAATCTGACCTTGCTGTGAAGTCACAGCGGCAGGCATTTTGAGCAAGCTCTGGACTCAGGTTGTTGTATGGACGTGGTGAGGTATACACAGCATGCCACGTGACAATGTATGCATCTTTATGTTGGTTAATAAAGTTCTCAAAGAAAGAAAATTCTCTGCAAACTTAAAGCGCGTGTTTATTTTGACAGTGTCATTTTTCACATTTGAATTTTTAATCAGGTCTGTTTTTAAATGTATGTTTAATCCTTATGAGCCAAATTAGAAAAATAAAATGTTTATATTTTTTAACCTTACCCTTATAGTTTTCAGAAGAGATGGAAGATTTACCTTCTTCAAAGCAGCAGGGCTGGAAAACTGAGTGATGAACATGACTGAAGACAGAAAGACTTGCTGCCATTCTTATTCCAAAGGGTGACATTGAGGTGCATTCTTACAAATGATATGTGGCTACTATTTGCAGGGCATATACTGGCTAGTGGAGCAAGGGAAACTAGCCAAAACCCAAAACTCTTTGAAAATCGATGCTAACCTGATGGAGGATGACCTATGAGTTCAACCCTACACAAAGAACTATGGGTAACTGAGTAGAACAGGGAGTGAAAGAGAAGGTCCTCCTCACAGTAAGGAGGAAAGAGCATGCCATTTGGCTGTCCAGTGCCAAAAAAGCCAACCCTGAAATTCTACACACCAGTAACTAACGCTATATGGATGGTGATGCTGATGATGCTGATGCTGATGCTGATGCTGATGATGAAGGAATGTGTGTATATGCAAATATATGTGTATGCAATAACAATCAGTAAAAAGGAGACCATGAATTTGAAGGGGAGTAGGGGGAGGATACTGGGGGTCTTGGAGGGAGGAAAGGGAATGGAGAGATGTTCTTCTGTACCACCTCTAACCACCAGGACTCTTTCCTGTCACCAGAGCCAAGCATCACGCTCTTGACCCTACAAAACTATGTTCTAAATCCAACCTTTTCTCTGTAAAATCTCAACCTTTTGTGTTATAACAACATAAAAAGCTTAACTTATCACTAAATTAGAACCCATATAATGTGTTGGAAAATAAGTGGCTCATAATGTTATCCAGCTCCAGGGCACTCTAGCCTGTATGGCACCTGTACAAAAACCTAAGCATTAAAAAAAAAAAAAAAAATGTGCTTAATCACGAAAATACAATCATCATTTCTATAGTGCTATGACACTTAGCCTAGGCAATGTGATCTTATGGTCCTTGTAAACTTCCCTGGAGAATCCATTCATACTCTATAACAACCTGTTCTCAGAGAGAATAATCTAGACCCATGAGGCTCAAATCAGTCCTTCCCAAGGCGAGGACGCCTTTCACTAGATGCTACCTCTGAAAGGTTCCCCAGTTTCATCACAGCCACGTTGTTACCATGCTTTCAGCAAATGAATCATTGAAACACTGAAACAATATCAATTAATGATGCCATTTGTCAGAGAAAAAGCTTTAATTGTTAGTATTAGTGTCCTTTTCTTTAAAGGACCTTTTCTTTCCTTTAAAATATATTCCAGACTGCTTTTCTGAGAACTTTGACGGAGCCAACCATCAGTGTCTTTCACAGTCCTGTGGGATTGTAGCTCAGTGGCACAATGTTTGCCCAGCATGTGCAAGGCCCATGTTTGAATTCCTACAAGCCTACGTGCTCCTGTAGGCCCACATCCACACGCACACATACACCCACACGCACGCACGTACACACAGGCATGCACACACTCACGTACGCTTAGGAGGCAGCCAGTCAGATCTAGGGTCAGCTCTCCTGACCTGCTAAGCTGTATGCTTACCTTTCCACCACACACCTGCTGTGTGTAGTTTCCTTTCCTGGATTTGAAGCACTGTGAAAACAATATGTGGTCAGAGACTGACGGTCTAGAAAGGTTCAAGTGTCTTGCCACTGCCTCTCCACTACATTTAAAGAATGTCAAATTAGAACAGTCCTGACCTCATCACCTAGCAGAGGCCCTGAGTAAAGGGAGTCCTAATGCTGAAAATAATTTGGGGAAAACCAATTGCAATGGGTTTAAGTTTTATCTGAAGGAAGAAGCCTTGCCCAGTGAAACGACTTCCCCATGTTCCCTAGGGAAGCTTCATAAATGGCTATAAACTTCTGTCTTCTCTCGATTTTCCACTCCTGGCTCATAGGTTAGAAGATGCCACCAATCATAAGAAATTCCAGAAAGAAGTGATGAGAAGATGTCTTTTGGAAAGTTTGGAAGAAAATAAAATCTTGGATTGATATAAAACTGCAGAATTGATGTGCTAGAATTGCTGGTTGACTCTTAAAGACTTACTTCACGTTTCTTTCTTTCTCTCTCTCTCTCTCTCTCTCTCTCTCTCTCTCTCTCTCTCTCTCTCTCTGTGTATGCTGGGGTGTGAGTGTGTGAATGTTGGTGTATGCGTGCGTGTGTGTGTGCATGTGAATGCTGGTGTGTTTGTGAATGTGGATTTGTGTGTGTGAATGTTGGTGTGTGTATGTGTATGTGTGTGTGTGTGTGTGTGTGTGTGTCTGTGTGTCTGTGTGTGTGTCTGTGTGTGTACCACAGGCCTGCCTGGTGCCTAGACAGTTGTAAGCTGCCATGTGGATGCTGCTGGAGCTGAAGTCAGATCCTCTACAGGAGAGCAGAGCTCGAATCTGCTGAGCCGTCTCTCCAGCCCAAACTGTTGTTTCCAAAATTGACGCACAAGCCTTGCTTTAGGATTGGAGTCCTGTGCATTCCCTTGGTCGTGACAAGGTCATCTAACTCCTCCCCTTCCCAACTGTGCTTTCTTTCCCACTCCTTTCCTGCCTCCTGTTTAGGGGGATTGAATCTTGTATTGTTTCCTCTCTTTTTTTTAATTCAGTCTTTTGCTCTAGGTTTTTATGTGTTCTAAGTAGCATATTTTACTATTGGGTTTTATTTTAATGTATTTATGCCTACTTATTGATTGAGACCAACAAAAGGACAGAGAACCGGAGCTCCACAGGAAAGTTGTATCCTCCTAAACATCTTTGTCAATTTTTGGTTAATATGTTTATATTCCTAAATTTAATTTTTAAAGACTTAGTGTGCCCGTGTGCATGTATGTGTGCATATGCACAGGTGCACACAGATGCCTAAGGAGGTGAGAAGGTCCCCGAACCCAGGGAGTTACAGTGTGGATTCTGGTAAACAGACTTCCTTCTGTCCTCTGTCAGAACAGCAAGCTCTCTTAACTACTGGGTTATCACTCCAGCCTCAAAATGTTAAAAAAAAAAAAAAAAAAGAAAAAGAAAAAGAAAAAATTATTAAATGTCTTTAAAAACTACCAAAGAAGCTCTGTCCTTGAGAATTTTGATGGGATTTTGGGCCACAATACTTCCTTTATAATATTCTAAGAACAATTTCGTTGAGCAACTCATCGAAATGAATTGGCACACTTCAAGCAGGACTTCTTTTGTTGACTTAGAAACATCTGGAATGGGCCTGCACAGGTTAGGGGCCCTTCAAAATAATTCTTAAGGAAAAAGCATGTGTGAAAGCTACAGATTTCGTAAATTGGTTGCTTGCGAGCAAACCAATTCAACTGAAGTCATTTCCTTATCTCACTATAGAAAAGTTATATATTTTGCCTCATCTCTTGAATATTAATTTGACATGTGGAATTGCTACTTATTTATTATGGACATGAGATAAACTTCTTTTGTCTGACTTATTTAGAGAGGACTACTTTAGGAATGACCATCCCCTGCCCACACAGATGAGAGTTTAGCCAAACTTTCTTCTCATGGTTTCTAAGTATGCATTCCATGAAAACAATGCTAGCACTCTGCCTTATGGAGAATCTGTAGCCTGAGGGCTACTGTGGACCAGAGAGATGAGGAGGCAGAGCCTCAATCTGCAGCGCTATACTTCATTTCAACTAATTGACCAGTTGCCAATTGATCTTCACATGCAAGTTCTGAAAAGAAGATTAAAATTGAAATTTCTTTGCAATTTCATTGCAACTTACTAAAGTAATATGAAAATCAAACACAAGAAAAACACAAGCTAAAGGCACATTTTCTAATTCTATTTCCTACAAAGCAAACTTCTCCTGAATTGCAAGCCTTTGACTTTACCCATTAAATGGTAACAAAAGCATAGATGTTGAGAAGTTTACTCAAGATAGTGAATGTACAAGAGCTGTAAGACAAGGGGTCAATGGTTGTAGCCTCTCATCATGCAATTATAAATCACCAGCTCTACTGATACTTATTAATATTCTCTTACTAATGTTGCCATGGTTTTTCAAATATTTATTTATGAATATAGGATGGCAGAAATAACAGCATAAGGCAATTGCCATGACGATCATTTTACCATCCAGGATACCCATGCCTTAGACTTTATTAAAGAGGGGGTTTTAGTAGTTTATAAATTAGTAGTGCTCTGTAATGATCCTGCTGATAGATGGGCCCAGACCGTCATCCAAGCAGCACCAGAAACACAAGGAAAGATGCCCCCTAAGCCCTAAGAGCAATCAGAACTTGCAAAACACAGTGGGACAGCTTCAGGGAGAGATCAAGGCAGCAACTATGGATACAAAGGCAATCAGAACACCCAGGCAACCAGGAAGAGTTTTAAACTCCGGGTATGAGCTGTCTTGTGGAGCCTTTCCCGGGGTGGAAGATACTACATGCTTTCTTATCATCCCCTTGACAGAAAGAACAAGGGCCCCCCAGACCTTGCTCGGAACTCTTCCTCAGCTTGTGTCTGCACATTCCCTTCCATGTTGGACAACTCTCCGTTGATGGGCCCCACTCTACACCTTACTTGCATATACATTTAGCCAATTAGAGCCTACTTGGCTTTCCATAACAGGATGCACATGGGAGTTTCATTAGTCTGACTCCTAACCTGAGTCCTACTTAGCTGACTTCCAGACAGTCTTCTGGTGTGCAAGATTCAAGAGTGTCAGAGACTCACCAGAGATAGATCCTAGGGCGACTCTAAGACCGGTCGCTTTACTACAAGACTAAAGACTTGATCCAGACTTCCAAACAGGAGGGCCCGGGACACTGCCTCCAGAGATCTTCACATTTGTTTTACAGAGGCCTGCCTTAGCAGGACCTGTGACACTTGGTCTTCTGTGGGCATCCTGAAAGCTCCTGAGAACTTAGATCTCTAACACTACCTGTCCCTCTTGTTTGGGTGGTATCCTACTTCCCCGGGTAAGTTTCCTCTCTCCTGCTTAATTTGTTCCCAGGTGGCAAATACACATTCTCTTTGTTTTCCCTCTGTTGTCTGCCCACTCCATTCTTGCAGGGAGGGCAAAAGCAGAAATCTGATAGGGACTCAACCTCCTCACTTTTAGACTTAAACCAAACCACATGCTTCATATGACATCAAGCATAAGGGGGCTTTGTAATACTTCTCAAACTAGTACATATCTAGCAAATGTTGGATGGCCCTTGTTACCCAGAAAGCACAATGATGAGCAAAACAAAACCAACATGAGAAGTAGAATCAGGAGAAGCAGTTACTCTTTCTGACCAAGAGTCTTAACTTACATTGCACCTTGACATATAATGTGAAAGCAAAGGCAAATGAAAGAAATCAGTGTCAGGAACAAGCCAAATCTGCAAGCTGAAAAGACAAAGAACAACTGTAGCTGAAAGGCCAGAGGGTCATGGCTTTGTTCGACATATTTGAGAGAAGTCTATGAGTCAAGTGAGGGCGGGTTATTCTGTGATCGCAAACTGCCCCCCCCCCCCCCAGAATCTCAGTTCTCTAGAACAAACATGTACTTCTTATTTGTAGAGAGCATACAGAAGATCTAGGGATGTTCTTGGGACTACTTATCACCTTGTGCTGACTTCACATTCTATTGGGCTTCAGTCTTTGTCTCCATATGGACACACATCCCTATGGTCACAGTAGCAAAAGACGAGCAAATTGAAGGGCTCCCAGTGGTGATTCGTTGCCTGGAGACTTACATAGCTCTTAGTGACCCTTCTCCCTTCACCTTGACTTGGTTTGAATTAGTTACATTGTCCCTTGAGGCTGCAAGGCTGTGTAGGGAAATATTTATTACCTTCTCCTTACTAGCAGTGTCATTATGCTTTCTCCAAATACAGCCATCTTCTGTACAAAACAAAGACTCTATACATAAAGTGCAAGCTTCGAGAAACTGTATAAACAAAACTAAACGTGGCTAGTAAGAACCATGCCATGAGTACACATTGCAGCACAGATAACATGGAGAGTGAGCTTCATAGAGAAATTAAAGGTTGTCATCCAGCCGACAGGAAGCCCTGGAAATCATTAGTAAGATCTGCTGAACATCTTATTCATTGTGTGGTTCTTTATTTGTTCAATAAATTATAGCTAAGGAACATTACAGGGTATAGTTTCTGTCATTTTCTAAATATCTCCTTTATTGGCTTCATAAAGTCCACATTTAAAGGGCTATCTGGATGTTGGCATAAATAGATAGCTGGACTAAGATCACATTCAAGATGTTAGTACCAGAAACAGCAAACACATGGCAGCCCTTAAGGATGGTCCCTATTTCATGCCATCAGATCTATTCTTAAAATCCCAAAATGAACTCAACTTTGATACGAATGTGCCAGAAGGTTTTTGAAAGCACTGCTCAAAAGAATCTCTGTCTAATAAGTTTCCATTCTCCTTGAACTTACACAGAAATAGGTGGCAATGTCATTTGCTTTCTGGATGCTTCCTTCTGAGCTTTCCCTCCAGAGGCAGCAATCCATGAGCTTAAGGCAGGTACACAGCTTTGATATTCCTGTTCTGTGGGAATGAACAAAGGACAGATGGATGGATCCATGGTAGGAAGCCATGGAAACAGGCAATGCCCAGCTGTCAGCTCTTACCTAGACATTTTCATGGGCATCCATTTTAAGAATAAACAATGCCACAGTGGTGTTCTCTTATGGCTCTTCAGAGTAATCAGAGAAATTTCCCCCAAACTAATTGAATTTTGACCAAAACCACTGGTTATCAAGATTTTTGTTCAGTGTAGAAAAGAAGGTCTTCCCAAGGGTAAATTTCTCAGGCAAGCACAAACACTTTGGGGGAGTGTGTGTGTGTGTGTGTGTGTGTGTGTGTGTGTGTGTGTGTACTTGAGTATGTGTAAACTTGAGTGTGTGGTACAAATTTCATGGGAACTCATAAAAATGGATTTGACTAATGAAATCAAAGGTGATTTTTGAGAGTCATAGAAAGCATGATTTAGGGGAAAGACTTTAAAATGTAAAATTGAACACAGCATATTATTTTAATGAGCAGTAGCTTTAATGTTCCGAACTGTAAACTTCTCTAGCAATTTAGAACAAAGTACTTACGGGAATATGTATCTTTCATATTTAACTTGATATCTCTAATACATATAATATTGGTATTTGTTTGGGAAATCATTAAGAGATGTAGGTCATACTCAGTATCTAAATGTTAACAGGTCAGTATAGTGACTGAGAGGTTAATCTTCCCTCATGCAGTAGTTACTTAGGTATCACTGTGACCACATACCCAACAGAACCAACGTAAAGGGGGAAAACCGTATTTGAACTCTTGCTTTCAGGGGTTATATTCATCATGGCATAGAGATATGGCTGAAACATCACTGTGGAGCAGGAAACTGAGACTGCAGGCCAGGACCCGAGGCTGGTAAAAACTTCAAAAGCCCAGCCTTAGAGCCCTGCTTCTGCAAGCCAGGTCTACTTCCTAAAGACTCCACTCAATTTGGCACCACAAAGGTGGACCCCAAAGCATGAATCTGTGGAGCCCATTTTGGATTCAAACTTTATTTTCTTTGCATCCTCAAACTTGAATCTGCCTTTCTGAAATGGCAATTAAAGAATTGAAAGGCAAAGCAGCAGACACTGAGCCTTCCTTAACTAAGCGATTCTTTGAGGCGGCTAGCCAATATGAAGTAGGGTTGGGTTCAGATCTGACCTCGAATGTTTCTGTTCTCAAACGGAGGCCTAGAATATGATTTAATGTCTCCGTGCCCTAAATAGCATTCTGAACAAAGAGAGTTGGAGTATGTGTTAATGGTTTTCCAAATATACATAGGAAAAAAAAAATCAAAGGAACTTCAGACTATTGAATATGTGTTACTTGGGCCACCATAACAAAATCCTTTAGACTGGGTGGCTTAAACCACAGGAATGCATTTCTTGTCTTTGTGCAGACTGCAAGACTGAGGTCAAGAAGCCAGCAGGATCCATGTCTAATGAGCACTCTTTCCTTGAATGAGTCCTAATCACCATTTTGCTATGTCCTCAAATGACAGAAAGTGAACTCTGCTCTCCTCTCTCTTCCTATGGGGCTTTAGTATCATCCTGAGGGTGCCTTCCTCATGCCTTCATCTAAACCTGACTACCTTCCAAGAGACTGTATGCCTGATCTCATCGCACCGAGATGGAGGGCTTTAAAGTATGAGTGGGGAGGAATCTGTAAATAAACATTGAATTCTTCACACCAAGAGATCTTAACTGATAAGGTATTTCCCTGGAATAAACAGAAGAGATGGCTATTCTAAGGCTGTTTGATGCTTACCTGCCATCAGAAAGGTTCTCTGAGGTCACATTCAAGAGCCTGGATACCATCAACATCTTTATTTTTCCCAATTTACCTTTGCAACCAGTTTATGTATGTGATCAACAAATCAAGGTAGCCACGTGAAATAGACTCAAGCGAGACAATGGCGGGAGGCAGGTGAGAGCACACACGTGGAATGTTTTAACTTTCCCCTTTCCTTTCCAGTTCTAATTCCCATGATTAAATTCAGGAATTCTTAGTGCTAGGATTTTACCCACATACACATACAAACAAGCACATCTGAAGAAAACCCCTTGCTAGCATACAACTGAGTCCAGAGCAGGCAGTGCTGTTTCTGGCCTCAGCTGCCTCTTTTTTCTTCTTGATTAAGTGGCATTGCCCTTTAAATGACCTTGATGTTGTCGGAGCTGCAGACCAGACTCATCCTTTCTTGAAACTGGGGCTGCCAACCAACTGCAGGATTCTCAGCCTTTGCACCCTCAACTTCTGAGACTTCCTCTCACAAATTTGCTGATTTGTAAATCCCCATGATTGAGGATTCTTTGAAGAAATTTCTTCTCCTGGAGTGAAGTTGTCTGTGAATTCACTCCGTAAGGCTGCTGGAAAGTGGTGTTTTGTAAAGTTCCCTGAAGCTTGGTAGGGAAAAGCCTAGGAGAATGATCAGGAAGCCACCCCGTGATTCAGGATTCCTTCCCCAGGGCTGCTTCCTGCCTGGCTCCCTCCATCAGATATGCCCCTGCAGCAGCCAGAGTCAACCTTCAGCTCATTGCCTAGCCTGAAGATTTCCCTTTTAACTCTTTCGTGTCAATGGTCATGTTTAGCTCTAAATGAAGTGCAACAGACTAAAATCAGTGCAAACCAGCCCGATGTGCCTTTACTATCAACAAAAGAGGATTGTCAATGTTCATCGCAAATGTCTTCTTTATGAAGAAAAAATATAATGTGTCCACGATGTCACAGCATAGGTTGCTCTTATTTGGGGGTCATTTCCAGGACAAATTCTGTTATGTTTTATGTAAAGAAAAAGATTCCCAAGACATAACAGATCATTAGATAGGTAAAATTTGTGTAAATGCTTTACAGATGGATTTAAATTTGAATCATAAAACTAGCCTCATGATATGAAGGGTTAATGTAGTGAGTCTTAATCACCGTGTTTCTAAGATTAAAAGCAAGGCCTCCTGTCCAGGCCCTGCAGGAAGATCAGAGATATGTATGTGTATGTGTATGCATATATGTAGGTATATGACGTATATGCATATTATATGATGTATATGTGTACATATGTATATATGTACACAAAGGCATCACTTAGTAGAGACACAATTACTAGATACCTGATGACTGGTAACTAAAGCCAGGGCATGGTGGTACCCACCTATAATCCTAGCACTTTGAAGACGAAGGCAAGAAGACTGAGTTCAAAGCCAGCCAGAGCAACATACAGAGATCTTGTCTCAAGAACAGGATGAATGGCAGCTATTTTATTTAATCATTCATTCACTGAGTTACTGCATTCAAGTGTGTGTATGAGGGCATGCAACATGGTAGATGTGTATAAGGTCCCTTGCCTCCCTCTGAATGAGATGGGGTCTCTTTTATTTTGCTTGTATCTTACTAATCCCCTGTGATATTTCTCAATCTAGATATAGTTGTTTTGAGATTAGCCTGAGGAGCAGTAAGTAATACAACCAACCTCCACTCTTTGAACTTGAACTTCTTGAAGCCTCATCCTTCCTATCTAATCAAGTCCCTTACTTAGATCCATGGGCAATACCTAAAAGAGACCAGCATTTTACCTTCAGAATCCCCTGAAGCTTACTAGCGGGTAACACAAAGAGTCTTCAGTCAGAGCCCCCAGCACACCTCCCCCCTGGCACTATGTAAAACCGGAAAGTAAGAAAGGATTCTCCTGCAAAGATTCCTGTCTGATATATAGCCTTGACCTGCGCCTAACAGTTCGAATCGTGAAAATAAGAATCTTTTATGGTTACCGGGAAAATTCATAGTTTATCATATTTTGTCGGCTGCAGAGGAGAAAAGACTTGGCCAGGTTCCTGAGGGAAAGATAGCCTGTCATATTTGCTGAGATTTATTTATGAAAAAGCACTCATGGTGGAACAATGGTACAACATGCCCCAGTCCTGCTCCGCACTCCATTGGTACTGCAGGAGATTGTAGGGCGCCCGGAACCATCCAGAACTGATAGTGAAAGAAGGATCAGAATGGGGGGTGTGGGAGGAGGAGGGAAGGCACTTGGCTCCCATCATTTAGACCTCTTGATTATTTAAACTTCTGCAGAATAATGGTTGCCCATTTGAAGGCAATACATCTGTTCCTTTCCCTTCCTACCCCCACGTGCTTTTCTAATCCCGAGGTAATTACGTTTTGACAAAAATTTATTGGGACATCTGTTTTTTTCCTCAGATCTGCAGGTCACTGGGAGACTCTAGCAGCAGCCCGGCAGAGAGTTGCTGTGGAGAAACTGAGTACAGTGGCTGGCCAGGCTCAGGCCATGGTGCCTGGGCTGCAGACTAGGGGGTACAGACAGAAATGGAAGCCCCCCGCTTCGTGCACCACCTTGCGTGGTTCTTGGCAGGAGCTCTGTGTGAGATTCTGGTCCAGGAGAATGGAAGGATGGGTGGCAGGGAGGGGATGGGCTAGGGTTGGCTGGTAGCAGGCTGGCAGCCTGTATCAGGATTCATGCATTGCCTAGGTTGGCATCTGATATAAAAATAATTCATGGAGGGAAGGGAATGGGGGTGCAATACACAGGCCATATGTTTGAAACCCCTGCCCATAACGGCTGGCTGTGGTTACCAGCGTCTGGTGCCACTAACTAGATTAAATTATGGTACCCTACGGAGGCACAGGAATCAGAAAGATCTCAACTTCCAGCATTTGATAAAGCCTGGAACAATAGAAGAACTTTTTACCCAAAACTTCGTTTTTAATTTTATAAAAACAGAACTCCATTTGTATCTGCACTTTTTGCCAAAACTTGCTAAATTCTGGTTTGGGGTTTTGGTTGTTTGTTTTTTAAACCATCTTGGCTCCTGTAGGAAACACTTGGATCGGGGTCCCACAGGGATCACCTCCACTATGTTTTTCCACCTTTGAGTTCTCAGGAGGAAGTTTATTTTTTGAGTTGTCTAACCCAATATCTTGACAAAATGTTTGGAAAAGGGTCTGATAGATTTGCTTTTGTGCCAAGTCAAACTGGAACATTCTGAGGTGATTCTGCTACTGAGAATCTAATTGGGAATTCCAGTACCTGAGCAAGATCTCACAGCTCTTGTCTCTCACTTCTTAATTTACACTAGGGGGGTGCCTAAGGGGGAAGTCACTTCCTATACATTGTACTATTGATAGACACCAGCAAGCCTCAACTAGTTTCTGCCTCCCCGTACCAAATTTAGGAAAACAAGATGCAGTAAGGCGGACTGAGTATGTCTGTCTGCCATAGAGGAGTAAAGGTAGGCAGGCTACTTACTTCCTAACGTCCTAAGAAAGATGAACCAAAGACAAGTCCCAGCTTTCAAAAGGAAACTGAGAAGGCAATGCAAGTGACTGAAGGTCACTAAAATAGCTCCAGATCCAAGGCTGGGTGTGGTGCTGCAGGCTCTGGCCTCTACACTTCAAGCTTGTGCTTACTTAGCACTCCCATGGTGAACAGTTACCTAGTGGGCTCTGCAGAAATCAGAGTCCTGTGAAATAAAAGAATGTAACAATCAAGTTTCGGTGTGCTTGATTTTAAAAGTAAGGTAGGTCTCATTGAGGCTTAGAGTCTATTTTAATTCACTTATGAGCATTTTTATTTAAATGAGCAGTGTGTGTCTTAGCATGGATTGCCACACAATTGCCATAGGTCTCAGATCTTGAACGTGCCACAGTCCTAGAGGCTGGGAGCCCCAGATCAAGGTGAGCATTTTTATTCAAATGAGCAGTGTGACTGGGCTCTGGTGAGAGCCAGCTGCTAACACTCCCTGAAGTTCCCACCTCCTAACACTAGCACATTGGAGTCTAGGCTTCAACATATTCGTCTTGTAAAGACACATACATTCAGTCCCATAGCGTCACTGCCGGGAATTTTTTTTTTTTTTGACAACAGAGCTCTATGTGAGAGAAATGTTAAACTACTGGAGACTCTTATAGGCTGATGTAGTATGAATTTCCCAACTATACCTCATCATGGACCACAGAGAAAGATTTAAATACTTGTAAATGAATTCAGTCAGTCTTCTCTCAGTCTCATTTTGTGGGACATCCTATCCATGCTTGAAAAGTCACAGAGGGGGTGAAAAGCGAGCTCAGATGTAGCTGAAGGGAAGGTAATGGACACAGCTGTGGGACACTGCACTTCAGAGCCAGGGTACTGTATCTAGTCACTTCAGAAAGTGTGTGTGTGTCTGTCTGTCTGTCTGTCTGTAGGCCAGAGATGTTGGGTATCTTCTCTAACTTAGCTCTACCTGGAGCTCAGTGATTGGTTAGGCCCGCTGGCCAATGAACACCAGAGTCCACTTGTCTCTGTCCCCTAAACTCTGGGGTTTTGGATGTCAAGGACTGTACCAGACTTTTATGTGGACACTTGGAATCCAAACTCAAGTCCCCATGTTTGTGGGACAAGCTCTTTATTCACTGAGCCATCACCCTAGCTAATCTATCCATTTCCCATACCACCAGAGAAACATATATAATTCTGAGTTTACCCAGAAGTCTCCTCTGCCAGACTTTTAAATTCCCTACTCTTTAAAATATAGAATGGCACCAAGCACCATGCTATATATTTAGCCAAGTTTTGCCTGTATCTAATGAGATATAATCAGGAATTTAAATGGCCAGACAGACCCAATTAAGAATGTCAGGGACACTGTTCATCCTCACTTTGGAAGCCTGTGGGAACCCTCCTACCTGACTGACTGAGACAGTCTTTTACTGTTCTGTATCTTTATGGCCTCATCTTTGAGGTGAGAGGGCCTGGGTGATCTTGGGTTATGATATGATATGAAACCCTGGTAACCAAAATGCATAACCATTTTGATCTCAGAAGTCAATGGGACAGGCAGGCTTGCCTGTCAGCTGCTAATCTTCCGCAGAGACCTTCCACAGCAATCGAGGGGATTTTGATGTACAAGTCCCACACTGACATTTAGGAAAATTACAGAAGAAACTCTCTCATGCAGCAGAAAATAATTTGGTCCTTTCTGTGGCTATTTTCCCCATTACTGAGATATTTACAAGAACAATTTCTAATTTCCCCTCTTGGACGTCACAGGGCATCTTTTAACAAATACAAGATGCAGCTCCTGAACCAGCCAGCTTGCTTGGAAGCGCTTGCTCAGATGTGCTCATTAGAGTCTGGGTTTGCATGTGTTTGCACTCTCTGTCACATGAACTCAGGCATACAAAGGAAGGCAGCTGGATGGATGGTCTGCAGAGGGCTGAGCAGAGGGCCCTCTGCCAAACATTGTTCCTTTAATTCACCTAAATGCTGACCTTGAAAAATTACCCTTTATGGGATGTGATGAGGTGTGAATTCAATCTCCATCCTCACTTGAGTCTTGTCATTTTCTGTGCCTTGATTGCCAGTTGTGCCAGATGACATACACTGGACCAGCAGAGGACCAATGAGATTGACAAGGTCCTCTGGGGAGAGTGGTCATCAAAAGGCACTTATAAATTCGTTTGAGGCATGGGCTTTCTCTGGACAGTGTTTGGGTTTTTTTTTGTTTTGTTTTGTTTTTTGGGGTTTTTTTTTGTTTTTTTTTGTTGTTTTATTTTTTTGTTTGTTTTTGTTTTTGTTTTTTTGGTTGCAATGAAACCAGTGAATACTGGTACTGGTCCAGAGTATCATCAATGCAGCTTAACTCTGCAGCCTTTCTTTAATAAATAGAATGGGTGCTGGTCTGGAGGCTTTTTCTGTTGTTTCCTTCTCTTCTTAGGTGCTGAGGCTCATGACTTAAATTTACTCACTGCAAAGTTACTCTGCATGCTCCAAAAAAGGATGGGGCCAAGAAGAGGGAAATGGGCATTCTGCAATTTTTCTGGTGCTCAAAGAATCAAATGCAGCCAATTTAACTTCATCAAATCACTGACAACCAGTACTGATACAGAAGATGGAAAATATGCAAGGCCAGAGAAGAGCCAAAATCCTCCAGTTTCTATCAGGATTAAAGCCAGATGTTTCACTGACTGTACACATTTGATAAAAACCCATGACGATAAAGGCTTCCTTCTCCCTGGCATCTTCAGACCCTAGGTTCCCGTCATCAGTACAAAGCCCATGTATCTGTCCTCCAGGCCAACTGGGTAGCATTTAATTCAATATTGACGCTTCTCACAGAGGCAACTGCACTCCCTTTGTGTGTAAGCTTCTATATGTTGTGTGGCTTGAATGGATCTGTTTACACTATACTTGCAATGGCAACATTTATCTCCTCTGGACAAAAGGCATTTTGATACCTGAATTAATAACACTTGCCTCAAGCTTATGATTCACCAAAAGATATTCAAAGTGTTTAAGTGAAAGCCATGTTTTGTTTTGTTTTGTTTTCCTGAAGCCAATTAATATAGAATCAGACCTTTGCTGCAATCATGCAAACATGCTCACAGAAGGATTGTTATGTATGTAAGCCATGAGGTTTTCCCTGCAAGGAGTGACTAGCGAGGAGAAGAAGGAAATGTGTATCCTTGGGCACGAGCTTCCAGTCAGAGTCCAGGTAGTTACATGTTTTAAATGAGACGTGCAGAGGTGGCACTTGTTCAGTCTAACAAATTTGAGCCCAGCTGTGAAGTGTGAGAGGCCCCTGAAAACAGAAATAAATGACGAGCTAGTCCTCCAGCCTTCCTCTTCATCCCCTCAAGGGCTCAGAGGCTGACCCAGGCCTTCTTCTACCTGTCCCTGAGCTGGCACCTTACCAGAGCTGGTGACTGGATTGGACTCTGGGATCTTTTCTGGAAAGCAGTTGTAGCCCCAGGGGCCCAGGTAAATGGTTTCCTCTCCTTCCCCCTACGGATCCAAAACAGGGTTTCCCTTTCTTTCTTTCCACTGAAAAATTGCCAAAATCCACTCCATACTGCACAACTAACCCCAAAACAGGCAATGGAGAACGATGTTAATTTAAACTTCTGCCTTACTAAGTAACAAAACCCAGAAATAATGTGATCAAAGCCAAAAGACACAAACTTTTGCCATCTTTCTTGAGATAAAAGAAGTAAAACACCCATTAAATGAAGGAGGCTTGGACACTTAATAAAAATAGCTAATTGAGTGTTGGAGTAACTTAGCATTTTGCCTCAAGAGCAGTACAGTACTCAAGGCTAGCCTATATCCCCTTTTCTCTTGCTCCTTCCTGCTGTGGTTTCAGCCCATCACATCATTGCTTTGTTTGTTCCCTTCATTGTGTGCCAGGGACTGTTGACTCTAGAGTAGAGAAGGAAACAACTGACTGGGTCCAGGCACCACAGACCTATACCAGTGGTGGAGGGTGGAACAAGGACACGTGGTGTTCTTCGGCAAAATGATTGCAGAAGAGTGAACAGCAGTACAAGGAGGTGGGCTGCTTCCTGGCCTCACTCGCTCATAATCCTGAAGTGTCTCCTTTGGAATGGACCCCATTCTCCTTTTGTGGGTGTTATTATGGTCTGATTTCTGTTTTTTTTGTTTTGTTTTGTTATGTAATCTAGGGCTTAGTTCACCATATCTCTCTCCTCCTCCTCCTCCTCTTCCTCCTCTTCTTCTTCCTCTTCTTCTTCTTGACTTTGAATCTGCAAAAACACTTTTCAAATACCATTATACCAAAAGAAATAAAATAAAATCAAAGGCACAGTGCCCCTCAACCAAAGCTTACAACCTGGGTGGCAAGGCAGATCTTCACATAACTCCACTCCAGATAAAGCTGTGCTTCCCTACCGTGCTAGATGACCAAGCCCTATGAGCATCTGAAAATACAGGGGCTTTGAATACAGCCTATATCTGACAGGCGAAGGCCTCTGGAGTAGGAGGGTGAGATCAACTGAAGTTTAATCCTCCCCTCAGATCGGTTGCACTGAAAAAAAAAAACCAAAAAACAAAACAAAACAAAACAAAAAACAGTAACTGGGCAACATTGGTACCAAGAGAGGAATATAGGACTTCAAAGACAGGCACAAGTAGGCCCAAGTTTTACTGGATTTTGAATCTTGAGGTTTTCATATGGTACCTAACCCCCTGGCCCATGTTCTTGTGTGATGGAGGTAATAATACTTCCCCTGGTGAGTACTGGGTGCTTTAAATAAAATAAAATGTGACAGGGCACCACTCGGATTGCTTTGTAGATAATTGATGCTCTGAAATAGTTGTCACCAGCCTCTCTCTACAAAGGCTGCACTGATAAAGGCCACAAAGCACTAAGCATTCCATTGACATCCTTTCAACACATTTTCCTTTGAATAGGAAAATATTTAAGAAAAATCTTCTCCGTGTTTTCCAATTGTTTATTTTTAATCTACATTTAATGGCTGGAATTTGTTTTGTTTTCTTTTGTTATATGTTGGTGCTTTGATTGTTTTGTTGTTGGTTTCTAGCCATTTGGATGATGAGAGAAGAACTCATTGCTAGAGGCTCAGCAGGCATATACTGGCAAGCAGGGCATCATACACAAGAGCTAAGAGAAGATTTGGGATCTATTCCAAGCCTCCTGGGTTCTACCTCAGAAACTTTGCACCCAGAGAAGGCAAGTAACTTGTGCAAAGTCTCTTTTACATCATCGTCAGTGTAACTTCATTTCAACAGACTACAAATAAGTAAAAAGCCAGCAGTGACAGCCCTTGACTTTTATTACCAGCCATATGCCTTTCCATTCCACCATGACAATGTGACAAATTTCATCTTTCCATTGGAGCCTAGACTTTGCCATTGTAGTTCCTTATCAAATTATCTTCTTCCTTGAGTTAATATAAAGGTGCCATGACACTTTAAGTGAACAGCATATGAACAACTGCACAGACAGGCATTACTTTGATTTGTGATTTTAAGGATTTAGACCACGAAACTAAAGACCAATGCAAGCAGTTCCAGATATAGTGAAAGATTTGAGAGTAAGTATTGAATACTAATTACTACAAATATTTTAAATTTACTTGCAGTTAGAAGGCTTACTGTTTTGGTTGGTTGGTTGTGTTTTCTTGTTCTTGTGTTTATGAGACAGCATCTCATATGTAGGCCTAGCCAGCCTAGACCTTTTTAAGTAGAACAGCCTAGTCTTGAACTCACAGAGCTTGCCTGCCTCTGCCTCCTAAGTGCTGGGATTAAAGAGTGTGCCATACACCCAGCTGGCTAACTAACATTTGGGTTTCCCCCATATAACTGTTTTAAGAGTTACTACCACAACTAATTAGAATGAGAGGCAGATACATCTGTGTTGCTACTTAACTACCCAGTAACATTTTCTCTTTACAAAGAGCAATTTTATCTAAGAAAAAAATGGTCCCATTTAGCTATGCATCCATCGTTCTTATAGCTCAGAGATGTTGCATGATGGTGGTATGACTGAAAGGCTAAGAGCAAAAACTGCAGAGAAAGACTCTTAAAGACTCCTTAAACAAGAGTGGGACATCCATTTTATCCCTTGCTCATCCAGACTGTGCTGAGTACTGATATGGCAGTGCCATATCTCATCCAGAGAACATTGGGATGAGTTACCTTCTGTGAATGACAAATAAAACCAGAAAAGTCTCAAGTCTTTGATCTTAGCATTAAAGATCTTCCACCCAGCCTCGGAGCTCCTCTCCAAATGTGTTTTATAAAATGGACAAGCAACCTCCTAATGCATCTTTGTGTTTGTTACTGAGATGGCTGCTTGGTTTGTTTTTTAATGTCTGTTACCAGCAACCAAGCAAAATTCATAGCTTAGACTCCCGGCAAGCCAAAGTACTATAAATGAAGCTAAGCTTAAAAGCATTTCCTATGTAACAGGAAACATTATCTGCCAGAAATCTGCCCAAGAAAGCTTGCTCAGGAGAGATTTCCTGACTTTTTTAATGTTTTTCCAGCCCTGGACGTTTGGAAAGTGCACATGAACGGTAAAGTACATGGGCAGTTATCCAAAGAGAATCATTTATGTTTGCCCCACACTGTACAAGAAACAGTGCTGGGTATGTGTTGTCATGGATTCTATATTCCTGAGTCCACTAAATTAGAGAATGTTCAAATTCAAACCATTTCCAAGAAGGAATTATTTTATATGAAAAGTCCATTCAAAGCTCACAGCTAAGTGTGAGATCAGTTTGGGGCCCTGTCATGCAATTGTAAGTTAACTGACATCCGTACCTACCACCTCTTTGCTTAACTTTTGTATCAGTTCCCTTAGGCAGTCTAGACTAAAAGGCATAAAACCACTGGGCCTCCATTAGGGACTCCCAAAGCCATGGAAACATAGAAAATGCGCATTGAACACATTGGAGTACGTGTCAGTTACAGAAAACAGCAAACTTGAACAGAGCATGGTTTTTGAAGTTCTGAAGTTGACTAATGAGCAGGATGGGGAACAACACTGACAGTTCTTCCCTATGGGCTCCAAACCTTGGAGCCAGGAAGCTAGTCCTATAAAATCTACTCAATATGGTACTGGCAAATAGAAACGATCAAGTGGATCTCAGAAATCCCAAATGAGAGCCATCAGTAGGCAGGCTGGCAAACTTGTGTTCCCATAACTTGCTAGAAGCATTTAGATACCCTTAGTGTCCATTAGGAAGGAACATGACTGGCCTGTAGTGATGATAACGGACAGGCAGATTATAGTTTATCTGAAAATATTTCTATATTTCCCTTGTAATCTACTTCACACTAAGATACAGGTGCACAGAAGACCCTAGTAGTTAAGCTAAGGAAAGCAGTTTCACTTGTAGCTCCTAAGTGACAGTCAAACCTGAGCCTTTCTCCTTCAGTCATACCATGGCTTCTTTGTTCTCTGAGAGGAGGACTTCCCCCAATACCTGCAGTCAGGAGCTTT
Source organism: Uromys caudimaculatus (assembly GCA_028551405.1). NCBI lineage: Eukaryota > Metazoa > Chordata > Mammalia > Rodentia > Muridae > Uromys > Uromys caudimaculatus. Next base: position 78,002,721 of record CM052702.1, read on the forward strand.
TACTGAAGAGTCATAACTCAAGCAAGGGACTCTGATGGAAAATCAGTACTAGCCTCATAGGCAATGTATAATTTATTTGAACTTGTGGCAATAGTTCATGGCACCCCTATTTCCACCTTTATGAACCTACTAAGAATTAAAAGACAGCTTGGAAACCAGTGGGCCTGGGGAATCACAGAGGAGATGGAATGGGAAGAAATTGCTTTCCTACTGATAGTCAGGCTATGCCAAGCAACTCCAGTACTTACCTAAATTATTATTTCTGCTGCTTTCCAAAGCCAATACTTTACTGTGTACTCTTCCCAGTGCAGAAGGCCACTTTCATTCTTTACAGCTGTGCACTGCTTCCTACCACTATTGGGAGGACCTTGCCTTCTTCCATGCGTGGTAAAATATTGCACAGTCTTAAGGGTCAGTTCAAACACTGACTCTCACTTGAGGCCTCCCTCATACCAGATAACCTTACTTCCTCTCTGCATTGTCTGAACTTAGTTGACCTAAGAGGTATTTTGCCTCATCATTTTACTTAATATGGTAGCGTTAAACTGTAGTGTTGCTTATTTATTTGCTTAACTGTGTCTGTGAGTTAAGCTCTATGGCTTCTTGAAATATGAATGTTCAGAACCCTGTAGTTGCAGATGACAGCCCGGTGAAGATGGGCTACATGTTGTTACAGTGCTCTAAATAGGAATCCGATGAATAAAACCAGCTTCTACTTCACAGTGACGGATGTTCTCTTGTGTTTGTGAGACTCTCATAAAATGAAATATATCAAAGTCCATTAAGAGGCTGAAGAAAGGATTCAGTGCACTGGCTACTCTTTCAGAGAACCCAGGTTTGATTCTCAGCACCCAGAAGATGGCCCACAGCCATCTGTAACTCTAATTCCAATTCTAATGATAGAATTCAGAAGTCAATACTACATGGAGGAGGAGAGGAAGAGGAGGAAGAGACAAAAATGGGGAGGAAAAGGAAGAGAAGGAGGAGGAGGAGGAGGAAGGAGGAGGAGGAGGAGGAGGAGGAGGAGGAGGAGGAGGAGGAGGAGGAAGAAGGAGAAGGAGAAGGAGAAGGAGAAGGAGAAGGAGAAGGAGAAGGAGAAGGAGAAGGAGAAGGAGAAGGAGAAGGAGAAGGAGAAGGAGAAGGAGAAAACTACTAATCAAACAAACATGCATTCTATTTCCTTCCCAATTCCTTTCCCTTTAGTCTTCTCCTCTAAGTATATACATTTCTGTGAAGTTATGGCTCTCTTCATTATCTATTATTTTAGCCCATTGAATACAAATAAATTTAATATATCCAAGTTGGGGTGCTTGTGAGCAGAAATTTAGGACACAATTTCAGATCCCTGGTACATTTTCACAACTTTCATGATCTGCGTTCAGTGCACATTCAGGACCTGCTGCTGAGCACTACCCATGGCTTACGTCACTGATGTACTCAGAGTTGAAGGCAAGCTCCATGTCTACTAATGGGTGTTGCGCACTGGGACTAATGCTGTGACATCTCGCAGCACAGAAAACAATGTAGCATATTGAGTTTCAGTTTAAAGCTCAAAGATTCACCTGCTATGGTCAAACTTATCCAGATCATTTACTTAGTAGGTTCATAATTTATGAATAAACTCTAAAATACTGATCAATGATGAGATGGGGTCTGAGATGTCTGCTGACATAATCCAGCCACACAGGAAGATGTGGGAGGGAAGAGGATACCAATGAACCATGTAGTAAAACTTGGTGATTGATGGTATAAAAATCAATCTTTAATCTGTATCTTTAAAAGTATTTCCTTATAAAATACTATGATATCTTAAAAAGAAAAAGGAAGCCCCTAAAACCAAAGAACTACAATGCCATTGCCACTAGCAACCCTGACCCCAGTCTCAAAGATAAGGACTCTAGCCAGTGCCTTCTGCCACACTTCACAGGTTTCTTTGTGCACTTAGTATTAGTCTGACTGTTAATGAACTTTATTTCTAAATAGAGGCAAAGAAGTGTAAAGTTCTGTCTGTTGGCTTGTATTATCTCCTTGAATTCCCACCACACTATGAGAAAGTTGGTTCTGCACGAGAGCCTCACACATGCATGGCTCTAGGTTCCTTGATGGGAAATATCAGAGCTATGGTTTGGAAATGACCAAGATCCCCACAATGTGACTGAGCATGTGACACACACTGGCCATAGTCCCCCTGCTTATACAAGGTGAGGATTTTAATTAAAACTCAACAAGATACTAATGATAAAGTTGGCATGGCATATTCAAATACAAGTTAGGCAAGTTATCATTAATGCGTTTCTGATTCATTTCTGATGTTGTTCCAGAAAGGAACTCAAATAATGATTCTTACCTCTTTATTTTTTAACTGGTAAGCTAGGTATTTATTGCTTGGTTATCATAATACATTTGAATATGTGTATTGGAATCAATTTTATAATAAATAAGTAAATAAATAGGTTTTAAGGTACAACACAAATTAAGAAACACAGATGATTCCATCAAGCCCCAAAACCATTGGGAATTCATGTGGGAAAAAATGGTGGTCCCTAAACTCAAGCTAAGGAGCAGGAGAAAGAAACCCCACAGGGTTAGCCATTGAATGACAGGGATTTTCAACTCTTGACTGCAAACTGGCCTTAGCCAACTATTGCTACCCTCAGCCGCTCATGCCCTCAGATGATGTCAATGCACTGCTCTGGCTGGGAATCACTAAGTAGAGAGGAAATGGTGGCCTGTGGACAACATGACATCCAGGTAACTTGAGAACTTCTCAACAATTGAATCACTAGCATCATTAGCAGGGAGTAGTCAGTACTGCTTATTCTCCAAGAGTCTTGCCACTGAGCCTCCGATATCCTTATGTGGAAGAAATGCTATGGGTCCTGGTGACCAAGCCAGTCACCCCTTGGTACCCTACTAAAGACAGGGGATCAGTTCATTACTTTTGCTCTTTTCTTCCTCACTCTTTGCTCAGAAGCAGCCTTGGGACACACAACTAGTGGCGAGGTGAGGGAAGCTGTGGTGGCGATAGCTCCTGTTTTTCTAAGCCTCCTTAATCACCATCTTGGAATTGATTGTAAGTCTAGATAGTTCAGGCCTATAACAGCACTTACAGCACTTTGTGGCATTTGGCTGGAAAAAAAAAAAAAAAAATATATATATATATATATATATATATATATATATATATATATATATATATCCTGTTTAGAACATCCATCATCTCTTCTCTGTAGCTTGAGACTTTGAAACTCTAAGGAGTTAACTTATCCAAAATGTGCAAGGCTCACTACTAATTGGTCTGGTTCCTGATCATGTCCCTCTATGGCACACTGCTAGCCTCTAATTCTTATAGCCTACAGAATTTTCTTCCCTCATCTTGAAATTAAATGAAGTCCATTTTTGGAGAAAATACCACTGGGAATGTGATGAAGATGGGGCAAAGAGGCTCATTCATGGTTTAATGTGGACAGGACTGTTGACTTCTACTCAATGGGGGCAAGGAACCAAGCATAGGATGAATAAGCTTGGAGAACCCAAGACGTCAAGGCACGAATCCTTGAGGAGAGGTATGGAGAGGGATGAGGAGATAGCTGTCTGACGGGTCCGCTAAGGCCTAGATACGTTAATATTCTCAAGTATAACTCGGTTTTCTCTCCTCAGGACCTGCTCTGGCCTTTTCTCTTGCCAAGTTAAACTCATCTAACTCGTATAAGACCATGGAAGTCTAGACAGCCAAAGGCTTCTACTTCCATTTCATAGCATTCACTTCAAAAACTTGGAAGTTGTTAAGGACAATGGAGGGAGGGACAGGAAGTGGAAGGATATGCATTGAAAACAAAGGTATAACAGGGAAAAAAACATAAAAGATAAACAGAAGTTAGACTTTGTTCTGTGCTGACCTGGATTTCACTCATTGTGCCCATAATGAGAACATAAACTCATGGCCCATGGCAACCTAGTCCAGATATGCTGTTCAAGTTACATCAAGAAATTAAAAGTCTGCCTTTTTTTTTCTGGGCATGCCGCATTCCTGAGATCGGATTCAAGTCCTTCTCTGCTTTCTCCTTCTCTGAGCCAAATGAGTGGAAGCTGTTCTCCCACTGAGACATGATGTCACAGGAGATCAGGGGTTCCCTTCTTGGGTACAATCAAATGCCAACTGCAGGAAGTAAATGGCCAGATTCCTTTCCCACAATACCCACTTAGCTCTGTGTCAGGTCAAAAGACTTCTCTGGAAGCAAGCACAAATAGGGACAGTCACATGTTTCCAGAGAATTTCCCTCCTCCTGACCAATGGGATGTCTCGATTGATCTCCTCTTGGTAACTGTACAAATCCATGTTAGTGAGCCAAGCCCTGGGGTTGATTTTGGAATCACCTGGAGGTAATTACAAACCTGCTCCCCCAGCAGCAGAGACTTGAGAGCAGCCAGAAGACGGGGAGTACCACCTGCAATTTCTTGCCCCCCTTTTGGGTAAAGAAACAGAAATACAATAACCATGAGGTAAAACAGAGGGTTGGCCTGGAGGAGGAAAGGCCAGAATGCAATACTATCCAAACAAGGGCTGGAAATCTTTACGAAATAAATATGTACTTTTGTGTACTTTGAAGTTTTACACGGTAGATTCTTTGGGGACAATAAATAGAACTTTGGCTCATAGGCCTAGCCATAACTTCAGTGGTGGAAAGGCTGAGAGGAAAGATGTATGTCAGAAACACAAGACATATACTTTCTGTTCTACTATGTATGAGGAACTTTGGTCCAACAAAGCACACAATACCATCTCATTTCATGCCCTACGCCAAACATTTGAAGGAGGTTTGATTGCCCCTACTTTACCTATGAAGGTTCTGCAGTCTAAAGTGTTTCAGTACTCATGCACAGAGCTTGCTGCTCTACTGGCCATTAATCATGCTTTGCCTCCTTCCTTTTGGTAGAGAATTTCTGTCAGATTCAAGTCAACCAAGCCCCAGGAAAAGGGCATCAGAAGTCACATGCTGTGACCAGGAAGGAGAACCCTGAGTGAGTGGGCTTACTCTTTGTCCTGGTGCAAACTGTGGCACTGGAACACATTGTCACCAGGAAGCTTCTTTGAGAAAATAAAATTGACCAACTATGCCTACCCCCATGCCTCCGCAGCAAAGGTGAGTTATCTGACTATCTTCCACAAGTTGGCATCTAAGAAGCCTGAAAAAAAAACAATGTGTAAGAGTTGAAAGTTTGTGTGGTGCCTGATGACACAAGGTTCATCAATATTTCATAAATGAATATCGTTCTCTGCAAAAAATTTCAACGCTACCAAACTAAACTCACATACCCCTTCATACTTGGTTTTGATAGTGTGTGTGTGTGTGTGTGTGTGTGTGTGTGTGTGTGTGTGTGTGTGTGTGTGTGTGTGTATTTCCATCTCTCTTGTCACTATTTACACAATTTTGGTTAGGAAAATTAGGCTTAACAAGGACGCCTACTCCTATGAAATCAGGCACTTAAACATTTCCTTATTAAGAAAGTACAAGGAATAAGGATGTTTTAAAAATGACACAATATATTTTACTGTCTTAACCATACTTTATCCAGAGAACGAAATGCAAAGATATCAAACTGAACCAAGCAAGTTTCTAAGATTCCTTCTCATACTTTGCAATTCTTCATCTGTACCTTCTTTAAGAAGTATTTCTTAAAGAATTATGTACGGTTTTCCATACTATAGCAGTTCTCCATTTGTGGAATATATATTAAACAGATGCATCTGCCATGATCCTGGCTGAACTCACAGCCCTGCTGCAGAAGCATTGCAAATCGTTTGCTTTCTGGCCTGCCATGATGAATTTTGTCAGCTTGCGGAGGCCATTTTGATCCGAATCCACCTGGCTATGCATCACCACCAACTTCCGTACCTGCCCTCAGCAATATGCGTTGGCGTTGGCATGCACAGGGCAAGTTACCACCACAATGAAGTTCATTGTTTCATATTAGGCACCTGCACACAGGTTCAAACAATGAAGCCATACCATGAACCCCGCCTTTCTGCTCCGGGCACTCACTAAGAAAGGAAACTTGTTGAGACCTGGAAAGCCCACTTTCATCATAATTAAACTGCTTGGCCAATATTTAACCACCGACATCTCTGAGTGAAGCTACTCTCAAATCTTGGGTACCTAAAAGCCACTGCAGGTAGAGTTAGTGTTGGCTCTCTGATCCCCTTGCTGTAGAATGCTGCCCAATACTAAAATTCTGCCCTGGATACGTCTGCATTCTTTAGTATACATAGGGGCATAATATACCCCTGTGCCTTCTTCAGAATATAAAATCATTTGTAATAACACCTGATTACTTCCCTGCACCAGGTCCTAATGAATTGATAAGGACAGAACTCTATACAGAAAGTCTTCTCTGCCAATTCTCTGTAAAGGTATTAATACTGTTAGGACTAGCCAACTGATTCCATTTTTATCTAAAAATAAAACAACAAACTTTTACTTTTGACGTTATAATATAATTACAGATTTTCTCCCTTCCCTTTGCTCTCTCTAAATCCTCCTTGCTTTCTTTCAAATTCATGTCCTCTGTTTTTCATTAATTGTTGTTACAAGTATATTTGTACATGTATATATTTGGAAATATAACCTTTTCGGTCTGTATATTACTCGTATGTGTATTTTCTGGGCGGATCATTTGGCACCAGACAACCAATTGGTGTGTTCTTCCATCGAGAAGACTATGTCTCCCACTCTCTGTAGTTTTAGTTGTCCGTCATTCTTGTATGGTTGAGACCTCTTTCCCTATTCTTTTTGGCATGTCCGTTGTTCTTCTCATGTTTAGGAAGTCATGTTGGTGAGACTTTATGGGTGTAATTTATGACACTCTTAGGAGACACAGTCTCACAGCAAATTCTCTGGTCACCTGGTTCTTACTCTTCGTCACAGTTCCCTAGGCCTAGGAGTTGTTTCTATAGATGTGCCCCTCAAGACTGGGCTTCACAACTCTGCATTTTGATTGGTTGTCATTTTCCACACAGATATCTGTTGCAAAGAGAAGTTTCCTTAAAGAGTAGTGAAGACTACACTTATCTGTGGGTGTAAGAAAAAATATTTAGAATGTAGTTATGGATTATGTTGGTTTAGTAAAGTTACTGTTGTAGGTTCTCCTAAAGGATCCATGACTTCACTAGCCCTAGGTGGTTGGCTAGATTTCCAGTATTAGGAATGAATTACTTCTTGTTGAGCAGGCCTTACATCCAATTAGAGAGTTGTTGGTTACCACGAAGGTATGTGTGCCATTACATACCCAGAGGGTTATCATTGCCATGCTGGTAATTGTTGTGGTTCATGGGTGTCATAGCTGGGTAGGGCTTTTGGTTGCTTCCCTCCTTTGGAAGCTCTAATGGAACTTTCTGGTGCCATGAAAGCTAGGTATTCAAGTCAGTTCCAGCTCACATGGCCACATGGTCTCTGTATCTGAAGTGCATGTATTTTCAACAACAGGGACTTACCCTCCTCCTTGGGGGCAACCAAGGACAACAGCAACCATCTGCCATGTTCTGGGAGTCTCTTAGACAACCTGGACCAACAACTCAAAAGAGAGCTTCTCATGGCTGGTGTTGGAGTTTTGGTTACATGGTCTTTGGTTATTGGAGTGGCATTGTCAACCCACATATAAATATCCCCTTTAAACTCTATATGCATATTTATAGAAGACTTATGTGTATTATAGGGTTTCTTAGGTAGTTAATAATATAATTCTGTATGATTTTTCCAGGCATCCTTACTGTTATTTTACCTTCCTCTCTCCTTCCTTTGTAGTTATTTCCCTCCCCATCCTTAGTTAAAGCCCCCCTTCTCCTATTTCCCAACTTATTTCCCTACTATTCATTATTGAATCCAGGGCTTCCTCTATTTCTCAGTACTTACCTTTCATGAGACTCACAAGGCCTGCATAAGATGCTTTGTGTACCAGATTTAACTCCTGCCCTCCTTTCAAGTGTACATACAAGTACACAGCTGCCAGCAAGACCATCTCACTGGTTTTTGAAACAGTTCCTACCACCACCATCCTTTTTTGTCAACACCATCTGCTTTTTGGTAACCTCATTACCCTTTAAAAAAAATTGTATGTGAGTGAAGTTAGAGATGGTTGTGAGCTACCATGTATGTAGGTGCTAAAAACCAAATCTGGGTCCTCTGTGAGAGCAGCAAGTGCTCTTGACCACAGAGATAGCTCTTCAAATCCAACTTCATTCCTCTTAATGGGATGGTTATGAGGTTAGTAGCTTGGTGGTGATGTCTAACATGAATTTGACTAACTTCTTCTCATCATCTTCTTTGAAGCTAGATGGGAAACATGCCTGGAGACTTCTCACCTGAGGGGCTGCCTGAAGGAATGATGTTGCAGAAGCAATGGCAGTAGAGAAAAGGCAGGGAAGCCACAGAGACTCATGTGGACTTCAACAGCACCAGGTACCATGCTCTCAGCTAGGACACAAGCTGAGACAGAACACAGTTGACTTAAGACAACTTTCAGGAACTTGAGTAGGGCCTTACCAGGCCCAGTAGGTTTCCATTCTCACAGCCAGGATAACTCCTGTACTTTCTGATACAAGTTTTATGCCAAACTTCAAAATATATCAGTGACTTTTATTGCCCAATGCCTTTACTTATTTGGTAGCTTTCATGTAGTTAGATCTGGCGAGTCCTTTAACTGTCTCCTCTGACTCCAGTGAAACAACTGCTAAAAAGTAAAATTAAGAGGTTTATATTAACTATCTTAATTCTTCCCTATTCTTGAATATTTACTTCTGAACATTTACAGTTTTTGTTCTTATATATTTTTTTCTTAGTTAATATGATTCTTGCTTTTTTTCCAGGCCATGTAACACCCAACGTCTTTGAGTTGGGTCATGAACATTTGTTGATCACATTCTAGTTTGTTTCTGTGGTTTTCCTTAAATAAAGAGAGCTAAGGAGCTGATTATTTCCCCTTTAAAACTTGCCTTCTGAACAAGTCTACAGGAGAATCCTTGTTTACAAATAAGGCAGGATGTCCTCATCAGTGTCTTCCCCTCTATGATCTGATCAGGTAGTTGGTAAATGATGAAATGGTGTCAGCATGATTTCACAAAAGTTCACAGCTAATGGGATGGCAGAGCACACGCCCATATGGTAGCCCCATTTTTGCCCATTCTTAATATTCCAGTTTATATGAAATTCTTCATAAAAGAGGAACCAGCACCTTCTGGTAAAGAAATAATCAATTCTATCTAAAATGTATTTATATATTTACTATACTAAGTGCACTCAGTGTTTTGCCTGTATTAGGTCTGTGTACCACATGTGTGCCTACTAGGTCAGAAGAGGGTGTTGGATTCTTTGGAAATGGAGATACAGACAGTGGCCAGCCACTTTGTAGGTGTTGGGAATGCAACACAAATGGCTCTGCAAGTACAAGAGCTCATCACTGCTGAGCCACCTCCCCAGCCCCAGTGTGTCCTCTCGACTCCAGCACTGTTCTCTACTTAATATGCCTTTGAAACAGGGATATTTGAAAATGCAGATTAATTTAAATCTTACTTTTTGTTATTATTACAAAACAGATCAGGAAATAGCTTAAGTGAATATTTTTAAAAGTTTTACCTGGGTTTTTATGATGCAATGATTCCATTATTGTAATTTCTCTTATTTCCTTCTCTGGGCAAGTAATGTTAACAAGCACATTAATTTTATATAAACAGAGAATTTGGCCATGTGAGAAAGAAAAATTGCGAGACATATGCATGATAAAGTTCAAGGTAGGTTTGATAGAGGATTCTGGTCTCTTTCTGAGAAGATTCTCTTGTCTTCTCCACCTGAGGGGCAAAGGGCTGCTGGCACAGGTGCTGGGGTCCAATGGTACCCTGAGCTATAAATGATACATGCTCTAGACATTTTCCTCAAAGGCCACACTATTGTGGTGGATGTTTGAGGAAGTATCAAGCCTCATAAAAGCTGTACTCATGAACTGTATATAGCTCTCAGCTGCTACTGTTGACATGACTGTGCCTCCCAGGACACTGGAAATCCATGCTTCCTATCTGTGAACTCTGCCTGCTTACCTGACTATGCTCTCTGCCCTGCCTGTGGGGCATTTGCATTTCTAACCTTTACTATGGTAGTAAAGAGGTGTCAGCAACTGTAGACACAGACTGACCCACAGTCACACCATCTATATTAGAAGACAGTAAGTCATTGCCTCTTGGCAAAAGTAACTGTCCCGCCTCCACTATGCTTTTAAGAGTACATTCAGGCCTTCATGTGAGTTACTTTGATTGTACCAGAATCCAGCAGACTGGGCTGTTTGAGTATACTGTAGATGAGGAGGGACGAGCCACTTTGAACAAGAGAAAATAAGCCTGAGACGTGCCAACCCTGAGTCGAATGGTTAATTTGCACAATCTAGGGAGAACATGGTGGCACTTGGGACCTGGTAAACTGGGAGAGAAGGGACAACACAGGAAAGGGGATTCCATCAAAGGACATGGCCCAGCTTTCTATAGTTGTTGCACTGGTAAGGAATCTGTGGGGGTTCTGTTGGATAAAACTGGAAAACCTGCAGTTCCCAATCTCCACCAGTCTTTCCCAGTGTTTTCCAGATGCCATTTATGTGTCTAACCCCTCTCCCCTTTTAGGAGGAAAGAGTGGCGTGTCCCACGGGAGAAGCACAAATGGCACCCACCAGCTTGCTGGAAGAAGGAGGTGAGTCACTTCATCTTTGCCTTATGTTTCTTCCCTCAACTACATCTGTTCATGACTTGGGACTTTCCTTACATAAAGTTTATTCCTTTGAGTTCTGTCTCCTTTAATGAACACCGCTTAGGGAATTAACACACTTATGAAGCTTTTCTCTCATCCCAGAGAAAGGAAAATATTGACATCACCTGAAGAGAACTTACAGCAAGTATGATAAGATCATCTGCAGGCATGGCTTCTACTTAAGACATGGTCTGGAAGGAGTCTGAAGGCATGTCTGCCAGGAGAGATTTGCTGGCTGCCATAGAACTAAAGTTAACAGTGAAAGGAAGTAATGACTCCCAACTGGAAGAAATTCAATTATTTTTTTCTATCTTAATAAGACAAAAGCTACCTGATAAAAATAGTTGTCTTCACTCAAAAAAAAAAATTGATCCATACATTCATGACTAATGTGTGTATCA
>CM052702.1:78018905-78039699 GCA_028551405.1 Uromys caudimaculatus
GAGTAATGGATACACTCAATAGGACCAGGTGGGGGTGAGGGACAGACAAAATAAAATTGGTCTCCATTCACCTATAGTCCTCAGGGGGAAATTAACTCAAATATATACTTGAAGTACCACCCCTTCAAAAGAAGTCTCCCCCATCATTATCAAACACACTTAATTCATCCACAGGAAAATTAGTTGCTTAAAATTCTATATTTCCCTCTGCTCTACTTTCCAGTTTACAAGGGCAGCTAAAATAAAAGGATTGACTTATTTTTGTTCCTTAAAAACCGAACTTTGATTTTAATCTATCAGTCCAAATACATTCAAGAAGAGCAGCCCTCTCTCTAGTCAACCTTCTGGGTGTCAAAGAACAAAATCCTAAGTGCAACGCCATCCATTTGAAGTAGCAAGTCACAGGAACATCATATCCTGTCATTAACAAAATGAAATAGGACCGGGAAGGAATAGGGGAGCTCTCCCTCCAGATGGGCGAATGTGTTTGGTAGAAGAAAGCGTATTCCTGTGTTAAACTCCAAAGTGTGAAACAGCCAACACCTGCTATGTGGGCACTTCAAGAAATGTCTTTGCCAAATATGAGACAGGCTCACTTTCCACTGTGGATTCGGAACTTTCAGGAAAAACTATCAACAACAACTAAAATAAGACAGGGAAGTTCTTCCAAGTCTGCCTCCAGGAGGCTTCACTGTGCTTGCTTTTTCTTCCTGGTTTCTTAGCTTGAAAACCAGAAATGAGTTCAGCTTGCACCCAAGGTGGGAAAGTAGGGGGGGAGGGACCTGTTTAGGTTGAAGTTTGTCACAGTAGGCAGAACAGTCGCTTTGCAGCCCAGGCCCATCTCAGGGTACAGTGCTTCACTGCTACACTGTAAAGGGTTAAAAATCCTCCCACCCACCCCTGAATATATATATATTTATATATGTATATTAAAAAAATCCCCTGTCCATCTCTCAGTACACAAAAGGACCTCATCACACTGCAAAAATAGCAGTACCCACTTTGGTCAATTAAAACAAACAAACAAATAAACAAACAAACAAAAAAAGCATACATTATTTCTTTTTTTTTAAATCTGTGTACTTACCTATAATAACCAATACAGCTAAAAGCACTACCTACATAGGCAAAACTTGGTATTGCATAATTCGTATAAATTTGAAACCCCTCCCCCCAAATATTAATTGGAAGATGAAAAACATGAAAGGTTAATAGAAAAAACACCAAAATACTGAAAATATTGCTGGTCGATTACAATTTTTAAGCGGCAACTATACACAGCCATGATATGCTTTATAAATGTGAGATAAAGGTGTAACTGTCTAAAAAATCCATGATGTCACACATTTTTCTTCGTCTGGAGTACAAAATATTTTGTCATAAAAATGGTAAAGATTTAAAACGATAATAAATGCAGCAAAACAAGTGTAGTGATGTCACTTTTGTGGTTTTTTTTTTTTTTTGTCTTTTGTTTTTTAGATTTCAAGGCAAGGCACGTAATGTGGACATTATATCTTCGTGCAAATTAGGATTACTGGAAAGAGTACTTTTAATTAAAATTTTAAGAGACATAGAGGCAACATGTGTCTGCCCATGCACACTATAGATCTGTCAATACGAGAAATGTGAACAAGGCTAATGTCCGAAAGCACCATGCACGTTCCCAGCACCCTGATGGCACTTCTCTGAAGAGCGCGTTTTCCTATCCTACGTTCCCAGCCTGTACACTGGAAGCTTTACCCTTGTGACATGGATTTACCTGCCTCTTTGTCTCTACAATGCAGATTGTATAGAACCATTTGTACACCCTATGGGTTCTTGATGCAACCAGTAATTTTAAATAAATAATTCGACCTCTGAGGAGGCTGCAGCTAAGCCAACCTAAGTGCTGTGTTTTCAATATTTTTGTTTTTTTTTTTATTTTTTTTTATTTTTTTTCTGTTCAAGCACATGATTTGTCTTGATTTAATGCCTTTTTTAAATGCCCTCAAAAACTGAGGGGAAAATAAATTCGCTCAAAATTATTTTAAATTCTTTTTAATCCCCTCAATTTAGAGTCCAAGGGCTGAAGGACTTATAATCATGATTCCCCTTTAGATATAAATTTATAAATTGCACTTGCCTCTGTTAAGTGTTTCTTTTGTGGGGAAAATATTATATTAATTTTTACTGTTGCATGCAGAGGTAACCCTTTACCCACATAGAGGCATTTCTTCCATAGAGCCTTTGAGTTCAAACCGTTTTTTTTTTTCCCTATTTTTCATATTTTTTTCCTTTTTAAGATTTCAAACTGGGTTACACACTGGAAAAGGCTGGGTTAAGGGCCAAAATTTAATAAATCTGTACTGATAACTAAAGGCTACAGAGATTTTATATATATATGTATATATTTTTTTTTTAACTTTTAGAAATCAGAGTGCTATAAAATGGCTGGCTCATGGCTCTGTCCCCAGCACCTCTGACGCCGCCTCCTAGCCTTCGTTGTTGAGATAACCAGGAATAGTGACTCCATGCGTAAACAACAAGAATACTAACCAAGAAAACTAGCTTATCATGCAAATATTAAGGCATCTAGAAAGTCAGTTAAAATATATTGTCATAGAGACAGAACATCTATTTCCCAGCGGACTTCATGTAACAAAGGCTACGGTGCAGGGGCTTCAGTCTAGCATCGGTGAGATGTCATTGACCCTTTCCTGTCACTAGAGTTTCAACCTTAAGGGAATCAGTGACTGTAAGTGCTGCAATGCTGGTCTAGCGTCTTCGTTCTTCAGTTTCTCTCCTTTCTCCCTGTTGTCCAGTCTTCCTCTTTTCCTTTGTTGAGTGTTTTCCCCCTAATTTTCTTATACTATGGTTGTGTTTCTTTCCCCTCAGTTGCTTGTCTCCGCTTGAAGGAAAGGCTCTCCAATTATGTTCAAACCATAATTTTGGACATTTGCCGGTAAGATGGGTGTCCTATTTGACACTTGAAAAGGAACCAAGCTAGCCCAGGTACCAGGACTGTTGAGAGGAGAAGGGAAGAAAAAAAAAGAAAGAAAAAAAGAAGACAATGTTAAATCTCCAGCCATATCATAAATATAAATTCTAAATGCATTACATTACTATTATATTTCTAACTTTTTAAGCAAAAATTTTAATAAAATTTAATAATTATTAGCATACATAGATTTTGCTAAATTATATATATATATGTGATAGCTTCTAGATTATACACATCATATAGATGTAATCTATATAATCTTTTGCTTCCATGAAAAGACCTAACTAAGAAGCAGAAAAACACAAAATAAACTACATTCACAATTGCTGAACTCTAACTAATTAAAGATATTCTTTTTCAAATATCTGACCCATTTCAATGCACTAAATGCAATATGATTTTCATTGTTCAAACAAAGAAAACAAAAAGCAGAAATTTGTAGTAATACTAGATTATTGTAGTTTGCTAGATACGCTAGTTGTGTTTAATCTTTAATTCACACGGCATTCTGGGTAAGATGGGCTTATCTGCCTGTTGGGTTCCATACATTTTAAAACGTAATGAACTACATATTCTTTTCTTTCACATGAGAAAATAATACATGTTCAGGCACGTCCATATATAGTGAAATATCTAATTATCATACATAACTGAAGAGTTTACACAACCAAATGGATGTCTATCCTGGACCACACAGAGCCCAGTTGGTTGAGTTCTGTGCGAAAGCCCTCTGTGGAGGGTGCAGCATGGGACTGCTGGGTTCTCTGGTGTTTTCCTGATCTCCTCTACAATTTCCTTAGATAAAACCAAAGATTTCCTTTCGATTCATTTTTCCTCAATTGGCTGGCAACAGGGGCCTGGGCATTCCCAGACTTTACCGCCAGGAATGGTGGCACATTTGGGATGCAGTCAGGAAGATAAGACAGAGAAAGGGAGTGGCCTGAGCCAGCAGCACTGTCTCTCACCAGTCAGTTGTATGTCCGCCTATATTGGCTTTAAAAACATGTTTGAAAAAAATTTCTCGAGTTGCTCCTGGCATAATTTCTCATAAAAGAATCACATGGAGAAAAGGGATGCCAGATTTACAGTTCCACAAAACAAAAAACACCCCACCCCAGACATTTTGGGGTATACCTGATCTGTAGCATTGTTTATATTGATATCCAACTTGGAGCTAATGTCAGCCACATAGCAGCTGCATCACTCTACGAAGGAAACATCACACAGACAGTTCTGTCCCCAGTTTAGCAATGGTCTGGTATGGCATATGCTTCATGTTTTACATTTTATTTAGTATCCTCTACTGTTGAAACCACAGGTGAGATAGCTACTGTAGCTGTAGTTAGGGATCTAGACCTGCCTCTCTGTTCAAGTTCGGCCCTTAAAGGCATAGACAGCAGGATGGCAGTTAATGCAAGGAAGCCTTTTAGGTTTCACAAACCAGACACATAACATTTTCTTACTCTAAAGACACTCCAATATATAACATGGCTTAGTTCTATATGTCTAGGTACATATTGCTCAGCAATGCATCAACAGAAAAGAACCAGTGACTTCTTTTTCTCAATGGAGTTTATGATTAGATGACCAGATCAACAGCAGCAAAACCCGGCTCTCACTTTGCTAATCATTTAATTTAGTACATAGTTTAGCATGTGGCAGATGACTTAAAGAATTTTGGACAACAAGTCACTGGCTTCAATCACACTGAGATATTTTTAAAAGGTGTTGACCTTGATTACCTTCTATTGATGAATACATTGTCATCTGAGTATCTCTGAGTTTAAAATTGAGACACTCAATACCAAGTTTATGCAGAAAAATAACACACACCAATTTACAAGTCTTCCTTAGTTGTTGAATTACCACAATTCTTAAGAGTGCATATTTTTACTGAAATCTTTTCTGAGAGACTTGACTGTTTTTCACATATTTCTCTCTTCCTACACACATCTTCAGAATTATTTCTGTAGTTTGTGGCATTGACTGGGAACAAAGTTACATAATGTACCAAGAAACTTATTTTCACCTCAACTGTGCTTCATGGCACTCTGTACAGAGTTCTATTACAGCATTTATTACTTCATATCATAATCGTCTGTTATCTGCAGTTATCTTACTGACTGAAAGGTGAATGCTACAAGGGGAAAAATGGCCCAGTCTTATCTATCCCTATAGAGTCTGGCCATGGATGGTACTATTTCTTAACAATAAGAGAAATTACAAAATAGCCATCTATTATTTTTTAATGTAAAGTAAGACGTACAGGTCAAAAGCAAAAAGTCTAACTCAACAGATAATTCTTGGCAGTAAAACACAGCATCAACAACAAGCAAGCTATCTTATGAATTCAAGAAAAATCCCCAATTAGAGGAGCTTCAGAGTCATCTAGAGATTGCATGCTTTGGATAGAGTGTATTAATGATTGAAAAATAGAGGTGGCTCCAAAAAGGAAAAATCTACCAACTACTTAGAGAAAGGATAAGAATTCAGGATCAATGGCTGCTCATCACATAGATGATTCATGCTGTAGAATGTGTACCAAATCTAATTTAAATGTTTAGTTAAAACCTTCTAAATCTCCTGGCCTACATTATGGCCATAGGACACTGCAGAGGGTAGTATTTTGTCGATACTATTTACAAATCTTTAGGGCAGAATAAATCTCAAACATGAACATTATGCAGACCTCATATTTGAGTTTTACAAGCCTCTTATCACCAATTCATAGGTTAAGGTCAGAATTATAAGGAACATTCTTTAGAGCTTTGACAGCAGTTCCCTTGAGGGTGGGGGAAGGGATCCTGGTAAAAGTAACTCAAAGCCTATATAACAATATGAAATGTTAAACCAAATTAGATCACTTAATTAAAAAACACACCTAAATTTTCATGGTTCTTCACTGAGAACGCATAAGCACCATTTACTCTTTGACTCCCTAATACAAATGAATATCAACATCTAACATTTACATATGTAAATCTGGTATATATAAAATATATCTTGATCTTCCTTCATGGTGGAGTGAAAATTGTATGAATTATTGTATGTTCAATTGTTCTAGAACTATACTTTGGTAAGAGTTTCACAATATAACTAAAAGGATTTCTAAAACTTTCCAAGATAGCAATATGGATCTCCAAGCTGTGTTTATTTTGTTGTCATTAGACTTTTGTCAAATCACCTATAGATAAACTAAAGATGAATCTTACTCAAATCTGATAACATATATCTAGGAAACATTTGTTGCCCATAACCACTAAAAACAAAAGGAGTAAGAAAAGGATACATCTATGAAAAATCAGGATCAAAAGTTCAAAAGATTTTGGCATTTATTATGGATATTACATGCAAAACACACGAGAGGTAAATCAAAATTCCAGAAACAAAATGTTGGACATCTTGGAAAACATATTCACTTTACTGTGAACAACTGTGTAAACTGACTCTCCTCAACAGGGAAGACACATAAGCCAATTCTTTTGATTTAGGATATAGTCAGGGAGGTGATAGCCCCGATTCATTTTACACTGTGGTCTCATCTTTGTTGAAGAAACTTATCAAATTATTTACAGAAGAGTTTCAGGGTAGTGGAGAAGACACTGAATTAGAAATGATACAGAGCCATGAATGATGAGCACAAAGAGAGACATTGTAGATGATAACCATGCTGGTGAACACTATGAGGGAAAGTGGTTTGAAACTCTCAAGAAACTTGAGATGCATTTAGTAATACAGCACAAGGGTTTGGTGGATGTTATACGTAGTCAAACCATGCCTTTAAAACATGCTCTATGTATACTTCTTAATCTGGATAAACTGTAGTTGTTCCACTAACGGAGTGAATAGATTCTTTATCTCTCATTGAAAGAGAACAAAACTGCAGTGAGTGCCAAAACAACATCTGTTGGTCATTGCAAAAATAAATAAATAAATTCATTTCTGTGACAGTGGCTTCAAGGCCAAAAGTGGTTGGTTCTTTGGCTTTTAACACAATTACCAACCAGAACTACAGGGTGTCAAGTAAACATAGATGAAATCATTAAGTTGAGGCAGGAACCAAAGTAAAATACTTCACCTTCGTCTTAGGTCACTGAAACAGTGAGAGGTATTGGAAGAACGGCTCAATCCATGCAACTACTAATGGGTGGTTATTTCAGAATGAATTAGGTATTCCAATATGTTAGGTCATAGAATGTCAACATTCTAATTATACTAATACTTTCTAGGGGAATCATACTATTGGCTATTTAGATTGACACACTGCTTTTCCTTCAAGGATTATAGGTACTCTTTTAAGAAAGTTGGGCAATGCTAGGTAACAGAGAGCAAAGATTTGGTAGGTTTATACAAAGTCTGTTGTATAATTAAAGTAGCCATATTGTTACCAGATAGTGACGAGAGCATGAAGACCACAGAAAATGGTAATTTAGAAAAATTTGCTTTCCATTACTTTGTACCAGTTTCAGGTATCACCTGTTACTCGTTTTGGTCAAAGGACATTTTTATTGATAAATTACTAATAATACTGGTTTAAATATCTTTTCCAAAAACATGCAGGAAGGTATTTCCTCTGCTAAAGCAATAAATAAATAAATAAATAAATAAATAAATAAATAAATAAAAATGTATGAAAGAATTACGCGCAGGTATGTTAGTTAAATCTAGATATACTATGTTTCATCTCAACTAGTTGCTTGCTTTCTTGTGAAAAAGAACTCATTCACATCAGTGGACAGAATAAATGAGCATGCTTCGGGTGAACCTACTAATATATTAGAACAAAGAAGATGGCATCTGATCAATGGCACTTACATACCATGAGTAATTTGCTATGCGACTGCCCTACCTTAAGATTTTTCTTCCTAACAACAAACATTTGTGTTGAGTTTGTGGATGAGGAGATTGAAGCCTGAACTCTTGCCCAACTGTACACTAGGATTAGGCAGCAGATGCCCATGTCTTAGCCACAGGATTGGAGTCCTGGAGTCTGTATTCTTACCCATGCTCTTTACTTCAGCTCAGTGAAAAACATTTCAATTTCATGTTCCTGTATTTCTGCTGTAGGTGAATTATGTATGATATCCAATGGCGTATTCTCGACACTTAGATGCACTAGAACTCCTGAACAAGAATAATTCTTGAGCCCAACTTCCACATAAGTAACTGTAATTTATTTACCCAATGCTAGTTGCTTTCCAGCTGAAAATAATATGCCCCTTTGTTTTAAGTATGTGCAGATGTAGATTACGACAGTAATTTGCTTTGAGCCCCCTTTTACACGGGGCCAGAGCGAAAGTGAAATACACTACATGCTTTATACAGGACCTGGATTTCTTTGATTTATTTTTCCCATGTTTAATGATCATTATCACCATCTGAATGATCCTATTTGCATGCAAGATGATTTCTAATGATTATAACTATTTGTAATAGTCTGCATCAGAAAGCTCCCTAGCTAGCTCTTACCTGCTCTGCAAAGGACCCCAGTGGGCTCTCTGGGAAACACCAAATATCATAAACTGCAGGTGGCTCACAGAATGAATCTAACTGCAAGCAATAGCACTTCATAGTAATGAAAGAGAAATGTATTTATTTCTTAACTAAGTAGGTAAATAGCCTTCTTCATTGTTAATCCTTGGGGAGCCACACTTTTGAAAATAACATCAAACGGGAGGCTGTCAAACCTCATTGGTTTAGATTCAGTTGTTTCAGATGGCTTTGCTTCTGGGGGATGCTGGACTGAAGGTTCACTTTAGCATGCATAAGTGAAAGTATTTTCCAAGTTAAAAAAAAAATGGTATCATATCAGTGAAGCACCTAATCTGAAAAAGACTACAGGGAACTAGATCATTGCTTCCCTTTGCTCCTTTACTATAGAGGCCCCCACACATGATGCTAGAAGCCCTTCAGCAAGGGAACTCAGGCACTTAAAAAGACACAAAAACTTATTTGCTTACAACAGTTAAATGTAAATAGGATTTAAAAGGCAATTCTTCCCCTCAATCAGCAAATTAAGCATATTTTTAAAAGCAACTTGATTTGATTTTGCTCATATTTTAGAGCTAAAAAAACCTATGATAGAAAATTATGAAGAGTATTAATTATAAATTAATTACAGGACACACATGCTTATACATATATATAAATTTATGATGCTATGGGATGTTACTGTCAATTAAAACTATAAAGACATACAGGCCAACTGTAGTCATCTATGTCCTTCCAGACCATGCCACAGCGAAGCCCACACGTTGATTTCCAGCCTTTCTCTATCTGTATTCCTTTCCACCCCTGGGCTTCTTTTCAATGCTATTGTTACAAGGGTTACTGCTCCTCTTATTTGCATAAGTGATTCTTCAACTACAGACATTTCCCTACCAAAAAAACCGTTCTCCAAAATAGTGCCTTTCACAGAGAGGATCACCAAAGGCATACTAAACAAAAGAGAAATGTGAGTTTGTATAAAAGCCAGGAGACTTTCACAAATGAGTTTTCTTAAAAGCAAATACGAGTATTATTTGTACAGTTTTGCTTCTAAAGGAGAGGACTTGTTTATATCAGAATTCTGAAGAGTAAGATGTCAAGGAGTTAAGAATTGTATATATGACTCTGGGCCTTTCACTGTGTGTTCACTTATGCAGAGAGCTCCCAAAATGAAGTAAATGAGGGAGAGAAAAACTCACTTTCTGCACTTTCTAATATGCAACATAAATATTATTATTCACTGTGTGGAAAGTCAACAGGTTTTTGTCTTTACTTCTGTAACATTTCCTATAAAATATACTCATTTCTAGGCTTTATCATTTAAATATGACCCGATTCACAGTAGACCTTGCTCCAGCTTCCCGATCACAACAATGAAGCAATGGTGTGTGGGTCACGATAGAGCTGACTTCCTCAGCAGAGAATGTGCTCGTTTACACGGTGCTTTGCATAAACCATCTTCAAACAAGGTCAGCATTTAGCACACTTCCTTTAGCCACAAAGGGTTAACCAGTAAGGTTTGCATTTGAGAATGTTCTGAATCCTGCTCCTCCCTCTCTGGCTCTGCTGCCAAAAACCATCTGACAGGAAACGGAAGATTAAGTTTGTCCTACCTAGGCGAACAAAGAGTGCTCTGAACAGGCTACCACTTTACTGCAGAGTGAGCGGGAACTTTTCTAATCCCACTGGAATCTGCAGTGCTGCTCAGAAAATACCATGGAGAAAGTTGTTCTCTTTCCTCTAACATCTTGTCCCTGGATCATCTCGTTTTGGTCACACTGTCCATCCAGAAAGGTTGACGGGAAAGCTCCAGACATAATCATGTGGAAAATGGACATTATTGATTCCTATGGCCCATTGTTCCCCCATGCTAAGTCCCTGAAGTTCAAGTTCAATCTGGAATTACATCATGTCTGGTTTCTCCTGGTTACCAGACGGCTTGAGACGTGACCACAGCTACAGAAAAAACAAACAGCCTTCTTCACGCTTCGGCTCCCCTATCGATTCAAACGTAAACTTTTTTTCTTTCTCTCAAGTATGCTTCAAGTATGGAGCATGGTTAATTTAGAGATTAAGTTCCAAATTAGATTATCTAATGGCATCTTAATGGATTGCTGACCCATTTCCTGTGGGATGGCAGCATGCAAGTCTGGCTGGAATACAATTAATTTCTTAGGAAGTTTTCTGAAGAGTTTGTCTAGATAAAAAGGAAACGTCCAGTTGGACAAATCTTTCTTTAGAAATGGAGAAAGGTAGGTGAAAATTACGTCTCAACACAGCTCTCAATAGCCAGATCAGAGACACTGTGTGTTTGTGAATACACATTTCGGATAATTTTAATAAAACGCTAATGACTCTAGTTTTGCTCTCCTGACAGGTGCATATTGTTGAAAACAGAAAGTCAGTGCTTTCAAGAGACTGTTCAGAGCAAAGGACTACAGCAGCTAGCTGCCCTGTTACCAAACACTGCTCATGTGCAACTTTGGATTTTGTAATTCTCAGCCTTGAACCAAGGATTCGCCTATGCAATCTAGCTTGTCAGCATCTCTATTAGCCCTGGAGTGGTGCTAGGGCCCCAGAATGCTAGATATAAAAGTTGAACACTTTAGAAAAAGAAAAGAACACTTTAGAAAAGAAGATTCGGAGATGGGAATCCAGCTCCCCCCAGAAACTGCAGGAACAACCCAGTCGTCCAACTGCAGTTTTGTGTCAAGATAAGAAATCCTGAGCAGGAAATGCTAACTTAGGAGATGAGCAGAGATGGACCAAATAATGCTGAAGGAAAACATAACTACAGCAACAGGACTGTACACATCCGGGTATCACACATATGTGACACTTATCTGTATACGCAAACATACATATGTGAATACAGTTTGCGACCTACTGAAAGTAATCCTTAAACTCTTGGTCTTTTGATAGAGAACACACATTTTATAAAGAAAGCAGTGTTTCACAATAACTATTGAGCATGAAATGCACACGACTGCCCCTTCGTTTTACCCTCCTCCTGACCAGCCAGATCCAAATAACCTTTACTGGCTGCTAAACTTCTCTTGGGAAATCAAGCAACTCTCTGGAATTGCAGTAATAAACGACAATTTCTTACAAAAACACGTGTAAAGTAATGACAGGATGAAGCATTCAGCTCATAGAGAGGAACTGGGAACACATGGAACATGGAAAACCACTGATAAAAGTCTCTTTGGTGCCATTCAATTATGGCATAAGCAGGAAAAAAAAAATCCTCCCAATTATTTCAGCAAAATCTTCATTTATTCATTATTTCAGGGGCTGAGCAAATGGTTTGTGTAAACATATCCTTCAGTAACACGCTCGTGTTTATTTTAGCCATCTGAAGGCTTCTTCTGTTTATATAAGCCATCAGACACACACAACCACTCACTTGTGGCTTTGTGTTTTCTAAAGGGGTGAAGGGCGAGAAGGCAAAACACGACGGGTAAATCTAGTTTCTCTTTTGCATAAATCACCCATCCAGTGTTGTAAAATAACTTATGTTTATATTGTTCTTCAATTGTCCTTCAGCTTTCTTTTTCAATTACACTGTCCCTAAAATCTAAAAGTGCAAGCAAGAGTCAGGCTAGGGTCTAAAGAGAGCAAGTAGTATTATTGATCTCTGTTTGCACCCATACAACTTACGTGTGCAAAAACAACAGAACGTGTGCGTGGAGGAGAACAAAGAACAAACACTGCAGTGCCTGCCAGGAGCAACCCATCACCTATCATCCCCTTAAAAGGTGACTCCACCCACGGATGCGGAAGCCAGACCTTCAGCATTTTATTCTGTATCAACCCTAACAACTAACCATTTGCTTAGGCAGGAGATTCCACTTTCTCTAGATTGAGTAAGCCTTTACTTAGCTTTGTGAGTGTATACACATACAACAACAATAACAACAACAACAACAATAACAACAACACATACGGGGGGGGGGGACTCACAAATGCTAAGGTCAAAGCAAGAAAACCCCTATAGATTGTAAACTAGAAGGTCTGTGGAAACAGCCTAACAGTCAGCTCTGGTGCCAGAGAGAAGGAGTTGCTGAGCTGGGGTTGGATGTGGTAAGCAGATCTCTAGCTCCCACAGGATACACACAGCTCCCTACCATTTTCAGCCCTTCAAAGAAGCTGCATCTGACATGGAAGCATGTTGAAAGGGCAACTGGTCCAGGCAAGAAAGGAAGCAGAGAGGATAAACCAGGTGGCAACCTGTACAATTCCAACAAAAGAAAGCAAATCCAAATGTGTGCTTTGCTCTGGCCTTCCTATCTACAGCAGTGATTTTCAACCTTCCTAATGCTGTGACCCCTTTTATGCAGTTTCTCATGCTGTGGTGACCCTAATCATAAAATTACTTTCATTGCTACTTCATAATTGTAATTTTGCTACTGTAGTGAATTGTAATGTAAATATCTGATATACAGGATACTTGATATGAAACCCCCAAAGGGGTCACAACCTATAGGTTGTGATTTACAGTCTCCTTGATTGCCTTTATGTATAAACATTTATGCATACGTGTGCACGCGTGTGTGTGTGTGTGTGTGTGTGTGTGTGTGTGTGTGTGTGTGTGTAAAACAACAAAAATCAAAGAAAAAGAGGCTATCAACTTGAAAGTAGGGGAACATGGGGGATCGTTGAGTGGGTATCTGGGAGAGGCTGGAGGAGGAAAGGAAGGGGGGAAGTGTTCTAGTTCTATTTTAATTCAAAACATAACCAACAACAACAACCAAGACAAAAACAAGGAGCAGTTAGCACAACAAGCATGAACTGTGGCCTGTTCTTTATCTACCATATCAAAGCTCAGTCATTCAAGTCTCTGGCTGAACAAATCTATTTTTCCCTAATATTGTCCAACTGCTGAGATGACTCTAAGCCTTTGCTTGTTCTGATCTCTCTTGAAAGTGACAGTGGTACAGGCAGTTAGGATTTTTCATCTCAGCATTCTATCTAGAAATGAAAATTCACCAAGTTTTAAAAACAACTTCAGGGTACCATTTATAAATCATGTGTAGGACACCTTGCCTCAAACTGAAGAGACTCACCTGCCTCAGCCTCCCCTGTGTTAGGACTAAAGGCGTGCTACACCACACCCTGCAGTCCTGTCTGTTTGAAAATGTTAGCAAAGCAAAGCAGATGGCTGTCTCATCTGCACATGTTTATTTTGAACTGTGGTACACATATTCAAAGAGCTGTGAGCGTAACCAACACAGTACTTAGGACAGCATCCCCACCCCCCACCCCTGACTCAGTGAACCCCTGCAGAATGCATAGATCCACCCGAAACACCAACTATGTGCTCTCTTGAAACATGGCAAGAAGATCAGATGCAACCCAAAGAGAATTCCCAAGCTTTGTTGATCAATCAGGCCATCTCAGATGGTTATCCACTAATCCAAAGAAAGATTAGTATCCTCAGAGAAGGGGAATAAATGAAACCAATAAATTCAGGTAGTCCCCCCTTGCTGATTCGCTATGATCTGAAGCTGGTTGCTCATATCAACTGTTCTGATGAGAAAGGGAGCTTCATGATGAACAATGTCTCTGTAAGGACTGTCAGTGACTATGGTCATTCTTCCCCGGATGTGGGTTACCTTTTCTTTTGGGGTATACCAAGTTCTGATTCCAGAACTACTCAGACCAAGTCACCAAAATTTCACAACACTTTGGTTTCATTCTGCTTCAAAGACACTATCCTATTCTAGATTAAGTAAAGACCTATCAGGAATCTACCTATTACAAAGGTCTGACAGCCAGGATCACATCTAGAAACATGAGTATCTTCCATCTACTTTGTGGTCCTTGTGAACATGGGCCATTCTGTTGACAGGAAAAGCATGAAGTATTGGATTGTTACTTAATGTAAACATTGTGTTATCAAATCTAATTAAATTAACTTTAAATAGCTTACTAATTCAGACACAAGCCACTTTCATTCATTTTAATTAAGCATCATTAATCACTGAGACTATTTAAATAAGATACTCCTATCAAGTTTATCTTCCATTTGTAAGTATATACTATATGGGCTTTAATGTACTAATATATGCTTCTTCAGGAAGAACAATAGATTTTTTTTTAAAAGATGATATTACTACCAATATATAAATGGGAAAGTCACAGTGTAATAACTTAAGTGTTAAATTAACTAAATGTTAAGGTTAAATTAACTAATGAGTGCAGGGCTGGAGATGGCTGAACAGTTAAAAGCACTTGTTGCTTTTGTTGGGGACTGCGGTTCAATTCCCAGCACCTACCTGGTGGCTCACAGTCATCCTTAACTCTAGTAACTCTAGTTCCAAAGAATCAAATGCCCTCTTTTGACCTCTGCAGGCACCAAGCATGCACGTGGCACACATATACACATTCGGGCAGAACACTCATATATAAAAGGAATAAATATATTTTTTAATTAAAACAAACAAACAAACAAAAACAAAATCCAGATAGGCTTCTTAGGTTTTATCTGAGAAAAATGGAAACACCGACTCCTTAAGCCCACAGCAGACTCCGTCACCCACTATAAAACCAAGCATCTCTTTCATAATTAACAGCTCAGCAACTGGTTTCACACAAACACTAAAACCAGACGATTACAATCAGGGTGAGGATCAAAACTATGTTGCCTCTATTGTCAGGAAACTTAAGGATTCCCTTACTCCCTGTGTTCATCTTGATGTTTTAATATATATTACACCATAAATTATTTATTTGACACAAGCTGTTCGGAAGAGATAACAACTACCTTACAAGTACTTTTTAAAACCAAAACATATGATAATATCAAAACTATTTTCAAATAATTTTCTTAGCCAATCTAGTAAAGTCAATTACATCAGTATGCAAACAGAAATTAAAACTATTTACATTTTCTTTTTTAACTACACAGTTGAATAATCTTTCCACTCCAAAGTTTACTGGTGTCATGAATGACAGCTAACTTGACTGACTTGAAAGTTTTCTTCTAGTCTTTCCCCCTCTGAGAGATGAATAAATGATATAAAAGGGACTTAGAGTTATCGGGAGAGGAAAGAGTTGAAATGAGAAAATGCATATAATATAAAAAACCAATGTTTTATCCTCAGGTAGCAGAAAAATCTCGCCCAAAGCTATGATTTCATTTCTAGGCCCTTAAATCTAAATGTCAAATTCCACTCCTCTGACTCTCACCAAAAATGTTATAAATTGTCCCAAACGTTTGACAGTATTGAGAAATCCCAATGATCGTTAACATATGCCATAGTCCCAGATTCATTTGATGCTGCATTTAAATAGGAATTAAACTCACGGGTAGGGAAATAGAGATGGTAAAGCCAAACAACTAGACTCTTAACATATTTTCTGCACAACTAATTAAAAACAAACACTCTAGGCCATGTCATTTTTAAGTGTAAGTGTAGGGTTGGAAATAATTAAAATGTTACCTTTGCCAAGTAATTCCCAATGTATCCTCACTGGTACTGGGGTATAAATGCCTGCCGTTTTGATTCATGGTCCAGTCACAAATCCTCAGCTGTCAATTGAAACCTAGCAGTCAGATATGATCGAGCAGTACTACAGTTTTTAGTATTTAAATGAACACATGCAAACTAGTACTGAACATGGCATTACTCTTACTTTCCCAAGAGGCAACTTAAAAGAAAACAAACAGAATTAAAAAACAAACAAAAAACAAACAGAACAAAACAAAAAAAAATTACTCTATAAAGCAAAATTTCCAGACTTTTCCTTAGAAAAAAAAAGTTATTGCAATATGCTTCTCTATTAATTAAAGCATACAGAGAAACAAGTGCTTAGAACATGACAATTAGCCAGTATTAGAATATAAATTGAGCTGAAATAAAAGAAAACGTTAATAATGTTCAATAGGGAGATTATTTTAGAGAGGAAATAAAAACCGCGTTCTTTCTATGCGACATACCAAATCATTTGTGCAGAGTGAAGTAATCAACATCTGTAAAGCATGCAGTTTGCAAAACAGGAGACATGCAGTTTAGAGGAGAAAGGCCCCGCCCTGTGTTCGCCCTAACAGGTAGAGAAGCTGAACTGCTTCCCACTTTCCATGTTAATAACTACATTTTCTCTAAAGTGGCATTGCTCAGAAAGAGTCAAAAATGAGTTTGAGTCTTACGTAAAATTCAGAGTTGTGACATTGTCGGTGCTTCCCCACGCTGAAGAAGGTGGAGAAGGCAGTGAACAGGACCTGAGACAAATTCTCCCTAGCTCTCTGCACATCAACTCTACTCTCCAGGACGCTTCCCGGTAACCCTATCCAGTTCTGTTTGGTTAACAGCTGCCCTACAGTGCTAGCAGATTTATTGAAAAGATATATTGCTTATTTTTATGCTTAAGAAAGTAAACTTATCTGGCGTTGCAGGGGGGCGGTAGTGAGGCTGGGGAGCGGACAGACTAGAAGATCATGGTTTTTAACCTTTGGAGAGGCAGGCTGTAAATAACTGCCTCTCACATAGAAAAGAGGCTGCCTTGCTGAAAGCACTAACCTGGCTTGCTCCTCTTCCCCTCTTCTGTGGTCATTTCTAGATGATGACTGCAGCCAAAAAGCCTTTAAACTTGGGACAAATTGCTTTAACTCTGTCCTGAAAACATGGTGCTTTAAAAAAGGAGATTACTCCCCGTCAGACTCCAGTTTCTGCACAGCCTAAGAGAGATCCCGAGGTTTCAGGATGATAGCTCTTGTTCTGAAAATGTAATCTACAATTCTGAAGGGACCTTTAAACTACTTCGATATTTAAAGTAAAAATAGTTTTATAAAGAACTGGAAAAAGTCCCCTCGGGTAGAGAGGGGGATGTACAGAGTACTGGGTGGGTGGGGTCTGCTCAGCTCAATGCTATAAAGAAGTTATAACAGAAAATAAATACAACGAAAAGTAGGTATTCTGGAAACAGGCTGTAATTCATACAAAGGAGAAAATATATACTTCATTTTTAAACAGATGACATATTTCTGCTGTTTCAAAGAAGAAAATGTGTTTAGTCTATAGTGTATGAGAAACAACTTTGTGAGATTTCATTTTGAGGGGACACTACGGGGGGGGGGGGTGGACACACAGAATCCCACTATGTACTTCAGACTGGCCTTGAACATGTCCTCAACCTTCTGAGGACTCGGATTACAGGCCTATCCAGTAGTGCAGGGTTTGGGTTGCTTCCTGGTTTGTTTGATAGTTTTTAACTTCTCTGAGTAGGTCTTCTAAACAGAAATTCAATGTGCTAGGCTACACTGTTTATCTTCAGAAATAAGTGGGGCACATTTCAAAACATGAGCCTTGAGAGAGAAGAGCATGACCCAGGTGAGTTCCGTCAGGAGCCGCTCACCGATCCATTCACCAGGGACAGGAGCCGCTCACCGATCCATTCATCAGGGAGCGCCCATGTTGAGTAAGGTTAGCATTTCGAGAAGCAGGCTGAGTGATCAGGCACACCACATCCAAAGCTGCTAATGACTACCAAGGCCTAGTGGCTAGGGGACTCCGCTTTCTTGGAAAGCTGATAATTACACACAAAACCTTGAGATTCTGAGTGCTACTCACAGGCTATCTCAGAAAAGGCTGAGAGACTACCATTTTCTGTAAGGATACTTATGTAAATTGGCTAGTTACATGCAGATGGCTTTTTTTCTATAACCACTTCTAAAAATTTCAAGTAGGCAATCTTTGGCCTCATCCTGAACATTTAAAATCAACATTTTTATTTATTTATTTATTTGCTTTCTTTCCTACATATACTTTCAAAGAGGCTAAACCAAACTAGTTATTTCCATTTATCATTTATGTATATATGCATATATATACATATATGTATGCATGCATGTATATACTTAAATGTTTTAAAGTTATTTTTTCTCTAAAACAGGAAAAATGTTTATGTACATAGAGATTGATCAAAGATTATATTTAACAATAATTTGATGCTAAAGAAGTTGGTAAGATACTAATTATTATTGAATTAACTTTCATTCATTAACTAAAATTATAAAATAAAATTTGAATGCATTTGTCTATAGGCCAGCAATGCATACACTTCCATGGTGTCTGAGGAGACAAATATTTGTGCAGCTTGTATATTATCACTCTTTTGAGCCAAGTTATGACTTAAGCAATAACATTTCTTTCTCACTCTTTTTAAAATTATCATCTTTTTTTATTAACTATCTTTCAACTAATAAACTATCCAATAAAGTAAAAGTCTAAAGAGTGTAGGTAAGGGAAACAGTTAAACAACTAAAATAAAAATCAGCTCTTATTCACCCAAGATTTCTGACAGGCGTGTCTAAGAAAATCAGGTTTTTAGGCATCTTATTTAACCACGACACTCTTTGACCAAGCAAATTCAGGACAGATTTTAAATACTGAAAGACTCAAACTAAATGTATTTAAACTTCTTTAGGAGAACATGTGAAATATTTTATTATTATAATTCAAGATGTTAAACATAGTTTTCTCTTTAAGCTTTAAAGAGATTTTAAATAATAAACAATAAGTCTTTTAAAATTTAGAGTAGTGACAGTCTAGCTCAGTGGTTTTCAACCTATAGGTTGCAATCCCTTTGGGGGTCAAAATACACTTTCATAGGGGTTGCATATCAGATATCCTGCATATCACATATTTATATTATATTCATAACAGTAGCAGAACTACAGTTGAAGTAGCAATGAAATAATGTTATGGTTGGGGATCCCCGTACATGAAGAACTGTATTAAAATGTTAGGAAGCATTAGGAAGATTGCGATCCACTGGCCTAGCCTTTGTTCTGAGAAAGGCTCAGTGCTGGAAAATTCAACTGTCAATTATTTCTAATCAAAGTTTAAAGTTGAGTTTTAACTGGCACAGAAACATACATCACCTCAATTACATTTTCATAAGTTCAAAACTTCTATGAGTTTTCTAGGTATTTTACTTTACAATATAAGAAGTGACCTTCTATCCCATAGCAGTCAAGCTTAAAAGACCACGTGCAACCGAGCTTAGGGCCTCGGTCTGCTAGTGTCATGTGACTGTGCAGAGGAGGGGCTGGTTCCAATTCTTCTTACATTCAAAAAGTCAAACTTAATAATCTGTACATATGTACAGAATACATAGCCACATGCTGTTTTACTTACTTAATTTATATGTACCTACCAAAATAAAAGAAGTCTGTCTATAAAGCCAAGATGTTAAATCCATTGTGCCCAGTATTCCAAAAAGAAATAAGAAATGAAAGAAACAGGGCCACCCCCGCAAAGTGATGGGTCCAGGGACAGGGGTCAAATAAAAAGTATTGCAAACTACTAAGAAAAAGGTGAAGATGAAGATGTCTCTACATATGTTCTCAGACTGGAGTTCCTCTTTCTGACGGGAAACTTTGTGCCTGCCACAATTCAGATGCGATTGTGTCAAAAAAGATAGGAAGGAAACCACATGGTTTCTTTCAAATATCTGCACAAGGAAGCTGGGCTGTAGCTCAGTCAGGAGAGTACACGCCCAGGATACACAAAGCCCTGGATTTGGTCCCTGGTCCTCATCACTACACAAAACCAAGGATGGTGGTACATGCTTATACTTCCAGCACTTGGGAGGTGGAAGTAGGAGGATCAGAAGTTCTAGGTCATCTGCTATCACATAGTGAGTACAGAGCCAGGTGGGAATCTCAACTGATTAGGTAATTAAAATGAAAAAATGTGCATAAGCAGAAAACACCTAGGTGGAAATACCTTAGATACTACACTCAAATAAGTATGCTAAGCTGTTGATAGCCATACAGAATCAATATGGCCTTAAATTCAAGTTTGTATATTCAGATGAAGGCCCTTCATTGTTATTCATAGGGACTTTAGTTATTAAATGCATAGCAGTTTGGGGGAAAAACAAAAGTAAGAAAAATGACCAGCTCTGCCAGATTCAGGGAACACAGGCAATGGGCTAATAGTTGTCCATGATGACAATAGTTCTCAACTGACCCAATAGACCATTAAATGGGAAACTGAATAACCAACACGAGCAAGTTTACCTCCTCACTGAAAGTCACTGTGTCAATTTCTGAAGCCATGCTTCTGGATACCTCACAGAATAAAGTGAAATGGGTATGAATAGTCCACGAACGTAATCAAAATCACTGACTCTAAGTCATGTGCTAAAGAGTTGGTTAATAAGAGTTCCTTTCTGTCAATGGAAGCTACTCATGCCTATAAAAGTTAAGGTATTTAGGAATGCTAGAGGCTAGACCCTTTTCTCTTTTATAAGGCAAAAGTCAGACACACCTATTCCCATCAAAGGGCAAAGGCCAAAGTCCTGACACCTAAGCCTGGG
>CM052702.1:78039799-78098349 GCA_028551405.1 Uromys caudimaculatus
CCTGTCACTGTCCCCACCCCACCATGCTGTCATTGTCTCTTGTCTATCCTGAGCTTCATGTGCAGCTCAGATTGTTTGTAAATATCATCTTTAGAATTTCCCACTGAGACCTTTTTGTTTCAGGAAAGAAGATAGTTTCTCCTTGTGTTTTTGTTGATTGAAATTTAAGGCTGCATTAAGCATAATTTTATTTTGACATTATTTCAGGTACTATATAGAGAACCTTGTCTTTGGTAACTAGGAAAAGTAAATAAAAGAATTAATAATAAAAGATGGCCAGATGATGGAAGGTTTTTTCCTCTTCAATTTCAAAACTAGCCCCAAAGCTAAACATTTGCATAGCCATTAGTTTGACTAAAACTTCCTTTAAATATGTTTCCGTCTCAGCAGGCATATGTGAAAAGTGACCTCTTACCATTTACATACCTACCCAGAAGTCATGTGATAGGCTTTTGCGTCATGCTGTCAATTCTGATAACAGCCACAATAAGAATGGCCTGAGTGTTGATAGCCTGCTTCCTGGCTCTACTGGGAAGCTTGTTGATAGTCCACTTGTGGCCTTTTTCAATTGCTTGTTTCTAATGACTGACTTTTCAATGTTATTGTTTTTAATGTTCCAAGCTTTTGGCTTTGTCATTTGCCAGGACAAATATTATAAGAGGATTTCACTTCATGTCTCAGTTAAAAGAAGAAATCCTACAGAGGCAATTTCTTTAAAAGCTATTTTGTGTAACAGAAATCTTTAGTGTACTGAAAAGTACTTCCAAATTCCACTCAGAAAAGTGTTCAGAATATTTCAGCCTCAGCATAACTAGTCGATCACTGAACTTGAAATAACAGTGTTTCACGGTCACACAGGAGACGTAACTGTTGAAACTCAAGCACCAATAAAGCCCACAGTGACAAGGCACTCAGCCAGTGCCTCTAGTCACAGACAGCACAGACAGCCAGGGCATCCTTTTGAGACTGAGAGCAAGCCTATTTCTTACAATTAGGAGCTTACTTGATTTGTCTTAGTCAAGGAAGGCAAAGGCGGCTTCCTATTCAGTCTACCTGCAATCTTCGGGGTGTATCACGGGTTGGTGTGTAATTCAGTGGCTGGTTAGATTGGTGGGGTCTCTCATGGCTACACAGGAAGTGTTTTAGCTGCAAACGTTTAGTTTCAATCTACAGTAAATCTTGTCAAACTGTCATGGTATTGATGTGTATTACTGAGGTTCCTGCTGTGAAAGCAACCTTCCACTGAACTATAATTGATGATAAATAAGCTAGATTATTTTAAGTTACTAAAGGTCCTATTATAGCAAACAAATTAGGAAGCTTAGCGTATAAGGAACTGGTATTAATTTAACTGAGTTTTCTCATAATTCCCATTTATATTAACATTGTTAACCTGCATTATAAAATAATGTCTATTCCTTCTAAGCAAAAACCTAACATTCTGCTAGAGGGTTCCCATTTCCTGGAGGAGATAAACTTGGGAGCTAGGGTTCAGTCTCTGTCAACAGGAAGGAATGTGCACAGAGTGCATGCAAGGCAGGAAGCAGGACTTCTGCACAGGGAAGTCAGAGAAGGTGCGTCCGACATTCTGAAAGTGTTCCGAACCAAGACAAAGTGTTCGGCAGCAAAGAGCAGAGCCCGGTTTGTGAAAGCAGGACCCCAGAGTTCTTCCAGCCACCGCAGCATCCTCCAACAGAGAAGTTAAAGCAGAAAGAGGCTCTGGGTGAAACAGTTCTGGTTTGGAGATTTCTCCTACACCACTGGTGCATACAGTAAGCCTGAAGTCAATGATCCCAAAGACAGACCAGCGCCAGACCTCGAACAATGCCCAAGGCAGCGACATGCCATAAAGACAGGTCCTGATCAGCTACATAAGCTGAGGGTTATTCTTCACAGGGAGGGTTGTTCTTAATGATAATAAGCTAGCACCTGCTTTACACGAACCTTCCTGAAACACTGTCCAGAATTAAGTGACTTTATTTTTTAAGTTCAAATGTGGTATTGTATTTATGTGACAGGTGAAATTCCAACAGCAGAAGGAAAACAAGCCCCATAAAACCTAATATTTCAAGGCAGTTAGGAACTAGCATTAATCAGAAATAATCATTATTAAAAGGAGGTTGCAAGTGTGTAACGACTAATAACTGTGTAACAGGCAACTAAACATAAAAGCACTGGCTTCACTCTTCAGATCTGCCAATGTGGATGTACTTTAATATTTTACGTTTCAATTTGAACGTCAGTGTGAGCATGCGTTAGAAACAGCTGCGGTGAAAGCTCTTCCGCAATGTCATTTTGTGGGAAGGTTGTCTGAAGACAGTCAAAAATATCCAATAATCTTAAATTTATTGTTAACTTTAATTTATGTAAGCTATATTAAAGTTCTTTCTAAGGGGAAAAATAGCATGCAACAATGCACATCATACTTTTCATGAGCTGAAAGGGTAAATCTTTATAAAGCAATCCACATGCACTGAAGAATGTACCTGCTGACAATATTTATTTTTAAAGGGTCGTGTATATTAAAGGTTATGGGGAATGTTTAAAAGAGCTCCCTCGGCCTAAAGCCACTGCCTTTCTAATTTTGAATTTCTCCTAGCTAATATAAAATGATTGATCACTTTTATTTCATATACCCCTTCATTTTCCTTTGCATTCATCACTGAGAGCTTTAAAGCAAATGCATTTAGGAGCTGCCCTTAGAAGAGTGCTCTCTTCTAAATCTTCATAAAGTAATGAGAGGGCACAGTAAATCAATCTCATTTCTGCTGGAGGAAGAATAACCTTTACTGAAGTCATTTAAACTATTTCACTCTCTCCATTCCTGTACAGTGAATACACAGCTCCATCTCTACAGTTCTTAATTTGAAAGGATAACGACAATGGATTTTACCTGGTGCTTCAATTAAGTGGTGTGCTTACAGCATGTGATATACATTTATGTTGTTTTCTTCATGCCTCAAAATCATAGCTCACTATGTATTTGGTTTCTTCAAATCAAAATTCCATTATGTAAGAGAGACCTAACTTATCTATCTGTTCAGTATCTACAAATTGTAATGGTGGAATATATGGTTCTGTGCTTTCAAGGATTAATATATACCATATATTCATGAATATCAAACACATTAGAACTCAGATAATATATGCACATTGTAAGTGGTCTTTATTCAGCGCTGGCCACTTTAATAACAAGTGCCAGTCTTTAGGAATATCTGTCCTATACATTCCTCAGATTAAAAGATTCCCAGATTTCTGCCTATATTAAGGTCCATGTTCTCATTGTGTAAGCTTTCTTGATGCATCTATAAATAATGTTGAAAGAATTTTGGCCCAAATATACTTTTGTAATTGTCACTGCAGGAGACCCTGACATTAATTTTAATTGATACAAACTAAAGCTGCCCTGGGCTAGGGCAAGGAGAGAAGACAACTGCTTCTGAATGCATGGGACTGGTTATAATATTCTAAGTGTGTTTGGGGCTAAAGGTTAAATAATGGAGGCATGTTTTTTGAATTAAAAATTAACTGGAAATTAGAGATGTGTCATAAAGAATAATTGCAAGTCCCATGACAAAAATATTTCTGAAAAAAAATGTATAATGATTTTAAAAAAAGAACATGTTTCCAAAACCTATAAATCCTGCATATGTTTAAAAAACACAATGATCACATACATTTGTTAAATAGAACTATAGTAATTAGAACACATTCATATTATAGCACTTTTAGAGGTCAAAAAAGCAACATTCCAGAGAATTCTGTTGAAAAGCCATTGGCTGGCAAAGCCACTAATTATTATTTGGTATTTCCATAACTATATACAGATGTCTTCAGTCAGTTCTCTTGTGTTCTGTTTTGTTATTTTAACCTTGCAAAAATGTCAAGTATCTTGAATGAGCTATCAGCTATACAGTTTTCTCTGAACTCTGCATGTGGTGACCTTTACCATACACAGCTGATCACCTTGGCCTGTGAGAGGGAAGGCCTGCAGAACAGTAAGCAAGATCCAGATAGGCCGTTCTAGAACTGAGTAAGTGGACACATGTAACTGCACATGCGTGATACATAAAGAAATCTCACATCAACACAGACGACTTACAGACGAAGAGCCAAGGTGTCTAGTCCCAGCTCAGTCTTCTGTACTATACAGCCTACTTTTTCTTCTGTCATGTTTTGTATACTGTTCATTTCAAACTGCTCTGCTATCCAAAGTTAAGAGTAGCAAACATATGCCTCATAAAATAGACTTCGATTCTGAAATGTTTACAAGTATTTCTGTGACCCTATAACTAGAATCATGGCATTTCTGTGTTGGTGTGGTGCATGCCTTTGACTGTGGCTAATTTGTTTATAAGCCACCATTAATCCTGGCTGTACTTTTTCACAGTTTGGGTAAACACTTCATTTACATTAAATTTACAGCATTAATGAGATGTGAAATTTAAAATGCTACTTGAAACATAAATGATGTAAGAAGGCAGAATCGCCCCTCCCCCCAAAAAGTGTTTTATCTCGTCTGAAATCAGGGAAGCAATTTAAACTATTAGAGTTGGGATAATGTGTTGCCTGTGAGCTCAGCTTTATAACACATCCTCCTCCTGGACCAAGATACAGAGGAGGAATGAAACATCGGGGGAATGTACTGACTCTAGCTGGCTCTCCAACTGGTTTTCCATGTCACCCCTTGAAAGCCACATAGGCTAGTACGTCCTCAGTATCCAATAAGCAGATCAGTACTGTCTGGCTGAGATACAACAGTTCTGTGGATGCTATCATTGTGTGCTAAGAAGACAGAAGAGGCTGTGAGCTAGTTTCAGAAACTCCAGATAGGTGAGAAGCAGAGGATAAATAAGAAAAAAAAATTTGGAAAACAAAATGATCAATTTTGGTCTCAGAAGCCCCGTGAGCCCCATCCTGAGTCCAGATCTGAGAGGCGACACGGAGCAAAGCGCCGAAGCAAAGCGTGGCTACCCCATTCCACCTGGGTGAAACGTGCCCACCTGTTGCTGATGCAGGAAGGATGGGTCTCTTGGGCTTAGTCCCACATATCGATTGGCTTGAGATGTGCCTGAGGCTGTGTAGGCTGATCAAGGAAGAACAAAAACAAAGATAAAAATTGTGAACTGTCAGAACGAACACCCTGTCCATGTATAAGAAACCCAGAGAAGTGGGATTTACTACCAAAAAAGGAGTCTCCATTTCTCTTCTCTTTCATCTCAGTGAATAGCAAGGAATGGAAAAGAAATGGTAATTGAATTCAAATCAACTATTCCCCCCTTTAAAAGAAAATCTATGCAATAAATCACAACCTATGCTTTGGTGTGGGTGTCTCAGTGTGTGCTGTGGCCATTACTGTCTAGTTGCTGAGGCCTGGCTACTCTGGAGTCTTTCTATGGCTATACTTTTCTCCTATGTCTAATGGATTCATCAGTGATGGCTGCCTGTGATTCTAGATGTAAAAGTAGGCAAAGATTGTCAGGGATGTAACAGCTTTTAGAGACAGGGTTAAACAGATGTGCTTAATGTGTCACTAAAAAAAAAAAAAAATCCACTAATACTTTTCTAAAAGGGGAGCACAGTTGGATTGTAGCACATAGAATGACTTAGCTCCATCTTTTATTTAATATGGGAAATGTTCTCAAGTGTGGTAAAAAAAAAATTGACAAAGAAAGAAAAAAATCTTTAATTTTCTATACCTGTAAAATACAAAAACAAAAACAGCAAAAAATCCCTACAAATTGCTTGTTATTGGCCAGTGAGGAGCTGATGACCTTTTCTAATATATTTGGTCACTAGGTAGAGTAGATGCAGGTGACTGTTCTTTACATTGCTGTAATTTAGTTTACAATTACTTTTTTTTACAAGTGCTTTTCTGGTGGAGTGAACTTCCCACAGGAAATTCTCATTTCTAAATCCATCTTTTACAAGGAAAAGAAGACTCAAGCCTACTACTCCATCTCAGATTAAACAGGCAAGCTGATTTTGTACCATATGTTACACTATGAGGTCTGCAAGGTTTAAAACCATTATATTAATTAGGAATTCAGACACTGACTTTTAAAAGGCTAGCTTTTAAAGATCAATATACTAATTCTTCATGTTCTCCTAAGAATGCATCATTTGCACTTGACATTTTTAGGTCAAGTTTCTAAAACACTGAGTTATGTTCTAATCACTGCTAAATAAGGGCAAGGGTGGCCATCAGCACCAGTGCACCCCGTTCATCAGCATGTCCTGAGATTCCAGTACACAGGCTGGAGAATAAGGAGAGAAGCCTTTTGTTCTTACAGTGTGAACACCATGCCTGCGCTCATCTTTTGGTTTTGTCAGGGTTTTTTTGTTTGTTTGTTTTGTCTTGTTTGTTTTCCCCAATCATTATAAACAGGCTTCCTTGGTCTCTCTACGTAATTTTACTGATGTATAAATTCAACATTAAGTTTCTCATTATCTGTAGCTATTTTATGTAGGAGTGAAGAAGTCATGTTTATATAATCTAGATATTCCTTTTAGATGTTTTAGAACTTTTACTAGGCAAATCGGATCTCTTTTTGAACAATCTCTGCATGAGTATATGAGCAATTCATTATCAAACAGGCTGAAGGCACCTGTCTAAGGACTGTGGTTACCCGCACTGGAGCCCCCACTGAACTTCACATATGGTTGTCAGCATAAAAGTTTCTGGAACTTTGGTTTTCATCACTTATTCTGAAATAGGTGGTTTGTTTTTTTTTTTCTGTTACTTTTAAAAATCATTTTATGTACTTTTATTTAAACTGTTATCTTGGCTCAAAGAAGCTCTGATGCTCGTTTTTAGAACGTACATATAGTGTCTTAGTGATTGTGCTATACACAGAAAGTATTTCAGAGAAAAGCCCCATCCATCTTCGCATTCACAGAAGTGCTTACTGGGGCTGGACTCTTTGCCAGTGAGTTAACTCCCAGGCATCACTGATTAGTGATGTACATTCCAAGCCTATCTGGACTTCCTACCTTGAAGTGCTCGTGAATTCTGCTAAATAAATGATAAGCATTGACTGTGCACCTAAAGTGAAAAAAATGTTATATATTTTTTTCTTGGAAAGTTTCTTCGTTTGTTTTTAGAAGTCATAAAAAAAAAAAAAAAGTTCTTCTGATGGCTGAGAAAGAAGGGAGAAAGAGTAAGAGCCAGTAGTGTCTCTGATGGTATAATTCCATAAGGAAGTTCCCAGAGCACAAAGGATGGCCTTGCTCTATGCAAGAAAAATCACTGGGATATAAGACACACATCACAGGGACGGAACATGCTAGTGCCTCTCAGATGGGATCCATCATTTGCCAATCTGTGTGTACCAGCTCCCTCTAAGAAGTTGGTAGTTTAGGTGAAGCCATTTGAAAATCTATTCCTTATACAGTTCTGAATATTCTAAATGCTGAAGTGGAGGAGTCACTTGGCTTACTGATGTGTGCTACAGAAGTATGCTGCCTAAGTCTGACATTTACAATGTGTGCTCTGTAAGGATACTGCCTAAATCTGACATTTACAGTGCTATGGCCATGCCAACAAGCTTAGTATCTGATTGTAATGTGATAGCCAAAATAACCAAAAGATGTAAAGAAAACACTGTAGATAATGCAAGTGTGGGCACCTTACACCTGCCTAATCCTAAGCTTCAGTGTCCTTGCCTGCAAAGCACAACGTGTAACTGCTTCTCACAGTGACATAACCTACACTGAGGTAAACATGTAATTATCTTCCGGAGATACTCATTCCATTCACTTGGGGGAGGGGCCTGATTTCTAGAAATGCTCCAATAAGTAATAATTATCTATTCTCTCTTTTGGTGATGTAAAAACCTTTGTAGATTGTGCTGTGCTATTGGTGTAATTTCAATGTCTACCTTGAACAAGCAGGCATGGGTTATTATTTCGTTATAGCTGTTAACTCAAAAACAATCATGCTTCTCTCCTGTCAAATATGATACGCTAATAGAAATTTGACAAGAGAGAGCATGTGACAGCTGGGCCACATACATGCCTGCTAGCTCCACTTAAATGAGAAATCTCCATCTGGTCAGGTAGCCAGAACGTCCCTGCGTTTTTCACCTTGGATCATATATCCAATGGTGCCTCCGATGGACATTTCTCATTTCCTACAGAAATACTTACTGGTTGCTGTAGGTGAAGCTGCCTCACCTTCAGTGGATGTAGTGATGGGTTTAGTATCTGTCATGGTCAGGGTCACAGGTCGCACTGCACTGGGATGGGGAGAGGGTGCCAAGACAGGCGTGAAATGGCCAGGCACTTTCCCTACTACTTGACCACTGCTGTTAGGCTACAAAACAAAAACAGAACGCCGGGTGAAGCAATCCAAAAGGCAGTCATCCTGTCCAGCAACTCCTCTCAGTACACGCACGGGGATTCTGCGCAGGGTAGAGAGCCGCCATGCAGGCCCCTCAAGTCTGAGCTGGGAGCTGATAGATGTTTAGTAAGAAGCAGCACAGATACTACTTAAAGGGAGGGTGTGATCATCGATGCCCTGTGCACAGCTGACTTCCTCTTTACAACACCTCTAAGAGTCCAGTTGACCTGACCCTCTCCTGTAGTAGGCTGGAAAACCCACATGGAAACTGGAGCTGAGCTAAAGCTCCAGTGGAATTCCTTACTGAATTCTCTGCAGTAAGAACCCAGTCATCCGACGTTCTGCTCCTCCTTTGTGGTTTCTCTCTCAGTACAATGTTCTCCTACTGAACGATGGTATCACTGACATAAGGGACACAAGAATGTCAAGAGCAGAAAACGTGTCCAACACTATATAGATTCCATTACTTACAGTCATTCCTATGCATGCAAAACTCCAGCCTGCTCTCTCGAACACAGTATTACAGACACATATCTCAGATAATTTAGACTCCAAGGTGCCCAGTCTACTTTCAATGATTTGCTAACACAAGCAGATAGAATGAGATTTAAAGCATCTAAGATTTCAGATGCAAACCCAATTATAAAATGTGAAAGTAAGTCAGGCATTATGCTTTGGAAAAAAATACCCTCGCAGGAGCGACTATGATGCACCGAAGTGGAGGCGCGGGTCATCAAACGCACACTGCCGCTTGTTGTTCTTCCCTTGCTGGGTGTGAAGAGTTACATAGATGCTTGTGAGAATTAATGAAGAAAATCCTCTCTCCAGTTTCAGAAAATACATTATTACTTGAGTTTTAGCCACTCAATAATAATAATAATAATAATAATAATAATAATAATAATAAATAGTTGCTGTGGTAAGA
Source organism: Uromys caudimaculatus (assembly GCA_028551405.1). NCBI lineage: Eukaryota > Metazoa > Chordata > Mammalia > Rodentia > Muridae > Uromys > Uromys caudimaculatus. The sequence continues at coordinate 78,049,066 of CM052702.1, forward strand.
GACAAAACACAGTTTTGGAGTACACTGTTTGAGGAAAGCCTGGGATACATTATTCCAGGAGAGAGTGCCATTCTTTATTCATGGAACAATTCCTCACTGTATGGTCTTTCTAACAATTTCCTGGCAAGTATTCTCCCCAAATGTATGGTCATTACAATTCCAACTTTGCAAAACAAAGAAATCAATGAAACACTACATATCTAAATATCAACATACACATTCTAACTGGCTATCTCTTTAGAGAAAGATCTCTAATAGCACTTAAACATTTTGACTTAGAGGCATGGACTGAGTTTGGACAGGTTACAGAGGGGTTACTGCCTCCTTTTTATTTTTAAAAATTGACTTTGAATGTCCTGAAAATTCATCATGGATAAAGTATTTAACTTTATGCCAGAGGAAATAAACTGGAGTTTTCCTCTGTGGAAACCTATGGGAGAATTATATCTTTAAGCCAATTTTATTCAAAATATTCCACTGAAGAGGATGACTGTCTCACTATAATTGGTGCAGCACTAATGGAATTAATCTCCACATTGCTGTGGGGAGAAGAAGGCATCTCCTTGCATAAGAGTCCAGATCAGCAGTGGCCCTGAAAGCAGCAGCTGACTACAGGGCTTGAGGACCATCGCTCACCATCGCTCACTCCGCATTTCCAGCACTGCAAAGGTGCAGAGTGACGGTCTTATTCCGAAACACAAGTCAACTGGCTTTGAGTTTGGAATTAAACATCCAAGCGGATATAACATTCCTTCAAAAAAAAAAAAAAAAAAAAACTTCTACCATTCACTATAAAGACCCATTTTCCTCATAAAATAGACATTATCAACTTCTGGCTACGGGAGCATTATAAATGACAGCTTTGTGAAAGCTGTATTTTTTTTTTTTTTTTTTTTTTTGCACTAGTGATCCGATCAATGGCAAAAGTGTTTCTGTGTGTTGTTCAACAAAACAGTCCATACCTACCTGGAGCAGAAGTCAAATGGCCAGAATCTCAAAGCATGTTGTCACTGATGATAACCTTGTGTGTCTATAGGAACAGACAGGGGCTCTCCCATTCAAAAGTAAGAAAAGGGACAAAGAAGGGTGCCTAAGACCACGAAGACTTTTCTAAAACACCAGAGGCAAAGGACCTCTCACTCTTTAGGCTCTCACAATTTAAACATGTGAAGCTGCGTTCTGAAATACCTCCCTTTTAAGCAGCTGCTAGATATGGAGAGGGAGGTCTTACTGAGGATGAACAGCATCAGCAGTGGGCTCTCCTCTTTACTGTTTCTCCCAGTATATAAAACTCGGAAGGATTTTCTTTTAACTTTTGGCTTCCAATAGAGATGGGAGCAGGATGCTCCCCTAGACCCTGGACCTTTACTTTGAAAACATACAGGAATAACTGAGACAAAAAAGGCAGATTATCACCTCATATGCACTCTTAACTTATAAAGAAATCGAAATATATGTAAAACAAGTACTGAATAATTAAAGAAATGCGTAACACTAAGGGCCTGATTTTAATTTGCATAATTTTCCCCCTAACAGTGCCTAATTAAGACATCAGTTTAAAAAAAAAAAATCCAATGGAACTCTAAGATTTTCCACACTGAATTAACGTTAAGGACTTTTAATGGATGTCTTAATTAGACTTTGTTATTCATGGAAATTCTACACAAATTAAAATCAGACCTTGTGTGCACTGTTCCCAGCTGAGTCTAGCCAAGTACTCTATGGAACAGACTTTGGATCCTTACTCTGAGAGCAAATTTCGTTTCTAAACTGCATCCCAGGATCTCACCCACTTCCTTAATCGTCTTCAGTCTCATCATCAGTACATCATGTGGACTTTTTTTTTAAGGCACAAATAGATGTGTTTAACTCCCAAATGTTAATATTTGGTTTTATATATTAATTAGTGAGACTAAAAGCAAAGGTAATTTTCTAAGCCACACAAGGTGTACAGGATTTTATGTTTTAAAACTAAAGCACCCAGAAAGAACCACTCTGCTATATTTAACAAACTAATACAAAAAGTTTGTCCCTGAGCTTTATAATTACACATATACTCACATACTCTAATTTTAGTACAACTTAACAGTGGTATTGTAAAATGTATAGATTCCCCAAAGTCTTAAAAGTTGTTGGAAGTGAGCAAGTTTTTGTTTGTTTGTTTCTTTTTTTAAAGATAAAAACCAGAAAAACCCAATACTAGACATAAGAATAAAATAACATCAGAGACCTGGATACTGTAACTACTAATAGACTCATTACTGGCACAAAGATCTTCTAGCTGACTCAAAAATCGTCCTGTGGAAAACTTCTATGCAATGTCCTATCACAGAAGAAACCATGCATCTAAACTGAGAAACGCACAAGAGTTACACAATGAATTCCTAAAGCCACTATATGATGTTGAGACAGAGAGAAACAGAGACAGACAGACAGACAGACAGAGCTAGAAATGCCATTTTATTAAACGTAAGTCATGTCTCTGCAAAGAGTCAAGGAGTCATCAAAGGCTGCTGAGAACGTTTACATTACCAAAACTGATTTTAATGCCGAATAACTGGCCTATAAATACAGCTGTAAGCTCTTTTGTGGGTGTTTATTTTAGCACATACCTTGCTCCTGCCTGAAATAAGCACTTTGTCTCTACATCAAACCAGGTATTTCAGAGGTGTGACCTCGAGCTCAGAGTTTTTTTGAAAATGGACACTCTGCATAAACTTTCTTTCAATCAATGAAAATCCAAAAACATTAAACCCAAAATGTCTTCACGAATGTATCCCTTTGGGGCAATGCCCTTCCTACCTGTCATTCAGCCACCTTTAAAAAATAAATAAATAAAACTTAGTGAGTCGACAAGAAGCTTTCTGAAGACAGATTTGGAGCCTTGATGTTCCAGGAGGCACACTGCCTAACTAACCTCACACTTGGAATTCGACCTGCCCCACGCCCCTTAGGCTCTATGTATCTTGTTTTCTCGTATTTTTACCTGGCTCGTCTGAGGACTGGATGGGTCATAAGAAGGTACATAGTTCTTCAGAGTATCCTGAGGATTCAGGTGAGGAGGATATCTGATTGTTGGATGAGAAAAGTAGCTGGATGGCGCTGGAGGCAGGATCGCTTGCGTTGGAAATGGCAAGGGTGAGGGTGGAGGTGGGGTTCGAGTTGAGATGACTGCAGGACACAGAAAACAAAGACTGGCTGGTCAGTGCGCTGCCTTCAGCATTATCCACTTCCGCCGCAACACTGGGGATCGCTCCTTCATTGTTTCCAGAATTAAGCAAACTACCTTTCATGGTTTTTTCTCAGTGCTGGCCCTACTAAGGACATAAAGACATTAACTCCACCCTACATAACAAACCCACCTCTCTTCCCAGATCCACAAACAAATTTTAAATAAAAAAAAAAAGAAAGAAAAAAAGAAAGAAAAGCTCTTGTACAGATTAGGGTAGTACAAAATATTTTTTTTTAGTAAGTTACTTTCCATGCAAGGTATATTCATCAATTGCAAAGTCTTTGTCTCACTAAATCCAGACCAAGTTACAGCATTAATTAGAGGGAAGGAGACCCACAAGTTTTCAACTAAAACTCAAAATAGAAATGCAATTCAATTTCAAATAAATCACCTCCCTATACAACCTAGCTGACAGTTGTTTAAAATGAAAGACAACAATTAACAGACCAAACTGTCAGAGCATGAATCACGGTCTGCTCTCTATGTAAATACTCTTGAACATTGGCACATGGGGCTGCACTGCTCCAAATGAAGATGATTCCCTTCAAAGCCCAAAGATATTTATCCTATGGTTATCTTTATTCTGACTCCAGTTGGTGCCATACTGAAGTTCAACAGCATTGCTGAGGTAACATCAAGAATAAAAGCCACAAAAAATGTTAACTAAAAATTCTTATATAGGTAAACATATGAATTTACCCACATATTTTACAATAGTATGTTCACCTTGCAGAACAAAGTACTACAGAAAATATGTATTGTGCGAAATGTTCAATGGTAGCTTTCCACAATAGTATGATCATAATGTGTAGTTCTGAAAATTAATTTTTAAATTAAATATGGAGAAATAATATTTTAGCCATTGTTTCTATAGAGTTGCTGGAAATAATTATATAATCAGTAATTAAGATAACAAATATACAGAGGTATAGATTATATCTCTATTGCTTTAATATTTTGATCCAAGTCATATGAAAATACAAAGCGTTCAATATTTTAGATAACAGTGTGAAAACTAAGTTCTTTTCATGACTACAAATGAAGAGTGTCTGTAATGACCATCTTCAACTTCGTGATTATGTGGGAAAGAAGAGGGAGAGGGACAGAGTTTTAAGAGACACTGATACTTCCCTCCAAGAAAACACTCAGGATAGAAAAATGTAGGAGTGCACAGTGCAGAACCACAAACTTAGTTTGTCAGATCTAGCAGACTGGTCCTTGGGCCTTGCAGAAGTGTAGTATCAGGACACATGGCTTAAACGTTTTCCCTGTGTCACCCATCTACTTGGTGCACTGTGGGGAAGAACTGTACACTTCTTAAAACAGAAGTTCTTCTGAAGTGTTTCTTTAAGGTGCACATCCACTTGAAGTATAATTTAAGGTAATGCAAATGTTTATAGAAAAGTTGGCCATCTTTTTTACTTAATGTCTCATGTTTTGTTTTGTTTTTTTCTTGAATCCAGTGCTAGGACTTCAAGCATGCTTTCTACCAACAAACTACACTCAAAGTCATAAGTAATCTCAATCTCAGCTCAGCTTAATTACAGATCTTGTTCACGTTCACGTGTGTACATAAATCCCTGTGAACTTCACAGGTGGCTCCATTTTGGCCTCTGGGTTTAAGAAATAATTGGTCTCATCAAGTCTGAAAAATATCTCTTCCCAAGCACTGGCACAACTCAAGTTTGAATTCAAATCTTTGGATAGTTAAGGAACTGTAGTGGGCCTGATACACGCAGATAGGATTTTATATCTAAAAATGAAAGTAAAAATGGCTATCTGGTTAATAAAAGTCATTCTGATCCTTTGAAAAGGACAGAAAGTCAAATTACACAACAGAAGTGTTTCCTTTCATGTTCAAGAAAACACAGAAGTGCATCTTTTGCTTCCATCATTGCAAATTCTCAACTGTCTTTCTTCCTCTAGTCCGGCTCTTTCCCCCTCTACCTTTATAGTTCTAGACCAATGACTTCTTTTTAAATACCATTCCAATTGTGTAACATTTTTTGCTAAAATACTTATAAGTCATTTCCTAAGGTTTCCAGAATAATATCCCAACAACTTAACAGATATATGTGGGCCCCCCTGTGTTTTAGGTATCATTCCTGGATCACTGACCATACTAGAATTTGTCGGTCCTTGGCCACATTGTTAAATTATATAATCTCTTCTCATAAACTGGTAAGAAAAATATTTTGTCCATTAGCAACCCTCCCTTTTGGGTGGAGAGGATATAGTCACCATAGCAACGACAATAAACTTCCCCTCCACCCTTCAGTGTTTGGTGTGCAGACAGGAGGAAGGCCTTTCCTCTCTGCTTCAAACTCCTCACCACTGTGCGCGACTCCAGGTATTCCGGGATGATGGTGCTGGGGAAAAGTGCTCAATCTTGGGGAAGAATCCTGTGGAGATGTTGAGCTAAACAGTGGCTTCTCAGGCTTCTTCATTGTAGTTGGAGAAGACATATCTGCAAAGAGAAAGGGACACGTTCAGTCTGCCTGGCCTTCTTAAGCAAGGAGGGCCATGTCAACATAACCCATCTCATTTCCCAATACTCTTGGATTCATTTGTCCTCACCCACTTAAAGAAATCTATACACAAGGTCAAAGACCCAGCCAGGCTAGAGCTGGCAAAAATCTTTTAGAAACATTCTTTGTTAAAGCTAACCTAAAGTACCATCGAAGAAACCCTGAAGATCTGAGAAGCCACATGCTGTAGGCTTGAAGGTCTTCTGTGGCCCAGTGTGGGCAGCTTTGACTTTAAGGATTTGGGGGCTGTTATCTGACCTGATGACTATACTGTAACAAAGACAAGGGGATAACCAGGCACTGATGTGTGAGAAACAATACCTGGTTTAGCATCTTTTATGAAGAACACTTTTACTTGGTTGGCAAACACAAAGGAAATGCATTCTCAACTTGCTCCTTCAAATATTTATCAGGCCCCTCTATTTTTCAGATAAATATGGATGTTAAGACAAATAAAAGGCAGTTCCTGACTTAGGGACATTTGCTGCTAGTGAAGAGGAAAATGGAGTGGAAACAATTGTCACCAGTGGAGAGGAAGTGTGTGGGCTGAGGGCAGAGGCACTGTGGCATTTGCTGTTATATTCACAGCCTCTGGGGCAGAGGACTGGTCTCCTCTGCCTCAGGTTAAGGACAGCAGCCTCCATGTCATGCCAATTCCAAACTGTGCACAGGGTTAATAGGTCTACAGAAAAAAGTATTCAAACGTGGCGGGACAACATAAAATGCTTAAGTAGTCCCAGCGATCTATGCTGAAGGGCATAATCATCGGGAAACGCATAGGAGCAAAGTCTGGGTTACCAGCACTCGTGTCTGAATGCTTCAGAGGGGCAGCATATGAGGACTGGACAGTTTAGACAGAACATATCTTCCAGAAACTATGTGGAGTTGGGATATCTATAACAGACTCATTATGGAGGCCCACTTTTAAAAAAATACATGATCTGTGATTAATATATTCATTTCACGAATATGGATTAGAGGCCTAATTCATGGCAGAAACACCACCAGTTTCTGGGGATAGAACTGTGAACTGGATTTCCTCTCTGCTTCTATAAAGCCAAACACCCAGTGAGGGAGTATGGAGAAGTAAAAAGGGATTATAAGATACTGCCAATCGTGCCGTGGCCAGTCTGCATGGTTCCATTCACCCATTCCACACATACTTAACACGTCCGAAATACAGAAGATGAGTGGCAGAAACAGAAGTGGGGGAAGCGCCAATGCAAGGGATAAGCAGGCAGAATTAATGCAGGTAAATTAATGTGGACTGATGTGAAGCCCAGCTCATCTCAGGCCACTCCGGGATTGCATCGCGCAGCCTGCCTGTCTGACCGGGATATTCAGCCGGCACCAACGTTAAGGGAGATGGCTCAGGATTTAACATCTTAACTAATGCTGATTTTTATGGAAGCTTATAAGTTTATATTAAGGTGCTCTAACAATGACACGACCTATACAATTTGTATTTTATCATCAATAATTTTAAACGTGTGCACAGTAGCCATAACAACAATGAACTTCATGTACTCAGTAGACAACTTCAGCTGTTACCAATAGTCTCACCTACTCGTCTGCTCCCTGAATTAGTTTTGAAGTAAATGCATTATCAGATGATTTCACCTCTGAGTATTTCTATGTATATACTTAGAAGACGACTCAGTTCAAAGAAAACCACTACAACTTTAACACTGCATTAAAAATATGATCTGAATTATTTATTCACAATGTTCTGAAATAAGAAAAAGACCTCCTCGTCTATAGATGTGAGAGACTAGTTGCCATTTGTATTTTGTCATTTGAAAAATTGCCTGAGTTCTGGAAGAGGCATCAAATAAAACTGAGTATGTTTTGTGAGTGTGCTAGTACTTAAGGAATGGACGTGCCACCAAAGGCAGCACAGTCTGCAGCCAGGCAGAAACTATGCTTCTGACTAATGGGTGGCCACTAATCTATTAGACTTCAGGTTTTAAATATAGTTATTAGAAAGACAAAAGAAAAGAAAGTTGCTCATGAAGCTACAACAAGTAAGGCGGATACCAAGGGGTGTAAAAACAAGGTTTAAAAAATAGAGAGAGAAAGGAAGTTCATTTTGACTAAGTTATCTTCAAAATTGTAAAGACAATACTGAGATTCCCTCAAGAACTATGTGACCTTAAAAAGAATGATTCAATATTGGGGCTGACCTCCTGGAAGTTGAACTCAGATACACAAACTGTTAGAAGAGGAAGGAACTCTATTTCATTCCTTATGATAAATAACAAGTGCAGGTTTTTGTCCTAAAGTGTGCTAAACTCTTTAAGAAGATTGACTCTTTTAAATGTATGAGTGTTTTGTCTGCTTGTACATATGTAGCACATGCGTGATGGTTGTCTGTGCAGGCCAGGAGAACATGCTGGATCCCTGAAACAGAGTTACGAAGATTAAGGAGCACCCCGTGAGTGCTGGAAACCGAATCCTGGTACTCTGAAAAAGCAGCCATGCTCTTAACCCCTGAGCCATCTCTCCAGTCCCCATTTCAAATTTTAAATGACAGATGGTTTTAAAAAGGCAGTAACTTAGTATTAGCTCTTCTGTTTACCTCTGCCTGCAGGTTAATTTAAAAGAACTGAAGCTGTGTAAGTCAGTTTTCCAAGTCTTCTTAGAGAGGGTCATAAAGTGCAGCGCACATCATGTAAGGAAGTGTTCTCTGTGTATTCAGAAGAAGAGCCAATCTGGCTACACCGCTTCCAGAGTACAAGAGCCCCAAAACTACCACAACCACCAGACAAACTCACATGAGTGTCTTTTCATAATGGGACAAGGTAAATATTATTATTATAAAAATTTAAGATTGTGAGTGACTGCCATTTTTAACTTATGATTTAAAACTGTGCAGGCCTTAGCTTCTGTAAGCAGTTGTTAGAAGTCTACTTTTTAAGGGAGTCCTCTTGTAGACATGGGCCTAATAATAGCAGCATTTCCACATGCAGAGCACAGAGGATTACAGAGGAGACACAGTAGAAGTGGGGTGACAGCGGCTGTCCACAAGGTGAAAAGGACTACAAGCTATCTCCACTTTAACAACAAAAATAACTCAGAATAAGAACAAGACTGGGAAGGGGCAGCGGCCAAAGCAGAAGGGTGACGTCAGACAAATGAGGAGAGTGCTAGAATGTAGTTTCATTTCTTCATCTTCCCATTAAGTTGGATGAATTCTGGGCCCATTAGTCAATAAAGAAATACTGCTATGTGGGATGGGAACGGCGCTGTGCTGCACATTCGGAGGCACAAAGTGAATTCGTCTCACAGGACAATACAGCAAGGACTGGGAGGCGGGGTAAGATGGCGGTTATGCTGAGCCCTCAGGGCTGAGTCTCTAGATACTGCATTCTAACTATGTATCAGACTTGGATTGTTTTGACTTTACTTTGTTTTGAAAGTCTGTGGTCTAATAGGCATTCAACCTAAGAATGACGTCATTTCTATTTTTAATGCACTCATATATAGAGAGAGAGTGTTTGGGGACTGAAAATATGGGAGAGATGGCTTTCAGTGGCCTTTCTGTCAAGAAAAACAAATGCTGTGCCTTTTGCAACCTACTGTTCCTCAAGAAGGAAGAATAATACATAAAAAGATTAAATTGAAAATTAGTTGAATAACAAAGCTGGGTAATGTATAAATATATAATAAGTTGAATGATAATACATACATAATAAAGGGTAAGATTAATAATACATAAGATGATGCCACTGAAGAGAAAGAAAGACAGTAAGACAAGAGGTAGCCGGTACTTCTGGAAGAAGAAAGCAGAAATAGCTCACAACTGGTGAGCAAGAAGCCAAAGCCAGGAAGGCCGGACAAGGTTTAAGTTTTATTTGTAAAGAACTCATTTATAAATGAAATGACTTAACATTGGAAAACGGTCCCAAAATTTGATCATCTTTCTGTTCTTTTCTAGATTACATATTTTTACATATGTGTGTGTATGTATGTATATATGTACATACTATGTACGTATAGACAGGGTCTTCCTATATAGTCTGGGCTGGTCGTGAACTCATAATCTTCCTGCCTCAGCCTTTCAAGAGCTTGGACTCCATACATACACAAGCATACTTGCCAGCAGACTTTGCACTTGCCTCAGGCTGCATTAGGAATGTTAACAGTGTACTTGGGGGTGGAAGGAATGTCCTTGCAGCCTTCTCTCACTCGCAGTGTGTGACATTTTTGCCACGTATTAAATTACATTCCCACTCGCTCATTCTACCTTAACACACCTAGGCAAACCATAATCCCCCCCTTGGGAAATAATGGGAGGTTTACAGCCAGCCCAGTGGCTCAGCAGGCACTGGCCTTCATATCAAGCCTGAAGATCTCAGTCTCATCCCCAGAACTCACATAATAGGAGAGAGTTGGCTATTGTAAGTTTTTCTCTGACCACCATATGTAGGCCAAGGTTTGCACACATACACACAAGTGCAAGAAATAAATAACTGTAAGAAATTCTGAGGCCTAGATTTCATTAGCAATCTTACATCTAAACCTTATATTACTTGACGACTAATTTTTATCTGTTCCATCATATATATGTAGATTATATGTGATATATATTATGGATATATATATGTATATGTAATATACACATATCATATATATGCAAATGTTATGGAAGGTCATACTACTTAGGAATGTACTAAAAATATAGGATTCAAAGAAAACCTGGAAGAGGTAGAGCAGGGATCATGTCTAGGTAGCTTGTTTTTGAATCTCTTGTATCTGAGAGAAGCTGTGTGATAGGATATTCACTAGCAGCACAGTGAGCAAAATTAACCTAAGATGGTTAGCTTTACATACACATTCCGTTAACCATAATAAGAATGTATTGTGTGAGGAAAAAAATATATTTTCAATAAAAGGAAAAATAAAGTTTATAATGGAAAATAATTTAACAACAGCCAAAAAAAAAAAAAAAAGTGGTTAAAGAAACCAAAGAGAGACTTCAAAGCCAATCACTGAGCACCCCCTAAGTGTGAGGGGGTTCAGCTGCACACAAAGTTCAGGGTGCTGAGCAAGACCTGCTGCTGATGTACTGCTGAGGCTCACAATCCAGTTAAAGGGGCAGATGTGAAAGGCAAATTTCATTAAGTAATTATAACCATGCTAATATTCAGTTGTACCAAGGATTCGTCCTAATGACAAAAGTCTAGGAAGGTTAAGTCTTCAAAAGGAAAGATTATGTTGAAGGTACTGCTCTTCGCTGTCCACACCTGTGCTTTGATTCATAATTGGACAATTAGCTATGGCTTTAGAACTAATTATACAGTGAATTATAAAATAAAATGTCTCCAAACCCAAAAAAAAAAAAAAAAAAAAAAAAAGTTTGAGTAAGCCCTGATAGAAGTCCACATGGACTCAAGCCTATCTTTAAACAAGTATTGTGCAAACCAAGTTATAATTTTTACTAGCTATATGGTGAGCTCTTGGCACTGTAGCACACACACATCCTAAGCTCTGGTGTATCATTCACTTCACAGCACCACTTCAAAGAGATAAAGGCTTAAGCAAATAAGGAGTTAGGTCACCTCATCTCCCAACAAGGTAATTTCAGCTACAAAAGGAGTGAGCTGCAGCAGAGAGCACAGTGTATGCACTCGCTCGGCAGCAGCTTGCACAAATGGTGATCCAGATGTATATCTGTTCAAGTCAGCCCAAGGCAACAATTTTGATCGACTCTAATGTGATAAAATGCTGCAGGGAAAGTGTGCAGAAATGTGTTTACGTCAGCCCTTAATTAAACTGTTGTTCACTTCCCAAGAACCCTAGGAAACACTAATGAGAGGTGAGTTCTGGCAATTTCTTCATCAAAGCAAAGACCCCCTTCCTCAGTCTGTAGCAGCCTGTCATCTAAGTTGCTCCCTGGATAAATGTCACATGGCACTCCAACCACTTAGCCACCTGTTAGCAGAACTTCCATAAAGTCAACTAGTGATCTAGGGCAAGCTTGAACAGCCACCTTTAACACCTGCCTGCCGGGGACACCTGCTCTTCTCTCACGCACTCTGGAACAATATGCTAGCCTCTCCAATATGTTCAAGCACACGAAGGTTACCAATCCAATTGCTATAGCCTACCTAGAAAACAAACCATTTTCTTTTCTCAGAAAACTCCTATTCTTCTTCCCTATATATGAAACACTTCAGATTTGTGGCAGTTTCAAATTAATTATGTAAAAGCACAGGAGAGACCCTCTGTTTCTGGTGGCTGTTATTTTTAGCTTAACATGACACTAAATTATAACATAATAATAGCTGTGTCAGTTCTATGGCTTAGAAAAACATATTTCTATGTAATGAACAAAGAAGTAATTGCATCAAAATGTTTTAAAAGTTTGATTACTTTACATATTTCTCGGCCTCCTTACTTACTTGTCAGACTCATAAACAAGTTTAACTTTATGCATATGAACTTTGTGCATATCGGTCAACATTGGCTGTCTCCTCGTTTGCTGGCATTGAATGCTAATGTATGCTTTATTTCTGTGCCTAAAAAGCTATAATCATGGCTTATAATATCTTCCTTGTTTTTTACATTATTAAGTTGTTGAGCATTTTAAGACATCTCTCCCCTCATCCCCCTTCCCCCCCCCCACGTAATATATATATTTCCCCATAAGAAAATCAAGGTAGAGTACAAAAGCATCTTGGAAACATCTATGACCCTGTAGTATGATGCAAGCCAGAGAAACAAAGCTCCTATGTGGGAACATTTAGCTCAAAGGCCGTTTGCTGACGGCAGTTTGACAAGATTATATTACGATAATATCTTACTAAGTTGTTAATTCTCTTGGAGTTCTCCACTTTTTCTTATATCTTGGACTTTTATAGGTTTTAGACTTTTATAAAATTTTAAAAAAGTTTTATAGGTTTGCACAACTCTGGTGAACACTGAAAATCTCTTCAGAGACCAAACTCATTTTTGGATGAAGGCATAGGTGGTCAACACATCCATTACTTCATTGAAGCTGTCAAGTAACACACAGCACTAAAAGTGAAGGATGAGCTATCAGCTACAATGGGGCACTTCTGCTTTCCATTAAAACGCTGAGTGGAAGCTGAAAGACAATATAAAAAAGATGAACTATGTGCATAAAATAATAATGTTATTTAGAATAGATGAGATAATAAATGCGAGGCTCCCAAATCAAGTGTGTGGGATGGTTTCTGGGGCTGGAATCTGGTGTTTTTACTTCAGGCCACAAATCCACAGTCAACTTTGAGACAAGGAAGTGGCTTGGGCCCTGTGCCCAGAGGAGAGGTGAAGGCAGAGAACACGGTTTGCCAACTAAATGCTGAGACAGACCACAGATTCTCCTCCTGTGATTTTGCCTTGGGGAAGATAAAGTTGAGGAGAGAAACGTCTACCTGTTATTTACAGTGCCATAAACGTTATGTGAAACCTCACAGTCAGCAAAGCTAGGTTGAAACAGCCTGATGATTATTTCAGACTTGTTCCAGAGCTCAGATGTATTTATCTCAGTTGCTTTCCCTGTGATGACTGACAGATATTTTCTTTCACAGGGTTCACCTATTGATCAAATAGTGCTGGCAGGAAACTTGCTCTGGAGGATAAAGAAAGGAAAGAGAAAGAGAGGAAGAGCGGGAGAGAGAAGAACAGGAGAGAGCAGGGAGAGAGAGAGGAATGCGCACACACGGTAGGCTATGCCTTTACTTAAAAGCTCGGCACCATCCTGATGTGCTTTTCTAATTTCTCCATTTCTTTCACAGTGGAATGGAGCTATGCAAGCTCATAGGAAGAAAAGATGTGTTGTAATCCCCGATAGCTTAAATGATTATTTAAAATGGTGCACGGGGAGAGTCAAACTGTTTCAGAAATACATTTCACAGGAAAGACTTCAAAACCATTCATAGAGCGACTTTTAGTATTTCTCCTGTGATGGCAAACTAGTTATGCATTGGAGGTATACATGGGAACTGATCCAGACCTTTCTGGATTCCCTGTCAATCTGCCAAAAAGGATTAGAAATGGTCATAAAACTAAACCCAGTATTTTTCAGTAAAATGTATCTATTTTACAATAAGATGTATCTATTCCTTTAAGATATTGTTTTATGGAGCTTCTACTTGGTGACTTGCTATGATGCTACGGTTTGTTACAGCTCAGGCACAGCAAAAAGAAACAGAAAGGAGTGGGCTTAAAGGAGCTACAGGATGTACATAGAGTGACGCTCATTAAGCTGACAATGAGAACTCAGAAATCACCTGCAAATTCAGCAAATTCAGCAGCAAGCAGAAACTCAAAAAGTTGATATCAACTGGGTATAAGGATGCACACTGCTGATGCTATAGCTTAGGAGACAGATTTGAGAGTTCAAGCTCACCCTCAGTTACATTCTGAGTCCCAGGATAGCCCAGGTTCCCAAAAACCCTACCTCAAAATGAAAAAAAACAAAACAAAGGCAATAAACCAACACTGTACACACACACACACACACACACACACACACACACACACACACACACACACACACAGCAGCAGAAACTGAAGGACACGGTAAGCTGCCAATATATTACAAGTAAAACATGGAACGAAACTTAACAGAATAAAATTGCGTTTCATATAGGCCCGTCAGTGCAAAACCATGGCACAAGTTAAAACATATAGAAAACACAGTTAAAACTACATAGAAACTACACTTGAACTGTTTAGTCAAATATTAATAAGAGTCAATCCAGATTTTACTCCTGTGTGATACAATTAGAACAACTATTTATATTATTTGTATTTTATAGTCTGACTTCCCAATTTTTTTAAAAGGTTATTACTTCCACCAAAAGTACTAGAAATATTTTCATACAAATATATTAGAGAAAAAACTTTTAGGAAAACATTTTACAAAAAAATTATTAGAAATATGTTTGCAGTTCCATAGAGTCTCATAAATAATACTGAGTTGACAACAATGGACCTTTTTGTGTGCCCACCATCACAACATGGGAAGGAAAGGCCTTATTCTGCTAAGTTCTAGGGTGGAGCGCTCAATGGAACACTGAAAATTAAGTCAAAGACAAAAGGTTGTCTCTAAAACACAGTAAGGGGAGTATGTGAACGTGATTCGAAGGGTCTTGGAGATGTAAGAGTTCACAGTCATGTGGTAGATGTAAGTACTATTTACACACTCCACGTTAACAAAATGCTCTGGACGCTGTGATGAGACTTATGGATTGAATTCCCCTGCAGTCCTTTGATGAGGATGCCAGGTGATTCAAAGAATCTGCCATGCTCAGATTCTAGTCTGCTATGTGGCCCTGAATCTATTCACCAGCTTCTCTGCGTCTCTCACTCCAAAATTAACCGGGAAAATGGCAGGCTGCATCAGGAGGGTAAGATGTCAACTGAAATCTGAATTCTCTACTTTTTAAAAAATGAAATCAGTTTTTCTTAAGGGGAAAAGCATGGTAACCTCTGTGCTAAATAAAGGAATTCCTGCTTTAAGTATTGAGCTATTCAATCCTAATCACACTTGAGCACAGGACTTATTGTATTCTTCAGCAACTTGAAACCATTTGTGATGGTTGAAGACTCTTGTATATTTTAACCCAAGCAAAGTGGAGCAGCATGTCACTACAAGCCTGTATTTTACCATGTCTCCATTAAAAAATGGTATCTAGGCTACACCTATATCCAATGCAAAGCTAAAACTGAAATTGCTTTGAAACTCAAAAATACCTTCCCAAGACAGTTTAAAAAAAAAAAAAAAAAAAAAAAGTCCCTGAATAATAAAGGACAGTTTCACTAGAATGAGTACCAGGAAAATGAAACTGCTTTTTAAAAACACTTCAAACTGTTTTTGTCTATTGCCAATTTAACAGACAATTATAAAGGATCTTGAGTAATGTCAGTAAGCATAATTTGGAAGGGGGGGGGGGGAGGACACCAAACAAGTATGCTGGGTGCAGCACATACTCTTCTCTGGCTAAGCATAGGTAAATAAATGGCTGTGATTCAGCAGTCTCTGGGGGACATTCTAGCCATGGGGTCTTGTTAGTGTTAAGCATCTGAGAGCCATGGACTATAAAATAAAATCAATACTGTAACCTTAACTGTAAAAGTCAGAAAGATACTGGAAGTGTTCTAATTTAACAAGATTACAGATGACTTTTTAGAGGTGGACATTTGGGAAACAGCCACGCATTTAGAAACACTTATATTGCAAGACCCCCCCAGGATTCTGTAGCTATGGACACTGTTGTCTTCCACACTGCAAGTTAGGGCAATTTAACTGATGTGCTAATTCAGTAGACTTACAGGAAAGCCTCTAAGTCCTAGAAATGACCTGGTCCTTTATTTTCAAATAAAATCTGAGAAAGCAAACCAATTGCTTGAGAACAATTATGATTTAATATGGCTTAGCAAGCAGAAAGAAAAATCACGAAAATTCTAAAGTCCTCTATTTGGTGCTCAATGTAAATGTGATTGTCACACATAAATTCTGTCTCTTAGAGCGAAAAAGTAGTCAAAGCTAACAAAGGTTGTGTCATTTAAATATGTATTTCCCCCTCTAATAAATGTAAATGAAGAAAATAAAACCATTCTGTCAATGAAATTACTGGGACGGCATATTTATTAACCTAATGGTTTTAAAAATCACGTGAAATTGATCAGTAACAAAACCTCTATTTAGTAATGGACCAATTACATTTTCGAGATAATGTCAATGAAACAGAATATTGTCACAGGATAATGGTCTCCTATTGCTAGGTCTCCAGTCACTTACAGAAAATAAATGTTGCCGTCTGGCTGAGTCGCTTGTTTTCAAAGCGGGAGACAGGGACTCCATAACAAGGTTTTGTGTAATAACTCAGTCTCTGTCCATCATTGGCTGTAGAAGAATGGGACAGGACAGGGCGTGTATCTGTGAGATCTGGACATCCCTGAAGTGGAAGGCAAAACACGCAGTGCCTCCAAGCACACAAACAATACAATGATTCTGTTATTCAGTGAGAGCATTTAAAGTAAACATTTAAAAGCGAACTTAAGAAATGGAAGAGTTTGGGTCTTTAACATATATCCATTAATGAAAACTTAAAAACTCAAAGACAGGTCAAGTGTCCTTTCTGTGAGATGCCTGACGGTTGGAACTGCAGAGTTTGGGATATTAGCACACATACAATAGAGCATCTTAGAATGCAATGCAAGTCTAAGCATAATTCACTTATGCATATACACTTTATACACATACCCTGCAGGCAGCTTTATATAATATTTTTCGTGTGTGTGTTTGTGTTTAGACTAGAACCCAAAACATGAAGTCGGGTGTGGAAGTTTCCACGATGACATCATGAAGTATTTCTAGAAGCATTTCAGATTTCCAAATACCAGACTACAGACACTGCCAAGCTCTCTGACTACAACTGATTTAAAATCTGAAACACCAGACACAAAGAAACACTCTTATCAGAGTTTCTTTTTCTATAAGTAGGAAAAACTCCAACCATTATGATAGTTAATAAATGTTTAAGCCATAGGGTGGGATTTGTAATAAGATTTTTGCATCTTATTATTTACTTATTTATTCAGAAAGTGTATGTGAGCCTGCAGAGGTCGGAGGATAACTCGCAGGAGTTGGTTCTCTTCTCCCACTATATGGGAGCTCTGGATACATCAGGCCCTCCAGCTTGGAAGCAAGTGCCTGATGAAGCATCTCACTGGACCAGGGTGGGATTTTTCAAAGGGAATTTAAAGCTATTTTAAATTCAGCATCTAACGGGTATTGTAAGTACTCAATAAATGATGGCCCCAAATAAAAGAGAAGCCTGACTTTCTCAGGTGTGTATACTTTAAATTTACATGATTTCTTTAATTACTGAGAGAAGGAAGGGGGTGTCTGGTAAAGGATAAACAGACATTTGAAAATATAAAGAAAATATTTAGCAGATAAGTAAAAATTTTTACTCAAAATGCAAACCTTTAATATAGATCATGGTGTCTTGACCTCAGAGTATGTCTTAGGTGAAACTAACGATGGTATCATGTGTTTTAAAAACCTGTAAGAAACTCTTAGAAGCAAATAACATCATTTACTTAAAATATTTTTTAATTGCTAGAAAAGATAAGATGCAAGACTGGCAGATTATCGGAGGTCTACACAGGGTAACAGAGTTTACCCTTAAAGCTGTAGCCAGTCACCGCTGCACCCCAGCGGCCCTCAACATTTACTCCTCACAACTGCTGCACTTGTGACACTCTCAGTCAAAAGTATCTAATCCCAGCATTCAGAAGTTGGTTTTAGACAACATTTACATATTTTACATAACACAATTGTGTTTTAAGGATTCTTTCAGAACCCTGAGAAATGCACAAATTCCTTTCCATTCTCTTGTTTTATTCTGTAACTCCTAACAGGATCCATGATGAAGCTCTCCAGGAGAAGCAGTTGCCTGAGGAGATAGTGAGCAAAAGGCTGGGTCTCCCTGAATAAGGCCTGTGAGCTGGAGGGAAACTTGCCCTGTCCATTTCTCTTGAATAATGCACGAAGGTTCCAGCGCCTTGTGATCTGTCTAGAAAATCAAGTTCTCACTGTGTGGGCTATTGCTAGTCTAGTTACTCTGACTTTCCAAACTTCTCCAAAACACGCTTGAACCATAAATCAACATGTAAACGGAGCTAAAGCAAAAAGTTTGATTATGCTGCAGAACTCTGCAAGGCGCCCCAGGACTCAGTCGTTGGGGCTCCTACTTGCCAATTTTCATCTGTTTCATCGAGTTATCAAACAGCTGTTATTATTTGGAACTAATTATGTATTAGGGTTTTTTTTCTGCAAAATTGGTGCTTTTAAATCATTAAGTTTCCAGAGCACAAAACCAGAGCTCAACTTTTCCATATTAACCAGTATGGGCCCTTGGAACATGTACACAAGTGTGCCCCACCCAACATGCCGGTCCCCATTCAAGCACATGAAAGGCAGACAGATATCTGTTAATTAGCAGGCAACAAGAGGAATTCTAACGAGAGCCTTCAGGAACAATTTACTGTTCTCCCTTCTGTTTTGAAGATGGTCATGTGACCATCTTCTTTTCTTTTCTTTTTTCCACCCTCAGCAGTGTAGCTGATGGGGATAATCCACACATGGCCATGGTGGGGGTCTCTGAGATTGGCTTTCTGATACCAAAATGGGTGGGAGTGGAGTGGGGGGAAGCACTCAGTTACAAATCCTGACTTCTGATACTTTCTCAGGAAGCTAAAGGAAGATGTAAAACTGGGCTTATACATTAAATTCCAACCAGCTCCTATACACATTTATCCCATCAAAGGATTTTACCTGTTTTTATTTTTCACGTTAAAATAAATTGATATTTGAAGTCTTGCTATTGGATTGCGGTGATGCCGCCTCCAAGAACATACAGAATTGGTGGTCAGTGGGTCCCCAAAGGCAGCTGAAAAGTTTTGCCTGCCAGCTCACTCCCCTGCCTTCTCCAGGACTGCTTTTAACGTTAATGACTCTCAGAGAACAACCCAGCCAAGCATGAAAACTGTGGGTTCACTCAGCTCCCAAGCTCACAGAAATCTTGAGATTCCAGCCTTCATCAAACAGAAGTTTGGGCTCTGGCACTTGCCCAAAGTTTGGACCTAATGATCCCTCTAACTCCTCCCATTGTGGGGGAGGGAGGCTTCTGAATTCACACACATAATAAGCATGCTAATCAAGTCAGCAGCCTCTCCTGGAAAGTAACCACACACAACAGCATATTTAATATTCTACATATTCATTCAGCAAAGAAAAAAGTTTAAATTGAGTTAACCCAGAACTTTGCAAACTTAGTAGGACCACTCCTATCTAGCATGTCTGTGAACGTTTCTTGAACTCTCTCTCATGGTGCTTCACTCCGGGTGTCCTTACTTATTTCTTCATTAACTCAAGAGACAACTTGGTTCATCTCTAGCTCCCGCTTTTCTTGCGGGCCCTTTGCTTGAATTCATTTGTTGAAAGCTACCACTGTCTCTCAGAGAGCCTTAGACAGTACAAACTGAAGGTTAGCACACGGGAGACTATTTCACTGAGGGAAATATTCACAAAGTTAACGTCATGACTTTACAACTTCACAAAACTTCAGAAAGACTTGCCGGAGAGAGTTCTTTATATAACAGGACTCTGTGTGTGTGTGTGTGTGTGTGTGTGTGTGTGTGTGTGTGTGTGTGTGTGTTGCTGGGAATGGAACCCAAGGCCTTTGTGCATGCTCAGCCAGCACTCTATCTACCACAGAGCTACACTGTCTGCTGTTGAGTATTTTTTAAAAATTAGTAATTGTATTCTCTAGAATTTGCTGTAATCAGAACATGATGCCTATATGGTCTTAAGAGTCCAATTTAAATTTTTAACTAATTCTAATTACATATCAGTGTATAACTTGTGCCAATTTTCCTAAGATGCTACCTTATAGATTTTATGTAAAGATTCATAGCTCATGGTGCTTCAAAAGAAAGTAAGTTCCAAAGCATAAAGATAATCTCTCGTCACCTGTTTTACTTATTTATTTTTGATAAATCCCCTTTTCATAATAGACAATTATTTTTCTGTTTAGCAGATTCAGAGCTAGCACCTTAATCATATTTGTGTGCCCAATGCCTATAAAAATTCTTGTCATATGATAGGGATTTGATAAATGTTAAATGAGCCAAATCATCTTAATCCTAATACATAGAAATTAGTAAAATTTAACTACACCAAAAGTCCTTTTAAGTTTACATTTTATCTGAAATTACAAATTGCCTTATTATTTATCAGATTAAGGCATTACATTTTCCTTTCAGAAATTTTCAACTCTTTATTACAAGTGTATTACTGTATCATTTTACATTCAGACTTAGATAAAGCCATGACTAGTTGAATAGGAGTAGTAATTGATCTTAATGGGCTATGATTTGAAGGGGTCAAGTAACCAGCCCTGAATCCTAACACTTGGGAGACAGAGACAGTGCCTCAGGGGAAAAAAATCAAATGTCCAAGTAAATAATCACTCAGTCTGTTAAATTACTGGGCATTAGAAAACAACCAGATTTAGTGTCATGAAAGTAAGTGGAAGTAGAGGAAAAACCATGAGGTGCATCACCTTTCATCTTGTGTAAGAAGGATTACTCTAGCCCTTTCCAGAGAAGTCAGCTGGTGATCAAGTTCCTCAGTAGACTCGGAGGGATAACTAAATGTAGAAAAGTTATCAAGAGATCTTTTTGTGGATAAATGCTGGAATCAAAGAAATGTCCAACCTCCATGTTTTATGAGAATAATCATTAAGATCTGAAGGATAAAAAGAGTATCCAAAAGAAATACTTAAGCCTGAGGCCATAGCTCAGGGGTAGACTGCTTGGAAACTAGGCACTAGACCTTGGGAAGTATCTTCAGCTTGCTTCCCCCACCCACCCACCCCAAACAAAGAAAAAGGAATCAGTCCAAATGTTCAGACCTAAGTATTCATAGTAGAGACTAAGCAAAGAGAAGATTCTAGACCTTAGGAAAGGAATACAGTATTAGTCTATGTTCCTCATGCCTATTATTACTTTTATTGACAATTTCATTTGTTGGTGGGGGGGGGAATTCAAGACAGGATTTCTCTGTGTAGCCTTTGGCTGTCCTAGACCTCACTCTTTAGAACAGGCTGTCCTGAAACTCAGAGATCTTCCTGTCTCTGCCTCCCAAGTGCTGGGATTAAAGGCATGTGCCAACACCACCCAGTGTTCAACTGACAAATTCAATTTGCATCACTAGCAATGAGAAGAAACTTAGGCAAATTATATAGTCCTCTATCAAATATTTAACATTATTAAATATTATTTAGCTTTAAAATAGTATTGTTTACCTTTGAAAAGTTATATACTATGATTTCAATATACAAGTATATTTAATATGTAGAAATTAAAAAGTTGTATAATAAATTATTAAAAATTACACAAGTATATGTCATTACGGGAAAGCTAGATTTGGTAGGAATGTTTTGTATAAATTCTTTAAAAGAAACACAGAAATAAAAACTTGGTCACATGGCATCATTTATTTCTACCTCGGAATAAGAAACACTATAACATATTGCCCATAATTTCATCATTTTTACTTTTCTATTTCAAAATTCAGCTTTGATAGAGATGGCCAGAAGATCTTTTAATAGACAGTTAATAATCATTTATTAAGGCAGATATCTAGGGAACAGTAATGAATTTTTGGCATTTCTGCCAATTAAAAACAGAAGCCTATGATGATCAACACAGGGCTTTGTGTGGAAAACAACTGTAAGGTACGGGCAGAAAACGGCACTGAAAGTGGTACTCATTCACGTGCCCTACACCACGAGTTCCCAGCGGACAAGGACGCCTGAAGAATGGTGTGAAGATGGACAAGAACAATCGCGGGCATTTTATTTTGCAAATTTGAAAAATGGGTTTCTTTCTAAGAACAAGATCACTACCTTGGGCTTAACAAGTTTGTGAAGATGGTGGTGGACCTCCCTTGGCTTTTCACTGTAGCTTAAGTCTTCTTCCCATAATGGCTTATTGTGCACATTCTTAGGGTCTTTAAATGTCAAGTGACAGGTGTTTAAGAACACACAGAGAATGGAACCTTCCTCCCTCTTCCTATAATTTGCTCTTACAGCCTCTCAGATAGTGTTAGTCATCTTGACAATAGGAAATCATCAAGACAATGCAATGATTTTACAAAGAGAAAGAATGACAATCTCCCTTCTACTTTTCAAAACTGTTTTATAATATGGAAGATTGCCTTTCCTGAATAGCTGGAAGGGAAATCAGTTCTTACAAAATGGAAATCGGTTCTTACTGAGTGACACTCTACAATAAAGAGCACCTACATTTGAACAACACACTCATCCGTAAGTATTCAGTGTTGTTATTACTACCATTAGGATCTGTCCCAGAATAATTTTCTGACAGAGGAAATACAGCTCTGTTTATAGTAAAGTGACAATGTTAGTAAAACAAGGAGTGAAGCATGAAGATGTGTGGATCTTTATTTTTACTTCTATAGCTGTTATTTCTTGCCTTCACTTATGAAACTAGATGCATACCCAGTGACTTGTTTATCTGACCAATATTTACCATGGCCCTACCACTCATCACTGTTGGTTTTGGTGCTAATGAGAGCCACAATCAAGTTACCTTAATAATATGGATATACCTAAACAATTCCTCCAGTAAATAAATACAAAATTACATATTATGAACACGATAAAGGAACAATACCAGCTGCCACAGCACAGAAGTGGGAAGGACTAATTTGGGATAAAATTCATCAGTGGATCAGGGGCTGTTAAGGATATCAAGAGATTTGCCAGAGGAAGAGGTAGGAAAGACCACTTCTTGGGCACTGCATTCCCAAACCCAAACAAAGTCATAAGCCCAGATGCCAGTGAGAACGAAGACGCTGTGAACCTGTGGTCAAATGAGGGACTGGTGATTTTCTCCTGAGAACATTGGGGGGTTACTGATGGAGAAGAAGCAGAAGCGTCAAATAATTCTTCATGATCAAGTATGCCTACTGCCTGAAGAATGGATTGGGGGAAGGTTTCAAAGCCCAAACTGGCCAGCTGATTTTCCAAACCTTCTGTAAAAGCAGACTGACACACCTCTCGCTCTCTTTCCCATCAGCAGTACAAACCTCAAGGCACAAGAGGCCATTCTGCCATTGCTTCCCCACCTCAATGCCTCACCCTGCTTTGGTTGTTCCATGTAACTGTCCCCTGTCCCTTCCATCTTTACTAGTTAAATTCTTTAAATGTACTGCTGGAGAGACAGGTCAGCAGTAAAGGGCACTTACACTCACAAAGCATCTCCACACTATATGTGACTCTAGTTCCAGGGAACCTGATGGCCTCTCTGGTCCCCACAGATGCCCAAATGACACCCAGATTGAACACACACATACATTCAGGCTCAGCACTTCTGCATATAACATAAATATAAGTAAATCTTTTAAAAAGAAATCCTTTAAAAATATCAACGGGCGAAAAGTAATTCAACTGTTAATCTAGTTCCCCATGAAGGCCTCATCCTTGTAGAAGTCATGTGTCACTCAATATGAAATTCCAACCAGCAAGAAGAAAACCCTGGTAAGGAAGTGGCATTGGCTGTAAATGCTAAGCCCCAGGGTCAGTTGTCTGTTAACATTTCTCTGCATATAGCTTCCCAAGCTCACAGACAGAAAGATAAAAAGAACAAACCTTCATTCTGGGCTCAAACCATTAGGGCAAAACACATCCCTTTTACATTTTTAAATACAGAATTTGATTTAAAAGAAATTTACAAATACATTTTATGATGCAACTATAAAAACTTATTTGCACACATGTACAGACAAGCCAAAAAAAAGTTGTAATTAGCTGATTTGTCTATTCCCACACCTCTACTATCTCTCTATTGTACAGAAAGGCCTGAACATGTGTAATTAAATAACACAGGAGATCCAATGCATTTCAAGAATAAAGACCAAGTCAGTTCCCAGAAAGCTAAATCACACTTATATAAAATCATGCTCCTCCTCAACTATCCTAGAATTGAGTCCTAGTTCTGCAATAGGAAGCAACTAGATTAACTTAAATCTCTTAAATTATACTTTGATCTGTTATCTGTGCATCACCTACTTCCAGAAGAAACTATAGCTTCCTTTAAATGAGAATTCTCCTACCTGCTAACTGCCTAAAGTTTGTTCCTCCAAACAGACTCACAGAGAAAATGATGGGAGCTCACGGAGTCTGAACTTGCCACTCTGTCAAGATTCTACTGTCCAGAGTTGATGAACCCAAGTCAGTTGCTTACATAACTGTGGGCCTCGAGAGATCATCTTGTATGAACATAAAGGTATAGTAAAACAGGATTTTTGTAACTTTGATAACATGTGAGTACTCTCGTAAAATTGTCTTCAAAATAATTACTGAATTTATTTTAAGTTTCATCCATACTGGTTCCCCAGGAATGGTGACTAAGTGTAACATGAAATAAGTAAATTTAATTACTCCAATGCCTCTTGGAGGTGTCTTTGTACCCACCTTGATCTCGTTCGTGCCATGTTCGACTTCCAGCAGCTGGGGAATTTGGAGAGGGATAAAAGTCTCCTGTAGGACTTGGCTCCATGTTTTCATCTATGGATATAGTTTTAGGTCTTTTGCTGTTAAAATATAATAATGATGACATTAATGGTATTTCTGGGAAGATTGTAGCATTTATTTTTAAAATGAAAACTAACTTCCATAAATCCAAGTTCAAGAGATAATTTGAAAGAATGGTGGGTATTCAAGACAACCCCAGGAAGAGTGAGCATTTACAATGGTATATATTCCCGCTGCTTTGTTTGCACCACCTATCCCTATGCTTACCTAACAAAAACTGCTCGCTAGAGTTATCTTTTCAACTTTTTTCAGAGAAATTTCATCACTAAAAGTAAACTCTCAGTATGTCTTTTCCACTAATATGCTAAGTTTTGCTAAGATACACTGATTTATCTTATGATTTTGATATTAATTCTGTTCACTGCACAGCACAGCCACAAACAGTGCAAGACTTTGTTGTCAGTTTAGAGAGAAGGCACTGGAGCTGGGCGGTGAAAAGCTTTGGGAATCCCAATTTTGACTGCCATTTATTAGCTCCAGGAGCCGGTTCCTCAACCTGGCTAAGCTCAGCTAATCACCTGTCAGGTGGAAATAATAAAACCTGGTTTAAAGAGTTGGGTTGAGAAGATGAAGTGAGCTAATACCTATAAAGCTCTCAGCTAAATGGCTTGCAGTTTGAAGATACTTATTAAATATTAATTACTAGTGCTGACCTTGTAATTAATAACATGACGACCATTTCTAGAACTTTACTAGCTGTATGTAAGTATACCATGATCTTCCTTAAAGAGATTGGGCTACTGATTCTTTATTCTTAAGATCAACCATGAAAAATGATTACCGATAAGTCAAGTGGTGTACTTTAAGAAAATACTTTGAATAGAATAACATGACTTACTTATTACAAAGAAAAGTGAGTATCTACAGCAAAGATTGAAAGCTATGGTGATATTTGGGGACACTCTACTTTGCTCTGCTCCAACCAACATCCCAGTAAATGGCTAATGACTGATTCGTAAATGAACACTGCCTCTGTATTGAAAGAATCCTTCCTGGTGTCTGTGTTCATATGCGGCAACCACAAAACACCTCCTAGATTGGCTTTATGCACCGCTAATAATTACGTCACCAAAGTTTGAAACTGTAGATTATCTCAAAAATACATGCACACCCAGGAAAAGTGGACAGATGTAGTCACACCAGGAGGAAGGTCTCCCAGTCAGGGCACTACATGCCTAAGCCCTTGAAGCCTGTTCACATCTCAGTTTCATTGTGGATACACTGGGTTAATTGTTGGCTAAGAAGCCCTGGAGTACTGACATGATTGAGCATGACAATTTCTCCATGACAAAGCTTACCAGAAATGATATTATTTCTTTAGTCTCTATCGAAGTATCCAAATTTAGAGACTGTGCATGTTTTTAAATTCTCCTTTTAATGTAATTCTCTTCCACCATGAGACAGCAGAAGTATACAAAGAAAGGAGGAGGAATTATTTCCACAAGGAACAACAAAGAAACATCTTTAGGCTCTGCTTATTTTGAAGGACTCAGGATCTAATACTGAGTGGCCATGGGGAAAGACCTGTGCTGACAACATATGGATCCAATGGAGGAAATTAAAAAATCATAATTCACATTTTAAATTAAAAAAATCAAAGCACTTTTAGGACTTCAACATATCAGAGATAATTTTAGTGATAATAAACCCAATTATCTTGATATACAATCTAATTACATGAAAATAAAGTTGGGTTATAAATGTTATAAAATTGACCTTACTTTATAAACACATAAATATGGATATTTCCACAGAGGCAATTAGCTTTCATTACTGAAAAAGTCTAGAAAAATACTTCTCCAAATTGTCTTTTATTTTTAAAAATTAGCATAATGCATGCTTTATTGGGAATTTGTGTACATCCTTATGCTTGTCTATGGATATACTGGATGCTCCAGAAATGAGTAAGACTTTATATGTGAAAGACAC
Source organism: Uromys caudimaculatus (assembly GCA_028551405.1). NCBI lineage: Eukaryota > Metazoa > Chordata > Mammalia > Rodentia > Muridae > Uromys > Uromys caudimaculatus. Next base: position 78,075,921 of record CM052702.1, read on the forward strand.
AACTCAAAAAGGAAAAAAGGAAACCTCTATATTTATCTTGACTCAAAGTTACAAGAGTACAAGGGGAAGTAAACACGTGAGCAGAGAACTAAAAGCCAGGGAACCTTCTTCTTTATCGTCCCCAGCACAGGCTGGCTAACTCAGGTTCAGAGTGGCTGATGCTTTCAGTGGTGCCAGGGGAGTTAGCTGGTTCAGTCAGAGAACCTCAGTGAATTGAATATTGCAGTCTCAAGGCAGGCTTTAGTTTTAAGGCTAGGGGAAATGACATTTTTTTTCCATGTTTCATTATCCCAAGTGCAGATGTGTTATTACAGTAAAAGCCATCAGGATGCATTGGCTATCAATGCGGGGCCACTGCAGCAATACCATGTACACTTTTTATTGGTTATTTTATTTATTTACATTTCGTTGTCCCCTCCCCTTTGCCTCTATGAGGGTATCACTAACACTATTTTTCAGGGTTTCTTTTTATTTTTTTAATTTTTGTGTATGTATGCTTTGTCCATATGTGTACCATGTGTATGCCTGGTGTCCATGGAAATCAGAAAATGGCACTGTATTCCCTGGAACTGGAGTTTCCGTATGGTTGTGAGACACTATATGGGTGCGAGAACAAAACCCAGGTCTTCTGCAAGAGCAACAAGAGGACTTAACCCCGGGGCCAACTTTCCAATTCCCAGTATCACTTTTAAAGTTGCCAAAAGATTAACTAGCAGAATCATATTTCATGCCATAAGACAAAAAACTCATTTCATAGTTCATTTTCCCCTCAAAAAAGACTTTAAAGGTGACAGCAATTACACCTGATGCGAGAATATCAAAACAAATGATTCTGGCAAAATTTTGAAGAGTGTGTACTGCCAGCAGAATACTTATTTGCCTAACTGCACAAAAGGGGAGAGGACAACATATCTGTCATTACCTGCTCGGTGGAGAAGACAGCGACCTCTGCAGGTTCACACCAGAGTTCATGTCATGATAGTATGGTTGGCTGGGAATTTCTCCGATTGGGAAGTTGACTCCAGTTCCCTGGGTTATGGGTGCTGAGGAATAATTTGTTTTAAAGAAATGTTGTAAGTAATAACTCATTGTTATCTCTGTTCAAATATAAGATCCCTATTTTTTTTTCATGGCTCTGAGTAAGAGCTCTCTTTACCTAAACCTCAAGTCTGGGCATTCCAGACACTCAGACTAGGTCCCTGGACACTGCTTTCCCTGGCCACAATAACCAGTCGCTTTCATTCACTCCCCGTCTACGTCCGCGACTCCAGTCTGTAGACGTAGGCAGAGCAGAACAAATGATCCTTATTTCTTAGCACCAAATGAGTGGCTTGCACTGAACTACATCACTGTTAACTAAATAAATACATAAGACTTTCACAAATAAAGCTTACTATCCTATATTAGTTTTAACATCCACACTAAAATGAATTTAAAACCATGATGGTTAGCAATGTCTGGTGCATATACGTGTAATGCCAGTTCTAGGGAGTTTGAGGCAGCAGAACAGGGAAGTCAAGGCCAGACTGGACTATACTGAAAGTCTGAGGCCAGTCTGATGTACAGAGTGAGACCATGTCTCAAACAAGACAAAATAAACAAACATAAAACCACAGTGTGTATAATTTGATTTAAGTAAATCTTGAATTATAGCAGGAATAAGTAAAGTTTATGAGTATGAAATAAAAGCCAGGGTGTTTTGCAGATATGCATGCAGGCAGGTTTTATAAATGAACGTTCACTGCCCCTTCACTCCATATGATAGAGTCTCAGGGTAAAAATAGACTTTCGGTCAAAGCCTCTGCTGCTTATACGGAGTGTGCCTCCCCTCCCAAACAACAAAATGAAAAGCTAGCACATGCGAGTGTCTGGGGACAACGCAGTGGGAGCAGACGCACCCAGCATCATGCCTTCAGCACATGTGTTAATCAGAGGTTAGCTCCCTTCCTTTATTTTCGCTCCAATCCTTCTCTGGTAAAATGGAGTGCTTGGTACAGATAGAACCGTTCTTAAATGTGCAAAAAGCGGGCACAGACACGGAAACCTGCTTGCTGGAAGCTTATTCCTTAAAAAGCTATTGTTGAGGGACTGAGGAGAGAGGTCCGTGGGTAAAGTCCTTGCTGTGCAGGCAACAGAATGTGAATCTGGATCCCCAGCATCCATAGAAAGCCAAGGGTGGGCACCTGTAATCCCCATGCTGGGAGCAGTCCCTGACCAGCCAAGTTCAATGACAGACACTACCTCAAAACACAAGGTGAAGGGTGACAGAAGATCCCATGCTGGCATATGACCTCCACATGCCTGTGTAAGTGTGTACAAACACGTGCACACACACACACACACACACACACACACACACACACACACACACGAATAAATATATACGTAAAAGAAGGGATGGAAAGAAAGAGGGAGGGAGGGAAAGAGGGAAGGGAAGGCAGGCAGGCAGTGCCTGTTCTATCGCAAGGAGGTGTTGCAACGGACACTAAATACTCTCAGATACATCTGCCTTAAATAAACATACAGTGCAGTAGGTAGAGCAGACAAAACACTTTCGCAAACTTAAAAATACCTAGGAAATTTACATAAAAATAAAACTTCCCCAGTGAGTAACATAATTTATATATTCAGTAGATTCTGTGGGGAGAAAGGACAGTACTGACAGGAATGGTACACGTGTGTGTGTGTGTGTGTGTGTGTGTGTGTGTGTGTGTGTGTGTGTGTGTGTGAGAGAGAGAGAGAGAGAGAGAGAGAGAGAGAGAGAGAGAGAGAGAGAGGGAGAGAGGGAGAGAGAGAGAGAGAAACTATGGGGAAGTCCTATCTGGTAGTAGACTTTGGAGGAGCAAGGCACTGAAGGAAGATTTTTCCAAGCTGCTGTGACTGTAGTAGTAAAGTCGGGATAGAAACAACATACAGTGTGGAAAACTAGGCAGCTGGTGTCAAGGGGCAGTGTGTTGGGCCAGCCGAACCCGCAAGCCTTCGGTAGCTCTATTGAAAGTGTCCGGGGGCTCTGTTTATAGTAAGTATAGTAGATTTTTAGAGCTCTTGAAATCCACTCTGTGAACACACAATCTACTTACCACAGCCTCCCCTAACTGCCTTCAGCTGAACGTATCACTACAAAGGATCACGAATTTTCAAGGCATTTTTTCTCATCCAGAACTTTTAGTAGCATTAAAGTGTATTCTTATCAATTTGATTGGATTTTAATACCTGTGGGGCTAAGATTCACTTTAGATGTATTAGGGAAGTATAAATAAAAGGCGCATGTCTTACTGAAGAGAACTAAGCATGGACTGCATAGACAGAATATCTCGCTACTAAAATACAGCATCTATACAGCCAGGAGGAGTCTCGGCTCTAAAGGTGGAGCCCCTGCCTTTTGTTAAGTGGTTCAGATTTTAATTGCTCTGTTTAAATTATTTGATATACTTGAACCTTCTTAATAGAGGAAATATTTTTATCCTGAATGTAAAGGGCATTTGAATTATTTAGACAGTTAACAATACTGATGTATTTTGTGGCCTTAAGTATGTCAGAGGCTTAAAAATGTACAATTTCTTACTTCACAGTAATCACGTACCTTAAAATGTATTAAATGTATTTGTATAACCGTGGTCTATGTGATAGGAGAAGCAGAGTATGTGATAGAAGCAGGTAGTTGGTTGTCTGAGAACGTGAACAATCTGCCTGCTTCCTACAACAGAGATGCATCCATTTCAGACCAGAGTTAGTCCCTCCTGTGGAATCTAGGTGTGACAACAATCTTTTGGTTATACCTTTACCTAATCCAGCAGATGCCAGCAAGTTGCCTGAAGTCCCCACTATGTGTGTGTGCATTTACTCTCTTCTAAACATTTTCTTTGTTCTGGCCACTTCAGAAATCTGAATTATTTGACATTGTATTGAAAAAATTGACAGGAACTTTACAGGTTGGACCGTTTGGACACACTATTGTAGTGGCATTAAGATAGCACAGAAGGAAGGCAAGTTTCTTTCCAATGGATATACATAGCCTAATAGCCACTACACTTTAACAGCCACTACAATCCACTTGGCCAGAAGCATGCTGGGTATAGTATGCAGTAAAATGGTAATTAAAAGAGAAAAACCTTCAGGGTCAAATATGGTGAAGGATGTCTTTCATTTCAGCACTCAGAAGGCAGAGGCAGGTGAATCTCTATAAACTCAGAGACAATTTGGTCTACATATTGAGTCTAGGCCAGTCATTGCTACATGGCAAGGCCAAGACCTAAAACTGAAAAAATTAGAATACATTTTGGCAGTAAATGTGAAGTTATTGAAAAGAAAGCAATAATAATAATAATAATAATAATAATAATAATAATAATAATAATAATAATAAACATGACTAAAAACTTCAAACAACACACAGATTCCTGAGCAACACTAGAGCATTTGAGAAGAGCAAGCCTGCCAGGTCTTCTGCTTTAATCCTCTGGGAGAGCCCAAATAAGATAGAAACATGACTCTTACACCTCTTCTAAACAGAGCTTTAAGAAAACCAAAAGCTACGAATCTTGGCTATGACATGCCAGTGTTTTTCTAGAAGCCATATACCTTAGAACCTGGGTTTCTAAAGGCTACAGGCCAAAATCTGCCCTTAACCAACTTTTAGAATGGAGATAATATCCTGCAACAGAGTGATTCCTGAAATGGAATGGCTTCATTAGCTAATGTCAGCATGCACATTAGTAGGTCACATGACAGTAAAATGCTAGAGGATAGTACTATGAATCAAGAAGCCAGAACCTGTAACACACAGCATAAGACTTAACTTATGTGCTGAAGTCTGACTTAACAAACCCCTATTTCATAAACAATGAAGATCAACTGTGTAAACAAGATTATAGTGTGAATACATTAAAACGCTTAGGAGAATAGAACTTTTAAGAATCTCAAAGACATCTATTTACATATGGAGGAGAAAGTAAATGTTTGCTGAATAAATTAACTAAGGAATGAATATGGATAATTAATGTACTAGTTACAAATCAGTAATGTTTGTTATGACACATTGCTTAAAAACCTCTAAGAAATGACAGTATAAATTAAGAGGAAATGAGTGAAACATGTTAAAATTTACCTTGTTTCTGAAATGTTATGAGAAGGTATTTTTAATTTATATTTTATGTTTGAAATTTCAATTTTTTCAAAATATCATTCTGGCCTCTTGAAGGTTCCAAAGTGGCCCTCTTTTGATATATGTGGGATAGTGCTATCTGTGACTGGGTACTACGTGAATCCTTCCTAATGGATGACTCTACTGCCCTTCTTCTTGTAAGAAGGGACAAAATCTATTATGGAGCTTGCAAGATGGTCTAAGAGGAGGGAATGGTTCCTTATGCTCTATAGCTTCAGAGCTCATCATCTCTGCTAAAGAACAACTTTGAACACCCGCTTCCTTAGGGGATGTCTGGAAAATCACATGTGACCTTGAACGATGGGCTAGACCATCAGAAGCCTCTCGTGAAGTACATGCATACACCAGAGCTGTTGGGATACACATATTTAGCTGTCATCCCTGGTGCTGCTCCCAAGAAGATGAACCAGGTCTTGAGAGGCCATATGTGTCAATCTCTGATAAACATGGGTTTTTGTTTGTCAGTTGGTTGGTTGGTTGGTTTTGGTTTTTTGCTTGTTTTGTTTTGTAGAAAGTTCACAGATCTGAGTTACTTAAGAAATTATGGTTCAAAAGACAGTCACCTGGGAGCTTGAAGAAAAGAGTTCCTGAACAGGAGGACTCTATAGCTGCTTGGTTAGTCTTACCCTCTTAGCTCACTATGTTTGGTTCTTACAGCTAGCTGTGGCCCTCATTCATAAATTCTGGAGTTGATATAAAAGAAAAAAACAGTTTTTGTTGTTATTGTTTGTTTGAGTTCTGTTTTGAGAAAGGGGTTTGCTATATGTCCTGGGCTGTCCTGTGATGTAGCCCAGCTGGCTGCAAGCTTGTTACAATCCTCCTGCCTCTAACTCTGGAGTACTGAGATTACAGAAGTGTACACATGAGGACTGGTAATAAAGACAAACAAGGACTCTATGGATTTGCCACTGGATCATCTAAGTGACATCAATTCTACACCATGATACTTTTTATCAAAGCATGAAGTCAAAACACAGCCCTCAAGGTGACCTGGACAATTTAAATCAAAGATGGGTGAGGAAGAACACAGCCACCTTCTTTTATGCCATCAGTGTATTAATACTGGCCTCTTGGATGTGTCTGCTCATCCTAGCAAAAACCAAGAGCTGGTTCATCAACAGAGCTTCTCCTTGGCTTAAGTAGCCAGCCAGGTGAGTTTACCCTAGAAAAACCCCAATCCAGCTAGCCAAGAATGGTACCTCAGGTGAGGTGGCTGCTGTAAACAACTGGACATTGTTTGGACTAACAATGCTTTCTATCTATATCCAAGTACAATCTGCAAAGTTAATTTCTGCATCCCTTTACACAGTGAGTGTGAGTGTGTATATCCTGTTCATCCCCACGCCCCCCAAATCGTTATAACTGAAAAGCACTTATCTACAGGAAACGTATGTGGGTTATCATAACAACACAGGTCACATTTAATTAATCACACTTCCTTTGATATAAATGCCCATGTATGGTCACAGAGAGAACTGAACTGAATGGATACCAATATGAAGACCGACGAGAACAGCCTAAACATTAGTATTACACAACACAAAGCTTTGATGAGCTGAATGGAAATCTTTTACAAAATTAGGTAAATACATTCAGTTATTTTATTAGAAAACTTAAGATTTTTTAAATCACGATTTTTTAAATTTAGATACGTTGAAGTAGTCAGTTTTCACACTGTATTTAAGACTCAAAATCTGCTTCTGTGTACTCATGTAGTAAGAAAAGGGGTTACTTACTTCTGGATACCCTCACAAGCTCTGACACATTGAAGACTCCGGATTTTACAAAACTGTCCTCGAGGTACCCTAAAAACAAACATCAAAGGAAAAAGATCAGCATATGCGGAGGGTAAAGGGGCCAGTTAACTTCTAGAATCTGTTCATTTTTGGACTAGAACAAAAGCCACAGGTGCTTACTCTAAAGACAAGTAAGGTTGGAGCCCAAATATAAACTGAATCTGTTTTTCAAAAATAAGAAATATAAATAACATAAATAACCCATGGAATTTCCCATTAGCTTTCTAACTTTGTAAATGGTAGGCTCCTATTTGCCATGGAAGACATGGAGAAGAAAGGCGGGGACCTACCCTGAACGCATCTCATTCTACAACACCTGGAATGCCGGTCGGTATTAAAATGGGGGAGGGGAAAGGAGCTAGAAAGCAAAGGAAAACCACAGCCACATCACGATTAGCACCTTGTTGGAAATGCTTCAAAGAGCTCTCAAAAGCACTATTCTTTCACAAATCCTTCCCTGATTAAAGAACAGTGAGCTGCTGCTACCAGAATTTCCAGCCTTGTTCCAGGGCCATTCAACAGAAGATCAAAACTTGGGACACAGTGAATCCTTGCACCAAGCTAAATCTGTGAACCTTAAGTTTTCTTTGCCAATTTTCAACGTTTTCCTTACTCATCCTGGATTCTCCTCCTTGTTTTTTTGTTTATTTTTTGTTTTTTAAGAACTAGATGTTGCAAATGCAGTGAATCGAGGCACATCGTCCACAGAGGCCATGATCCACAGTTCAAGACCTTGAGGAAACCCTAGCTTGCTTGGTAGCTCATCGCATGGTGTCCAGAAGTTTTACAACTCTTATTTCTATCGAGAGTACATAATGAAAGTGGGAAGACTGTGAATAGCTGACTTCAAACTACCCCAATGAAAACATAAAAGTCTGAAATGTTCACAGTGGAAAAATTTCAAGAGCAGAATATCCCCAGAGTCTCAGAATCTGTCACTAGACTGGATTTCACGCACAGTTTCATAACTGACCAAGAATCAGATTCAGTACAGGGAGATGGCACATGGGTGAAGAGTCACATTGAACCATCAAGTGAAAGATCTGGGAGGCAAATCCTGGCCTGAGTTTGCCAGTTAAGAGATGTTGGCCATGTGAGTAGACCTTATTTTGTTGTTTCAGGTTCCTTGTCTATAAACGATATATTTTTAAAAAAACCACCTACCTCCTAGAGTTATTATCAATACAAAGTAAAATAGAGCATTAAATCCAGAGTAGAAGAAAGCACAGTGTAATAAACCAGTAATCCCAGTGCACAGGAGGAAGAGGTAGAAGAATCTTCAAGTTGTGACAAAATGAGATCCCGACCCAAAACAATGATAAACACTAGTCAGACTTGAGTGCAACAGTAACGACTTCCAGCGGAGCCACACCCTGAGTACTGAACGGTGCATACTGAACTCCAAACAGGGAGTTAGAAAATTTTACTTAGAAAATTCAGCCACTCAGAGTGCCTAAGAAGTGATTGCTGCACAGGCATCAGGGATGTGAAGAAGCAAGCATGTGGCTTCACACTCAACCTGGTCACCCTTTTAGAAAAGCTAAAGAAGCAAAAGGGAAGTACAGTGTCTCATTTGATGATAAAGCCTGAAGTCTCAGACTTAGTAGCTACTCTGGAAAAAAATATATATATATATATGAATAACAACATGTCCCTAGCTGATGCACTTCTATTTTAAGAAACTGCTTGAGCAATGAATTCTTCAGAAAGTTCAGTTTGTTTCAGAGATGAAAAATGTCCGTGCAACCAGAACTCTATAAGATGTTAGAAGTCATAAATGCAAAAGGAAGGGGGTGGCGTTGATTCCATTTGCCTGGATGGGAACAAAGACGTTTTAAGCTCTAGGCCACTGTAGATTGTACAGTTTGGTTGACTAGCTTATTAAAGATTTATTATTTTATATATACTAAACACACTTAATATGTCAAGCAGAATGCACCAGTTATTTAGCATCTCTGCAGCCAGTTATGGTTCTACTTTATAGCTTGTCCTGTGTACATGCTGCTTTCAACTCTCCATGTCCTGCTGAATGACAACACACTCTGACAAGCTGCCCCCACCCCATCCTCTGCTTCCTCTGACTCTCTCTTCTCTCTCAACATAACCTTGATCCTCTCAGCTCACATCACACCCACTTAGTCCTGATTTTACACTTTACACATTCAGATTTTCCAAGATATTTGTTTTCAAGTATTAAATTCTTGGTTGGATTATCAGTTCCTTCATTTAGGGGAGTGACTAGGTTTTGTTTTTCAGCATATCTCCCTGGGCAACTGACTCATTGCCCTACATATAGAGTAACTACTAAACGAACCCAGGACAATATTTTAAAATTCAGCTTTTAAAACCAAGGTCACAAATTAACAGCTTAGTGATCTTACAACAAGATAGCTATACTTGGCACAAAATCAATGGGTAACTCTACTGGCTCCATCCTTCCCTTGAACTTGTTTGCTAAGGGGTTTGTTGCAGGTATGTCTGTCTATTCTGCAGCACATGATCCCCAAATAGCTCTGAATGTGGCCCAATACATTTGCAGATGACATGTTACAGTGTTAAAAGGCTGGACTTTTGGGTATAATAGGAAAAGTAACACTTAAGGTCAGATTATAGTTCTGGCTCTGTTGCATTTTAATGTGTAATCTTCAGCATATAGTATACATTAGTAACCAAAGGATTCAAACAAGAGCATATAAAAAGCTTGCAAAATAGATGTGTGAAAGAGGGCCACTTAAATATCTAAGTAAATAAAGTCACTTGTCCCCAAGCCAGACAACCTGAATCACATTCAGAGCATGCTCGTGCACAAACACACACAAATGAATGAGTAAGAGAACAAGCGTTGAGCATTTCAGTATCTTCATATGAATTATACCATGTGATACACAATCTCAGAATATAGGTATCACCCTAAGTTGATTTTTTTCATTATAACCATGAGTAGTTACGGCTCCACATGTTCCTAAGTCACATAAATTAAGTCAGGTGGTATGGGGTCACCCTGAGCCCTATCACAAGGGAGGGATGAACCACCCCGAGGCTAATTTTACACAGCAAGATAGGCAGTCAAACACAAAATGATGAGGATTCCTCAGTGATAAGGACTTGAAATCTGCAAGGAAAAATGATAACTATTTTTTAACCAAAACTATGAAAAATAATGGAAATATATCAGAACCCAGATGATAAAACATAACCCCTTAGGACCCACTGGGCTCTGCTCCTGCATGGCACATCAAGAGATCTGAGCGAAGGGAACATTGGCAAGCAGCAGTAATAATGCCTACTGTCACTGAGCCCAAAGGCTGGTGGTAGGTGGGAAGCAGGAGATTGGTAGCTGGGTTGTGTGGTGGCATTTCATGTGTCTTTACACACAGCACAACCTTTGCAATGAACAAGAGTCATCTAAGTCAGAGAGAGGAATGGACGGTGTGGTGCTTGGATAACTAAGTGCTTGCTCCAGTAGTCAGAAGACAAATACTTGGGCAAATAATTGGGAAGGATCTCACAGTGGGCCTAGAACCCTGCCAAAATAGAGAGTCAGAGAGTCAGCAAAACACCAGGGTACGGCTGAGGCCATAAAACCTATGGTAGCCTCCAGGCTATGGAGACTTAGAGAAACAGTTTCACATGGAACAAGGCCTAGTGTAAATCTCAACAGTTCATGCAAAGGCCAGATATCTACAAGTAATTTGGAGAGATTCTGAGTAAATTCCCTTCATGTACCAAAGGAAATGTGCCCATCTTTGAGGCAGAGTAGCTGCTTAATGGTTATAGAGCAATATTACACAACAGCAGCAGCCAGGAAGAAAGAACAACTCTGCATTTGTGTGATGCTGTATTTACATACATCTATGCTCTTTAAGAAAAAAAAATTGAGTGGGGAAATAAAGAGCTCCACAATCATACAAGTCTCAAAGGCAATATCAAATTATATTATTTTACTTCTATTTTATTTTTCTCTAACAAAACAACAGTAAATCACTACTCAGAAGTTAATATGGTGTTTAACCTCCTTTACAGACAATAACAGAAGGGACACAATGGCATATCTGTTAATATCTCAAATTATAATCAGCACCATTTAAATGTTAAGCAACATTTACATAGAAAATCCAAGGGAAGAATGATAACACTCATTTTTATGGTCTACTGTGTTCTATTCTTGAAATAAAAAAAACAAAAACCAAGCCACAGGGAAAGCAGTTATTAAATTCATGAGAGCTGTCTTCAAGTATCTGAAGGCTGTTAATGTAGATGGTAGATTAAACTTATTCTGAATAATTCCAGGGACGGTTTCCTGGCTCCATAAACAGATTTACCATCCAATGAGAAAAGTCCTAAACAGCAATGCAAGACTGCAATGTTACTCTTAATCAGCACATGCCCAGTGACTATGCTAAAATCTTCAAGGCCACAGCTTGGCAAGGGCCATCACAGCAATGTCACCATTTTAGAGATAAGGAATTCTCTGTTTTCAGAGGTAGAAAGATCCGGTTGTGCCCAAATGCCACCAGTGGACATGAGAATTCTCATGTTGGGTTAAAAATAAAATCAGCAGCAGCAGCAACAACAACAACAACAACAATAACAACGCCTTCTTACCAAAAAGTCTTCTGAAGCCCTCAGATTCCACATTCTTAGTGTTTATTTCCCCATGTTACTTTTCTTGCTCTGTGTGTTCAAAGGACAGGTGCCATCTAGCCTCTGATTCCAAGAGTTTGTTTCCATCAACAGAACAAGATGACTTAACTCTCCATTTATGGGAGCCAACGGAATATGGGGGAATGACCTCACGCTAGCTCTCTCAGCCCCACAGACCACAACTAAGGCACTGCTGCTTTTCTGGTAGAGGTGTTATGTACACAGCTCTACTCTCTGCCTCGCCAAACTGATCAGAAACATCTCCAGTATTTACAGACTCGGACAGTGCTGGGTATATTTTTATATATTTTTAGTATTTCCTTCTAGTTCATAAAACTTTCTCCTGCATGTCTACTACATATAATTATGTGGTTTTATAAAAATTAAAACAAAATTTATTTAAACAAATCCATATGCTAAAATTTTCCTTTCGATGTCCTGTCTTTTCCTGTTTCAGAAGCATGGTTTCTATGACTACGCTGCATACTTGATATGACCATTTTCTTGGTCATTCTCTTACTGTTTGGCATTTTAGGTTATTTCCCATTTTTAACAAATACTATAAACAGCACCACCATTAAGATCCACATGCACAAACCTTTGTCAGCAATTCCCATGATTCCCTCTGGCTGGAGTTCTCAGAACCAGGCTTACCAGGTCAAAGGATATGTTCTCTCCCAAAACTCTTTGCTCAAAACTATGCAGCTGCTTTCTATGAAGGTTTCTGCCCAGTTAGATTCCCCAGGGCAAATGGCGAGCTTGCCACCCCACCACCCTGAGAGGCACACCAGCAAGGGCTTGTCATTAACTGTGGCAAGCTGATCTGAGCAAGACATCACAGCAGAAATACTGTAATTTCCATTTACTTCATTAAGGAAAAAATTGGATTTTTGGGGGGCAGATACATATGTATTATTTCTTTGTCGAGAACTTTCGAAATAGAGATTTTGCAAAAGAAAACTAGGAATATAACCCAGACAAAAGCCAAACACTAAAAGTGTGTAAAACACTGGTGTGCTAACAGGAAAACTTATGCTGACTGTTACTTCTAAACTCCTGCATTAAAGACATTTTTGTGAATATTTTTCTTGTCATTTGAATAAAGCCTCACTAATCTTTATTTCCCTACTTTAAATTTTTCTCTGATTACAATGGCCTTTGGCTTATCAAACTATTACAGGACAACAATGGTCCCTTACGCAGTTCACCGATGCTTTACGGTACTAGAATCACGGTCCGTGCTCATCACGGAAGACAGTTCCTTCCACTTACTGCTGACCTAGTTCCCTCTCAGTTGTCTGTGTGTGCCTGGAGGGGCACCAGAGCACTTTGCTCCTGTGAAATTATCAAACCAGAGTGATGGGGACCCATCACAAAACGGACCAGCAGACAAAGCGAAGTGTGGCCTGATAGAAGTTTCTAAAGGTTTGCGGGAAACTCTCTGATGAAGTCATCTTCTAGCCTGTGTCTGTTTCTCAGACAGTACTGTGTGGAAAACAGACTTGTTTTCTACTTTTGTGATAATTTCTATATTCAAAATTATATATGATAAAGCCCTATCTTTTCAACTGACGTGAACTTCCCATGGCAAATGCTGGGAACAGTGTTTATTAAATGGAAATATAAATCTATACAAAGATGTTTCTCTGAATTGAAATTCGATCTCAGTCTATAGTCAGGTTTCATATCCTAAAATTCTGATATTAATTTTTTTATGTATTGGAGAATCAAACCTAGGGCTATGTGCATGGTACAAAAAAGTGTACTACCAAGCTACATCCCTAGCCTGCTAAGGTTAATTTAGAATTAAGTTTATCCTTTAATAACAATTCTGAGTAGTGACTGAATTAAGGAGTCAGAGCACAAATATTTATATTCACTCTAAGAAAATCTTCACTTTTTGAAAAGAGGTATTTTATAGTAACTAATGTGTACTTGCTTTGTATAGTGAGGCACTGTGTGTGTACCTTTTCTCTTGACTGTAGATGTGGAAGATGCATCTCCCTCTAAAGCATCAGCACTTAGTTCAGTAGTGGTGGCTCCGGTCACTTATGTGACACACTAAAGCAGGTTCTCTTTTCTGAGTACAGAGGAAATCTGTATAAAAGTATGTCCCATGCACACATGGCAGCCTGCAGCTCATCCCCAGAACCCACAAGAAAGGAGAGGATAAGCTCCCAAGAGATCCTCTGAATTCCTTGTGTGCACTATGAAACACAGGTGTATACACACACACACACACACTCACACACACACACTCACACACACACACTCACACACACACACTCACACACACACAGAGGGGGGTGGGAAGGAAGGAGAGAGTATAAAGTTTACAGAAAACAGAAGAGGAATGCGATCGAGGTACTAAAAGTAAAAAAATATGAGATGAAAATCTCATAATAAGTACAAAGCAAAACAGAAGGCATAATATATGTTAATAAGTAGAAAAGTATAAGTAATTCACAAACCTCACATAAACATGATACTACTGGAAGAGTTAGCACAACTCTTCCAGAAACTAGCATATCTATTGATCAGACTGCATCCTGTACATGTATGCAAATTGTTCTGCATAGCCATACCCACAGAGCTTTAAAACAAGTTGGCCACATCCTCAACTACACAGGTCACGGTAGCAAATCCTTAAAAGTGGAGGCTTCTTCAGGTCATACTGTTTCATCTTTGAGAAACAAAATTGATAACAGAAAAGAAATGAGAAATTCTTCTGAAACTCTTTAGAATTAACAAACAATGGACTCCAAAGACCCAAAGAGAATTTACAAACTATGCAGAAAGCAATGAAAAGAAAGAGAGTAGAAACACTCTTTACCATCCGAACATCAAATCCATCTGAGGAGAAAAACAAAACTGTGGTGGAATTCAGTAGCATTTCTGGATGTTCTTACTGAGCTTGTGGGGAAAGGTACACTAGCAAGGGGAAGACAAATCCATTGCAACACAGAGGCGCTGCAGGGCACGAGCTCTGCTGCATGGCAGTACAGATACTCCACCATTCGTGAGCTGATGGCTTGGATGGTGAGACTTCTAGGAATAAAGAGCAGATGGTTTTAAAATCATGAAATTAAAGCCAAAAGCCGAATTGCATAGAAAAATGCATTTAAAAAGAGAAGGGGGTGAGATGGCTCGGTGGTGACATGAGCTTGCTGCTCTACTCTTATTCTGTTCCCAGTACCTACACGGTACCTCACAGCTGTCTGTAACTCCAGCTCCAGGGAATCCAATGCCGTCCTCAGGCACCAAGCATGCAGTGGTACACAGACATGCAAACGGGCAAAACACCCAAACATACAGGGTAATTTTTTTTTAAAGAAAATCGAGGCATTATGGTGAGAAAGAAAGAAAGAGAGAGAGAGGGAGGGAGGGAGGGAGGGAGGGAGGGAGGGAGGGAGGGAGGAAGGAAGGAAGGAAGGAAGGAAGGAAGGAAGGAAGGAAGGAAGGAAGGAAGGAAGGAAGGAAGAAAGAGGATTTCTCAAAAAGAACAAAGGAAAAAAACTTATTTGTAAGGCTGGCTAAGAAAAAGCAAGAAAAGGCCCCAGATCAGCAAGGAGACAGAAACATGGAAACTGACTTGGGAGAGGATCGCACATAAAACTGACCACAGCTTTGAAAGCTCAAATGAGCAATTACTTGGTAAAATAAAAGTAACCAAAATTGCAAAGAACTGGAAACCCTGAAACAGACCAATTATCCTAGTACAGAGTTTCCCAACATTTGCTCAGCACTGTAACCACCTGGGGATCTTAAAACCAACGAAAGCTTGGATTCCAACCTCAATTATTCTGACTTAATTCCTTTGGGGTGAGACCTGGACAGGAGAGAGTGTTACATTCCCCACAAGAAATTCAGATGTGTAGCAGTTTGGGAACCACTATGTTAGCAATGAACCAAACAGCGGAAAGCAATGCCCTGGTGCATGTCAGAGTCCATGCAAATGCAGGATGGCAGGCTCTACCTTGTCCTGGGAATTAGAATCTGTGGGTGATGTGAGCATACTTCAGGATATGGCTACTCCAGACAGAACAGATAGGTGACTGAGCAACCACCTCAAATGGTACCAGGTCCAGATGGGTACACAGCTGTAGAGAGTTTTGATGTCACACTATGCCAGGCCTTAGGAAATGGTGACAAATCTGAAGACTAATGTCTCTTATTCTTTTCTGAGACTAGCAGACTTAAGTTCTTAGATGCTTCATCTCCTTCATGAATCCCAAGTAAGTAGCCAATAAAATAGCTCCAGCATGCACAAGTGCAACCTCATGAGCCCTATGTAAAACATCCACAACTGCCTAGAGTTATACCATCCACAGGATAAGTGCAGCAGCATCTTTAAGGCCCATGACTGAGTACAGTCTGTTATCAGAAAACTTACCCTTTGGGTAAGGAATAAACACTCCCGTGACCACATCAAGATCCTGACGATTCACTTTATGGCAAAGAGCGGCTTTACTGAATCTCAAATCTAAGCCAAAAACGTGATGAAAGCTAACAATAAAGACTAGCAAAATCCACCAGCAAATTACTCTAAAAAGAGACAGCAAGTCTGCCATTCCTTGCTTCTTCCCCCAGCCCTCCTCCTATTTTCAGTTCTTAAAAATGTCATCTGGAAATCAGCCAACTGTAAAAAGACACAGACTATAAGACTTCACATATATGAGTGATAAAGAACAGTTAGGCTGGTAAAGTAGAACCATTGTCAGGGGCTGGGGGAGCAATGGGGAACTGTTTAATGGGTAGAGTTAAGCCTTGCAAAATGATGAAGTTCTCAAGAATGCATATATAATAGTATGAGCATGTTTATCACTACTAAATTGTATAATTGAAAATTATTAGGAGGGCATACTTTATGTTCTGTATATTTTTGCCACAATTTTAAATATGTAACTTGGAATCTGTAACCACAATATGGTTATACTCATAAATAAGTAATCTTCACATTGGCATATATGTTTGTAATATTATTTACAGTAATTATCAAGTACAACTCGTAATCAAACCGATGGCTAATCTTTATACTTGTATATACAGGAACTCAAAATTTTTGAGTTATCTCTACTACTTCTCTGACATTTTTTTTCAATTGAATTATTGCCAGTTGGAATGGGTTTTCAGGGGGAAATTATCACAAAACATAGATAATTTTAGGGGCCACCAACAAAACTAAATTTCTTTCTGTTGCCCTTGAATGCAAAATTTCAATGCCAAAGTTTTCTTCTCATAATTTTAAATATCCCCTAACTATCTTCTAGCATTTCATTTTGAAAAACAGAAATATGCAGATAACTCTGAATTCATCTAGGACGATCAAAGATTTTCTGCTTCGGCTTTGAAATGTAAACATTTCCACAGACTGTGTTTAGCTGCTGATCTCTTCCCACAGCTGTGCACTGCATACTTAGCTTTTCTGACCCTCATGTTTACATCATTCTTAGCTCATATAAATTTTCTTCATTTGTCTTCAATTCTATTTTGTTTCTAAAATGCTGATTTTTCTACAAAGGTAGCATAAATGAGTTTGAAGTTTACTTACCTTCTACCATCCATTATTTAAGCGCTCTAATCCTTTGCTTAAGAGCAAATAACTTGAGTTAGTTTTCTATGACAATGATCACGGCCTGTCAGTTATAGACTTTAATGGCATGAAAACAATTCCTTTTACACCTTCCATGGTTCCATGTTTATTCAAACTGTATATATATATATATATTGGTTCATTTATCATGCAAGTCCATCCTTCTGAATAAACTGCTTTTCCTTTCCCCCTAGTTTCTCGTATTCAAAGACACACTTTTCTAGATGGTACTAATACATTCTTTCTTTGGTTTTTTTCCATCAAGGGCCTATTAGTGTGGTTGTTTTCATTTAACCTTATCCAGACTTTGGGTTTGGACTTGATGCAGTGTGTGGCTTTCTGTTGGCTACACAAGCAAAGTCTTTAATCTGGCCTGAGTGTAAGGCTGTAGAGCGAGCAGAAGCAGATCTAGAATCTTGTCTTCTCACTTAGTGACTCGGCCAAGATTACTCAGTTTTACAAAAGAGTAACAGTAATGATGATGAGGATGCAAATAATAGTTACCATTTATTGAGTGTTAATTATATACTAGGCTTTGGGCTAAGCACTTCAGGTTCTACCTCATCCTAAAAAAGCAGGTTGGCCATTTGTTGTTGTAATTGTTATTGTTTTGATAACAATGACGATGGCAATGATGCTGATGACTTCTAATACATAAAATTCTTACCTCCCCAAAAGCGCTAAACTCAAAGAGTTAAGAAGATTAAACAAATAAAAAAATGTGTTAGAGTCCTCCAAGTTGGTGAATAATTACCGAGAGAAGCAATGATGTTTTGGTATTATTCACCAAAGTTGCCAGGAACAGCTCCCAAGATTCTAAGAAAAGGAGTTGGATTCTGCTCTCTCCCTTCCCACCACCTAACTAGTTGACATTCTACCAGGTGACCTGCTGACAATGAAGCCATGCAAGAATGAAAGTACAAGGGCCGGGAAGATGGCTTAGCAAATATGAGCACTGATCTAGAGGACTTGGGTTCAATTGCTAGCATTTAAACATTGGCTCACAATCATGTGTAATTCCAGTTCCAGTTCATCTTGTACAACAAGTAGCCAGATTTTCAGAACGCGGCACTATTTCTACCCCCATGAAAATCGTCACCAGAGAATTAGATACACTCAGCCGAATCTGGAAGGTTTCTGAAGATACCAACTACTTACTACAGAATATTGTTTGTTTGTTTTGCACCTTCTTTTGAGATCATGCAAAGTCTGGCAAGATTGTGGTACGTTCTCTCTGGGTTAGGAAATAAAAGCACAAAAGAGTGCACAAGACCTCTTGACAATTCATTTGACTGGGAGAAAAGAAAGTCTCTAAGCCTAGATTTTCAATCAAGGATTTTCTTAGCCCTCCACCTCTCAATCAGCTTTCTCCTCCTGCACAGTCCTGACTGGGGGGCAGTTTACCTACAAGGCAAAGGATCACTACACATATCCCCACAGAAATGCCAGAGCTTTCTGGCTGAGGCTGGACACTGTGTCTGGGGATCACATTATATACTCCAGGCATATACTGTTTAATGTATATGGTCTCCATGTCATTAGTCTTGAGCACCGCTAAGTATTCAAGTGCCTGGCTCAGATACCTTAGTAAAGAGAGGCTCACAAAAGAATGTGATAATAATCCTAAGGTGTTCAGAACCCACTGACAGGAATAGATTTGTTTTTAGAGACAATGTGCTAAGCTCTATTACTTTAAAGCTGAATAGAGGAGAGTCTAAAGAAGTCCTACCGAGGAGGGAGTCACAGGGTGCAGACATTCTAGACACTAACCACGGATGGCAGAACACAAAGGAGACACGGAAAGCCTGGAGAGCTGCTTTATGATGGTCAAGAATTGTGGTTGAGCCTAGAGCGGAGCCTTGGCAGCAGAAGGGGAAAATGGAATCATGGACTTTACACATTACGAAGAGAACGTGGACCTGCAACACACACGTCAGAGGTTAGACCCAAGGCAAAACTATCAGCTATGGAGGTCAGGAAGTTATTATAATGGCTTAGATGAACTAATTAAAGTGAAAATATTTGCTAATAAACACACATTATAATTTAGCACCAATTATCTTCTTTTGAAAAGACTTTGCTTATTTTCTTTTAATTAAGAGTAGTGCCCTGAGGGTCTGGAGCCTCTGCATTCAGTCATACACCCATTCATTCATTCCTCTGTCTTTTCCTCTACATGCTGGGTCTTAAACATTCCTAGGTACTTCTCTCTCTCTGAGTGAAGGGTAACAGTGTGTGTCGGGGGGGGGGGTTACTCCTGGATATCTTTAGCGGGCTAACAATCAAAAGCATCGAAACAACAACAAAACAAGAATCTGGCCCGATTGCTGCTTTATTAAACAAACATTTAAAAGGACAAGGTCTCTGAAACTTAGTTTATGTTAAACACCCCCCCCCAAATTCTTAACAACCTTGAAAAACAAAACCTTCTAAATTATTCAAGATTCTTTGGCATCGTAAGTTAAAAGATAGCAAGACTCAAATTGTCATGTACAAGTCCTTGTTTAAATTATTTCATTTGGTGTCACAGGGAAAAGAAAGAACAAAGAAGACTCTGGGAGAGCTGCCTGGCATCTTAAAACACACTTTTTCAGCCTGTAAGGTAGAGAGAACTAGAAGCTTGAGTAGCTGGGTGGTGCCTGTGTGTGACAGTGCATTCTGCTTGTGCTGTGTTACAGGAAGCTGCACCTCTACTGACTTCAGAAACTGCAACCAGCCTAGAGAGTCTGCTCTGTACTACAGAACCATCCTCACATTCCAGCTGGGAGGAGGAAGACGATTTGCGTTATTAATTTGTAGCTGCATACTGCAAAGGTAGTGCTTAGAAATACACAGAGGGAGAAAAAAGAAAGTTAAATTGAGAGAAGATTCTAGACACAAGCAGTCATTGTAAAAGGAATACAAAATACTTGGCTGAAGGAATAGTGCCCAGAAGAGTGGGTCCAGGCAAAACGTCAGGGGACTTAGGACTTTAGCATGGGAACTCTGACTCTCGGTGGGAACCAAGACACTCAGCAATGAAAGAAAAATACATTCTAGCAAAGCCCTTAAAATTTAACAAACTATAATGTATTGATGTCAAGTCTTCTGGAAAATTTTCTTCCTAAACTAGGTACAGTGTAAGCTAAGTGACCACATCAGTATATTACATTTTTATTTGGAATCCATGTTGCATGGCTACTTAATTTCAGACACTACAAGACCTTAACATGGTTAAAATTAAAACAAACAACAAACAAAAAGCCTTGACTAACTAAGACTAGCCCCTGAACCAACCTGTCCTCTCTCTCACTGTATGGTAGAAAGACAATATTTTCTCCTTTACTTGAGATATACTGGGACCAAGTGACAAGTCTCAACCTGATCTGTTCCATGAGGAATTGACATGTAAGATAATATGGGGTGAGGAAGAGACAGGTGATTCTGGGCAATGGGAAACTTTGCAGTAGGGGAGCCTGCTTCCCGGGTGACCTGACCCCACTTCCTATGGCCCTCTTATATCATCCCTCCCTAAGCTTACCTGATTATGCCCCCCCAAGTTCACTTCAATTATAATTATGCCCTCCCCTACACTTGCCCTAATTACATCCTCCCTGGTCCAAGCTCCACTCCCATCCTCCTCCATCGGTTGACTTCTGCTACCACCATCCCCCCACAGTATAGCCTGCAGGTTGTGCATGGTGAAGAATGGGAGAAAATATTGGTCCTGTATTAAAATTACAACCAAAATTGATCTATGAAAAAAATTGAATTAAAGCTACATTTGTCAATAACTACTTGGGACTTCACAGAGGTCCTCTCAGCTCACACGGGTTTGACAAGGAAGGGAAAGAAGCTGGACAACAATCTCTAAGTATTCACATGTGAACTTTTGGTGAATGATATTTCTGTGATTATTTTATACAAAGTAAACTAGATTATAGTAGTATAGTCATCATGAAAATGATTATCCATTAGAAGAGACATTGTAAATAGGCTGGCATATCTGATAGGCAACCCCCAAAGGGGTCATGACCCAGAGGTTGAGAACTGCTGATCTGAAACTACTTGTAGAACTCAGAACTCAGGTTTTTACGCAGTGAGTCATCCTGGGCTTTTAAGCCATGTTCATGCTTCATGACAGATCTGTGCCGAGGGTTAGAGAAAAGAAGCACAGGAAAGAAGAGGCATTTACAAGGATTCGGGCAAGAAGTCATACTTAGAGATTGTGGTGGTTTAAACGGGAATGGCTCTCCTAGGTTCACGTTTGAATGTTTGCTTTATAGCCAGTAGAACTGTCTAGGAAGGATTATGACGTGTGGCTTTGTTGGCCACTACAGATGAGCTCTGAGGTTTAAAATGCCTATGCCATCCCCAGTAAGCCACTCCACTCTCTGCCTCATGTTTGGGGATGTAAGCTCTCAACTACTGCTCCAGCACCGTGCTGGCCAGCCTGCCTGCTACTATGTCCCCGCCATGATGGTCATGTAGTCTACAACCTTACAGAACTGTGAGCCCCAAATCAAATGCTTTCTTTCAGAAGTTCCCTGGGTCATAGTGTCTTTTCACAACAGTAGAGAAGTAAGACAGAACTCAAACTAGAGTCACAGAATTGAGAACTCAGGATCCAAGGAAGAGTATACAGGTAGAAGAGGGGTCCCTAAGAAAGCTGCAAGTTTCCCCAAGCAAAAGAGACCGAGGAGATTCTAATAGAACTAACAAAGGAAAGTAAACCTAGTGAGTGTGATGAGCTTAATTTTTAAATGTTACATCTGAGTTGCCCATGCAACATCTGGGGAAGCAAGTTCAACCTATTGTTGGAAGAGAAATCTGCTCCAATAGCATAGCTTTGGCCAAACCAAGGAGAACGCAGTCTGTGAATGCATAGGAGCCACCGAAAACACAGAAGCCTAAGGCTAAGGATCTCATTAAGAAAAAAGTCATTATAAAAACTTAGGAAAACACCAAATCCTGGACTTTTAACAGAGGTATTATTTTCATAATGGAGAGGCAAGTTTTAAACAGAGTACACTAAAATCAATAATACTCCCAAGTATTAGCCAGGCATGGTAGTTCACACTTGTAATCCCAGCACTTGGTGACTGATATAGGAAGTTAGCTACCACTTCAAAGCAATGGGGGCTACAGGGCTAGAGCCTGTCACAAAGAAAACAAGACAGACTACATGTAAGCTGGCAAAGAATGGGAATGAACCAGCTCCTAAAAAGCCATGAGTTCAAGAGACTCACTCAA
>CM052702.1:78098849-78240353 GCA_028551405.1 Uromys caudimaculatus
GGGGGGGGTCAGGCCAGTTGACACTGTTGCTCCCTCCATGGGGCTGCAAACTTCCTCAAGTCCTTCAGTCCCTTCTCCCACTCCTCCATCTGGGACCTCACTCTCAGTCCAGCGGTTACTATAAAGTGAAACTTGGGTATTCCGAACTTTTGGGCTAATATCCACTTATCAGTGAGTATATACCATATTTGTTCTTTTGTGACTGAGTTACCTCGCTCAAGATGATATCTTCAAGTTCCATCCATTTGCCTGCAAATTTCATTAAGTCATTGTTTTTCAAAACAAAGTTTGGCCAAGTCATTTAAATGTTTATGTTTAAATCATTATATGAGCTTACAGAAAAAAATGATAGGCTTTTATATCATATAATGGTTGTGTATGATAAATTACCTATCTTTAATTTTTATTACATCTTGGAACGTAAATCACAGATGTTATAGAATATCTCTATATAATCTGAAGGTCTCAACAGTGACTTCAACAATGGAGTAGGATGAGGAAGAACGGATTCCTACAAAGGGTAAAGGTGGTCCTGTCAGCTATCCATCAATGGCTGCAGTTTCTGACACATCTTTATCATAGTAATAATAGAAGAAAGAACCAAAGAAGTCACTTGGGGAACAGGAAATTCACTGATTGTGGCAGATAATAGCTTAAATGTTCCCACAGATCCTTGATAAAGTGGTTCGAAGAACTTCTGCCTCCATGTTTTCATGGCAGAACCTAATGTACCAGGAAAGCTCCTTATGTAGTGTACCATGGAGCTAAAATGTTTTAACAGTAAGAAAGTCAGAAAGCAGAGACAGTAACTTCCTCTTGCAAATCAAGGCTACACGAGAGGAAAGCCACGCAATTGTACTGATAAAATAATTAGTAAAATGCTTACCTAAGTTTTTGTTCATTTTTTAAAGGAAGATCAAGATTATTCTACTGAAAGAAATGTTTTAAAGAACTATAAAAGCTTTACAATCTAAAGTTACAATATAAGTTTACAATCTACAGCCTTCATGAAATGAAACATGAAAATTTATTATAATGATGAAATAATAATGTTTCAAATGATAACTTTAAGGAAAAGGTTTCAAATATAGATAATTCTAACAGAATGTCAAATTGCTTTTTTATAAGCCCACTGTGGAATCTATACATAGTTTCTTAGAACATGAGGGAAAAAAATATAAGGAAAGAAATGTCCACTACCATGGCTGTTTTAAAGAGACAAAGAGAACCCAGATTAATGTGAGGACTCTGAAACTTCTCAGAGTGCCTCCCTTTTCATCTTTTGTTGAGATTCAATTTACCTCCTCATAATTCAATTCTATAAGCTAAATTCAAAAATATGGAAAGCAAACAAGTATCTGCCAACTTTCTATCCATATGTCTTAACCCTAAAGATATCCGACCTATGTAATCACATCAGAGGTGACTTCAGAGGTGACACAATCTTAGCCCAGAATAACGTCAAGCTCTTTAGGATAGACTCATTGCCCATGTTTAATACAACTATGGCTAGAGTTCTTATTTTTCCAAACTGATTACCATGCCAGCCATTCAAAATTGACACTACCTTCTAATCAAAAAAGCAAGTATGTGTATATCCAACCTACAGCAAAATCATAAAAGAACCCAGAAAACCATGTTGCTATCTGCAAGTTATAGATGGCGCTTGACTACAAGGAGACCAAACAAGTTCTTTGCAGATTCTTGGTTCCTCCTCCTAATGATCTGAAATTCTTTTTTTTTTTTTTTTTTTTTTTGCCCTAGCAACAGCAACAACAACAAAAATGCAGCCCATCTCAGGTTGGTTCTTGTTTCAAAGAGATTTAGGTTCTGGTCCTAATTAGAGAAGACCAAATTCCTTTTGAAAAGATTATTAAAATTTGAATATTAACCAAGGAGATCACCCATAGAGAATTTTTAATGAGACAATTCAATCCCGTATCAAGTAGAATAAAAACACTCAGTGATTCAATTCTAGCAAAAAATAAAAAATAAAAATAAATAAATAAATAAGTAAATAAATAAATAAATAAATAAATAAATAAATAAATAAATAAATAAATAGTTGTGGGAAAACTCTGGATGATCTCACGGAAGCTTCATGCTTCCTCAAATACCTTTCCCTGGAAATCATCCCCCACCCCTTGCAAAAGAGAATCACTAAGGAATGGCAACTAGTCATTCCTCAGTTTCTGAGTACTGCCTTGACCAGTTCTGTAGGTTGACTTTAGGTAAGTCCACTAGGTGTGAGCAATGGCAGGACCAAAGGAAAGGGGAAACCTTCTTGCCTCTTGTGTGTGTCTATATACACCTCCACAGGAAGTAAGTAGTTTGCTGGTTCGAGCTACCACTGGACAGGTTCCTTCCCTTTTACATCTGTACCTGCACAGAGCTCCACTCAAGGACTCTAGAATCAGGACCTCTTCTCTTGATCCTTCAACTTGCTGGTGGCAGTGGGCTGGTGTCTGTGACGCCTTGAGAATTTGGCTTTTCAGCAATTCTATCATTTTTGGAATTGGTCCCTTCCAGGAAATCCCTTCTATGGGGATCTCTGGTAGAAGGTCTATTATTTCATAGCTAATAGAAGCAAATGATTTTTTAAGTCTGGCATGTTTATCACGCTAGAATCAATACCAGGCAACGAAGTTAGTCAACATTTGTCAGATTAAATATAATGCCACTTGGAATATTCGAATTATTATTATTATCATAAAAATAAGAAAGGAAGGAAGGAAAGAAAGAAGAAAGGAAGGAAGGACAGACTGCCCCTATTCTATCCTAAGCATGATTCTTGTATGTCAAGGCCTTTCGTGCCACATGATATTGATATATAAAGATAATAACATAATTAAGTTTTCAAAATCAAGCTCAAAATAGTCTTCTGGGACATCTTTTGATAACTCCAACCATCTATTTCCACTTATTTTGTCTTCTCTTTACCATGACACAAGCTTTCTCTCCAGTGATTAACAAAGTCTTCCTTCTTGAATGCTATTCCCCTACACAAGGCTGTATGTCTTTGGGCTGGAAAAATTAGGAGCGTGATGGATTTTTATATAATGTTATACAGCTGCATTTGCATGTCTTATACTTTGCTGAGTCATTTGACACTCTCACCATAACCAAGTTTTCTTTTTATGTCTGTTTGGATTAGTTTTTTGTTTTTTGTTTGTTTGTTTGTTTTTTGGTTTGTTTTCTGTTTGTTTGTTTTTGTAAACTTGACAAAAAACATAGCTTTGGGAAGAGAGAACCTCAACTGAGAAAATGCCCCAACCAGACTGGCCTGTAGGCAAGCCCATGATGCGTTTTATTGGGAGGGACCAGCCCATGGTGGGTGGTGCCACTCTTGGACTGACAGTCCTAGGCACTATTAAGAAAGCAGACTGAGCAAGCCACAGGAAGAAAGTCAGCAAGCAACACTCCTCCGTGGCTTCTGCCCCAGCTCCTGCCTCCTGGTTCCTATCCTGCTTGGGTTCCTGATCTGACTTCTCTCAGGGATGGACTGTTACCTGGAAGCAAGGGGAAATAAACCCTTTCCTCTCCAGGTTGCTTTGGCTCATGGTGTTTTATCCCAACAACAGAAACCTAAGACAATGTCTCACGTGTCCGCTTTCATCCAAGTTTGTTACCATTGAGCAGCATATGGAGATTTTGTCCCCGGAGCTGGAGATACAGCTCAGCAATTAAGAGCATTTGCTACTCTTCCACAGGACCCAAGTGAATATCTCAGCACCTACATCAGGTAGTCCACAACCCCTTGTATGTAACTCTAGCTCCAGGGAAGCTTTGGACTCTTTCAGTGCCTGTAGTCACTTGTGCACTGACCCTCACCAGCACCATGCACACATGGATGCATAAGCAAAAAGGAAAATAAATAATTCTTAAAGAAAAACTATGTTTATTAAGCTGTTTTAAATTTGATTCTGAGATCTATTTTAATCAATCTCTGCATTGTATGGTAAAAATTACAAATTCAAGAGAAAAAGTATTTACTGAAAAAAAGGAAATGGGAGTAGAGTCTAAGTAGACAGAAAATGGCCATGGAGAGCATTTGGCAACAATATTTACTCTTTGCGTTTCTCATTCCCGTTTATGCAAGTAAGATAGTTACAGAGCAGTATTCCCTTGGCAAGGCTAACTGCTCGGTTAAAGGATGGGTGTTTCCCCTCTGCTATCTCACAAACAGGTTTGCATTGATTGACTTTTTCCTTTCTGTTTACCTGGATTAGTGTTTGGCTGAACATTCATTAAGGTTAAGGCACAACAAGAGGTGATTAGGTAGTCTCAAGGTCATTATTCCTCCCAGAAGGCTTCCAGGGGCATATCTAAGTGCAACGTAGCTCTTTTGCTTAGGATAAAATGAAAAGTAGAAACTCATTCAAGAATTTTGAAACTACAATTATATATATATTTTTAAACCCAAGTTTATTTACTTTACCTAACTTCACATTGTTTCCCATTAGAAATCAAAAGCAGAGGCTCCTACACGTGGAAGAGGAAACCAAGCCTCCATGGACACTAGATACTTGAACCAAGAGCACAAAGATATGTTATCTTTAACCATAATAAAACAAACAATAGTGTTAAGATGCTGTAGTTAATTGTGTCTACTCCTCAGGGAAGGCAGCCACTAAAGCTGCTTCAAATCCAATGGGGAGCTTATAAGTAATTTTACTCCCGATTTTCCTAGTTCCACTAAAAAATAAAAATAAATCAGCCCAAAATTCATCATATTCATTCTGCAACTATAGAATATACAGTAAAACTACAAAGAAGGAAAACAAACAAACAAGCAGGCAACCCACTGAGACTAGTTGAGTAAGCTTTGGGTTTGCAGTTTAAGCGGACCTTTGACATTTGATCTTTGACCTCCTAATCTGCTCAAACTTTGTTGTCAATCTCATAGGAGGTTTTAAAATTGAGAATTGCAAATGCAAACTTTCCATTAGTCCTATATTACTGAAGAATACAACAGGTAGTTTGGATCCAGTCCATCAGAAAATCAAAATCCATCCTCCGGATTGTGGGCCTGCTAGACAATAGCACAGAGCTTTTGTTTCCACTTGTAGGAGGTGCTGAGGACAGCAACAAGGTTTTGAGCTTTGCAAGCACTTTCTCCACCATCATCTGCAATTCTAAGAGGATGCTGTGCCTTGCTCCACACCTTATGTGACTTGAGACCCTGCAGTGACTAGAGACCTCACTTCCATTCTTCCATGCCCTTGCCCTAGGAGACTTTGTGACCTCAGGGACCTCAAGGACACACTCTGCCTCACTCCTCTACCTCAAAGGAGCTATAGGAGAACTTTTGAAATATGTATTTATTCCATTCCACTGGGGTATTAGAAAACGACTTGATAGGACCTCTCTGATGCACTTTGATCCCTATAGGCAAAGTTGTCATAAAAATAAACGAATTGTTGTTATTACTCTAATTTAGTTATTTATGAATGATCATCGTGATGGAGCCCAGCCCTCAGATATAGAGCAGAAAATTCGACTAAGTCCTCTAGGGGACAATTGCCTTGTGGCAATTATACCCACAACCACATTTCCTTATTACTGTTACAAAAGACTATAGTTCAAGGAGAGGCAAAATAGGGAGTTTAAGAAAAATTAGGCTGTCTTCACTGGAAGATGCTGAGCTTGCAAATTTGGGACCCAAGGCTATAGGTGAACTCTGAAGAACATGTGTTCCAAATTAGCAGTGTTTGTTAGTCATATCAAAAAGTCAGGTGTCCCTGAGGCTGCAACTTTTTAGCAGAGTTTAGAAGTCAAGAAAAGAAAGGGTAAAATCTTAAGGGTGACCTGGGACCAATTCTGCAAAGACTATTGCAATACAACGACAAAGAGGTGGCTCGTGCAGAGCTATTCTCACTGCAGAGTACAAAAAGCATACAAGAACCTTAGGCCTGCACTTAGGAGAAAGAGCACATGTCCAGTTTTACATGAAATGTCAGGAAAAACAAATTTCGGGATCATGCTGAACTTTCTCTGAGTCTTTGGGCCGGATGCAGCCCTCCCCTCTGTCAATCAGCAAACACCGTGAGAATCAGTAGGTAGCTCTATTTTAGTCAGAGTTTCATGGTCCTCAAATGGAACTTCTTTCTAGGCAAGGAATACAATTTCTTTACCTTATAAAGTATTAGAGGTGCTGGGCAGCTCAGTGGTAGAGCACTCAGCTAGCGTGCAGTAAGCCCCAAGTTCAAGCTCCAGTGCTGGAAGGAAGGAAGGAAGGAAGGAAGGAAGGAAGGAAGGAAGGAAGGAAGGAAGGAAGGAAGGAAGGAAGGAAGGAAGGAAGAAAAGAAAGAAGGAAGGAAGGAAAGAAGGAAGAAAGGAAGGAGAGAGAAACAAAGAAACAAAGAGACACAAAATTTCCATCCAGAATAGACATTAGAATGTGGACACAGGTTGTAGTGGTCCCATGTGTCATGGAAAACACTTCATAAAAACATAGATCTTAAATCAGAAAATTACTTAAAGGAAATTTCTCATTATTAATGTTCGAGAATGTCAATCTTCTAAGAAGTGTCATCTACTGATGGTTTGTAGCCATTGATGAAAGATGAGCATGAGGTAACCCAAAGGGATGGACTGGAAAGGACAGGTGAGACTGTATGCTGTGTGAGAACAAGAAATCTTGCCTGTCCTATTCTGTAAGCAATGTGTTCAGTGCACACATTTGGTGAGTGTGAGAGTCGATCCAAAGGCTCGTTAACAGCACTGGTTCCTGAACCTCAGTCCGAGTGGTTGTGTTTCCTACAGCAATGCCAGGGCCAAGGAAGTGATACTTCCATTCTGCAAGCTCCTGCTAATTCACCGGCTGTCCCCAGGCCTTATACAGGCTGCTAACTCTTATTTACAGACACCAAACAGGAAAGCAAAGACAGGTTTGCAACTATCAAGTCCTTCTGAAAAAAAAAAAAAATGCAAGCCTTTAGCCAAAACCTATCTGCACATTCTTCTCTTCCTGCCATCGGGCTTCTGCCAAAGATCACAAGTGAACTGAGAATCCTGAAAAGCAGCTGCACTCAGATCCACACGGAACCCTCCTGAACCCGATCACACTTCACAGAGCTGTGAACAGAACTGTACTAGAAGCACCATCCGGACCGGCTCAGGGATGCTTCAGGTTCAGATCCAAGAGATCTGAAGTGACCCTAAGTTCCACTCTGAGCATTCAGTGTTACAGTTTTCTCCAACTTGAGCACAGAAGGATTAAAAAGAAAACACAAATATTGGCAAAGGTGACTTGAGGTTACTTGACCTTTCTGAAGGAAGGAAGATTTTTGGCAACCATAACCTGGCAGCTGTCTGGAAGGCAAGGCCAGGACACAAAGAGGAAGACAGGAAGCAGGGGCTGGCCATGTGTCCTTGGCAGGCAGCAGTGCAGCAGGGTGAACCACCTCATCCCTGCCAAACCAGAAACAGCGGGGGGGAAAGCCCAGCTAATTGGCAAGTCGCAGCCGGCTACAGTGTCCATCCTCTGCTTTAAATGACTGATGAAGAAGCTAAATGGAATGCCAGACCCTAATCTACTTAACTAGGATCCTCCTCCACTCTCTCAGAAACCTAATTTGCTCCTGTGCGTGTTTCCCAGGGAAGTGGTAAGGCATATCTTAAGATGGCAAGGGCTGAAGAGAGTTTAAAGAAAAAAATGTTCTGGGGTCTGGTTATACCCATAGACATCTTACTTCTGAAGGGGGGGGGGAGTGTGTGTGTGTGTGTGTGTGTGTGTGTGTGTGTGTGTGTGTGTGTGTGTGATTTTTAACTAGAAGCCTTCCACTGGCTTATTTTTTCACTCAAATAAAATTGTAGAGCCAATGTTGCACACTGAACGCAAACTCTAGTCCATTTGCAGGACCCAGACATTTAAAAACAACAACAAACCCCTTTAAGACACCCAAGAAAGCTGTAGGGCCACACCCATTTACTGTGGGCTACTGTTTTTACTTAGACATTAGCTGGCTCAACTAAGGGATGATGTAGCATCACCTCATGGTTTCTGGGTTTTTGCCTGCTAAAGCAGGAACTCACACGGGGAGAAAGGAGGCTGTGCCAGTAAACTGCGCCTCACTTGCTGCTGCTAACAAGGTGAATCTAGGGACCTGAGTACACGGTTTTCTTCCTGGAGTGCATTCAATGGTTGGGCACATTTCATTTCTTTTTCTTTCTTTCTTCCTTTCTTCCTTCCTTTCTTTTTTTTAATGAAATTTTCGTGTCTTCTCCAAAACTAACACCAAAACTTCAGAGTGGTTTCTGCTTCTTAAAACACAGGAAAAAATAGAATTAAATTGAAAAACTATTGCAAACACCTTCTCTCATAGTGGAGAAAGAAGCATCCTACAAAGAAACACAAGCTACTGTTTTCTACCAGAAATTTCTTAAAGTCACAGAACTCTGATCCTTGAATTTTCTCCCTCAAAAAGAAAAGTTAATATGCCGGGCAGTGGTGGTGCACGCCTTTAATCCCAGCACTTGGGAGGCAGAGGCAGGTGGATTTCTGAGTTCAAGGCCACCCTGGTCTACAGAGTGAGTTCCAGGACAGCCAGGGCTACACAGAGAAACCCTGTCTCGAAATACCAAAAAAAAAAAAAAAAAAAAGTTAATATAGAAAAATAAATGAGTACCTAGTATGTTTGACTCTGTTCTGCAGTAACACTGAGAAGCAAAATAAAAGGGGAATACTCAAACACCACCAGATCTCCAACTAATAAGGATCAAGAGTAATCTTCCATCCAGCAAGAGAGCCCAAGGGTGCCTGACCACCACCACTGCTAGTCCCATAAGCCACAGGGTGTCCTAACTGACTTCAGACTCTATGTATCTAGAACCTTCGAAGGCTCCATTCTTTTGCCTTTGGGGACCAGTTCCATTGTCTATGTTAGACTCTTTTTGTGGGAGCTTCTTTCTAAAGTGGATGGCAAGCTCTTTCTCTCCTGTGGGACCCTTTGGTACTATCACTGCCTAAGAAAATCATTCCACTGGCCTACCTCCTGGTTCCTGCCTGTACCCCCAGGGCAAATTCATCCAGCTCCACTTTGCTAAATTCTATTCTTTGTCTGGGGCTCCCAATCCTCTGTAGCTAACCAGGCTCTCTCTCCCATTTGAATGACAAAATCCTTATTGTTATTATTCCTGCAGGACCTTTGCCCACTTTCTCCCATTTCAGTGAACAGGAAAGACTTGCTGGAAACCCCCAGCTCAAAGTCCCACTTCCAGGTGTTGGCCCGGACCTTACCTTTTAAGGCTCCTCCCTCTTGTTTTGTTAATTGCACGTCTCCATGCTCTTTACCCATGTGGCTTTCATTACTGAAATGTCCCTACTCTGACGTCAGACAAACTCCAATTTCATCTTTAAAGTGCTTGATTTCCTTCATCTGGTGTATTCTTCCTGGCCCTCTTTCTGAATCCACCTAATGAGACCACCCTGCAGGGCCCACATCACTTCGCTCCCATCTCTAATATAAGGCTTTAACACTGTGTTAGTGCTGGTTTTACATGAGTTATTTCCCTCCATAGTAGTGACTGACTGTATCCTCATGTACCTTGTACAGCCTAGGACATCTATTTACATTGCAGAAAAGGTGTTATCTTAAATATCCTATCCATGGAGAAATGGGATGAAAAGCATCCATTCCCTTAGGAAAGACAAAACAATTTAAAAGAAAGATTATAATGAGTTACAACACCGAATAGTGAGATTCTGGGGCTAGAGACCAGCTCAGTGGTACACCGACTGGGTAGCATGCATGAGGCCGTGAGTTCAATCCCCAGCAACAGACAGAAATACATCTAAGTTTTAAATGCATTTGGCCAATTGTTTATTTTTAGAGGACTGAAAACCAACAAGGTTCCTTCCATATATCATCCCCTTCCATGGTTAAAACTATTCACTTAGGAAAAATAAATGGTTCGGCTTAAAACTTACAGGTAAGGCTGGGTGTGGTAGCAAACACCTTTAGCCCTAGCACTCCGGAAGCAGAGCTGACAGATTCTTGTATGAGGCCAGTCTGGACTACGTAGTTTGTTGGGCCAGTTACATAGTAAGACCCTCTCTCCAAATAATAAATTATAAGTTTAAAACTAAGTAGACTCCATATATTTTTAAAATAAATTGACATTGTCCTCAAAGAGATCCGAAGCACATCAGACTTTCCATTTGTTCACTTATTTCAGCTACTAACACATCTTGGGAACCACAGTGCTGGTTTGCATCTGCAAAGCATCATGGGTAAAGGTGACGATAGCAACGAGACTGCCAATAAGAAGGCTGCACCATAGCTGTACTAGTGAGACCGGGCTGAGAGAAGCATGGCTTTACGTTCTCCTCCCTCTACCCTCTTCAGCGGTGAGGAATCTATGGACTAGTTGCCAAGCTAGAGAATCAAATTAGTAACTATCTCACATTTTAAAACCACCATGTGGCCATACCCTAGTCTAGAACCTGGAGAAAGACTAAATGAAGGACTCTTTAAAAGTCCTAAGAGAAAATACCAAAAGAACTGGTTTTCTGTTACTACACCCACCATTAAGGAAAAAAAAATTACATTAAAAAATCATAACGAGGATTGGAGAAATGACTAAGGACACTGGCTGCTCTTGCAGAGGACCCAGGTTTGGTTCCCTAACTCAGATGGTGGCTCACAACCATGTACAACTCAAGCACCAGGGATCCAATGCTCTTCTGACCTCCACAGGCATCAGGCATGCCTGTGGTTTCTACACATAAATATACACGCACACATATGTACATGCAAAACACTGATATACATAAATCTAAAAAACAGAAAAAATTTAAAAGAAAAGCCCATAACCAAGCAAAGTTTCCAAGTAGGAATAAAGGAAACCATACATTTTAAAACCTGTTTGTAAGAAAATGCTTTGATATGGATGGCATATATGCACGGCTTTTCCTAATTTATGAGAACTTTATAAGCAAGTCATTGCAAAGACACCTCGTTGACTATGATGTCATAGTCCTTTTTGGGGGGGTGGGGGGACTTTTTACAAAGTCAGTTAATTCCAAATTTAGCTGCAAAACCCCATGACCTCTACAATTTTTTAGGTTAGCTAAAAAAGATCTATTGACTGGCTTTGTGAGCAGAACAGTTGAATGCTACTCTAGATAGAAAATTATCTTTCAGTCTATAAGAATAATTATCACGGCGCTCACACAATTATTATAATTATATCTGTAAGAACTGTTATTGGGAATTTATCTCTGAAGCCGTCTCATGCATTGCAGGGGACATTTATCCTTTTTAATGATCTCCAACACAAGTGTCTTTATGCAGCTACATAAGCGATTTTACCTCTTTCTATTAATATCTTCTTGCATGCTTTGGGAGCCAAAGGACACAGCCCCCACATTCCCTCCCCCCCCCCAAAGCAATTCTTTGAATCAAGCCAGGACCGTGGCATTTCTGAGACAGAAAGCTATGCTTCCCCTTCATGGCAACCTAACATTCACAGTGTGCTTTCCTAAATGGATGGACACCCCCCCCAAAGCCCCTCAAATCTGTGTTTCATAAACTGTACTCTAAGAGAAGTAGCAATAAAGTTTATTACAGAGCTAAAGTATCTGCATAAACCCGGTTAATTGAAAAGTGGGTGGAGAAGGCTGCCAAATTAAATGTTTACATTAGCACAGCTGTATTGTAAAAACATTCTGCCCCCTGTGCTTTGTAATTATAAGATATTTCTGGACTGTGTATCTCTACAAAGTTTATCTCCACTGCCAAGAGTGTCTTGGCACAGAGTGGCTGCAGCTCTTGGCAGCCAGGGCTCTGCGCGGGCAGATCTAAAATGGCTGCCAAGCGGCCTCCTGAAATGTCGCCGGCCTGCGCCTGGCCAGGGCAAAGGCCACTGCGGCTGGGCAGGGCTGCGGGCTGTCACAGAGCCCAGGGGGCATTTCCCACTTGGATAAGAGATGGTACCACAACGTACTGTTTTGTTTCGTTCCCTAAAGCTGCTTGAGAAACCACAAAGCATTATTTGAAGGCTACAAGTTAGAAACGCGAACAAGGGGATCTGGTTCCAAATTCCATCTCTGTCACAGGTGAACCCTCAATGCCTTCCGCTAATTAAAGCAGCTCATTTAAATCTGTGTGAAAAGGTAAAATTAAATCCTCTTGATCACACTTAAATTTACTGTGGAAGCGCATGCACGGGCCAGTTGCCATTTGCAGTGGTGAAATGTGCCTGCACTCCGAGCCCCAACACAGAAGTGTTTAGAAAACGCAGGCAAGATCAATCAGCTTCTCTTTTAAAGGCTGTGGGTTTTTATATCATTCAAATAACATTATAAAGCAACCCATTTTTGCTTTTCTCCAGCAAACACCTTGAATTTGAGGAATTGTCTATAGGACTAAACCCACCTGAGAAAAGTGAAATAAAACCCATAATCCTTGCATCTCTGCAAGACACAAGAGCCAACTAAGGGGGCAGTGAGAAAGGAGAGACAAAGGGAAGGAGGAAAGGAGGGAGGGTGAACAGCAAGAAGGAAAGGAATGAGGAAATGAAGGAAAAAGCAGGAAGTAGAAGGGGCTATGCAAAACTAAGATGCATTGATTTCTTCACGGTAGGAATATAAAAAACAAAACCTTAAGGGACAAATAAAGGAGCTAGCCCCAGAAAAAATGTATAGTGTCTCTATCTCTGTCTCTGCCCACCACGCCTCCCCTCTCGAAACTGAAATCCAGCTAAAATGCTGTGTCCCCTGATGCCAAATGTTGTAATAACGAGACTATTGGGGTTTCTTTTAGGGAGCTCCACAAGTTTAAGCTCAGGCTGTTAGACATATTAGGCCCCATGTGCTATCCTGTCATCATCGGCAGTGATTAGTAAGCGTCCCTTGAATCCAGCTTCCACCTGTGCTTCGAGGATTCAGAAGTGAAGGATGAATTCCATGTAGCTGACAGACTGGTAGCACTCATTACATTTATTGTGACTTGTCACTAAATGTCCTGGCTTTCTACCTTTAATTATACACCCCTACACTCAGCACAGCCAGCTAATAATTTTTGCTTTCCTTTCCATCCCCAATGGAGGAAGGACTAGCATCTCTCTAATGCAATACTGCGTATGTACACATGTCTGTGCATGTGTGCTCACCTGTGCACCAATGTGTGAAGGCCAGAGACAGCCCTCCGGTGTCTTCCTCTATAGCTCTCCCTCTCAGTCTTTTGAGGCAGGGTCTCTCAGTGAACCAGGAATTTGCCTCTTCAGCTACACTGGCTATCCTACAAGCCCCTAGGATCCTCCTTGTCTCTGCCTTTCAGCATTGCCATGACAGGTGCGAGCCATGCTTTGATATCGATGCACAGGATCCAAACCAAGGTCATGAGGCTTAAGCAATAAGCACTTCACTCACTGAACCACCATGAATCCTTTCCAAGGGAGCATTATGTATATTCTCTGTTCTCCAGAATTCACCTAAAAACACCAATGCATGGCTACTTTCCCTGGAAATTTCCTAAAATGTGGTTATTTTCTGTATAGGAGTGTTTTACCTACATGCATGTCTGTCTACCACATGCATGCCTGGTACCCTATGGAGGCCAGAAGAGTAGCAATAGAATCCCTGAACCTAGAGTTACAGACGGCTGTGGGCTGGCATGTGGGTGCCAGAAATTGAACCTGAGTGCTCTAGTAAGACTAGTCTGTACTCTTAATCACTGATCTATGTCTCTAGCCTTCCATGAAAATTTATACAGCAAGACAATTTCTCATCATTAGTATGAATGACTCTCCATGTAAGACATTTAGGCAGTTAGTCTTCACCAAATTAGTAGTCAGAACCACGTAACAATAGGCCACTGCAAACAGACTGATAAAGTCAGTATGTTCGTTCAAAAGACATCGCTAGTTTCCCCGCTAACACTCTTTAAACTTGAGTTGATTTGATTTACTTTCATGAGGTTTTATGTCGAGACTCTGCTAACTTGTCATTTTCTTCCTTGAGACTTTCCAAATTCCAAAACAATAATCTATTCATCAATCATTCACCAAATGATGGTTGCTCACCCCCTGCACGAGGATTCTGTTCGGGAAGGAAGAACTCGGCAAAGAAGACACTGCTTTAACAAAAACACTCAGAGTTTTGGGATCTGCTTGTTCCTTCTCGTAGCCATTTTTGACAAACCTACTGACAAGATGGCTATATTTTCTAACCTCAAAGAGAACCCAAGGTTCTAGAAGTTGCATATTTCGTGTATCATCAAGTGCACAGGACAGTGCAGCACATATACAATTGATGCCTGAAAGAATACCAACCAGGGAAGATAAATGGCTGATGTGTAAAGCCATGATGACTACTCTATACATTCTGACTTAAAATACTCATGTCTCCTCCCCAATGGCAGTGCAGTTAAAGTCAGGCTGAGGGCCACTGACCAGCTAGGTACATGTCCATCACTATTCTCTGGGCCACACATAGATTTCATTCTCACAGGAGAAGGAAAGTGGACTCTGGTCAGTGTCACCTTAAAATAAGTAACATGGACCGAGTGTGTTCAGCTAATACATGAAAAATCAAGGAATTAAACACACACACACACACACACACACACACACACACACACACACCCTGCACTGTAGGTAGACAAGTTACAAGGAGTCTTGGTCAATTCTCTTAATTTTTGACATATAACTTTCTAATTTTCCTGACAGAGACTGCCATTGAGTGCAGGCTGCTGAGTGTGGTAAGCTGAGGTTGGGGTTTGTAATGTGCCCAGAGACCAGAAAACCCCACTGCCCATGGCATGCCACCAACTGAAGACTGTGCTGGCACACTGCAGTGACAGACCAAGGGCCAGTAAGTACAAGGAGCATCGATAGCAGCCTCATCAGTTGCCACCCTGCTTATACTCACAAACCTCCCAATCTCCTACCACAGTCAGGGAACTTCCACAAGAGCGAGTGATTTCCCATCAAGCCACCACGGCTCCCAAGGACAGTCTGATGGCATCCATTTTCCTTTTTACATGACTGCAAATGCCCTCTTTGCAGTGCCTCACTGGGGCTACCAGGCTGATCATTTTCCTGAAAGTACGGGGAACAGACAATTCCCACCATTCCTCAGACCTCCAACACTCAGATCTCCAGCACTTCTTCAAACATCAAGTCCTCTGACTAGAAAGACTTCCTTGCTTCAGGGGGCATGGTCACACAATACTGTGAAATTCACAAGGCTGAGCACCTCACTTTGAAAAGATGGCAAGCAACTAAAACAATGGTGAAAATCTCGAAGTGGAAAGAGCCTTCATTCCCAGCACCCCAAGTCACGTGGGTCATCTTATACCTCAGAGTTGGTAGCCAAAACTAAGGTCAGATCTTCAAAAGCCAGTTCTGATTTTATTATTTGTGAAGCATAATATTCTTCCTCTCGATATTTGTTACTTACCAAAAGGCTTTTATTTATTTTTTCCACAGAGACCTTCAAGGGTTCTATGAATGGAAGGGCATAAAAGTTCTCCAGTCTAATGACTATGCTAAGAAAATCATTTGGGAAAATAAAATAAGTTTTGAAAATGGATGCCGCCTCTATTGAGTGACTAACCAATATAAATAAATCCATCTTTTATATATGTCAAATCATTTAAATAAAATAAGAGCGTAGAGTAGATAGCTAGGGTTTTTTTTATGGAGATTTCTTTTTAAAATATACTTTTCTATCACCATCAACACCACTCATTTCATACACTACACTAGTGTTTCTTAAATGAAGTCTTTTCTGGTACTACTGCTGACTTTGGGACATAAAGGTAAGAGGACCGCAGCTGGCAGTAAACGCGACTAGGAATCCCGACAAAGACTCACCATGTATTAGCAAGCAACTGTGCGAGAATGCAGCTTTAATTGTGCATACATATTTTTATTCATTAAGATGAATAACCAACCAAATCCCACACTATGGTGTCCTGGCCTCATAACACATTAATAAAGTTTCTTAAGGGTTCTGGCAGGGGGCCAGCACAGTCCATTAACTCTTTGCAAGTTGTAAAAAGAAGGAAAGTCATTTCAGTCTGTTTTGTGGTTATGAATGAAACAGTGGGCGGCCTGCATGGAAACGTCACTTTGGATATGGCGGTGGTAATGAACACTCTGCTGATCAGTTGTGGAGAACTGGGGAGAAGTTAATGTATCCCACCACAGCCAAGCTGCAAGGCCTTGCTGCAAAGCTAATCACTGGGAGCAGGGGAAAGAGCAGAGGCCTCCATGTTCAGATCTGTTGATCTTGCTAATAGGCTGTCACACTGCATCTGGGTAAACTTAGCCACTGTGAAACCCCAAATTATAGAATACATCTTATGCCACTAAGCTATTCTCTGATCACTCTGGGTTTTTTGTTTGGTTGGGGTTTTTTTGTCGTTGTTTGTTTGTTTGTTTGTTTTGTTTCGTTTCGTTATAAAACCTAGCTGCTTCAGAATATACTTCATGAAGTCTGGACTGTAAAAATAGGGGGAAAAATTCTCTTCTTTCCAGTGTTTTAACATGCTTGAGTTAAGTCATATAAATATCTACAACAATTGGTGGCCACGTGTTTGTCTCCGACTTTGCCTAACAATTTGAATTGAAGGGCTTCACTTCTCCCCAAAGCTTTACAACGCCATCTGTTCTCAGCTCCGCAACACCACAAACATTTTCCTTTGGAAAAAGGATACAGTATTTCGCTTCCTTTCCAGAATGAAAACTTCAATGAGATTAAACACGGGTGGAAGCATCCAAGTTACCAAGGAAAGCCCCAAATACAGGGGGCATCCAAGCTGCGGAGTAGCACACAGTGCATTTCAGACACCTTCTGCCTCAGATCTTTCAGGAACAAGAAAAAAGTTGTTTGTTTGCTTTAAAGGTTCTTACACATGATAATTAGAAAGTTTTTAAAATATCTTTTGTAATAACTTAAAGATTAGAACCCTGGGTTCCAGACACTGAAGGCCTAGGTGGCCTCATTGGGTTTTTTTTTTTTTTTTTTTTTTGTCATTTTGGTTGTGCAAAAACTATCTAAAGTGTAGCACATATACATGCATACATACATGTGCCTGTATGCAACTCATCTACAGCCACAGACTCCATTAATCTCCAACCAAACATGAAGAGCATCATTAGTCAGCTCTGGTTGTTAAAACCACAAATTGACTATAATGATCCAGCAATTCATAGGAGGCCAAACAGCAACATTTCAAGAAGAGACAGGAATAATAAGAGTGACGGAAACACCGCTCACTCTTTACTTTTGTTTAAAGTCTTTTACTAGGAAAAAAACAGGAAGAATATTTTTAACCTTCAAACGTAAGTGTTCTTGGCTGAGTCCTTAAGTGTCCTTCCTTCTCATTTCAGGTTTTGTTACGTCCATCCAGATGTGTATTATTTTAGCCAGGTCTCTTGTACACTGCAAGTATTCTATGAATCTGTTACCTTTGACTAAGTACAAATATAGGAAAGTCTGGCTAAGAGCTGAAATCCTCATCTATAGGAACCAATGATTCCCTTTTTGTTTGGACTAAAAGCCAAAAGTGGTATTTAATAATTGTCCCTTAATGATTCAAAATAAGTTAACTTTAATATATTATAGCTGTGAAGTTATAACCATGTTCATATATTTATTACACACATATATCACTCTATGCTTGCATTCTATGTATGTATGTGTGTGTGTGTGTGTGTGTGTGTGTGTGTGTGTGTGTATTGACATATTAGAAAGAACTGTAAACTAGGAAAAGAGATAGTATAAAATTGCTAACTTTTTTTAAATTTAAAAACAAGATTGAGGACAATGAGATAGCTTAGCAGGTAAACACATGCCTCAGCTGAGCAGAACCCATGTGGTGGAACGAGGGGGCAGCCTCCAGCAAGGAGTCCTCTGAATTTCACACCTGACCATGCACACAGAAACAAGATTACTCTTAGCTCCACAACCCCAGCTATTTGAGTAGAGCAGGTTTTGGTGTTTGGGAGTAGTGGTGGTATTATGTGTGTGTTTCAGAGTAATATTACCTGAATATTGTTTTTATTTTAACCTAAAATTAGAATTTCGTTTTAAAAAGCTGCATCCACAAAACAACCTGGATTCAGATGTTGGTGAATCTGAGGAATTTCTTAAAATAAATAAACTTCCTTTTCTATATCAATAGTTTGAAACATACAGAAGCAGATGGGATAAGACAGTTGTGTAGACTCTACGGTAAAGAAACAAAGTAGTAAAATAACCGTAGTGACTTAAAATAATAGTCACAGATATGAAAGGGTACTCAAGGCAAGCAACTGCACAAAGGTCAAGCTGGATACAGAAAACAGAATCCAGAGTCGGGGTAAAGCAAGTCACAGAAGTTGGTGCTACAAGTCATGGCTAGAGGTTCATTAAGCACAGTGTACTAAGCAGCTGCGGATCCCCCAGACACCTCAGCTGACAGGTACCTTTCACATCAGCCTTGTCCTGTAGTTCCCCATGAGGCTAGAGAAGAACTAGCGGGCACAGTTATTAAAAGGACAACAAGACACAGATAAGATCCTAATGGAGGAGACACTTCAAAAAGCGCTTTGGCATCAAGAAAGGATGAGAGCATTTAAATGATCTCCCAGCTACTCTAAGTGTCCACAACAAAATGTCTCGCTAGGTTTAATGGTAACTTTAGTCTAATGGGTACTCAGTGTGTATGGCTTTAGTGATAATTCGAATAAAGCACCGTTATTAAAGAGTAAGGACAAGCGCAAAAGGCAACTAGGCATTCCTTCATAATGAACACAAACAAGCTCAAATTAACAAATGTCTATGAGACCTGGGCCTACAGCTATGAGGACTGTCCACGAACTGATTGAAAGGGCAAAGACTGATGTTAAGAACCAATATGTTTCTCTCTGAACAATAAAAACAAAAATACTCTAATTCACTTCAAGGCTTGATGAGTTACTATAGCCCATTCAGTAACTTAATGTTGGTTAGAAATTATTCATATACTTTGTTCCTGGTCTGGAAAGGTACATATAATATATACATATACATGTATATATAATATATACACATGCATACATACATAATTATATATCCACGTCATTATTAAATTGAATCATCTCTCAGTGGATAAAAAGAAAAAATTAAAACACAATGTACTGACTCGTAATGACTTTATTCCTAAAATGACTTGGTAAGCTCAAAAGCCAATTAACTAACAAGATTCAACCCAAAATAGAAGATTGAGCATTTCAAACTTTTCCATGTAATTCGAATACATTTCCAATTTAGCAATAACATAAATCATTTAGTTGGACCATATCAAATAGTTTTTAACACCTCTGGGGGGAAAATTGTTGAAAAGATACATGTTTTAAAAATTATAATAAAATAATTCCACTACACCCAAGTACACTTCACATTCACAAAACCTTTCATACCAGCCACCTCATCCTGGCAACCCTGTGAGGGAGGCGTCACTATCCCCATTTCTTAGATAAGAAATTGAGGCACAAAGACATGCAATGTTTTACCCAAGGTCATGGTCTGGTGACCTCATGCCTAGAGAATAATTAGCTCAAGTTAGATAAAGTCTACTTCCTTCTTCCCCATTCCAGCCCCAGACACATAAACACAAAAGCACTTGGGTGAAATGTGAGAAAGAACCAAATATTCCACCAGCCACCTCCGGGTGATTCGCCTGAGACCATTGGTACTTCAGTAAGCATTGCTTTTGAAGGGAGACAGAACATACCGCTGTGGTCTTTTTAAAATGCCACAGCAGACTCTCCCTACCTGAGAAGTCTCCACAGCAGACCTCTCCCTACCTGGGAGGTCTCCACAGCAGAAAGTCATAGTAGGAAGTCTGTTGTACAAGTTAAGCCTTAGGAAATGATGACTTGCTTACCAAGGCCCTCCATCCTAGGTCAAATAGGGAATTTACCATAGTTCTCTTGGTCTATCATCCACATCAGGGGCTCTTCAGCGTTAACATACAGAAAAATCACTTTCAGAACGTATTCCAGCAGCTTCTGGACCATTGTCAGGGTCTGATCGAGTCAGAGCAGGACCCTTGTCTCTGTATTTCACAGGAGTTCACACGATGGCAATGCTACCAGTCCAAATGCAAGCAGTCCAACTGCTTGGAGAGCAGTTACATGGTAATGTGGGAAACACCTCAGACGGGGCAAATGTAACTACACCACTTTCCTGAAAGTTAAGGTTTCCAAGCCTTAATATGACATTCAAAGTACTTAATGTACAATAGCACATGGGCATCAGGTCTCTGCCCAGACTAATTTCAGAATTCCACTTAGGACCATCTGCAAGAAGCCTCAGCTGAATTTTTCATCCCTCCCTACACACACACACACACACACACACACACACACACACATACACACAGTGCTCTCTGGTGAGAAAGCAGGGTTCTCTTTGCCCTAAGGTTTCTAGTTGTAACTGTTCTTACTTCCCTCCCTTCTCAGAACTTGAAGTGGTAAATGCCCGTCAGCACCACACGATTGACTCCTGTCTTTTCTCCCATCCTTTAACAGCCCAGTGCCACCCTCAGACCACGCATCAGCTCTCAGATGATTCCAACAGAGCCTCTACCCTCCTCTCTCAGGCCACACTCTCCCTGCCTCAAGAAGACCACAGTCTCGCTCCTCACCAACCCCTCTACAAAAGAAGCAGAAAAGAAGTTGCTTACTCTACAGGGCAGCACGCATGGGGATGAGGAGCAAACTCCAAAGAGAGTCACCCTACACAGTCAACTTAAACCGATCCTACTCACATAAAATACATTCCTGCATATCCAAATGCATGAGTGCATGTTCATTAAGATAAAGTGAACACAGGGCTCAGGGGTAGAATGCTTGCCTAGCACGTGTAAGGACCTGGGTTCAATTCCAGCACCAAAACAGGAAAGGGAAAGATAAAAATGGATTAAATGTAAGACCAGAAAGGACACGCATAAGGAGGAAGGGAAGGAAGGACATTTATTTCCCATTTCTCTTGTACATAGCAATTATGTTCAGTAAATGAATTACTTTTAATTTCTCAAGGTACATAGTTGGATAAAAGTGATCTTATGTCAAGCTCATTAACAAAGCAATAAGCAGAGCAGGCAAAAAGAGAAATGGCTACCACAGTTTTCACTTAATCTCTGGAGACACCAACGTTCACCAGTTTCCGGTAGACCACGTAGTGCATTTGTAACAACGACAAAAATGAGTAAAAACAGTGCACATAAATAGAACGCGGAGGTCGAAAAATAGAATCATTTTTATCCACTTAGTTTAAATAAAACATATAGCTTTGATCATCTGACTGGGTGAATTTCTGCATATTCTAGCTGAAAGTCATTTTGAAACTATAGGATTAACTAAAGTTAACTAAATAAGGAAGGGTTTGTCTATTTACTGGTGAAATATTCACTAAACATATCAGATGTGTGAAAGATTTTCTTGTCTTGTTCTGAAGAGATACCTCAGTGGTACAATGCATGAGGGCCTTGGTCAGATCCTCAGCACAAGGTGGGGTAAAGAATCATAAGGGACAATAAACCTGCTACTTAATAAATTATTAGATTATCTACAAAGATCGTTCTCAAAGCCAGACAAAGATGCATCATTTGTTAACAGTGAAGATTTTTTTTCTGAAAAATGAATGAGTTTACATGCCAATGTCATTTATGATTTTTCAT
This sequence comes from Uromys caudimaculatus, assembly GCA_028551405.1. Classification (NCBI taxonomy): domain Eukaryota; kingdom Metazoa; phylum Chordata; class Mammalia; order Rodentia; family Muridae; genus Uromys; species Uromys caudimaculatus. The sequence continues at coordinate 78,120,509 of CM052702.1, forward strand.
GTGCTGTTACATGTGTTTTTAAAAAACAAGAATTACTCTTATTATCAAAGCATAGTTGTTTAAATATTTTTCTCATTTTTTAAATTATGTATATATATATAACCAGGTGTGGGTCTGTGCATGTGAGCACAGATGCCCAGAGGCCAGAGCCATTCCCTGGAGCTGGAGTTAAAGGTGGTTATAAGCAGCATACCACGGATGTGTGTGTTGGGAATCAAATTCAGTCCTCTGGAAACATGATATAAGCTTTTAACCACCAAGCTATCACTCAAGACCCTTAGAAAAGTATCATTTTTAAAAGAGAATTTTCAACTGACTTGTCCATCTGCTTGCTTTATAACTTAAATCAAGAACCCGATACCTCATGGTTTCTTTCAAGGATTCTGTCTTAGAGCTGAGATGTTCCCAGTCCCAGCATAGTAAGTACACTGCATGTGGTAGCTGCATAGTAACTATCAACATTACCGTCACTCTTAGCAGTGATGATGAAGCTGGTACAAACTGTAATGAATGCTGTAGAATTTAAAATTTGTTAAAAAGAATGTTTAGCCTTGAGACTACCTGGGACAGTCATAACTGGTGGTCAACAATTTTGCTTTTTCCACTTAATATAAGTTTAAATGAATGGTAAAATATGTAAATAACTTCAAATCCTTAGTAATTTGCAAAGCATAAAATCAACAAGAAAGGGAGGAGACCTCCCAGATGAGGAAGTTACGTATGTACCCCTTTCCAAGCTCCTGTCCCCGCGCCATGGTGTTCTGTTAAAGACAGAGTGGAAAGCGAAGTTCAGCCAGAATGACAGTTTTCAATGTCTGAGTGTCTGTACTGTTGGGTGTGGAAAAAGCACTAAAGATAAGATGGGTCCCCCAAAACTGAACCTCAGAAGAGGCATGCTGCCCACAGTTGCAGGGCCACAGTGGCATTTGGGTCTATGTAACAGTCTGAGAAACAGCAGAGATGCCCTGTTCACATTTGTAAATATTGGCACAATTATTTATTGAACTGACTGAAATAAAGTAGGTGTATGATTTCAGTAATATTAGAATCCATAAGTGTGTTAAATGCAAAGTCATATTATTTGCACTAAATTGGATGTTTTGTTTAATCTCCAACTGATGCTTGAAGAAACATTAGTATTAATTTACAGAGTTTCCAGCCAACAAACTTCTCTTAGGTTATGTACTTTACATATTATTAAGTTCAACTCAAACTGTTTTCTATTTAAAGTACATAGGATCTAAATTAGATGCTGTGCAAATTATTTTTGATGTGGACACGAACAACCAAAATAAGATACAAGATTCAGAAATTATTTAATACTGCTGCAAAATCATGCTATTTATGCTCTAAGCTTATGTTATTCTGAAAGGGCCATGAAATCTCGGTCTGAAAGGTCATCTGCTGATTATATCATTTAGAATAGGATATAACTATATCAATATTTATTATTTATTAGTTTATCCTGATTCAGTCTCTGAAATATTAGAGAACACTTACTAAAACATACATGTCACTGAGATAAAAAGAAACATGCGTCCCTCCAGGGAAGAGAAAAATTAAGGTAAGCAAGTGTGTATGCATACAAGCTTTTACATCTAAGTACTTGGTTAGAGAACTTCTCCAATACCCCAGAGTCCCTTTCTTCCATGTTTTCTGAAAGTCTGTGCATCACCGAGATCTAGGGACACTTTCAGAAGGAGGCAAGGATCTCCCTACTCAGGAATTCAGTAAGAATAATGAGGTGTGAGCATTTGAGAACCCTGGAAAGGCAGACATGTTCCAAAAGGAAAGGGGCATTTGTCCAAATGGGGGCAAACCTCCTCGGTATGCTCCGCAGGTCAGATAAGAAATAGAAATGATAACAGTCTACAAACGCTTGGTTGCTTTATATCCAGGATCCTTTCAAATAACCTCAAAGCCAGCCTGTCTTCAGAGCTCTACCCAGGCTTCTCAAGCAGCAGCTGATGAAACCCAGATGCCACCATCTGCCACTGTGTCCAAGCCAGCAAGGCTTCAATGCAGCTTGTGAAGACTTTCCAGACATCAGAATGGGACTCTGGGAAAACTGTAAGGAGCTCTTAGGCAACTTTTAGCTGAGGTCCTGGCCACCTGGGATACTGATAACCATGGGTGACATAAGGTTTGTCTACAGTTTCCTGCGTTTCTGATATGTGATTTTGGTCTTTGGCTTACTGGAGATCTTACTGAGGACCAAAAGAGGCTATTACTACTATGCAGGTTTAGTCAGGTCTTTGGCATGTGAAATGCGCTGCCTCTTTTCCACACAAACTCAATGTGACAATAAGCCACCCTCCCTCCAAACATAATCAAAAGACAAGTTCCAGTCTGTGTATCTTGCCCATGGAGACACTGTAGAGTGTTGGTGAAGTCGCATGCCCTGTCCTCTAGGGACCTAAGCCTTGAGAAAATGACACTATGTTTACCCAGCATACATAAGGCCTTGCTTAGTGGCAGAGGGGAGTAAAAGGGGAAGGAGAAGGAAAGAAGAAAGAAAGTAGAAAACAGAGAAAGGAATTCAAAATATTGCAAGTTCTTTTTTACACAGTGGAATGAGCGTGGTGTTCATAAAGTTACCTCTCACAAGTCCGCCTAGAAGCTTGACTCATTTCATCAGAACCCACACAATGACTCTGGAGGCAGTGCTTCCACACCTGAGAAAGGGAGTCCTTCCCTGGGAGAGGAGGGACTGTACCATGGAGTCTCCTCCACACTGGAGCTCAAGGAACGTGATCCTGACTTCTCCTCAGCATGGAACCTAAACACTTTGAGAGTTTATCTTACTAATGTTTTAAATAACAATGGTGATGCAGACCCACTGCAAAGTAAGCCACACATACACAAACAACAACAACAAAAAAAACCCACTGGTTTTAAATCAGTACATTCACCAGAAGCAAGATAAAAACATCTCTATACCACTGTCTTAAAGCATTATGGTTCCCTGGCTTCTAGAGATGCTTTGACTATCATTTATAATGCTAGTTCACCAGATGAAAGTTATGGCATCCCTCAAACTGCATTAGGCAAAGTCTTTCCTACATCCACAAGGAACCAGAGCCCAAGGGAAACCAAGAGCTTTGCTTGGGAACCAAGCTCTTTCCATTGTCTCTCAGCATAACAATGGCTCTGTAGTCTTTCCAATGATGGCCCCCTGCCAGCAGCTCCATATCAGTCCTTCTAACACCCAAACCCTCAACCTCACCAACCACACCACTTCCTATACTTCCTCCTCTTCTTCCTGCCCTCCCTCAGCTTTTTACTCTTTCCTAAAAACACCCCATCATTCTTTCAATGAAGTTAAAGAGAAACTTCGTTCTTCTCTTCTTGACCTTCTCATCAGTAGCAATGAGCACAATACAAAGAGTTCCCACAACTCAAGAGTCCTACTCTTCTTGTGGTGAAGACTATCCACATACAGAAGCCTACCCTCCTGCCTCTCCTAATTGAACCCACTGTTACTCTGTCTACCTGCCCATCTCCTTCCTACCTTCAAGTCTGTGAGCTCCTCTAGGACTTCTGTCTGCAGGGTATTATTAAACAGTGTATTCCCAGATCAGGCCAACTGTTGACATACCAGGAGTTCCTACCCTCTGGACCCCAGCTTCTGTTAGATATTCTCATATTTCATTTAAAATCCAATCCCCTTCTTTTTCCATGGTGACTGTTCTGTAACTCAACATGAAAGGATTCTTGTCGTTTGAAAACTTGAGCTTTCTAAATTCCAAACTCAGAACAGCCACAATATCACAGAAACTAATATGCAGTATTAGTAACATGGCCAGTACTGGTCACATGGCAGCTACTAGGCTAAGCATGTTTTCTCACACAACCATTCTCTGGACTAGCTGGGATCACATAAGATTGCCAGTACTGTTTTGATGTGTAAGTCTGTTATTATATGTTTTTGTGGGCATAAAAGCCTCATTTTGAAGTTGAGGCTATTAAGACAAAATATCTTCCCCTATGTTATACATCCCAAATATATAAGCCTCCAAAGGCACTGCCCTCCACTGCTTCCCCAGCTTCTCTGCCTGGCCCAACCCTGAAAAGCTGCTCTGTACTAGGCTGGCCTTACTCTCCATCACTTCCACTAAGAACAGCCTCCTCCCAGGGCATTTCCTGGTAAATCCCAACAAGCTGATACAGGCTGCTAGGATCCATGATGTAACTGAACAAGCTCCTTCTAATGCCCTCCTCTCAGTCTAGGTCAGTCACTGCTCTAAATGTACAATTGGTAACGACACTCAGTGATCAGGTCCCTCTTCCTCTTTAAGCTCAGAGTTTCTCACTTCTGAAATGAACTTATCAGGAAGACCCAGTGGCCCTTCCATTTCTTTTCAGAATAAATGATATAAAAGAAGCAGTGAATTTCCTTTTAGAAATGAACTTGAAGCATATATAGATAAAGGGCCCCTGTTTAAGAAAAGAAGGTATGGAGAGTCTGCCTGCTTAGGAGCCTGACGTTTACCGCTCCTCCCAAAACCCACAAAGAAAGCAACTCCTGGCTTTGGGGGACGTAGCTGTCACATCCTTCTGTTGATCCCTGAAGCCATTACCAGCACACTAATTCTTTCAGAGAGTTTGATATTTCAAGGACTTCTTTCTTTGTTTTCTATGCCCAATCCCTATTTTTCCAAAGAGCTTCCTACATTCCACATTCTAAGACACTGCTTGGAGCATGAGAAGCCCTTGTTTAGACACCCACAATGGCCCACTGCCTACCATCTAAGACAGGTCTCTAAGGGGATCATTACAACGTCTTGCCCTGGTCTACAATCCTACACAATCCCCACAAGAAGATGAACTCCAATGATTGTACTCCCTTGATTAGATTCCATGACATACTTAAGAGTATGAGCCTGACCTAATCAAATGAGCGCTTTAAAAGGAGACTCTTCTCCAGCTTGTCTCAGAACACAAGCCAGAAAGCATTAAAGCATGAAAAGGGCCCTCACTGGCTAAAGGATGGTAAGGAATCAGGTAGCATGTAAAGACTGGGCACAGCCTCCAACAGCTAGCACAAGTGTTACACTCAACCAGCAACACCAAGGACCTTTAAGACAGTCTCCTTCCACCCGTGCCCCAGCCTCCAGATGAGAACTCACTCCAGGTCAAACACTGATTTTAATCTTGGAATAAACAGGGCAGAGAACACAGATACATGGCACAGTCTTGTGAACAGGGACTTTGTTTTGCTGGCATTTGATGATACAGCCTGAAACATTTAGATCTACAGAATAATGTTGCCATATCATCTGACATTCATGTCCTCAACCTAATTCTAATGCTAGTCCCAGCAACCCTAGTTGCTATGAGCAGATTCCCTGGGTTTTGGCCCTGCTACTGCCTCCAGCAGATCTGTCCTCCATGTACATGGAATATAGAAACTTTTTCTGTGCACCAGCTCAAATTCCACTTTTTCTCTATTTTTTGTACATTGCAAAGCTCCACTCCTCCTTTCTGTGGTCTCTCTACAATGTCACCTACAACTCTAAACATTGAATTACAAAGCTAAGAGAAGCTCAGAGAGCAAAGACAACATGATAAAAGTCTTACTCCATCATGAGGAAAGCCAGTCTGTCTTCTGAAACAGAATGAGCAGTTGGGGACCACTTACTGCCCTTGTTCACCAAGTGGGTCCACTCTTTGATAACACTCTCCTTATGGCAAATGACTCTGTAAGACTCCAATTTCCATGAATAGTGCTAATTAACTCCTTTGGTGCAATGTTTTTGCTGAACTGTACCTGTTTGTAACAATTTCAGCAAATCTGGTTCCCATTCATACTCAACATATACAGCATTTAAATACACAGCTTAAAAGGTATGAATCCTGAATGTTTAAAATTTTTTACAGTGCACACATGTGACAACCACTAATTATTTAATGACTATGTGACTTCCTTTATTTCTTAATTACTTTCTTTATTGTATATTTCAATAGGAGTGTTCCATCAAGAGGTAAAATTCTGACACATCAAGCTGAGAGAAAGGGGGGGGGGGAGGAAGAAGAGATCTTTATCAGCCCCAGCTCTGTTCCTCTAACCCTACCAAAACTCAACCTCACAAAGAAGTGCAACATGGTACTAAGAATCCACCAGATTCCTATGGAGCCCTTCCTAGCCCTGCGTCTCCTCAGCCCCATCTGCACACTCAGTCTGGAATGCCATAGATAGGTACCCTTTTCAAATTTTGTCTCTCTGGCAATAGGGCCTCTACTTACCTCCATCTGCCTACAAATAACCTAAGACAATATTGAATGAAATTAACTCAGAGAAACAGAAAAAAAGAAAAATACTCCTCCTCAATGCATTCCCTCTAATCTCATTCATTATTAAATTTCCTGGAACAATTAATAGTTCTTGAAATATGTCCACACAGAAAGCCTCTACAAAGAGGCCTAAAGAAGGTAGCAAATAACTGGCAGGCTACCAGGAAACCACAGCATCATCTGTTGAAGACCCCTGTTCACTGTCGCCACCCTTCTTAGTCCTTACTTCATAGCTGCAGGAAAAAGCTTTATTCTCTAATAACAGACCAATGTGACTTTATCTCTAAATCAGATAGCTAAGAAGCAGAGGGTATCCGAATTGAAGTTGTCTCCCCCCGGAACCCCCCCTAAAAAAGTATATAAATGATCACAATTCAATACTCTGCCGTGTCCTGGTCAGAAATGATTTGTATTGACCACTGCCACATTACTCTTACCTCTAAAATAGATAGGTAATATCTTGGAGAATGTTAAATGATTATTCAGTTGCACAAAGTTTGCTTTTAAAGCACTGTTTCTGTTTATAAAACCAAACTTACTGTCTTAGCAAATGCTCAGCATGACTGACTATAGTCCTTGTGCTGCATATCCAGCCTCTGAGCTTATGTTTACTTTATGTAATTTTAATTCTTCGGCATCTCTGTCAGGCTGTGTATGTATGTATGTGTGCGTGCATGTGTGCTTTAGCTGGGACTAAACCCAGGGACTCACACATTAGGCAAATATACTACCACGAACCCACATCCCCAGCCCTTTGGGTTCCTAGCCCTTCCCAACGACAACCACCCCTCAAATAAAATTCTACCCTGTTATCTATATGTTTAACATTTTTTAGATTACATATATAAATGAGAATTGGAAGCATTTTTTAAAGGTGAAGAACAACCTTGCTTTGGAGTACATTTGATTTATGTATATACAGGGCTCTGTTATCTTTTAAAAAAAAAGGAAAAAAATTCCTCTTAAGTAGACAGATAAATAAATAATTAATTAAATAAGCATGATACTCTTAAGAGCCCAATGATTGTCACTAAGTTCACCCTTACAACCTCTATTCCCACTCCAAAAGAACTGGAGACTTTATGAGATGTTTGAGAGCAACAACTGACCATGGGCAGAAACAGAGTGATGGATGGTAGCTGGGGTGTCTGTGGGTTCATGGGTTTAGGTTTATGAGAAAATCGCATTTTATGGAAACATGAAAAGACCTTCACTGCCTGTAACAGTACAGTCTGGAATGAAAATAACAAAAGGTTAACAACCATGCTAAGTTGGCCTGTGACTTAAAAGCAGACCTAGCTCTGCCAAATATTCACTCTGGGCTTTGCTGGAATTCTACATATGCAGAACCAAAAAATATATTCAGAAATGTCAAACAAAGTCTTTAGGGGTCTAGGCCAACATGAATGTTTACTATTTATAAATGGTTTTATTGATGTTGTTGGTGTGGTGGTGGTGGTGGTGGTAGTGGTGATGGTAGTGGTGGTGGTGGTGGTGGTGGTGGAGGAGGAAGAGGAGGAGGAGGAGGAGGAGGAGGAGGAGGAGGAGGAGGAGGAGGAGGAGGAGGAGGAGAAGGAGAAGGAGAAGGAGAAAAAGATAGGACCTTCCTGTGTTATTCTGGCTGGCCTGGAGCTTAAGGTGTGGTACAGACTGGCCTGAATCCCACAGAGATAAACCTGCCTCTGATGCCTGTGTGATAGGATTAAAGGCATGCAACACCATACTGAGTCTTACTATTTATTTTTTCTTTTATACTGACCACATATAATATTTGGTCATTCTCAGGAAATACAAACTATTTCCAGTATAATTAAGGTTCAATAGAATCATTAAAATATGATTTAGAACACTTTTAAAATTAGACTTTAGACTTTAAAGACTTGATTACTAGACTTAATTGCCTATTGTTGTTTATTATAGCATTAACAAAATAATTAATTGAAGAGATACATATTATACATTTTAAAGAGCCTATTACTTTCCTATAATCATTTAATGATAATTTGGCTTTGTTTTTTAAAAGTTAAAATATTAATTTATTAAGAAATGAATCATCTTTCCTTTGATAAGCTAATAAATGATAACTGAAGAACAATTTTGGCTAATACGGATTAAATAGAGCAGCCATTGTCAAGAAAAACAATGGTATAAGCCTACCAGTCCTTACAACCCATGTAAGATGACCTTTATTTCTATGAACAAATACTTAGAATGAATCAGAAAATTGCTAATCACATTTTTAGATGAATATTAGACTATATATCCAAAAAGACTTAGAAATGAACAGTTGGATTATTCAAATAATCTTTAAAACTTTATCAGAGATTAAAAATTATAACTGATTCTTTTGTTCAGATTTCAAATAGTTTTGTCATAGATTCAGGTCATGGGTAGGAGAGTGAAATCTTTCCCAAATGTGCCTAGAAACTCACCATTTTAAAAGCCAGCTTACCCCTTCAAAGATTCCTGCCACCTACTACGGTTTGGTTGGATTCTCATCTCTCTGGTGTGAACTTTATAGACTATGACATCTTGAGGCCAGAGCCTGAGTTTGTGTTCCTCACAGTGAGTTTATGGCTAGTATTCACCAGTTACTGAATGAATTAGGAAATTTTAAAACTTTTGAAATTTGGCAAAGAATTAGAAACTTTTACTTTAATATCTAAAAATCAAAAGGAAGACTTTCATAAATTTGAAATACAATGTTAATGTACTATAAGAACAACAGAGCTGATTTGGAATTTTATGAACTATTTTCCCTGAAACTAAATATATGATCAGTGAAAGGGAATTAACAAGAGTGCTGCATCCGTGCTTTGATATCTGCTCCTCTGGTGGCATGTAAAGGTTGATAATGAACACCATTTGTAGATCTTAATTATAAGCGAGCATTTCACAACATGTTCACAAACGTTGGTTTTAATTCTTACTACAAACCATGAAGGTAGAGGCTATCACAGACAAGGAAAGAGGCTGACCAAGAATTTACCCAACTTAGTGCTGAAACTGAACTACGGAAGCATGAACCCAAGGTTCCACCCAGATTCTTGAGTTTTGACATCATCGGGATGTTACCATGACAGGAATTTAAATTGAATGTGTGCATTTTTTCCCACAAATCTTCTTTAACATAATACTTTGGGGGTTGCAGGGCAGTGTGCTAACAACTGAACCCAGAACTCTGCATATGGTAAATAGATGTGTTACTATTATGTGCTCCCCATCCTGGACATAATTTTTTTTTGAATATGTAAAATGTTACTTTAATTCAGTGAGAATAATTAATTTACTCTCCATTTCACCAGGTGGGTCATCCAACTTTATTTCCCCTATCTTATTTATTACAGAGACACAGCTCTAAACATGCTATGTTGAAGCTGACTTTAACAGCAATTATGTAAGAAAAGAAACACCTACATCAAAGCCTTCAAATGATCAAGATGAACTTTATGATACTCTGTTTCCATATCGTAACCATCCAATGTCCTACTTGAACCCACACACAAAAGCCACACTCAGATTTTGTGGCCAACAGTAAGCATTTCATTCCTCCTTTCATTTCTTTAAGATATATTAATTGCGTATTAATTTAAATTGCTTGTAAATTAGAGTATATTTGTTTTGGAAACCATTCTCATGGAAAAGTTTGCTTTCCAGCCAAACTTTACCACCATATAACAAAAGGATCTGACAGTTTGGCTCTTTTGGCCCATCTTGTCTCTCTATGTTGATAGGTTAATTTTATTGGAGTTCATTAAGAATGTAGTTTCTCTTCCACATGAAGTGAAATGTAACCCAGGATAATGTATCTTCTTAGTACTCAAAATAAATGAGGAGGGTGCATTTTTGGAATGCTAAAAAATTTTTTACTCTTTCTTTTTAAAAATTTCTTTCAGTGATAACTTTATTATGATTGTTATTATGTGTCAACTACTCATAAAAATGCCTTGGAGAACTTTATGCGGAATGGTACACAGAAAAAGATATATTTTAAAGAAAAGGTACCATTTGGGAATACATAAAATTAATTTTGTATCATTTCTGTATTCTCATATAAGCAATCCCAAATCACTAACCAACAGTGCTCCAAACTATAGGTCCATCAACAGCCCAAACCATAGCAAATTCTCCTGAAACAACAGCAGACAGAGTAGTTTGGTTTTCATCTCAGCCCAGAACGCACAATTCAACCCTGATTACAACTCAGCTATTCTATGTAAGCAGTACCAACAGGAATTCTGACTCTAAAGAAGTGGGGCTTAGAAGAATTAGAGCAAACGTGAGGCCAAGTATTTACAGGGTACATTTATGCACTCTTCAGTCTCTAATCAAGCACTAAAAAGCTGCAATGCTGAAATTATCACACCTGGTTCTACAGTATGAAGGGAAGTTGCAGTGGTGCCTTCAATGGGATCATGTACAGAAGCCCCTGGAATCTACTCTTGTTGTTCTATCAAATGCTCATGTTGTCAAACTGCCTTCAACAGACTCTGTGATTTTTCCCAGAGAATGAGCTGCTCTCTACTTTTCCAGTGGGCATCAGTTAAAGCGGAGATTCATAACTGGTTGAAGTGTTGAAAATACATTACTATGGGGGCTCAGCCTCAAATCCTACATCTATAGAACCCCTCTCTCCACCCACACTGAGGGAACACTCCAGAAGAGGGAACAAAAAGAATGTCAGAGCCAGAGGACAAAGAGGGCTAGGAAATTCTGACCTTTGGGCATGACAGAGCTGCTTGTAATCATGAAGTCATAGCAGCTGATTACCTCAATGACATCTGCGCAAGACCAAGCCACTCCAAATTCCAACATGGAAGGGGAAGGGCTGATAAGGCCCCACCCTTAGCTAGGAAGTTGATGGTGGCAAGGGAAGGGAGAGTAGTTTTTCTTTTAGGATAGGACTACTGGGCTGCTCCAGTGAGTGGTCTATGCCCACTTGCATAAAGGCAGTGCTAACTGGATTCAATGGGTAAAGCAGAAGAGGAGGAGATGGTAATGGGAGTGGTAAGGTTGGGTGGGAGGGAGATGGTTTGAGGGACAAACTAGAGGAGTGGAAGATACAGATACTCAAAATACACTGCACGCACGTATGAAATTCCCAACGGACAAATTTAAAATTGCATGTTTTCTTCAAAGGGGCATACGAAAGATTTTTTTCTAATGCTGGGCAAGAAGAGAGGATGTTCCTGGCTTCTAGCATGAACTGTCGAAGTGAGGTGTGCTTCACTTTGAATCTCTCCTCTCCTCATCTGCATTCCTCTCCATGTCCTGAGTCTCCACCCTCCCGGCTCCAGATCTCAGCCCAGGACTTGTCCTAAACCACCAACCCCTCCCTAAACCGCCCTCAGTTCTAGGCTTGGCCTATTCCTATAGTCACTATACCTGCTGAGTACGGAAAGAAGAGCAAGCAATATAAATAAAATCAATCACTTTTAGTAACTCACTTCTTTTTTGAGGAAAAGCTGATGGGTCTGGATGAATCTTTAAGAAAGTAACATAAAAGAATTCAGACAGAGCACAACTGGAAGAAACTGGTGGGTAGGAAGCATGGAGCGCCTTCATTCCCCCATCACCAACTGTATGCCAACTATATCCTGAGATGAAGCATGAGAGAGAGGAGGTGTGTTGTGTCTTCAGAGAGTTTAAGTGCATCAGGGAAGACAGGCTTGGTCTAACCTTGCTGAGTCTTTCCAAAAGGCATTGAGAAATAATTGCTCAATGAAGTGAATAAATGCTACTAAAATTCAAAGAATATGGTAGACATGCAAACTAAGGAGCTAACAGAAATAGAGCATCCAGAAGACTTCTTTCCTACAGGCTCTCCTAGGTCACACAAGCAGCAATGGAGTCGGTCTGAAAATTCCCTGAATTTGAAGATCCAACAAACAATAAGTTCTGTCACATAGTAGGCACTCAACTAAAAACACATGGAAGAAATAAAGGAAAGTTACTTTAAACTTAAAGCTGAAGGCTGAAGAAAAAGTAACTGGAGAAGGTCTAAAAAGTGGGAGCTCATGGACAAAGTTAAAGACAACAGAAGCTGTAATCCTAAGTCAGACACTCAGAGGAGAGAAGAGAGGAACATGTCAGCTGAGGTTAGCACAGCTCACATCCAACAGCCTGGGCCTTTACAATCTCTAATAATCTGAGGTGTTTTCCAGACACTGAGAAGCTCCTCTACCCAGCAGCCCCACTAGATTGAGATTCCCACCATCAATCGTCCTATAATCTCGGAAGCAGGCAGCAGCTGGTGGTAGAAGACACACTCAGAGGGTAAAAATGGCAGCTGTGGGCAAGAAGGCTGAGAACCTTCAGCTACCAGACAGGACTGTTACCTTACACTAAAGCAAACTTTTACAAATGATCAGAAGCAGACCATGAGCGTTTGACTGCTTTGCCTATGACTCGCCCAAGAAAGAAACACTGAGATGTTTTGTGAGTCCAGACTATTATCTGATCAGGATGAGGGGCTTCAATGAAAGCCCCCAAAATAGAAACAATTTGCTACTGAATTCATGTATACAAAGCTGAGAGAGAGAGAGAGAGAGAGAGAGAGCTCTTTGAAAGAGTGGAGGATTATATACACACTTCGCTATTCAAGGGTGACAGAGAGAAAAGGAGTCTGGAACCAGGAGGGACGCCTGACCCTGTGAATAAACCACTGTGCATTTGTGTAATCCAGGTACCTGATCTTTTATCATAAGCTATTTTGATTGCTTAGAGAACAAAAGCACTAAGTAAAAATTGTTTACTCTGGGTCTATTATGAAAAGAACAGATGAACTCCCTAACACTTGGTCCCTTTTGAAGGTGTATTTTCTACCTTCCCGGTATGGTTTATATTAATCAGAGGTTTAAAACAGGTCTTAACTGAAGAATGATCGCTGATGGTGAAGTGCAGTAATTATATACCTTATGACAGGACACGGGAATGGCTCATACAAGGGAACTGCATAACATGCCAAGCTAATCCTCCTTGCATAAAAAGGTAGAATACTTTGCGAGCTGGCCGATTTTAAGCTCCAGTTAACAAAAACCCTTTTTGTTGGAGCCTAAAACAAGAATGGGTTAACAAAAGCTAGGAGGGAAGAAAATCTCATTTTTCCTTTCTTCATGAAATATAGTATTACAGGACTTATAGGTTGTAAAAGGCCACGGTGTGGCTGAAAGATCTGAGAAAGAAACAAGGTCTTCGCCAACAACAACAAACTGGAAAGGTCTGGAGGCAAAGCCAGCCTCTCTGATCAGGATGGAGCTAGGGGTTGACTCTAGCCTTTTGCTCTTATCTTTTCATTTTTAATTAGCTAAAGGTGCAGAGTCGGAAGAATCAAGGATCTGTGGCAAGATGAGGATGGAGTGGCCTTGGGGTTAAGAAGGAAAAGCCTTAAGCCAAGGTGGGCAAGTCAATTGCGTTTGTGCTGTTTCTGCATGGCTGCATTTGCTCATCCGAAAGCCACTTCTGGACAATCATGAGAGCCAGAAAACATCTGCTTTGGGATTATGACCCTGTCACTCTGGGAATTTTCACTTAACACAAAGCAGCGTGGGCTGAACTCTGGGCCTGCCTGTCTTTTTGCTCCAGAATACAAAGAATCATTTGCCACCAGCAAAGATGGCAGGCAGCGTTCCACCTATGCTCAGGGAACTTCGAGTAAGCAAACGCTACATAAAAACCATTACTTACTGTACATCACAGATTTCGCCTAGATAGGAAAGACCGGCCGATGGGAAGAAAAACGTCTGGTGGTCCATTTAAAATGTTTAGCAATGCCTGTATAGCTACAGTGGCAGAGCATGTCCGGGGTATTGTGAGATCCTTGGTTCAAACTCCAACACCAAAACAAATAAAACATAAAATAAGATGCAGGGACTGGAGAAATGGCTCCGCATTTCTGGATACAGAAGAGTATGTACTGCTCTTCCAGAGGACCCAAGTCCAAGCACCCACATCAGGGTGTGTATCTACAGATCCAGGGGGACCTGCCATGTCTGTACCCTGCAGGCACCTGCACTCACATACATCACCTACACACTGATACACACACATGCATACGATTAAAAATAATAGTGAATTAGAGAGCAGAGGACCAAGCTCCAGGAACCAACTGTTTTCTAAGATGGACAATGACCTTGTAAGCTATAAATAGAGAAATAAAGAAAATGGGTCTCTGCATCTTCTGTGGCTCTAAGTAACTCCTAAACTGTGGCAAAGTCCTAAAATGAGTTGAACTGTTTATTTTACTTTACTCAAACATTAGTTCAATGTGGTTGCTTCCATGTTTTCTCCTGCAACTACTGAGGCCTATGATCATAGAAGTCGGAGTGCCCCTGGCCTCCTTGTTAGGCTTTCTGAAGCGGAGGCCAAGGCCTCCTGCTCTCTCCCAGCTAAGCAGGCATCTCAGTAGAACAGATCAGGAGGGAACTCTGCCTCTGAAACAGAGTCATCATTTGGTAAGAAAACCAGGGCAAAGAAGAGAAGTACAGGTTAGGGTGTTACCCAAGACCAGTGTATGTTACTGCTCTTCAGCAAATTTTATTGACATGAATTTTATATGCAAAGGTGGAAATCGCACCAAATATATGAAATCACACAAAAGCAACTTAAACTAATCTTTTTCCAAATGAAAACAAAAGCAAACCACCATTTTTATCCTTTCTGGAGTAACTGGAAACTAATATTTTCAGGTAAGAAGGCAATTTCTCAGAAGTAAACCAAAATATTTTCAGGAGGAAAAACAATCTGGCAACTTATGATGGAAAGCTATGGTGAAGTCTGAGGATCACTACTTGGCTGCTGTTGTTGAACGGGGGTAGGGGTAGGAGGAACGCACATATTGTGTGGGTACGAGCACCCAAGCATGTGGCAGCCACAGGAATCCGTCAGGTGTCTTCTATCCCTTGTCTTTTGAGCCAGTCTCTCTCTGAACCTGAAGTTTCTTAGTTCAGCAAGTCTGACTGACCAGCAAGCTCCTGGGGTCCACCTGTCTCTGCTTCCTTGCACTGAGGATATAGGCAGTGCCTGACTTTTTATGTGAGTGGTAGGGAATTGACTGGGTCTTCTTCATTTCATAGTGAGCGCTCTTACCCACTAAGCCATCCTCCCAGCCTGTTGTATCTCAATGTCTGTGGTAGACATATACCGAAAGGTGAGCATAAGGCATAATGGCATTAATCAGCTTAGGGGCTGCAGCCACTTCTATAGATTCCATATGAATGAATGAGCCCGGGCACTCGGATCGTCATCATGCTTATTTGCATATTAAACAGGAAGCCTTCTCTGTGTCATCATCTGACATACAGCATCTATGGACAGTCATTTCCAAAGCAAGAGTTAGAGCTCTAAGATTGTGTGAGGTGTCAAGGGAAAGATGTTTAGGAAATCTCTTGGGACTTGGAAAGTCCACATTAGAAGCCTTTGACTAGTGAGCTGTCATAATCAAGAACAGTTATTCTGGGGTTAAAATGACAAAGGACCACGCTGCAGGGTGAATGGCAGAAATCAGCATCCTCTGCATCAAACTCAGACCACAGATACATGCAAGAGGACTGGAGTCTGTATAAAAAAGGGCTGCAGAGAGGCATCTCCTGGTGTGATAGCACAAGGAAGAGAAGGACTGGGGGAAGGAGACCCATGGTTAAATTGCTTAAAAATTTATTTACTCATCTGAAATTACTACTTTAATTTAAGCAAATTGAACTAAAATAACATTTCTTAACCACATCAATTCATGAGATATTAACTAAAGATATTAATATTTAGTGTACATTAAATATTTCTAAATACATTTGAAAATGGTATTGTGATGCCACATGCCAGAGTTCGGGGCTAGCCTAGGCTACAGAGAGAGTTCCAGGACAGTCAGGGGTGCAAAGAGAAACCCTGTCTCAAAAAATTAAAAATAAAAATAATAAATAATAAATCACTGGATCAAACAATGTGAGTTAAAAATCATCTGGATGATGAACACTTGGATGTCTTAATTTAAATTCAACAATGTAACTTCTAATCCTTAAGTCTTTTACAATTCTCAGAGTTCAAATATATCAGTCTTTAAATTCATGAGTTCATAAGCTGGGGACTTACAGATGGCAGGCACTTAATAAGATATGTGTGCTACAGAAAATGGCCATTTGACTCCAGTGGGACATTACAGAGACTATCATATGACTAAAAGCAATATTTTTTTAAAAATCACATAGAAACTGGATGGCTCAGGTGCTTAGAAGAAAGACCTGGGTTCTATTCTGAGTTCCCAAGAGGCAGCTTACAACTGAGACCTGGCTGCTGAAGGTTTAGGACTGCTTCCCAGGGGATCTTCTTCTGACCACAAGACCAGGCACACATGTGGTGTAGACATTCATGCAAGTAAAACACCCTATGTAAAAAAGTACAAATAAGCAAGTGGGTTGTTTTTTTTGTTTTGTTTTTGTTTTTTCTTTCCAGACAGGGTTTCTCTGTATAGCCCTGGCTGTCCTGGAACTCACTCTGTAGACTAGGCTGGCCTCAAACTCAGAAATCCTCCTGTCTCTGCCTCCCAAGTTCTGGGATTAAAGGTGTGCACCACCACTGCCCGGCGCGAGTGGGGTTTTTAGTCAAATGTAGTTTACCACTTGGCAACAGGAACACATGACGTCAACTAGCCAGTTGCCCTGAGGAACTCCGGATGCTTCTGCATGATTTCCCTCTAGGCTCTGCCTTCACCTGCCTTGCGATTTCAGTCCCTGTGTTCTCTCAGAGACAGTAAGTGCTTTCCTGGAGCCCAGCTCTGCCCTTCCTGTACTTTGCTTCCATTTTTGAGGTCTCATAGTTCCAAGCAGGGCCTCTTCCTTTTGGCCAATAAATCACTACACTCTCCCTCTGCAGCTTTCCCCAAATGCCATGGACTACTTCTAACTGCATCTGCTTGAGATACATTCAGGGAGCCGAGGCCTGTGGCAGCCTCCATTGCTTTCCCACTCCCTACATAGCGAAGTTCCTGACTGAACTCCAGCCCCATGCTGGAGCCTCTGAGTTTCTTCTTCAATTTAAAGGACACACAGATAATTCTCATCCTATGTATTCCCTAATACCAGGAAATGTACAGATATATAAATCTAGATATACTTCCTAATATACGACTGTCAGGAAAGAATCACACAGAACAAGTGGCTTTCTTATACTGACTGGTTTGTTGAGATTCACGTTGACTGCTGAAAGAAGCCAAAACACTACTTTTTAGGAAACGGTCACTAACTGTGTATTTCTTCCCTGCTGCTGAAGGATGCTGTTTAAAGCTGGGGAGGCAGCTGATCAGAGAATGTACGCTATGCTTAGGATACCTCCTGCTGCTACACTCGTCCTTCTGACATCTACGTGAGCCTAACTGAGACCTGGCTGCTGAAGGTTCAGAACTCCTTTTCGATAAATAATTTGACTAGATTGCAAAGACAACAAGGAAGTTCATATAGCTTTTGTCCAACTATTCTGACATGGCTATCTCACCATAAAAAACACCATGTTGGGTTTCTACTTACTTTAATGTTGGCTTTATACAAAACTTTTCTTTCTATTATGTGCCATTTACTTAATTAATATAAGATGTAAATTTATTCAGATCACTAATTTTTAAAAACTATGATATACCAGTACTTGTGCAGGTAGAAGGGCTCTAACTTTAGAGCGATGGGGATCCTTAGTTAGGTGCTTCAGCCACCTTTTGTTGTGCTGATGCCCAGAAGCATCACTTGGGCCTGAAAGGGATGAAGAAGGGAAGGGGGCTTTACTATGGAGAGGACCAGAAGGAGTGCAGAGCCTTGGTGCAGGCCACCACTCAATCTGCAAAGCTCAGAGACATTTCTGATGTTGCTGTTGTCTTATTTTAGAGGATTTGTCTGTGTATTGGTTTGGATTTTTTTCTAAACAATTTCTATTAAATTTGTTTTTTGAAAATGTCAGACAAGTAGGTAAGTTATCCTGGGTACTCTCAAGCCTCCCCTGGGCTCCCCCAGCCCACTCTTAACACCCTGTTCTACCACCGCTACCTCCCACACCTCTTCTGCCCAAAGGCCCCTTCCCAAGTTTATGGGGTTTGTTTGGTTTTGTGGTGCACTGTGATGACAGTTTCTATACACTGGAATCTGCTAGGTTTACCTGTGAGTGCAAGGAGTTTTGAATAACATTCAAACAAAAGCTAAGTGTGTTTTATTTAAACTCACAACAGAGAATAGCTGATTAATATCTTATTATTTCCTAAAAGGAAAACCATTCATAGAAACTGGGAACCTGAGCTGCAGTCCCAAGACTTTACCTTACCGTGAAAACATACTTATACTGTAACGATGATGAAAGTCCAGTGATCACTATGCCTCCATCCGTATCCCTGAAGCAGCACTCCTTATAGACACTCACATGTGTGGATAAGACATGGTCTTTCTATATAGAGCTGTCTACTAACAGCCTAAGTAAATGGTCAGTCTTATGAATTGATGGTTTTCTATAATGTTGATTACGGATATGGTTTCCCACTGTACTCTTCAAAACTGACCACAACAAAGAAGCTTCCTTTCACAGCTTCTTTCTGTCCTCCAGAGAAATCAGCTCTTAAAATGTCATCCTGAAACCTCTGTCAGCGATCTCTTGTCTAGGATGGAAATTAAAATTGACTGTTGCTTAAGTTATGTTATCAGAAGATTATACTACAGTCAAATATTCTGATGCAGTGGAAAGTGAGTGAAGCTGGTCTGAAGTGAACCATTTTCATTAGGCTTAGGACAGCATGGTAGAATTGTATGTTCCCTTAGAATCCTGCCTGGCCATGCTGACTGACTGAAGGGGGTAGCCACCCACCTTCCTTCGTGAACCAAGCCATCTTCACTTTGAGGCTAGGATTAAATCCCAGGGCATTTTGCATCCTATTTAATGAATGAGGAGACGTTTTTCCGTACGGTGTCATTGTTTCGCTACTTCCCATGTTTATTTGGACAGATTCATAGCACTGGGTAGGAAATGTATTGGTTGGCAACTTCAATTTTGGAAGAGAAAGTAAACACATGCTGATTAGCAAACAGTAAGCTCTACTGTGTTTAATTTTGGCTTCTCTTCTTTAAAAAAATATCCAGTATTTGGTGTGTGTTCCAAGTAGGAGCGTTTGTCCTCCAGTTCTCTCCTAGCCCCTTCCTGAAGAACATCCAGAATCTCCCCCCTCTCTCTCACACACACACACACACACACACACACACACACACAGACACACACACACACCTCCTATATACCCTCACACTGGCAAACGCCAACATTAGTTAAGAAAGTACTTCCACCTTGGCTAACCTCCTGGCACAGACTTGCCTGGCAGCCCAACAGTAGGGCCACTAACCCACACGCCGCACTGTCAGCTATGAACCACGTAAACAGAAGCAATTCTTTCCAGACTTAATAAGTTCAAAGGCTTTTTGTTAAAAAAAAAATCACATTTCTGAAACTCCTAGAAAAAAAACAACTATCATGTCCGAGAAAAAACAGTGCTTATTATGACAACATACAGCTTCCAACACTCTGTTCAAAGCCATTTCTCATTTGTCTCATTTTCTGACTTTCCTGTGCCTGCCCCAAGCGCCGAGTTCTATTCTAAGTGTTGCACATGCTTAGCTGTCTTTTACTCCTCCCTTGCAAAACCATTCCAAGCATTATCCCTCAAAATATGCCCAGGGACAGAGCACACAAGAAAAGCCCGGGGCCCAGGGAGATACACCATCCACAGTAGACACCATCTTTCCGTTACCCCTCTACCGTTTCTCAGAACATTAAGTTAGTATTTTGCCTTTTCACCACACAGAATTACTCCTCATATCTAGACCCCCAGAATGTTTCTGAGTATGCAAATCACTGTGTGCACATGAAGGGAAGACGAAGTCATCCAGACGTCCAGCAACGTCTGAAAAGGCCCAATGGAAGAAGCTAGCACCATCTGCTGATTGCCCACAGTGGCTCTTCTTCATTTATTCAGATCTCCTGGTTTCCTCAGGCAGATATGAATTCTACTATATTTGAGGCCCTGGGCAAAAGAGCACAAAATTATTCAAGTCCTAACCCCTCATGAGGCTAACAGTATAGCAAGCCTAAGGAACAGTAAATGAAGAAAGAAATTCGTATAACATGACAGGAAGGTCCAGGGCAGGGGAGAAGAAAGGGGGTGTGAAGAGGAATGACAGACAGAGAGATAAGAGAAGGTCTCTGCAGGCACAGGTAGCTTGGACAGACTTTGGAAAAAATAAGGAAGCAAGTGGAATCTGCAACTCTCCAAGGAAAGAGAGATCCCAGAACACAAAATACCAGAGGCCTACCTATGCTAGAGGGTGGGGACATGGTCAGTTTCCGTGTAACATAAGAAAGTAGGCAACACTGTAACAAAGAGCGCAGGCTAGCTGTTGCAGAAGAGGTAAGATGGGACCAAGTTGTATGGTACCTAGAAGTCACGGTTATATGCTGAAGCTGCAACCACATAGGCGTTGGCTAGCAATACCCACTCCAAGCACGCCGAATCCTCTGCCTGAGAAGCAATGAAAGTGTCTCTCTACTTCCATTGCCTCCTAGAAGCTCTGAGCACACAAGAGCCCAGAGGACTAGATCTGTATACGCTATGGAACACTCTCACACTGCTCGAAGCAGGGCGTTACAAAGGGGTTGATAGAGAGCATCTAGTACTGAAGGGCCGCCCAAAGCATTTCCTTCTGCAAAGCCCTGCAGCCTAGGCCCACATCCGCCTGGTCCAATCCATTTGCTCTCAAACAAAGGTAGGAAATGTCTGCATCCTCATATTTCATTGTGGACTCATGAGTCAGTGCTTTGGAACTTGGGTGTCTTTGGGAGTGAGTGTCTATTCACCACGTCTCTTGCCACAGGGGGAAGAAAGCGCAGATAAACAGTAACACAATTTCACCCAACTGAAATAGCAACCCATGGACTTCTCAAAAATAAACGAAATTCAGTTCCTGGTTTCTTTTCTTTCCCTCTCTCTATTGGTTCCTAGTCCTCAGCCACCAAGCCCCTTGCTTCCCAAACAACCTAAGGTCAGTTAGTGGTGAAAGTCCACCAAGTATTGTGAAGCTGTTGGTTATGTAGCACAGCTTTTAATAAGAAAGGGTGTTACCACTGATGGTTCAGGTACACTAAAGAACGCATGCCATTAACAGGCATCCTAAGAAATCTCCCTAAAATGAAAAATAATTTTCAATCATTTAACAAGTTATTGTCAGAGTGGTACAGAGAAGAACACTAATTTATCTTTAAAATCTTTATTTACAGAATGGATAGAAATGTCTTTTTATAAAAAGTTCCCGTATCTACAGAGTATAGAGAGCAAGAGGAGAAAACGATGTCTATGTGTGTCTGTGTGTGTCCGAACAACTGGACACACATCAAGAATGCTGCCTTTGGTCAATGAACCTATGAACAATTGTTACCAGAAAAAGGTATGATTCCTAGTGGTCAGTGTAGCCTCGCCCCCATTTCTGGTGAAAGTTAAAGAGACAACTGCTTTTTCTATGTGATCTAACATTACAAGCCCGTGGTTAACTAGGACAGAAACGGAAGGAAAAGACAAGAACCTGACAGTTCTAATGAGAATGGGAAGGAGCCTGGGTCCTAACCTCAGACATATAAATGCTAGGTGTGCTCTCTACACCTGCAATCCCAGCTCTTGGGAGGATCACACAGGAGCATCCTAAGTTTGAAGGCAGCCTGAGATATACAGTAAGGAACCAGTCTACCAGTCTCCCAACCCCAAAAGAGATGCATGAGCTTGTTCACCCAAGCATCTGCTAAATTATTTTTATAATGGCATCCATGTGGTCAGTGCAGCATGACCACAACATATCAGCGTGATTATGAAAAAAGAAGTTTAGCAACAGGATATTTCTATCTAAGAAAGTATAAACTCTTTTCCATATATTGGAGAAATCTGGTGTTTTCTCCCCGGGCAGAATGGATTGTGAAAACAATGAAAAATACCCTCTAGAGAGACAGAGTAGAGAAGTTTATGTGCTGTGAGAGTATTACATTTCACTTCTCCAGTCTAGAAATAAACTGCGAGATGGCCGGTGGCAGGAACGAAGAAGAATATGATCTTTAAAGGGGACAGATGAAAACGGCAATTACAAAACAGGAATGTGATTCTCACTCCCATTAGCTTTTGTCTTTCCATCACAAACTAGACTTAGAAGTTCATGACTCTCCATATTGACAGCTTTTCAAATAATATGCTGGACAAGTTATAAAGCCTCATTACGCATATAAATTCTGAATAATGATCCTATGTAGCCTTGAAAATATTTTAAATTTCCTTCTACAAAGTTGGGGCTAATATTTGGAGATTTTCTTAGAGAACCCTCTAACCCCCATTAAGGACAATATCCTACTGCAGACTTTGCTGTACATGTGTGTGAGCCACTCTTGTACACTAGTTGTCTATTCAGACATGTAGAATGCTTCCATTTTGAAGCATATGGCTGGGGAGCCAAAAGAATTTAAATTGCCTCCAAAATGTGCATCGCATTATAAATGGTGCGAAAAAAGATCTCACTATTCAGCTCTCAACTTGGAGCATAAAGCAAAGAAGCAAAGCAAGACTGCTTCAAACTTTGTCCAAAAAAACTCAACAGCTTCACTTGTTTATAGAGAGACAAAAGTATGCAACACAGTTTATAAAACAAGAACGATACACTGTATGCAAAAGTAAAGTTAAAAGCAAAGTATAGTAACAGCCCTATCTCATCACAAACACTTGGCAGCCTGTCTAAAGTATCATGGTCAAAGACAGGATACCGTCTGTGTTGTACTTCGGCCAGAAAGCACTCCCTAAGTCCAAGTCTCTTTAGCCATCATCACCACCTCATTTGGCAATCTCTCCCAAGCCTCAGTTCATCTACTCAAAATTATCCCTCAGAAACACAGAAAGCAGACAGAGCGTTCTCCTCGCTCCACAGTCTGCAAGGAGAGTGGCTTTGGCCAGGGCATAATGAGATACAGTTCTGAAGTGAGAAAGCCAGGACCAACTCTACTTTATCCTCAAAGTTTCTCTGTGCATCCAGTTGAGCAGGGACACCTTCCACTAGGGATGCTCAGTGCTAGGGACCAGTCCAAAGGCTTTCCTCAACCAGCAGGAAAAAGAAGCACATGTGGATGCTACACTCAGAGACCAAATACACTTTCAGCAGATGAGGGTCAGATATATTGGGCCATTTCCTGCCCGTTCCCTGTTTGCAGAGCTGAGCTAATGAACGATAAACACTGTACCTGTACCTCTACCTACATGTGTGCACAGTACCGGCTAGTACTAAAAATGAGACAAGTCAGGAATGCATCTTGAGCCTTGGGTAATAAGTAGATATGATGTCTAAACATCAGCATTTCTGTGTCCACATGGTACTGGTAACTAAGATATGATGATGCGCGACAGAAAACTATAAATGTGAAGGACAGATGAGTGATGGGCAGGGACCAGCTGCGTGAGTTATTGATTTTCACTGGCATGGAAATATTGGCTCCCAAGTTCTCCTGCAGTCACTTGTCTCCTAAGTAGCATATTACATAATTCAAAAACACAGATCTTCTCATCATAAGTTTACAGCTTGCCATATTTCCCAGAACATAAACAATAATTAACAACAAATTTCATAGTTTCCCCCCTCTCTTCTCTTCAAGAAACCTTCTACTTTGAAATGTAGATACAGAAGCTTCTCTTGGATCAGAGCCCATAAACATATGCTTCCAAAGGAATAATATGTACAGGTTAGTCTGGTGTGTACCAGATGTAAGAAAAACCAAATTCAAAAACAAAAATATCAGTATTCAGCAGAGAAATAAAATGTAAATTAAATCCCATTCTCCCTCTCCTTATAGATGCAGAATCTGAAAGAAAAAAATCACAACTGGAATTTTTAAACTTGTTTCCTGCAGGAAAAAAAAAATCCAGTTTTTGACACACGACTCCATTCTTCATATGCATTAGAATATAAGCTACAGCCATACTATTCTGATGTACCCAATCTCCTCTGATCTCAGAAGCTAAGCAGGGTCAGACTCGGTTCATACTTTGACCAAACAAGATGGTCATTTTTAAACTGACTTCTTTGACTGGACTTCCTACCACATGCTGGTATTTGAAGAGAATTTTTAGGAAAATTCTAGAAAGTTCCAAATGCAGAGCTTATCAGGAAATCCAGGCAGGAAAAAAAAAGCTACAATGTTCATATCAGTATCAGGCCTTGAACATGAAAAACTCTATGAAGATTAAAAAATTCAAATTCTCTGCAATTATAACTGGTGAGTCCTAATTTATCAGAGTGTTTGGAATGCAAAATGAGCACATTATCTAGACATTGCCAGAACTGATATATCCTTCTCTTAGATCCGGAGACATGCATTCGAGTATTTAAAACATATTGCAATACCCACAAGCTGAAGGAAACCGAGGAGGCCAAAGCTGAAGCTGCACTCCTGATTCTCCTAGACCCCTCCAAGAACTTGGCCAGACTTACAGGAGTTAAAAGTGAGGTCCAGGAAGGAGCAGCAGACTAGGGCTTGGGACCACCCGTGCTTAACCTTTTGGGGACCTCATGATCTTTCTCCTTGTTGTATACATCAGAGATGTCACTGGAGTGAAAGCCAAGTTTTAATTTAGAATTTAATAAAAATTGATTAAGCATCGCAGAGCACAAACAAAGCTGCTCCATAAATCTCCCAGCCCTTTTTGTGCTAGGAAGAAAGCAAGTACTGTCTGCTGAAGCAGATGACAGATGCTGGCTTAAAGATAAGTATTATTTATACTTCTCTACCAGATTTCTCCTTATGCATATCTTATCATGCATGGGTATATGATCAACAAAGAAATTATTTTATATCAGTCAAGCACGTCCACATGTGCTATCGCTCCATGGGAAGGGCTTTAAAGAGTTCATTCAAGCCTAGAGTTCAATTAAAGCAAGATGGAGAAGAAGGAAACTTTTAACAGAAAAATAAACGTTGAAATGGTTGTTACTTGAAATGCACTTTCACACAGAGGCTAATGAATATATATGCACCGAAAATAACTTTGTTCTGAACATATGCCTATGCATTTTAAATAAATGATGCATGTTTGAAAGATAGGAGCGTTTACCAAATCTAAACACATCAAGATATAGCTGCTATATTAAACTGAAGTTATTTGTATAGTATGTTGATTAGGAGACAGTACCTTGAAAGGAATCCAATGGTTATGTAGAGACAGAGCTGATTTATCCACGACTGCAGATATTTTAGTCATCAGACTAGAGTATAAAGACTTAGACCTCATCCTTTTCCTCCTTACAGACACAGACCCTGTGAGGACCAATCGCCTGATGGGAATACCTGTTCAAACAGACTGTTATTAGCCAGGCTGTGGCGGCACATGCCTTTAATCCCAACACTTCAGAGGCAGAGGCAGGCAGATGTCTGTTAGTTCGAGGTCCAACCTGGTCTATAGAGAGAGTTCCAGGACAGTCGGGGCTACATGGAGAAACCCTGTCTCAAAAAACCAAAATAAAACAAACAAAAACAAACAAAAAACCTTTTATTTAAATTTTCACTTTAATGTATAAATGGAAGAAAACATTCAATTATTTGAGGATGTGAAACTTCATACTTTCAAAAAAAAGCAGTATTTAGCATTATAAGGTTCCTAAAAGTAGAACCTCTAATTTCAAACCAAAGATGAAGCAGCAATGGAAACCATTGTTGGGAAGAACGCTGTAGTCATGGCTGCCTAATCACCTCCTCTACCCAGTGTCCCACCCTCCAGACCCTAGAATCTAATAAGGGAGTATTTGGAAGGGTTTGGGATTTGTAGTTGTTTAGGTTGTGTTTATGTTGTCACTGTTGGGTTTTTTGTTTGTTTGTTTGGTTTGTTTTGTGTTTTTTTGTTGTTTGTTTTTGGTTTTTCGAGACAGGGTTTCTGTGTAGCCCTGGCTGTCCTGGAACTCACTCTGTAGACCAGGCTGGCCTCGAACTCAGAAATCCACCTGCCTCTGCCTCCCAAGTGCTGGGATTAAAGGCGTGTGCCACCACTGCCCTGCATCACTGTTGTTTTTAAATGCAGAAAGATAACTGGAGAAATGAATCTGTATCATCTATGGTTAGATTTATCAAATCAGGCTTAAGAACAATACCAAACAGTGCCATTCCATTTCTGGTCTCAAAAGGCTGCAGGCTCTCCTCGCTGCAGAGGAGGCTCGCTGCAGAGGACTAGGTGAAATGACACGGCCACTAAAAGCACAGGACAGTGCTTTGTAAGGACTCTCTTGGCAAAATTAAACTGTCTGGGTCTGTGGAAATTACTGTACAGTGGCCTCTGGAGAACCAACACTGCCCTGAGGTTGAATACACAAGTCAGTACCTCTATGCTGCAATCCTATCCTATCATATGCAATAATTTTTCTTTTCTGAATTATATATGAAAGTACATATGTACTGATGCAGCAATTATGAGCAAATATTTCCAGAAACTGCTTTTGTGTACATCTCTTAAGCACACAAGGCTGCATGAAAGCACTAACCAAAATAACTGCTTAAAGTACTCAGGATCTTGTTTAAATAATTCCACTGCCCAAAAATGCAGGTTGTACAATGTAAGTATAAGAAGTTTGTAAAGAAAATACCAGCAAGAATATGGCCTTACAATAGAAAACATAATTAAAATATATACTAGACTAATCAGATATATTACAGCCACCAATATATATTTTGAATCAGCTGATTTATATGAGAGAAATTAAAAAAGAATGTAACTCACCCACATATTCTTTTCTCAGCGTGAAAGAAAAAGAATTATATTACAGGTGACTTGAAAATCTACTGTGTCCATCGATTAATAAACCACAAAATTAAAGTGGTCAGTATTCTTGCAGCATATACATGTGACATTCACAAAGCATATCCTGTTGGCTGTTTGGTCTTGGGCAAATTACTTAACTTCTCTGAGCTTGAATTTACAGAGTGCTTAAGCAAGGCTGAAAGTCTGAAACAAATGACACACGCTGGAAAAACACTTAGCAAAGTGCTTCACAGGTAATAAGGACCGGGAAAACAGCAAATGGGACTATTCTCACTGCTTCTACTTTGTTATTACAAAGTTCTTTTGTGGGGCTGGAGAGGCAGCAAGGTGGCTAAGAGCACATGATGCTCTTGTAAAAGATCCAAGTTCAGCTCACGGCACCTGATGTCCACTGCTGCCTGTGACTAGTGACTGCAGGTCCAGGAGATATCCCTCCCCTCTCTCAGCACAACCCCCATGATAGAAGTTGCTGCCTAGAGCTCAGCCTAGGATGCGCGTAACTGCTCTGCACACTCCTGCTTCCATCTCTACTTACCAGAGGCTTTGAATTATTCCCTTTTGATTTCAGCTCTACCAGTCCCTTAAAAGACAGCATTCCCCCAAAGCTGTGTCCTTGATATTCCCCGCCACCCAAATCTCCAACAGACTTTTTCCTCAAAGACTTGGGGTCCAAAATAGCTAAAATTCAGATGTGTACTTTTATTTGCGTACTAGATAGCACCAACATGACCCTACCCAACAAAATTAGAAAATGTAGTTCCCAATTCAGTGGTTCTCCCTCACTCTCTGAGAAATTAACAGTTCCCGCAGATGATTATGTTAAAAGCTCCAGAATCATCCCTGATTCCTCATGTCTACACCAGTATTACATCCACTTATTTCTATTCTGTATTCTTGCTTTTCTCCTCATGCTCATAGTAGCCTTAATTCCATGTGTTATATTCAACAAATAGGAGCCCCTGCGATGTGCCAAGAACCATACACTGTGCAAGCAAAACAGCAATGAAACAAACCAACAAAAACATCCTCCCTTCTCACAAGGTCCTTCAAGTCAAGCTGTGGGAGAGACATGTAAACACATTACTCTGTGCCGTGATACAAGCTATAAGAGCTACACATAAATCACAGAGTAGCCCAGAGGAGGGGGTGATCATTCCATCTGGACAGGCCAGCAATGACTGTGCTGCGGTATCACTTCAGAGCAGGGCTGAGGGATGTGGAGATTGGGGTGGCAAAGAGGGGGCAAGGCATCCTAAGGAGTGCAGACCTCCAACTCAAGCTCTCTAATCAGCACATGTATTTCTAAAACTTGTTTGTCCAAAACCCAGACTCAATTATGACACTTGTCCTTCTCCTGAAGGCCTTCAGTAGCTTTCCACGATCTCTAGAATAAAATCTGAATACCAGGCATTGGCAAGGTGCTTGGATTTTGACCTCTGGCTCGGTGAGCTTGGAGTCCACTCTTACTGTTCTCCACATCCCTACAGCAGGTCCACAGGCCACCAGCCTTCACATGAAATGTTGTTCCAGGCATCAGAGTGCTCCTCTGCCTCTCATCTGGGCAATCATTTACTCTGTGATATCAATGTTCAACCTCACTGAAATTTTCCTCAAGACACCTGCATGGCTCCTCACTTGAGTTTCTAAGCCTCTATCTGCACATCCTTTACCTGGATTATACAATGAATGCTCATATCTGCCATGTCATATATAGCATACGTATGTGGTATTCAAAATCATGTCTACTTCTGATACATGTTGGCTGTTTGGTCTTGGTAACATTATTTACCTTCTCTAAGTTTTGCCTGGTGGTGGTGGTGGCACATGCCTTTAATTCTGGCACTTGGGAGGAAGCAGAGGATCTCTAAGTTCAGGGCCTGTCTTGGCTACAGAGTAAGCTCCAGGACAGCCAGGGCTACATGAAGAAACCATTTCTTGGAAAAAACAAAAGACAAACAAACAACTGCTCTGAGTTTGAATTTGAAATGTTTAAACAAAGCTAACAGCTTAGTGCTTGAAACAAATGAGACATGCTGAAAAGCATTCAGCAAAATGCCTACATGGAGGATATCAGTGTCCTTACAAGAATTGATGGGAAAGCTTGGTTTCTCTTTCTCTCTACATAAACACACAGTAAAAAGATGGCCTTCAGCAATCAGGAAGAATGCTGTCACAAGGGCCCAGCTATGGGGACATCCTTCTCTTGGACTTCCAGCTCCCAGAAGGTAAAGAATATAAAATCCTGTTGCTTAAGTTACATAGCCTGTGGTATTTTGTTATGGCAGACCAGTAAACTAGGTCTTACAACCTTGTCAAAAGTATTTTAATAATATAGGATTAACTGGTAAGCTACTCAATAAAATCTATGGTACAATGCTATGTACATATAACTTTACCCACATATGGCACAAATCTCCCAGATTCCTAATAGAACTGCCACCATTTTTCAGACAGATCTGGCTAAGGTTCAGAGTCTTCCCATCAGCCATCCAATAAGGTGGGTCAGGTTGGTGACACTACTGTTGTGTCACAATTTCCTCCAAGATAAAACTTCCACCTTAGACACAAGGCGTTCTACAGAGAGGTGAAATTCTCTATCCTACATCATTATGACATAAGAAATAAACAACTCAGTAGTTTCAGGAAGGCCCTGAAACATATCAAATTCATTGAGCTCCTCCCCCTCTAGACATATATAAGTCGTAAGTACTGATGAAAGAGACTCTCAGAAAAAGTATTCTGCCTTAAAGGAAGGAGAGGGAGAAGGTAAACAAGAAGGAGACAGTGATGACAATGATCAGCCAAGCCAAACTGCCCGGAAGAGGCAGAGTCCAGCGTAGATGTCTAGCAGACTACCTAGGCTGACTGAAAAAGACATTCTCTGACCTGTCAAACTACTTTTGTGAGAAATCAACCAAGGTGGTGTGGGCTTTGGTGATGTCAGTGTCTTTGAGTCATTTCTGCTCCTCCAAGTAACTCCTGTAAGTATCCCAAATAAAATTCAGAGGATCACCAAACGGAACTTTGGTGGTATCCACTTTGGTCTATTGTTGCTTCTCCGGGGTAAGCAGCAATTTGTTATGTCTTCCTGGAAATAGTATTACCAACACTTTACTAATAGAACAGGATTTTGAAGTCCTGGCTTTCCACAGACTTCTAAGGAAATTTCAAAAAATAAAGAAATCCTAAACCACTTTCCCCAGAAAAACATGCCAGCCATCTAGGCATCTCTGTCATGTCTTGAGCCCAGAGGGCCGACTGCCATGGCACAGGTATTAACTCTAAGACAAGGTAGCCAAAAGCCTATAGTGGCTATCCCCACTCCTCAGTGACTGCAGAGAAGTGATTCCATTTCACCAGATGCCAGTCTCCTATTCCATAAAAGGAAGATTTAAATGCTTATCTCATAGGATTACTGTGAAGGTCCAAAATAAAATAGAGACATACGTGTCCCACGGCTTGTCATACTGTCAAGACTCAGTAATTAGTAGGTACTCTGTGTGCCTGAATGTCATGTCGTTAACAATTTCACTCCTGCCAAAGTTAAAAGTAGAATCTTGATAAACTGTAATCTTCTTATCTATAGTGGATCTGGATAGTTGGTTTGTCTGTCAAGGTGTTGTTTGGATAATGTCCACTATTTTCTTGTAATAAAGTAATAATTTCCCTCTGGGGAACTATATTTGTTGACTCACTCCAATCACCTAGTTTGGATGTCCTGGGTTTGTCCTCTACTCTAAGAACAGGAGACCAGGTGCTGCCAGTGAAGAACCCATCATTTAGAGATTGATTCAGAGGAAGCCAATGACAGGCACTCTAGAAAACTTGAGTATAATTACTGGGAAAGAGAACATTTAACCTCCCAGGTTGCTAAGCTGATAGTTTATAGCCATGAAGCTTAACCCCAAGTAAGAGAGTGGGTCTACCTCCAGGGAAGTTAACAATAGGAGCAGCATAAAATGAGAACCAGAGAGGCACTAGAAATGACAGTAGAGAAAGCTCTGGCCTTACAGTACTCTGTGCCCGAGGGGAAGCTGGACATTAAATCACATCCTATGGTAAACTCCCTTCTCAGTTCTCCCTGCTTCACGTCAATCACTGACACAAATAACCCAACGCCAGCAAAAACAACTGATACCTTTCAATGGCTAAACAGCCCCCAAAACACAGAGGGAAATGAGGGAAGTTAGAATAAGCCAAAGGCAGCATTTTTCCAGGAAACTTCAGTGGATTGTTATATGCTTCAAAAACGTTAGTTTAGTGAAGAAACTAGGCAGGTGTCTGTGTTAGTGCCAACGTTATTTAGGTGCTGTTTGGCTTTGCAATGTTCTGGTAAACTAACTCTGAAGTCCGTCAGTGAGGCATCATCCCTGCTGTGGTACCAGTTACCTGTAAGAGCTTCTGTTGAGAAGAAAGTATGTCTTAGAAAACCTTCCTACAAAAAACAAGAGTAAACATGCCACGCTTGCTGAATTACAACATGTAAAGCGTGCAATTCTGGGAACAGGACTTGATTTGAAGCACGCAGAGAACAGAACAAAGGTTACTAAGAAATTATCTCTTTTCCAGTAAAAAGCTGATTAATCCACTGAGAATTCTGCATGATAAAAGGAATCTGCTTCTCTGGACTTATGGTAACTGATTACAAATAATTTTTCTGCTGAGATATAATACTTATCACAGGATTTGGAGGAGAGAATATGAATGGGTTTATAAAATCATGAATAAATATTAAATGCCCAGCTTTCCAAAGTTTTTTTGAAGGTGATATCTATTCCCTAGGTATGCCTGAGGTGTAGCACCTGACATTTAATATGATTAAAGATTATAGCATTTTGTTTAAAAGCAACAAATTAGAAACTTCAAGGAAAACCAGTCTACTGGCATTCCTTTGAAATACGCATAGAGAGGGCTCTACAGTGTTTTTCCTTGCCGTTGGGTGTATGTTGTGCAAGAGAGGAATTCCTGGTACAGCAGTTGCATGAGGAATTAGGGTCTTGCCTCCAAAGTTCTATCTAATTGCAAGCCAACACATAACGAAAGAAATGGTGTATGTATAGTAGCTAAAGAGTTAATCATTAGCAACTCTGCTAAAAAATCCTAATGGCAGACTGCCCATCATTCTTTTAGACAGAGCTTGTCAGAAAAACTGGGGCAGCTTGTCCAGCTCAGCAGTCAACTGATTACTAGTGAACTCAATGGGGCTCCCAGCCAACCCCTGAGATTGCTGCCAGCCCCTTGGGTATTCAAAGGCTAAGTTCCAATGTGGTTTACTTTGCCAGGATCACGTGATATCAGTGCTATTTTCTCCTGACCAGAATAACCAGTCAGTCAGGCTGCTGGGAGTGCTATCGGTGAGCTGCCCAGCACTTCACTAGTTGAGATCACAGACACACTATGGCACCACTTTTTCCATGACCCAAGGGTCCAGGGACTCCAGCAGGAGCTCAGTTCACCCCCATGTGTCTGTTCCAGAGACCCAAATCCTGCCCACAAAGTCTGCCCAGAAGACAAGGGACTACACTAGCTCAGTGGGCAGGGTATAGCTAGAGAGCAAAACACACAGGTCCAACTTTTGCAAATACCCAGCTAGGTAGGAAAACAAAGAGAAGCAGGCCTGGACTTTCCTTTCTGTTGCATTACTAGAGAATTAATAGGAAGATACATGAATTCTGTGGGATATAGTAACCTTCATCAACATATGCCCACATTCTTTGCATGGCCATTAAGATATATCAGCTCAGTTTTACATTTATCAGTATGTTTTTTCAGTTGCTACATGATTTACAAGGGTGTATACACTCTGTTTTTAAAACTGTGGTTTTTAAAACTAGTAATCCTTATCTCTTAGTGAGAGAAACCATTTCACTCCCTAACACACAATACAGAGAATTAAAAATACGACCTACTTTGTAATCTTTCTTACCCTTGGAGAAACATAAAACACTGCAGACTGCAAGACGCTGGCACAGCTGGAGCTCACCGTGCTCCACAGATGCTGGCATAGCTGGAGCTCACCGTGCTCCACAGCCCGAACACATGGCTCAATGATCTAAAGGACTCACCAGTGCTCTCAGGGATTTCCAGTTTTCTTTTCTAATTTCGAGTAACTTTTTTTTATTACGTGTGGTGTGGAGAGGTACACCTGGAGGTCAGGAGACAATTTGGGGGAGTCGGTTCTCTCCTTCTACCACAAAGATCCTACCTTTTTACCTGCTTGCTAAAAGGGATTGCACTTAGGAGTGACTGTTGCCTGCATTAAAATTCAGGTAAACTGGTATAAGAAGTCAACCTGTCAAGAATTTTGCAAAGTAAGAAAAGACTGGAGAGGGAGGAGGGCCAGAGAGGGGGGAGGGGTTCTGGAAGGAGAGAACCAAGCAAAGCACAAAGTAGGCAGGAAAGAAAGGTGAGTTTCCAGGAAAGCACACGGAAAGAAGCTGTATTTTTTTTTTAATCAATGCTTCATAATTTTCATTCATTACACTTATGAAAAAGTTTAAACAGATTCACAGCGACCACAAAGCCAGTGTCACTCCCGTTACTCAGCCTAATCAGGTGCTATAGTTTGCTCTCCCTGATGGTGACAACTCATCTTTGACTATTCAACTTATCTTTTGTCCTGGCCTTTTCTTTGCATCGTAGATACACTGTATCTTACCTCTAACATAACATCTGTGGTGCTCTACCAAATGTCTGAAAGAAAGAAGCTTTCGGGATGCCAGTCCTTTGGTGCAAAGGGACTAAACCACTATCACCAATTAGATAAGAGCTGGATAATTTGACAGTTCTCAAAGTGATGGTTTCAAGAAATGCTGGAAATGTGCAGAGAGAAAATGTTGAGGTTCATTTCTGAATAGGGAAGAAGCCCAACTACAGAGCAGAAGGGCTTGCAATGGGAAATGTTGATCCTTTGACGGTGAAGAATAAAGCACAAGCCAAGTTGAGAGAGAATCCAAGACCTGGTCAGAGTGGGAACTGCCCTCAGTATCCTCGCAGAATTCACGAAGGAATACAGATTTCTCCCAGCAGCATGCAAGGCCCTCTACAAGGTAGCATTAGTTCATTTTTCCAAATTCTTTCAGCTGAATGTTCACCTCCATCTCTGTGCTTCTTCCAGCCACACTGGGTAGCATGGACTTCCTTGCCCTTTGACGTTTGCTTATGCTATTTTCCTGGGCTAATACAGCTCTCATAAATGACACATCTCTTAAGGTCAGTTTAAGACACCTCTTCTCCACAAAAGCAGGTATAAGCCCCTACAGGGCCCTCAACAGTACCTCGAAATTTAATGTTTGCCCTCATCTTAAAGGCCAAGCTGACGTGGCCCTACCTGACTCACTGAGTTTACCCTGCATGCCTCTTGGAGGGTTTGCACTCCACGATCCTTTGCTGATTTGACGTGAACTGATGAGGCTGATTTATTTTACAGTTCTCCCATGCACTGCTTCTGTACAAGCACTCAAAAGCCACTCCGCCAATTCAAAGTCTCATCTGCTATATTAGCATTTGCAACAATAGACAGCATCCTGAGATAAATAATATCATTACAGCATGCTTAGCAATGTCTCACCAAAAGAGAATAAAGGCCTCTTTCATTTGAACAAAGTTTTCTTAATACAATATGCTTAGAATTCTGTATGTACATATATGTATATGTGTATGTGTGTATATATATATATATAGTCACAGAATATATGCATATATATGCATGCTAGCAAACAGGAGCGAGAGGGACAAGCAATAACAATAGTCTTTTTCCTTTTTTTTTACTCTTTAGTGAACCTTAGACAAAACATATTTAAGTGATGGGCCACATTAGTTTCTAAAAGAAAGTGTTAACAATGCCTCCAAATTTCAAACTAAACTTAGCAGAACCTGGGGAGCCAAAACTTAAAAACATTTTTGTTGAGAAACTACAGGAAATGTCATGAACTTTGCTGAGCCTTTTGCCTCCTGCAAATTGATGGTATTTCTTTAATAAAGACAGACCAATCGCAATAGACTTAAATTCTCTATTGCAATATATACTAGTGACATTGAGCATCTGACACTACCTTGTTTACAGTCCTCATTAAAAAGAAATGTCATCAGTGACAAATTAACTAAGCATAAAATAAAGGTCCCGGGCATACTGATGGCTAAGCATGGACAGCATCAGATGTGAGGTCACTAATATTTACAGTTACACATGGTTCGATTTATACAAAGTGCATACTAATTGGTGACAGCTTAACCCCCCTTAAATGGCCTTTTAAAAGATAACAAAAATTAAGGGTAACTTTTATCACTAGGCCAGTTGGGATGTAGAAAGTTTTAGATGTATAGAGTTGTTATACATTTCTTCTGAACAGTCTAGCTCACTGGACAGTCCTAGTATGTGCTGAGGAACACCTATATGGTTCTGGGGATCTTATAGGTGAATGATGGTCAACGTACATTCAGAGTGACTGTATAAAACAGTGAACTCTGTCTCTGAAACTAGCCTAAGATTCCAGGGGCAACTCATTTTTTCCTGCCTAGTCACGTTAAGGTGTTATAGAAAAATATGTACATTCTAGATTCCGAGTGCCTAGCTTATGTGCAGTACACACGACTTCTGTGACCAGGAGGCCGCTCCTTCTTCCATAAGCTGAAGGTAACAACAGTACCTGCCTGTGCAGGCTGCTGTAAAGGTAAAAAAAAATCAAACACTTCGTGCAAAAACATTTTCCTAAAACAATTCACTCTGGCCCCTTTCCCCCAGGCCATGCCTTACAACAGTCACATATAAAACTAAGGCAGCACTCATTGAAACTCCAGCACACCTGGATTTAGAAGCAAGTACTTCTTAATTTTATTTTTTCCTTAAAAATTTCAATTTTGGGCTTTCATTCCACCCCAAAATGTGGTTTCAAGGGGGGAGAGTGTGGTCAAAAGAAAAAAATTATTAATCATTTCTCACTCACTCTGAACATTTGGACGTAAATTGTTTCCTAAGATATTTTCACTAGATAATGTTTTCTCCCTTTAAAAAGATCAAATTTGCTACCTTCAGTGTATACGATCATTTTCAGTGTTGCACACAGTGATGAAAACAGGCAAAAGTGATAGAAGAAAACTCGGTGGCGAGAACTCGCACACAAGCCATCTCCCTTCCAGACTCTGTCTTTAGGAACTGAGTTTCCATGGCTTTATCTGGATTGCTTTACTGTTCCTGCACTTCTAATGAGACTCCACCCTCCCTGGAACAGGGTGCAGGTGAAAGTCAAGCTGCCCTCATGTGGAAGGAGATCCTGGAGGAAGGACCCACATGACCAACAGGTCTTCACTTTATATTATAATCAAGCACTATTGACTAATGATTTGGAACCAACAGCTCTAAAATCAGATTGCTTTGGTTCCATGTCCGAATTTGACACCTGTAAATTGTTTGGCCTTTGGAAAGTCTTTAACAAGTGGCCTCGGGTCCATCACTTTTAAAATGGGAACGAAGTTACTATGAATATTAAATAATAGAATGCACATACAGAAGTGAGTGGCATTCTAGACTATGGTACAGCTGGGTCTTGTTCCAGCTGCTGCACAGCTGCAGAGGGACAGCATACAAGCTGGGTACCAGACTGAATTCCCAGCATCAGCAAGCACCAGCATCCCTCGTGCCTAGTTCAATGGTGTAGAGTGAACAAGAAAGAAAAAAAAAAACTCAGGAATCCTCTAATAACAGCTAATTCCAGGGACAAGGTAAACAACGAACCAGCTATCGTTTGTCCTTTGAATTGAACACAAATGGGCAGAGTACCTCATTACAGTGATAAAGATGTCATTGTAAGAAAACCACGAGGTTTCCTTAGACCATTATATCAGCCTCTCCCATAATTAGGTTTTGCTTAAATAATGCAATTTACTAAACTGTCTGAACAGAGGAGACTTTCTCCCCACCCCCACGCATCATTTATGCTCCCAGTGGCTGTAGCTATTGTTGTTGTCAAGCATCTTGAGTGCTCTTTTATGGACACAGTAAACGTAAGAGAACTAGATGACTCATTTAAGATGTGAGTTCAGGGGGAGCAAGGGTACCATGACTGCTAACGTCCATTCGGATCTACTGCAACCTCCGGACTGCTCTAACAGGGAAACTTATTCTACCATGCAATTTAACCAACAGGCTGTTTGACACGGGGTGCTTATAAGTTAAGGAGCAACGCTCAGCTGTTCCAGTTATGGAATGTTGCAGATAGACAGGACCGTGTGGGCTAAGTATCTGAGAGCACTTCTGCACATGGCCAGGGCTACTGTCGTGACAGTACTGTTGTTGAGCAAGAGGGGACAAAGGAGCTCATAGACTTCTTGGACAAACGCACTGAGGGTGTACCTTGCAGCCCTCTGATTCTCCTCCTGTGCTGCTCATGCCAGAAGCCTGCTTTTTCAGTTTCTCCTGGACATCTTACAACACAAATACAAACAGGATTTTGCTGGAGGTTCAACATGAACTGGGAAAACTACTAGGGGGGGAAAGGTCACACGATTTCAACTGTCCGCTTTTCTACTGCATCCTTACTTGTGAACTAAGAGGCACGTTCTCTACTTTGTCTTCATGTATCAGGCAAGTGAGGATGTCCTTCCCTTTGAAAAGTTATGTGAAAACATTATAAAAATAAAGTAAGCACACACATTGCCACACACATGCATGCACGTGCATGAGTGCACACACACACACACAGTCAATTTGAAACTGAGAGCTCTACCTAATACACACAGCCCACTGTGCTAGTCACTAACCCTTCTTTGGAGAATGCCTTCATTTGGAGGTCTACATAATAGATCAGTACCCTCCTACTCCACACCCTATAGTCTATGAGCAATAGAATCATGCAAGAGAGAAGGGTTATCCATCAAAATACATAGACTTTCCCAAAGCTCTGACTCAGCAGCACACCTGGCTGGAGACACTCTCTTAGGCGTAGGAAGACTGGCAATACCTCAGTCTTGGAGAGCATTTGGTTCCCTCCCCACTCACTGCCACACAGAAATCCAGATGCAATGATATCCCCCATGTTTTATTTCATTTTACATTATTTATTTTAAAAAAAAAATGAGGGAAGGCTGAAGAGTTGTATCAGTCAACAAAGTATTTTCATATATATGACTCTTTGAGCTCTGATCCCCAATACCATGTACAGGCAGTTGGGGGGGGGGGTTGCAAAGACAGGTGGCTCTGTAGAGTTTAGGAGCCAGCCAGTCTACTCCAGTTGGTGAACTCCAGTTAGGTGAAAAGGCCCTGGCTCAAAAAAATAAAGTGGAGCATGTCAAGCTCCTTCTCTCTCTCTCTCTCTCTCTCTCTCTCTCTCTCTCTCTCTCTCTCTCTGAGAAAGGACTGAGTGATAGTTTTTAGACAGATACTGATGCTTGAGAAGGACATTACATTCTCAAAGGCTACCTGTAAATTTCGAAATGCATGATGCTCCCTTGGCAATCTGATGAACGTTCAGGATTGACTATACATCACACACCCTGAATTCCTAGGCATAGTGAAAGTAAAGTATACTTGACAGTGACTTAGTGTTCTGTAGGATTAAATTTTTCCTTATAAGCAAGGACCCAATGGGCTCAGAAAAGATGGGGGGACCTTCTCTCAAGAAAGGCATTGGTAAGAATCAGATATTCTGGTTGACTGGGGTGTTTAAAAGTGGGTATCTAATAGCGCCTGCAGATGGGTTTGATTTCTATGAGATTGGCCTCTGCAGAAGAGGCTCTGGAAGTATTTGGAGGGGAAGGCTTCCTAGGTAACAGATGCAGGAGAGAACTGCTGGCTCTGGCAAGAACCAACACAACACTGGCATGAAAGAAGATGGGGAGAGAGGAGCCAGAGGCTCTGAGGTAAGAAGTCTCTTGGATTCAGAGATCCAGCTTCTTTCCAGTCAGTGAGGATTGCAGGGACTCTGCAAAAGCCCTCTGGTTCCCTTATCCTCAGTTTCCTGGGACAGCTCAGCATGCATACAAATGCACTGAGACCCCACATGAGCACTTAGCATACTATCACCAAGAACAGTAAAAAAAAAATGCCCAAAGCCTTCCAAGCAAAATTGCTTATTTTTTAGAAAATCATGTAAATGTCATTTTAATTCACATCTTTATTTAGTTTACATAGCTTTTGGAAAAATTCTTTTTCCCTTCCTAAAGATTTATTTTTTTATTGGGCTCCTCTAAGGATCATGTAACTCTTTCTAAAAATCTCTCTAAGCTTTGTAGTGCTTTATATAATAGAAGATTATCTGTCCTTTCTAGTGTTGGTTTTCCATAGAGGGAGGCCACATAGAAGTTGCAATCAGATTTGTGCTGTCAGCCCTCTGTGGCTGAAGAATGAAGAAAACATGCTGGCATGTTTGTCCAGCATGCTTCATGCCAAGACCACAGCCATCACACACTTAGGACAACAAAATGTAGAACCTTTCAAGACAGATCAGAGCCTGCCAAGCCAACAGCCAGATCAGTCTACTGCACTGGCGGCAGAATGAGACGGCATGCAGCCTGCCACTGATGGATCTGCTTTCCAACCCTGTGACAATCATCCAGACATGGGGTTCCACAGATGGTAGCACTATGTGCCTGCCTCAGCACTGAAGCTAGTTCTGTCCTTTTTTTGTTACAAACAATTGGTATAGGAGAATGGGAGGATCAAGGAATAAATTTGGGGACCCAAGACCAGCAGCACCTGAGAAGGAAAAAGAAAATTTCAGGGGGTGAGGGGAGAGAAACAAGGAACTCAAAATGGTACTATCTCACACTATGGCTTCAAACTATTCACCATGTAGATCATATGCAGCCCATAATGAGGCAGTGGAGAGTCTACCATGTTGACTTTTTTTTTTTTTTTTTTAAACTGATGGGTGCTGTTCAGGAAAATAGACTGCACCTGCCTTCTCCATGACTCCGCCCCCTGGCTCCCCACCCACCTAAATATGAGCCACACACTTGATGGGATATTTCAATCCTGGCTTTGAAGAGGGTCAGTTTGGCATACAGGTGATTTCCTTGTAGATTGAGAACATTTACTTTCTTCCTGCTGGATCTCTCCCAGAGATACCATCAAGCCTCTACCTACGCAATTAGTTTTCACAGGTGGCTGTTTTGCCTCCAGTAAAAAACTGCTTTCTTTCTCCTTGTGCAAGTCAAAGCAGGGTGAACGCACACAAAAACATCTCAGATATGAAACAGACACTTCCATAAGGGCGGCTTTGCTGAGATGATCCACACTGTGGACCGGACTCCTCACACCAGGGTTCCGGTCAGAAGGAATTACCTAGAAGAAGACGCAGAACTGGAGAAGAGGAAATAGGATTGGGAGGAAATAGGATTGGACCGCAGGCACGAAGAGCTTCTGCAGAGCGTCTGCTGGCTCATGATCTCTGGGGGTTTGTAGGGTTTTGTCTTCTTTAGAAAACTGTGGTGGTGCACGCCTTTAATCCCAGCACTTGGGAGGCAGAGGCAGGTGGATTTCTGAGTTCGAGGCCAGCCTGGTCTACAGAGTGAGTTCCGGGACAGCCAGGGCTACACAGAGAAACCCTGTCTCGAAAAACCAAAAAAAAAAAAAAAAAAAAAGAAAGAAAGAAAGAAAGAAAGAAAGAAAGAAAGAAAGAAAGAAAGAAAGAAAGAAAGAAAGAAAACTGTGTTAATGTTGCCAGTCTGAGTTTAACCACCTGGGAAGAGAGACAAAGGCGGGGTGCATCACATGCCTCAACAGTAATGAGTGGAGAGGAAGCCAGTTCACTGTTTCCATCCTGTAGCACCATAAGAGTTTTAACATGAAATGAGAAGCTTTGAAATATTAAAGATTCATTTTCTAGTTAAAGAAAAGAAAAAAAGAAAGGCATCATTTTCAAGGAAGCCATTTCCAAAGACAAAAATAAAAATTAAAATTAAAAAATCAAAGAATTCACCATTGACATCAATCCCTTGAACTAAACATCTGTTTAAACTGTTTCTAGGTCAGGGGTCTGAAACTGTGAAACACTAGGAGTGCAGACATGATTTCTTTCCCAAGGTCTCCCAGTCCTGCGGCATTTACATATTGTCCTGCCATATTGTTTAAACATCTGGCTCACTTCCCCCCAAAAGGAAAGGGCTAGTAGTGAGAAGGCTGCTGTAGACTTTTGTCATAACCTGTAACAGGGTTTTGTTATTTGTACAGCCTCTAAACAAACGAGGTTGAACAGGGCGTTGCTTTGATGTACGACTCAAGTGTGGCTGTCTCCAAGCCACCTCAACGGTAGGAAAGATTATCGTCTCAAGAAGCTCTGAATCTGGCCGTCCAGGAAGAAATGGTCGAGGAAGCAGAGAAGAACTCCTCCTGATTTTTCTACTTCCTTTGTCGAACAAAATAAGTTGCACTTTTATTTTCCAGAGCCAGTTACTCCTCTCTATGTATTTGTCTATGGAAAAGAGATTGGGCTAAAAATATTTTAACATAATTTGATTCAAAACTATGAGGGGAGAAATAGAATATTACTCCCTAGAGGTCTCAAACCCATTAGCAACATGGAGCTAACCTCCAGTGAGTGCGTGGGGTGGCTTGGGGGATGGTTACTGACAGGACACAGGTTTGCTACCAGGACTATGCAGGCTACCGATGGAGACATCTGCCAAAGCAACTGTAAATGCCCAACTACAGAAGACAACTATGGACACAAAAGGTCATGTTCATAACTGGAGAGTTTGTGAACAAAAGGAAAACTGAGTCCCAGATAGATAAGGTGCCAGTGTGCGGTGTTTGCATCCGAGGTGTGTGGTGAGGTGTGCCGTGTCTGCGGTGTGAGGTGAGAACGTTATTCACCGTGTGCAGTGTCTGCGGTGTGAGGCGTTCACTGTGTGCTGTGTCAGTGGTACTCATGCGGTGTCTGCAGTGTTCACAGTGTGTGGTGTCTGCTAGTACCCTCTACAGGTATGTAGTGTCTTCTACAAGTTTGCCCTTGGGGTTTTGGCAGTGACTTAACTCTCAGCAGGCCTGCTTCACAACCTGCTACTGGCCAGTGTATGCTTCTTAAAACATGCAGGAAAAATTTAAAGCAGCCTTAAAAACTCCCAGCTTAAGTGAGAAAAACTAATTTTACTGACACAGTGTAGAAACCTTCCATGGTTGTCAAATGTAATAACGGGATTAGTGTTTTGTTTTGATTTATTCTGATGTACAAAGAAAGAAAGGAGACAAACTTCAAAGGTTTTGCCTCTAGCCCAGACTTCCGGCCTTAGGGAAACTGATTTTCACTGAACATTCTAGAAATAAAGAAATGGCCACTTAAAATTAACCAAACAAACAAAAGTAAATCCATATTCTTACTAACACCAGATATATGTTAGGTTTCAAAAAGTCCAACGCTGTTTTTCTCTCTTCTCTGCTCCTAGGATAGGTGGCCCTGTACATTCCTGGCTTATTTTGCCAGCCTAACCAACAGCCATTCTTAGATCTAAGGAAGGCGATTTTTCCATTAGGTAATTTGTGGTTTTAACTCACAAGGATACATCAATAAACAGTGTTCTAGGCAGAAGGAGATAGGGCAGAAGACTATACCCCAGAGGAACACATGCTACCTGTGTACAGAATCAGAGATGAGTGTACATGTTCCTGAGAAATGCCTGGGATATAGGACAAGCGCCTGCAAGGTCTCTGTCGGGCTCTGCCCTCTCCTGTATTGCATACTTTTTCTTGGATCTGTTCTTATTTTCAACAGACCATAATTCTAAGCTGTAGAATAGAAAAATATTTCAAACATGTTGAAAGATATGACTTTTTAAATTCCAACTAGAGAACGTTCAGACTGTTAAGAAATCTGGAAGGAAATGCAAACTCCCTCCTGCACTGGCTGACCAGGGCCAAACCACACCTCAAAAGGCCAAACAAGAGAATGCACTCACCAACTTTTTAAAGTCAGGTTCCACCATTCTCATCCCTAACACGTTCCTGTGCCTGGAATCCTTCCACTTAGGAAATTCCTTTCCAAAAAGCAGCCTGAGCATATCCAGCTATGTATGATCAATAATGTTTTAAGAGTAGACAGACAGACGAGTGGACAACATGAGAGTCCCTGCAAGTCTGTGGAGAGAATAACTCAATAAGCTCAGATTAGAGGGTGTTGATTTGGGTGAGGTGTGCCTGTACCATAGCATGACCACTGCACTGAGATTCAGGGCAAAGGTGGATACCTCCCACTGTAGACTACAGATCACATAGGTGATCTATGAAGATCTCTATGGTGCAATAAACATTTGTGTCCTCTGCAAATGGACATGTTGAAGCCAGCCCCAGTGCAGGTAGAACAAAGGCTTTTGTATTCAGAAACATGGCCAATCTGGAGGTGATGTGGGTCACAAAATGAAGCCAATACCTCAAGGCTAGTGTTCCCCTAAGGCATACCCAAGAGTTTGCTTGCTACATCCACCTCCTCATCCCTTGGAGACATAGGAAGGAGTGTGCCACCTATAGTAAGCCAAGAAAAGGACCTCAGGTAGACATCTTGTAGACTTCCATTCTCTCAAGATGTGAGGAAATCTTTTCTGACATTTAAGTCACCAACCTCAAGTTGAAGACTGTAGACATCAGTGGGTTATACACCCCTTTTATAAGGATACACATGCATCTTGCCCTGACATCTCTAGTACAGAATTCTCTTGCTATGGCCTGGATCGTAGTTTATTTACTCATGTAACAAACATGAACTGAGCTCAGTGCTGAGCACTGAACTAGATACTACAGACACTTTATTCTGTCTAAGTCCCCACTCGGTACAACAAGGAGGCTCCGTTAGAAATGGGCGTTCTCACCATTCTGTGAGAAGTCAATGATGAAGAACATAAAGTTCTGCTACAGCCTGAAGGAGGGAGAACAAGCAGCCTCACCAGAGTGGGAGAGATAGCTTACTGAAACACACATGTCTCCGCTGGACCCTGGAGGATGAATCAGAACCAGCACCTAATGGGTAAGGAGTGAGACACAGACATGCGGAGATACCCATGAGACATGGGTCAGCTTCCTGCAATCACTAACCATACACTCTGATGAGGGCCCACATTCTCCCGACAGGCCCACCTGCGAGTCTTCCATAGCATCTAGCTCTGCAATCATAGTCCTAATGTCTCCCTTGACCTCTCTTCTGTTTTACTTTGTTTGTTTTTCTTGTTTTGTTGAGTGACTACTTAGCTACTACCTTAGGGCAGTCTATAATCTCCCTAAAACCAGTCATGATCTTTCCCTCACATCTACTTCTCCCCTGGCATTCTTTCATTGCTGACAGCATCAGTGTCCATCCGGTGCTGTGGCTACTGTCACTTTCTCTTGTCTTCTGACCTCCTGTCTACTCAGCAAAAAAATCCTGTTTCCTAAGTATCGGCAGAATCTGAGTATTCCTGGGACTTCTGCTCTCAGTCAGACCCTGAACATCAGAGAGCTGACTGATTGACTGATTCTGAAAAATAGCAACTTCATGTTACATCTAACCAGAGACTGCAATTATTCACTAATATAAAATGAAATAAAACTACAAGTAATAAAGGCAGAGAGACAGAGAAAATTCTGTCTGTGGGATAGAGAGGAAAGCAGATGACTGAACATAAATTTTCAGCTCTGAGCTTCCTAGCACACAGGCAAAAGAAGAAAACAACATTGATTACGCAGTTCTCATTATGGGAATCAATGGTAGAATAGAAGCACGCCAACTT
Source organism: Uromys caudimaculatus (assembly GCA_028551405.1). Taxonomy (NCBI): domain Eukaryota; kingdom Metazoa; phylum Chordata; class Mammalia; order Rodentia; family Muridae; genus Uromys; species Uromys caudimaculatus. Next base: position 78,165,321 of record CM052702.1, read on the forward strand.
ATCAGAAAGGGCATATCTGTTTCCTGGAAGCTCTGCTTCAGAGAAATTGATTGCAGAGAGTTGAATAAGGGATACTAAAACAACACAATAGCAAGAAGGGGGTTCTGTAAAAATAAGGAAGGTCTTCTAGTATGAGTCTTTTAAAAGTAGCATGTCTCTTAAATATGCCCGCTACAGTTAAGCCCACCCACAGGAATAGATCAACTCATCAAGGGCAGCCCGGGGGAGGGCATGGGAAGGGCTTCTCCTACATAGCTTTCTAATAGCTAAGAAAGGGGGAACTTTCCCTGCATGGTCCTCTTAAGTGAAAATGCTTTAAAGAAACCATCAGGGAAAGCAATATTCACACTGTGTCACTAATTACCAGAAGCATTATGATATTTGGTTACGTCTCACGTTGACATAAGTCACTTCCTCCAAAAGGCTTTGCGGGGACCTTGGCTCATGCAACTTCCCCAACTTCAGCTCCAACTCAATCCACATCACTGTTTACTCGCTGCGGGCATCAAATTAAAATTGGTCGTTTATGAAATGGTTGATTTGGTTCATTGTCCTGCCCCAGTAGACAGCTAAGTGCCCCTAAAGCAGAGAAGGTATCTGTCTTGTACAGTACCGAGTAGAAAACATTTGGAAACATCACTGGCATGTAATAGGCACTCAATTAAAATGTCCTTAACAAAGGAATGAATAAACACGTATCCTATGCTTATAAAAAGAGGAAACAAAAGCTATGACAGAATTTGTATGAAAACGAAAGGGCATAGTTTAAAATCTTATTGACTCCAATTTCTACTTTTCCTGTCTATCCTGGATTTGCTCTCAGCTTTGTCTGCTAGAGAATATTTAAGATACCTGCTAGAAACTACTTGATGGGGGTTGAAGCCCTCAGCAACCCCAGTCTTTCAGCATGCTCTTGGACAACTTTCCTTCACTTCTTCCAAAGAAGAACTCTATACAGAACCATGTCCTCATGCAGGACACTCCTCCTAGGGACTTACCTCCATGACAGCCTTAGCCGATAAGATCTTGGGGCCTCACAGGTTTGTCACATCTTACATGCTCTTTCCTCTAGTTAAGAACCTTTGTTAGATTCTTGTGGCCAACGGAACTGCTTCCTCTACACTCCCATAGTGCCTTGTCTCCACCTGAATGACACTGTCTGCCATATGTTCTGTATGAGTTAAGTGGCTAGTTTAATACCCATGTTTTTATTGCTAAATTAGATTCTAAACTATTTGAGAACAGGGCCCAACTCTTTATCCTTCCTTACGCTTCTCTAACCTTTGGTGCAGTCCTAGACATGCAGAGGGCACTAAGCAAATGTTGACTTAAAAAGCTGAGAATTTATAAACTAGAATAATAAAGAGGCACTAAGGTTGAAGACCAAGCCAGAGGGCTGGAGAGATGGCTCAGCCATGAAGAGCACTGGTTGTTCTTCCTGAGAACCCAAGTTCAATTCCCAGCATGGGACTGTGACATGGCTGGTCACAATTGTCTGTAACTCCAGTTCCAAGGTATCTATACCCTCATACAGACACACGAGCATAAAATAAAAATAAATCATTAAAAATCAAGAAGACCAAGGTAGAGTAAAATTATATACTATAGAGATTATTAATAATCTGTACCTTGATATATTAGTGATGGCTACCTATAGTTCTTATTTTGTAAAACAATCCTGTGACCTAGTATTTTCAAATGATGACTCACAGGGCAGATGTTTGCTATGAAAAATATCGACACATGCTGTCTACTGACTGAACAGACACTCTCAGATCCGATGTTCAAGTATACTTCAAAACAATTTTTATCAGCATTTGCATAAAAACAATGGGAATTTTCTGAAAGCTGCATCTAATATGAAACATATTAAATATTGTAGTACATCAAAGTCTCCTACCTAGAGACAGCATCTGCCATTGAGCCCAAGGATCTGGACTCTCATTGGATCCACCCCCTTGTTTCCTTCAGAACTGCTCCCCAGTAAGATTCAGTTGCCAAATTAGAAAGCTTTTCCTATAGTACTACCAATAATAAAGAGGGCATTCACCAGATACATCTGTCAGGCTATGGAGCAACAAAAACACAGACTGAGAGAGAACATGCACTGAGACGTACAACTTCTTCCCATCTGCACACATGATAGCAGTGTGCTGAGAACTTATGACGTGTCTAAAACCTAACTTTACAATTAAAAAGAGAAGCTCTCGTGCCAACTCTTCACCATAACGAGAGTTTCACCATAACATGATCAGTGTCGTCATGTTACTTTAGATATGCCTGTTAGTACAAACTTTGTATAAAAATAAAATGCTAAGACACAGACTCAGGGCCAGTGAGATGTCTCAGCAGGTAAAGTACCCTGCCACTATGCCTGAAGATCTGAGTTTGATTCCAGGGACTTATGTGGTAGAAGGAAAGAACCAACCACAAGCTGTCCTCTGCCCTCCACATATACACCATGGTGTATTCTCCATTTGAAAATAAAAATCAAACACATAAATGTAATGTTTAAAGAATACATAGAACCAGATACATTCTTTAACTACAAGATACTGACTGTCACACTCCAACCAAACACTGACAAGAAAGTTTATTTTCTCAGGACCTATGAGTTTACCTTTAATCCTTTAATTAGAAAAACACAACACAGCAACAACAACAACCTAGAGAAAGAAAAGGGAGCTTAAGTAAATAGAACACAAATTAAATGGCATGCTACACGTATTTGATTAATTTTACATTACATATTTTGAAGGGCAGGCTCATTATTTATACGGGTGCTGCCTGACCTCTATCCTGCGGTTTAATCATTTTAACCCATTAATATGCACACCATAAACAGCAGCAACAAACTACATGACCTCACACCACTGTCTCAAGACACTGCACTTCCATCACTGAGTAAAGTATTAGGTGGCCTGTTGTTGAGACACTATGCCTGTCTGGATGAGAGAAAATAAGACTTTACCTCCAATGAGGGGAAGAGAAACCCTGGGCAGCACTATGGCTCCTGCCATGGTTACCACGCTATTTGTCATTTCAAATGTACCTGTGCACTTGGTACAAACCTTCCAGGAAGCTTTTACACTACTTACAGCATAATCAGCTGCTTATTGCCAAGGGAAGAACTTTTCCCCCCAGAAAGACAATCTGCACACACTAATTTGAAAGACAGGGTAGGCATGCAAGTGTTTTAATAGCCCATTATCAAAAATTATCCCTTGGCTATAAAATCCCCAGACCATTGGCTTGAGATCAGCTCAAAGAAAAATGAGATTACAGAATTTAATCTAGTGAAGGGGAGTGAGAGATGAGTTTTAAAAAGCTTTAGAACACACACACACACACACACACACACACACACACACACACACACAGAGCAGAGAACCAAAACAAGATCAGCTTAGATAAAAATCTTCCACACATATACCTCATACAAAGCTGACAGATCTCAAGATTCATTTTAACTCTGAAAAGTGGTTTTAATATGGAATGGGGAATGTGCAAAGAAAAAGTATAGGAAGAGGCGATGGGAAACAGAACAGCATTTTGTCTTAAGTTTGCACAACCTAATTTAGAGCAATAAAGGAGAAACCTGTGTGTTCTGGTAAATGTCACGTCCATTACATACGTGGATAGGTATGAAGCAGTCTCCATAGGCCCTTCAGAAATTGCGCACAGCCGCCCTAATGCAAACCAGGAGTCTCCGACTGCTGGATGAACACTCTCATGTGGGTATTTGCAGAGGGCCCCCTCGCCCAGCCCACCCTCATTTGTGTAATCCAAAAGGTCACAAGCATAGAAGTGACACATACGACACAAAGACACCTCCCATCTGTCTCAACCTGGCAAGGACAGTGTCAGGGTCCTGGAGAACCACCCCCTCCTCTCTGCAACCTCCACTCTCTTCTTTCTCCTCCCCCTGTGCCCCCCCTACTCCCCTCGCCATGAGCATCTGCCTGGCCCAATCTCGCCTGGGCCAGCTCCAATAACAACATCTGCTTGGCAGCTTTTCAAGCCCACGGATAGTTATCTAACTGAGGCTTTTGTGCTGTACTGTTTATTCTATGTGAAGAAATGCCTCCTTAGTTGAAAGAGTACTTTAGAAAAACTGTGGAGCTATTAGCAAGTGAAGCACAGGGCTAATAACCCCCACCTGCTCATCACATTAATTATGACATCTGATTCATTATAACTCAGAAAGAAAACATGACTGCAGATCTGTCACATGTAGGAATAAACATGTATTAGGACCAGGAAAAAAAAAAAATCAGACCAAAAGATTCAGCTGGACAAGACACACTCCCACCTCTCAGAGACTGGAATACAGATCTTGTGCCATTCAAAGGGATTCCAATGAACGGAGACTCATGCCTGGTCACACAGCCACACAGCCACAGTTCCATTGAGGAAAATGAGATACATCATGGCACAGGAAACCTCAGGGGTACGCTTGAAAACTCCGTAAGAATTGTGTTAAACAAACCAAAATGTTCTCCAGAGCCAAGCTGCAGAGAAAAATATACTGTTCATATTGAATGTGACCCCATGTCATTCTCTACTGTCATCCAGGGTAGAAGATGTTTCCCTTCAGGTACACTTACATTAAAATGTACATTTTAGGTACATTTTAGTGGTGCTAATACATTTAGTAAGAGAACGCATTAATTCAAAAATAAAAACTTGTCACAAAATTCTTGCATTTCTTAAATATGAGTAAATAAAAATAGCATTGCTGAAAGGCAAATACCAATCAGTGGCCATAAAAAAATATAGTATTAGAAAGTCTGAGATCTCCCAATGCAGTTCACGATCAATACTGTTCAGAAAATATCTCATACTAGGAACCAGCAGGCTTTCATTGTAAGTTCTGAACAAATCTACAATCGCTTCTAACATCTCATTCTCCTCCGCGTGCTGAAGAAACTTACAACTAAAGCACATTATTTCTAGATAGGTTATCCCCCAATTTTGGATCTGCTTTGTGCCATGACTTAGAAACAGAAGTGTCATTTTAATATGTCGGCTTAAACTAAACATGAATTAATTAGTAGAGAGATGACCACTAACAAATGTCCACTGGAGGACATTTTTCCTGGGTATCAATTTTAAAGGAAAGCACATGTGCAAAACATTTGCATGAATCACAAGCAGTTTTAATTTTAACAGGTTCCTGTTGAAAGTGTTCGCACCTCTGCTCTGAAGGCCGCAGCCTCCTTTTCTAACATCTTTATCACAGAGACAGCTTTTGTTGGTTCCTTTGTCGTAGAAGACAGGAACCGGTCTGCAAAAGCATATGGCCACTGGGCTAATAGCATCAGCCTCTGCCCTTTCCACTTTACAGCCCCAAAATCTATAGGCTGCAGCAAGAGAGAGGGGAGAGAGAGAGAGAGAGAGAGAGAGAGAGAGAGAGAGAGAGAGAGAGAGAGAGAGGGAGAGAGGGGGAGAGAAAGGGAGAAAGAGGGAGAGACAGGGAGAGAGAGAGGTATTAAACCTGTTATAAAAAGGAAAATCCAGAACAGTTTAGTTTAATGTTCAGCAGCATACGTTTCTACCTCCTCTGAGCTTCTTATATATAATGAAAGTAAATCTCAGGAAACAAAACAATTAGTTTTTCCTCTCAGCAAAAGGCTTTTGTGTTAGAGTCCGGTTCTGAGAGCTGATTTATGTAAATATGTTGCTTAACCACAACTTAAGATATAAATCCAGAATAAACATAACAATGGGAACCCTGACACTCCACTTTGCCAACCTGGAAGATTTAGTCAGCCTGGGCGGAAAAGTGAATTATGGTTATATTGAGAGTGTCAGTTCTAAATCAAGAAAAGCAGCAGAGCCAGTCCTGGCCAGGGACGAGATCAGTCAGCATCCAGCAGTGCTCAGAGGCCTCAGCCTGTCTGAGAAAACACATGCCACTTCCAACTGCACTGCAAGGCAAGGCACTCAGACACACAGCTTGTAATTTTTCCCCCTTATCAACACTGTTCCTGTAGGAACTCCACATAGTAGGCCTAAATGGGCCTGAATTCTGTAAGACAGGGAGGCCAGGACCAAGGTGGCTAGCAGCCTTGAAGAGTTGATGACTGAAAGTATTCTCCATCTGAAAATAAGTTTTGAGTTGTTTTTTAACAACTGGCTTGCACAATTATTAAATTCCTTTACTGTGCTAGGTATCCCTAGGAAACAAAAGTGAAGTCTCTGGCCACAGACTGTTGTGTGATTCCTCAGACACTGAAGTCTCTGGGCACAGACTCTTGTGTGTTTCCTCAGACACTGAAGTCTCTGGGCACAGACTGTTGTGTGTTTCCTCAGACACTGAAGTCTCTGGCCACAGACTGTTGTGTGTTTCCTCAGACACTGAAGTCTCTGGGCACAGACTGTTGTGTGTTTCCTCGTCTCTGGCCACAGACTGTTGTGTGTTTCCTCAGACACTGAGGTCTCTGGGCACAGACTGTTGTGTGTTTCCTCGTCTCTGGCCACAGACTGTTGTGTGTTTCCTCAGACACTGAGGTCTCTGGCCACAGACTGTTGTGTGTTTCCTCAGACACATTTACACATAGAACATGGATGTGCTGGTCAAGTGTACTGAACAAGAGGTCTGTCCAATCCTGAAAGGGAAAGAAAGAATTTTGTACAAATAACCCTAAGCACATATCAGTGTTACTCTCAGGCTGAAAATTCTAAAAGCATGCCACAACAGGGAACTGAGACCTCAGCAGTTCCCAGGTATTCTCAGTAAGTCCCAGCACCCATCTCCACCACTTCCTGCACAGCAGTATGTGGTCTTGAAAATACAAATGTTCATGTTTCCTGCATCTGAGCTGCAAAGGAAAAGTTCCCTCCCTGGAGGCAGAGCGCCAGGATTTGGTGCGTGACCCAATTCACCAAAGTACTGCAGAATGGCGTACACCAGGACCAAGCTCAGGGAAGCAACCTCTGTTCTCTCCTCTGAGGCCCAGAGACTAAAGCCCTGGTGCGAGATCCAGTCAGTGGGCAACATTATCTGCCAAGTATGTTAGGAAGTATCTTATGTGGACAGTCACAGGTCTGCAAGGCTAACTTGGTATGTCCAAATGTCTGATGCTCCTGCATATCTCTTGATCTACAGGAAGGATAGGAAGGGAAGAAATGGCGATTGCAAATTTTCTTTTTCAAATATTAAATATTTTTACTGATAGTTCTTCCTATGCAATCTTTCTCTCTGTGTGTTATAACACACACACAAGCACATGCATACACACACACATGAACATGCATACACACACACACACACACACACAAAGACATTGTGCAATATTAAGAACAGTCTTCTGTAATGTTTTTAGAATCTCTCAGTGGCTTAAGAAGCCAACAACCAAGCTCTCCTACTGTCAGAGGAGTGCCTTCCAGGAGCTCAGCCCTCACTCCTTAGTCCTAAATAAGTAAGTTTACTTCTGTGCTGGTCTGAGTCGCTTTTGTTTTCCTAACAGCTGCAGCACAAGGAAGAACTGTTCTTTCAGAGGGAAGGTAGGAGCACTCTTCACTCTCCCTTCTGGATTATCCACTGCTGTTGCTGGCTCTACTAAAAATGTAGGCTTGACCTTAAAAAGCAACAGATCTCCAGCATGCTGAATACCACAATACTCTTGATAAACATATACCAGGAGACACAGGAATTAAGTCTAAATTCATAGACTAAAGAGGGAAGTCTTACCTGTTTGCAACCGTGGGTACTACACTGGTCTGACAGCATCTAGAAGGATAATAAATAACCTCGCAAATACACAAGGAGGAAGCCATGTCTGCTCCCTAGCTCAAGGAACTGATTTTATGAGAAAGTCAAATGAATGCAGTGAACTTTTTGAAAACATTATTGAGGTAAGAGATAAATAGAGTATTGTTTTCTCGATCATTGTCTCATGAGGAAATCAACTCTTCCTGGAGAGTAAGTCTGACAAGACCTTTGATTAAAAAAAAAAAAAAAAAAAAAAAAAAACCATGGGTAAAATGTCATCGAAGTCTGGTTCAGTGGCCTTTGGTCGGATGCTGTGGCCCTGTTGCTGATCCTCCCAGAACCATTTCCTGGGGCCTAGGCACCCAAGAGGACCCCTCAGTTCACAGAAAGACAACTCTGCCTGTGTCTTATACTTAACTGAGTACTCCAGAGCTCACCGTTTACCATTTATGTGATGTCAACTTCTTCGTCAGCCAACATTCACCTACTCTAATAAGAGAACACACTTGAATTCATAATGGTTCTGGAGTTTTGGCAACTGTCAATCTCAAAGTTGTAATAAGAGAAATAATAAGGATGTATCATTGGAGTTGCAAATAAAAAATGAAGTAAGCCAGTCATAGATATCACATGATCTCACTTACATGTGCACTCTGAAGAAACGTAGCACGTAGATGCTGAGCTGAATGGTGGTTAGCAGGACAGGAGGGAAGGTGTAGGAAGGGCGAGATGCTGGTCAAAGGTACGAAGTCTTGGGAGAGATAATCTGTAGTGATCTACTGTACAGAATAGTAACTGTAATCATTTGTATATAAAGGCTATATCACCAGTTTAGTAAACAACTTATAAACCCTCAAAAAAAAAAAAAAATGAAGAACCAATATGTGGTACATGGCTGGGAAGTTCTGCCAGGACAGGAGGCTCATTAGCACCTCCTGAGCCATCCCATTCACCAGCATGACCTTGAAGGATAATGTCTGTGCACAGAAGTGAATCCGCAGTCACTTAATTTCAGTTATGTGTACTGACCTAAGAGACAGGGCAACACTATCCTCTGTTGCAAACCAAGAACTGAACTGCTGCTGCAGGAGGGAAATGCCACATTCCCAGGCAGGTTTAAAGTAATGTTAAAAGCAAATAAATCAGGCAACCACTTACTTCTTGCCTACCCTTACCTGTCTCTATTTTTATTTTACTTTTGTAAATTCAGTAAACTTCATTTCTCTAATCCTCATATGGCAAAAGCCTAAAAACAGGTGATGTTCAAAACCTTGCCAGTACACACACACACACACACACACACACACACACACACACACACACACAAAGGTGATGATGGTGCACCCCTTTAATCACAGCACCTAGGGGGCAGAGGTAGACTGATCTCTGAGTACCAGGCCAGGCTGGTCTACAGAGTGACCAGGACATCCAGGATAACACAAAGAAACCCTGTTTCAAAAACTCTAAGTAAGAACAACAACAACAATAAATAAAAAACTATGAAAAAATATTTTATTCATCACTAAAACTGAAGAGTCTGTTAAATGTGTGGCCAGCTCAACCCATGACCCTCTAGAGTGTTCTGCTATGGAAGATGCTAATAGCATCAGCTCAGACACTGCAGCGCTTATATTTTAATCCAGCAAAAATGTTCTAGTATCTGATTACGAGGCAGCAGCAAGACAGCCAAGCATTTTCTCTGAATTTGAGAATGTCCTGCAAAACAAGACCACAGACAGAAAGAGACACTATTCTTTAATTTTATTATGTATATAATGTCTTCCCTGCTTGTATGTCTGTGTACCACATGTATGTCTGATGCCCCCAGAGGCCCAGAAAAGGAAGTCAGATCCCTGGAACTGGAACTACAGGTGGTTGTGGGCTAACATGTGGGTGTTAAACTCAGCCCTCTGGAAGAGCAGCCACTGCTGTTAACTACTAAGCTACCTCTCCAGACCCAAAAGAAGATATTCTAAACCTACATCTCTAGACTCTATTGAATGAGGTATTTAATCATTGAGCCAGGCCTCTTTCCCACTTGTAAAGTGGGAAACAAATATTAAGTAACATGTTTTACATGGGCAAAAAATATCTGGGGAAGGTTATTCAGGTTTGAGACAGGGTCTCAACAGATAGCCCAAGCTAACATCAAACTCAGAATGATCCTCCTGCCTCAGTCTCCTCCTATGCTGATATTACAGTCATGGCCCACTCATTGCAGACTTAAACCTACAAAGGAAAAGGCCTACCACCAAGCCAAAGAAAAAGGGTTTGTGAACTTTAGGAAGGAGTAATTTGCCAGCTTAAGTGTTTTCTTCATGGTGTTGTGAAGTTGTGCTCACTCTGAGTTGTTATTTAAGAAAAGTAAGTTTGTGTGTGTGTGTGTGTGTGTGTGTGTGTGTGTGTGTGTGTGTGTGTGTGTGTGCATGTGTTTAAAAGCCTGCCATTCAGCTCTCCTTTGCTTTTTACAATTCAGAATTTTAGAGGGAAGTCCTCCAACCCCCAAGGCACACACAGTTTGCTAGCAGAATTTATTCTAAGCATCTCTCCAATAAGCAGAACACACAGCATGCAACACATACACACACACACACATACACACACACACACACACACACACACACACACACACACACACATTCTTGAATCATTAAGTCATTTGGAAGAATCTCCAGAAGTGTGCTGAGGCATGTTTTTGGTGTTTTGCCAAATTATGTGCTTCTGTTTGTGGCTTTCCAATATGGATTAGACAGGCGCACAAGCATGTACAATTTGGCAAGTAGCAACAACGGACTCCTCTGAATTTAGTAATTTAAGCTTTCCATTAGTTATCATAGGTGAAAGAAAGAATTAACAACACCTTGTTGGAGCTCTATCTTTATACCCCTTTGTCATCCATTCTTGTTCACTTACCATAGATTAGAAAGCAGAAGAATTCCAGATGTCCTCTGCAGATAAGATGGAAAACACACGCTTCAGACAAGGAGCTCAGATGGGCAAGTGCACTTCGACTGGAGCTGAAAGTCTGGGCTCTGCTGTCCTAAAGCTGTGCCCCTGCTTCCCTGACGTCCCCTACACTGGAGCATCCAGCGTGCCCTCCCTTTCCTGACTAAAACCAGCGGTAAAAAATACCTCTGTTCTGTTTTTAAACTATCATGCACAAAAGCACACTTCTGTGTGACAAAGTGACCACAGAGGAATTTCTGTCCCCACACTCTGCTCTTGTTTCCCTCCATTAATGGGGCAGCTCCTCATGGCCAGGAATTTTGCTGCAAAATTGAAAACAACGCTAAAGAGGAGTGAATCGATCATTCTGCCACAATCAGAATCAATACACTAATCACGATAACCAGTCCCCCTCTTGATCACCCAGAGAAAGCCAAGAGACTTTCAATTGACTTGGACTGTTTGACAGTCCTTATGTGGTTGGTAAAATTATTCCTGGTACTCAACACAAAGGTTCAGGGGAGCTGGGAGGTAAAAAGGAATCTGACAGTGGTCCATTGCTGAGTCCCCCTGTGTGAAGCTACAGAAAGACGACTTCACACAGACACTTGTGACGCAGCGCTGTCAACAAGATGCACACATCTAATCAAAGTCTAAGTCCCCAAAATTGGGCAGTCCAGTGGTCTGAAATGTAAGTAACAATCAACAGAGAACACTCTACAAAAGGAAGGTTCTCAGGTCATCTCAAGGGCCCAGGAGAAAGAGCTGAGCCCCCGCTGGGTACAATCCAGTTTGGTTTGGGGGTTAGTGAACAAAGGATGGGAAAAGGCAGAGTTGGGGCCGAGATCAGACACTCGTAAGGGAGATTATTAACACGCAGCTTTACCAGCTGCTAAGTGGAGGCATTTAGAACCTTGTTTCCACTGTGCCTCTCTGGAGAAGGAAGAGCTGCCAGTGAGAGGCAATGCTCCAGTCAGGATATGAAGCTACCTTCTCACCTGCAGCTCATGTGCTCTAGTAGCGGCAACCTGCTTTGCCTATAAACTACATGCACACGGGTGGAAATGTATTAACTCAGTTTAGAAGGCCTTCACTAAAACATTTAAGATGAGCGAAAACATCCAAAATGGATCAATATATTAGTAGAAGTATGGGTTTTGTTTTGTTTTGTTTTTTTAAGATTTATTTTATGTCTATGAGTACACTGTTGCTCCCTTCAGACAAACACCAGAAGAGGGCATCAGATCCCATTACAGATGGTTGTGAGTCACCATGTGGTTGCTGGGAATTGAACTCAGGACCTCTGGAAGAGCAGTCAGTGCTCTTAACCTCTAAGCCATCTCTCCAGCCCAGAACTGTTTTAAACAAGGGTTAAGAATAAAGCATGTTTCTTATCCTCAATAATTTTTTTCAGTTTGGTGTGTGAGAGTAAAGAAAAATATAATCATATATATATAAATATGCACACATACAGAAGACGGGATAGAGAAAGAGATAAGGAGGGAGAAAGAGAAGAAAGAAGGGAGGGAGGAGAAAACATGAAATGTTACAGTCCACAGAGCCCAGTTATACATACCATAGAGATATTTCTTCAGAAAAATCAGTACTACTTTCATTTTACATAGGATAAGACAGAAGCAGATAATGGAAACATTGGAAGCCAGACCTCACAAACTTTACATCTTCAATAATAACATCATGTCTACCTATCACTGTCCCTTTTAAAGTATGTCCTCCTGAAACACAGAAATCCCACTTTCAGTTAATATATACACTCTTGAAGTTGCCACCCCATCGCCATTCACGTGAACACGCTGCTTAACACTAAGGCCAAGAGTTTATGGAAGCCTGCCTCAAATCCAGGCAATACTGATCAGAATGCTTTGCAGAGAGGTGGCTTGGAGGGTAAGACTTCAAAGAAAGAGTTCCTTTAGCAAAAAAAAAAAAAGGAAGTGGGGGGAAGAAGAGGAGAAGAAAGAAAGGAGGGAGGGAAAGAAAAAGAAAATTATTTCTCATTGCATGTACTAGACTTCCCAGGGTGGGTATTTCTGTCCACAGCATGCACTACGACTGGTCTGAATTTGATCCTTCTACACACACCTTTCACACTTTCACATTCTCAGTTTGTGCCCTACTATGAGCTGACTGAAGAGGCCATCCTGAACCTCACTGGGAGGTCCCGTATCCTTAAAGCTTCCAACTGGAACCAACAATCTCATAATGGCCCAGCAAACTCAAGAGGAGAGAATGGTACTCAGATGGCTTCTGCGCTTGGTGTTGTTTTTGTTGTTGTTGTTATGTTTTGTTTTGATTTTTCATCTAAAACAACCCCTTTCCCCCTCCTCATTTGTACATTTGATTAAATCATCAAAGTACACTTGCAACACATGTAGACGGTTTACTTTGGGAGCAGCTGAAACACTAATTCCAAGCCTCCAAGCCTGCAGACGTAATGCAAGATGGCACTTTAGGATGACAAACCCTGGAACTGACAGGTAGAAGCTATTTTCCAGGGAGAGGAATGAATCCAGGCCAGAGAAGCCTGTCTAGCATAAAGTCTGCTGAGGCAGTTAGCCCAGCCTGGATTGGTCTCCCCAAGCCAGCTCAGGAGCTGCCTGGACAAAACAGCCTCACGAAGCACGTGCCCAAAGCTTGGCCCTGACCATGTGCTAATGTGGGAACTTGGGCAGCATCTTTTGTACATTGGTGTCCTCACGTGTTAAATATTGGTAACAATAAAACTGGCTTTCACAGAAATGGTGTGAGACAGGTACCTATACAGTTTCTCTCCCTCCCCCCCCCCTCTCTCTCTCTCTCTCTCTCTCTCAAAGGTTTACTGCACCTATATTCACCACCTCCTTGAACTCTTTATTGAAATACTATCAGCAAAATATAACTAGTCACTTTAATTCTCAAGCTCCTGTACTCGCAACTCACACATTGTGTCTTTTAAAGCTAGACGCAACCGTTTCCCATAAGGTTGGATTCTGTATTAAGTACTGAATGTATGAGATGACTTAAAAGGATGAAGCACATCACTGGCTGGTGTCTTCTTCCATCAAGCAGCACACAAAGAAGTATAACCCTTCACTGAACAATGTTAGGAAAGGGGAGTCCAGGCAGCAGCCCAGGTAGGCTTTAGGGAAACCAAGAGCATTCTTCTCAACTGAAAGCACAAGAAGACGTGCACAAAGTCCAGGAAGGCTGAAACCCACCTGACACTGAGCATCTTCAGAGAGGGATAAGGCTCTGATAACATTTTATATCCCTGGGATCATTAACAATAAAGCTGTCCTACATTTTCCCCTAGAACTGTTAAGCTGTGATAATATTTCATAGGCAAACAAAGCATGACAACCCACTAATTGTGTTGCTTTTTATACCACAATAAGTTACATGATTCAAAATGGGAATTTATATTTTTTCCTTAAAAAAATCTTATTTTTAACTCTCTTGAATAATCAGGAAAACAGCAACAACAGCATCACACACACACACACACACACACACACACCCCACAATCTGTATTGTGGTTGCTAACTTGAACCATGCCAATGAACACTGAAAAGATTAATCAAAGGCTTGACGGTTGTTAACAGTTCAACATGGTTCCCATAATTATCCAATTAAACATATAATGCAAATAGTAGAAGTCTTATGGGTTCCATAGAGCATGACTATCAGGCTGCTTCTGAGGACTATTAACTGTAATGGACTGTCTGCTGAGTCAGAAGGAAGCCAGAGGATAGCCAGCCATTCATGGAGGAAGGCAAGAAGAATAGAGCTCAGAGACACGGAAGTCAACCCCTCTTTATGTGGTCATATAAACACAACAGACAGTGGTAAAATCCAGAAAACAAAATTTAAGTAACAATTATTGTAAAACCAAAAGAATGCAGAGCAATGAGTTTACCCTGTAATTCCTACTGGCGGGGCTACAGCCACTGTGTACTTCAACCACACTTTTCTAGCTCACTGCTAAGTTACAAACATGGATGTAATTATAGTCGTTGGCTTCTGACTCTGTCTATAAACCATGCAGAGATAAACTGCTATTAGTGAACATACCAACTCCATATAATTGTGTTTTGACATTATAGGTAAAAACAGTGAGACAGAGAACTAACCACAGCAATTATAAACAGCGTGCTGGAGGGCATGTCAGGCCACTTCTGACCTTGACTACTTTGTTATAATCCGTGAGCTTCATTTTCCCCAGTGCAGAAGCACACGCGTGCATGCACACCTGTCTTCTTTAGGAAAATGAGGTTACAGAATAGAAGACCTACTACATCATGCACTTGCAAACACCTAAAGGAATGCAAAATATATACCAGATAGGGCAAATATCTGGTTTTTTTTAAAAAAAAAAAAAAAGAAAATCAATATGTTTTTTTAAAAAAAAACAAAACAAATGTAAATCTTTGAAGAAAAGCTTTGTGGTAACTCTTCACTCTTAAATATTAGATTTTGTAGACAGATTCACACAGAAGAAAGAGGGAAATGAGAAAATTGGTTTTAGTACAAAAACTTGTTAGTGTATGGTGTTAAGTTGTGCCCTTTAAAGTTGTACTATTGCAGATGTTTAAACCATATTTACACTGATAAATTGTTCAATATTCATTTGATTATATACCTTCATAGTAATCATATACACAAGTATTACATCCACTTCTTTCCATAACAGTGGGAGCAAAGGCAATTAGCAAGCCAATAAATATTCTTTAAGGCCTTAAGTCTGGCATCATATTCAATGACTTTCTAAAATTCTACATGATTTGTGTGTACTCAGCAACAGTATATATGTGATTTTCACAAAATACATATGTAGCAACACACACAAAAGCAAGAAACAATATTAACTTTTTAATGTGATTATTCACAGATATATGTGACCGTGACCTTAAGGATCTGCACTGCCACTAAGACAAGCCTATGTGTGGAGAGTTCTTAAAAGCTACATGGAGGTGTCTGTGTGTTTGTTTTTAAAGGCAGGGTCTCATGTATTCCAGGCTGGCCTGAAATTTGTTATGGAGCAGAGGTTGAACTTGAACTTCTGATGCTCTGGTCTCTACCTCCCAAGTGTGGGATTATAGACCTGAGTAAATAATCCTGTTTATGCCTGTGATGAGAATGGAACCCAGGGTCTTGTGAAAATTAAGCAAGCATGCTTAGTAGGATACATCCCCAGCCACCTTGTTTTCCTTCTTGACAAGGAAGGCAGAAGTATTTGACCCTTTTACAGATCAAGAAACAGCTTCCTGAAAACACATGGACTTGTCCCAAACCTCAGACAGCCAGGTGAGCTGTTGGCACACATTGCCTGAATGCCTGGCTTCCCAACCTTCTTACTCACTCACTCCTGAGTGAACCTGATGAAGACAAAATCTGTGTGTGAGTAAAGTGCTGTCTACTGAGATGCTAATGGTAACAGTGATGGCTTCTACCTAAAGATGGTCAGAAGGTTACAAGACAAGTGCTCTCACAGGGCCCCTAGGACACTTGGTGCTTCCCGTGCATGAGAGGTTGTAGCTGTTGATACAGTTACGGTCATCTCACAGCTAATCTGGCAAGAGAACTCCTATATGGCTAAAGGATTAAGTTAATTACTATATAACACCAAGTCCCACATTAGAGTTCACCTCACATTGTCTAAATGACATAGATGACATTTCTGACTGAGGGATCTCAGGGAATAAGTTGCATTAGCTCCCTTTAAGTGTTGTGTTGTTGTTGTTGTTTGTTTTGGGTTTTTTTGACAAAATGATCATATATTTGATAATAATATCACTCACTAGAAATAGATTTAAGGAACCTTAAAAAATCAGAAAATAAATCTCCAAAAATTGCAGCTACTACCCAACACAACAGTGCACTAGACTCTGTGTCTACTTCATTTTCAGGATCAAATCCCCCTGGTTTAACAGCCACATTCCAGTCTGGACAGAACAGCTTCTGTGTAACTAGCGCAGGAATAGAGCAGCCTGACTGCGTGTTCCCAGATAAGGGTTGCACTGTCCTTTGGGACAATGGACGCCTCATTCAGGCCAAGTGCAGTATTAATAATGTCCAGCCTGAGCCCTCACAGGTCTCACAGACATCTCTGAAAGGGAACTGAATAGGGAGACAGGAAAACCTATATTTGTGTTTACAAATACATAAAGCTAACACATTTAAACACCAAGGAAGAGAGCCGCAGTCTCTGGAGACAAACATATACATAAAACAGACAAGAATCTGGAAGAAATGTTTACTGTGGACAGTGAAGGGAAAAAAATCGAACAATTCTTTCACCCTGAAGGCACAGTCACCCTGAGGTTTGGTGACAATCATTTAACTGCTTCACAGACGTACAATTATAAAGTGAAACTTACATCTCTTGATAATACAGAAAACAAAACAAACAAACAAAAAAACCCACAGGATGCTTTGTTGGGGAAGGTTGAAGTACCAACCTATCATCAATATCCTCCTCCTCAGCATCTGTTTGGTGGTGGGTCTCAAACCCAGGGCTTTGTACATGCTAAGCATTTGCTTTATCATTGAATGTCACCCTAGTGAAGACCACCTTCTAAACGAACCAGTACAGTGATACTGGAATGAGTTGGGATGGGGCAGGCATAGATTCAAACCTTGGCTCTGTCACTAGCTGTGTGATCAGACATGTACTAAACAGTTAACCTCAACTTCTCCCTGTTATGACACTAATACTTGGCCCTTTGAGGAACTGTAAAGGTTACATTAATTAATTCAAGGCACATGGGACATTTTCAACATGCTATAGCTGTTCTGTGATTACTGATCTTACTTCCATAATAATAAAACACAGAAGATAGCCCCAGCCTTTTTAGGTAGGGTCATTTCTGGAGTCTTCTATCACATTAGCTTTCTCTCTAAGATCTGCCACCTCACTGAAGAAAATAATTCCTTAAACCAAAGACAAGAGAATAAAACATTTAAAAATAAAATCTTAGGGTATACAAAAAAACTCATAAAGTCTTGTCTAAATCTTTCTATATACCAAGGACCCAGAACATACAATAACTATGAGGTCTTGATTCTTCTTAGAAAAAAATTCCAACAAGGAAATTTTGTAGAAAATGTATCTCTTTTGCCTTCAGGAAAGTCTTGTAGAAAAAGAGCTGATAGTACTACATAGTATTACAGAAAAATAACACAACCTTTCCAACGTGTAAGAGCAGCACAAGTGTTCTGAAATGGGATGGAAACACTCAGCTGCTTCATGTGGATGTCAGAGAGGGCCTTATCCTAAAGCCCGGACACTGGAGGCCAGGCCTCAGGCTCGGCACCACTGCGCACTGCTCTTGGCTTGTGCAACCCTACCTTTAAGGATGCTTTATTTTTCCTACTGTATCCTTTCTGTCTTATACACGGAACACACACAAATCCAGGATCTCACACAAGAAGCACAACAGAGAAAACTGACAAGCGATGAAGGAAAAACGGTTCGAGAGAAAAGATGAGAAGCTTCAGAGCCATCAGATGGGAGATCGCAGTACTGTATATCAGAATTAACAAATACAACTTGAATCATTTACAAGTCAGAGGTAAAACAAATGAGCACGTCGATCTTTTCTGAGATATGTGAATAAGCTAAATGAGTTTGTGGCTTTTTACGTAGAGTGTGTTGCTTAATACACAAGCATTTGTATTCGTCCTCTGTACCCTATGTGGTCAGAGGAATCCTCAGTGCCCAGGAGGATGGGTAAAATTGAGCTCTGGAGATAAACTATATGGGTTCAAATCCAGCCTCCTTTTAACTAGATCAACTGCAGAATTGTCATTTATGAAAGGACGGAAAAGTAGCTACCTTATGTAGTTTTTGAGTATTAAATGAAGCTTGGGTTGGTGGCTCATGCCTGTAATTCCAGCAGTGGGGAGGCTGACATAGGAGAATCGCTACAAGTTCAAGGACAGCCTGATGTACATAGCAATGTCCTGTCTCATTTTAAAATAATATAAAATTAGTGCGTGACACAGGTGACTCATGATGTTTAGTACATGTTACATGTACACTAAGTGTCTGCTGGACACCTATGCACTATATAGCAGAAAGCCACCTCAGCAGAGACTCTGATAACGATGCTATTGTATGTCAGCTAGGTGCTCAGGCCAGAAGTTCATGAAAGCCCTCAGCACTCCAAAAACAGCTTTAGGGTTAGTATGACCTCTACTTTGCACAATCTATGCTCTGCCTCCTGGCCTCCCAGCACTTCTTGGTCTCACTTCTGCACTGGGGTGCTAATATCACCCAGAACCTACCATGCCCCCACGATGGGCATTGCGCAGAAAGCATGCTGACTGGCTCTGCCAATTGCAGATGAGAAGAGCTTCCTGCTGCCACATGCCAGAAGTAGGTGCTTTATTACTACATGTGCCCTACAAGGACAGGTCTAGTCATCAGGACAAAACACTCACACTTGCTCATCGTAGCAATCGATTCTCATTTCCTCAGGAATTGTCACAAACTGTCGTGTAATTCCCTTGAGACTATATTTGTATAATCAATGTCATTACTCTAATGACAAAAGCATTTCCTACAAACTTAACTGCAATTAAGAAAAAAATAGAATATGTGGATAATTATTAAAGTTTCTTTCACTACTGTAAAATTAGGGAAATATCTGTCTTTTCTACATTGTAATGCCAGTACCTGACACAGTGCCTGACACACGGTCTGAGCTGCTCAGTGAGTAACTGTTAAATGGCAAAGTGGCTTCTTTTTAGCTGAGACAGACTGACTTTCACAATTCAATGCTCATAATCTTGTTCCATGTCTATGAGTCAGCATCCAACTACACAGCCAAGAAAACCTCTGACATATGTAGATGTGTGTGTCTCTATATATGTGTTTATGTACACATACACACACACACACACACGCATGCACACACACACATGCACACAGGTATACATACAGATACACAGCTATTCTTACAGAGAATAAGAAATACAGAA
Organism: Uromys caudimaculatus; assembly: GCA_028551405.1. Taxonomy (NCBI): domain Eukaryota; kingdom Metazoa; phylum Chordata; class Mammalia; order Rodentia; family Muridae; genus Uromys; species Uromys caudimaculatus. The sequence continues at coordinate 78,184,963 of CM052702.1, forward strand.
ATGAGACATGTGGCGACTGGAAAGCACTTGCTGCTCCTGCAGAGGCCTGCGTTTGGTTCCCAGCATTCACACAGAGCCTGACAATATGTTGTAACTCTAGCTCCTCAGCACCAACGCCCTCTTCTGGCTTTTCCAGGCACTAAGCACATACATGGTCACATACTACATGCAAACACTCATGATAAACATTATTTAAAAGAATACGAGCAGCACCATATAAGAAACAGGGCCAACAGGGTGATGCAACCATATGTTTTATTTCTGGGTTTTTTGTTTTTTTGGTTTTCTGTGGGTTTTTTTTTTTTTTTTTTTTTTTGAGATAGAGTCTCACTATATAGCTATTACTGTCCTGGAACTCACTATAATGACCAGGCTAGCCTTGAACTCACAAAGCTATGCCTGCCTCTGCTTCCAGAGTGCTGAGATTAAAGGCATGGACTACCAGGCTTGCTTCTGTTCTGTTTCTAAGTCTTACCTTTTGTGAATATGAACTGAAAGCAGGCTGTAGTCACAGGCCTGCCATGATTTACTTTGTCCTTTCTTCTTCTTCTTCTTCTTCTTCTTCTTCTTCTTCTTCTTCTTCTTCTTCTTCTTCTTCTTCTTCATCTTCATCTTCATCTTCTCCTTTTTTTTGTAATTATCTATGAAGAAACACTATATTCTGGAGTAGAATCATTTGCAGGAAATGAATTGTATTAGGAAAACGCAATACAGAGAGGTGATTCATTTTGTTTGGGCACGGCACTTGTAACAGACTACTGCCTTTAGCAACCAAAGTGTGAATTTATATCATACCACTCTTTAGTCTGACAAAACACAGCTCACCAGACAAAAACTCACAATTTTTTCTACTCATCTGGACATCCAAACTTGACTTTTAAAATATAATGATGACCAAAAACTGAATTCAACTAACTTTAAGAGTGAATTTTAGAAACATGTTTGTAAAATAATCTACCTATATTGCTGATAGAATTATGTTGCCAATTGTAAAATATATTTAAATAAATTATTGATACATAATACTGACATTTTCCACTCAGGATAAGAAACAATTAAAATACTATGATGAATAAAAAAATTAATGAAAAACATTAAAAAATTCACTAAATTATAAGCGGCAAGGTGTTTAAGAATCATTTCAAAATTAGAGTTTAATGATACTATATGGTTAACAATAAAGTGAAATTAATTAATCAAAGACATTTATTCCTCTGCATTGTAGCTTCTGAGTTAAAACATCATACTAATTCTTCAGCAATTTTTTAACAAAAGATCCAATTTGTCCAGCACATATGTGTTCTCAATACAGAGTGCAGCATTGGCAAGTACAAACCACGCATGTAGACTGCAGGCAATCTTCCCTTTTTGTTTTGTTTTGTCACAGAGCCCCTGAGAAAACGCTGTTTAAGACTCACCTCCTCTATGACCTTTCCATTACAGTCCCACAGGGTCTCCTCCCAGCAAGCTCAGCACAGCTAACTATATTTAGGAGAGGGTGAGACAGTTAGGTAGTTACGCCTGTTCCACCACCATTAGCTTTCTGCTGTTCATCAACAGTACAAGTGACCGTGATCCTTTCTCTTCTACTTGCAAACTACTCCAGCAAAGTCATAATCCTTAAAATGCTAAAACTATAACAGGTGCAGTATTGCTCTTCTTTGAGTGCACTCTCAACCACTTTGTATATTTACACCAAAAAAAAAAAAAAAAAAAAAATATATATATATATATATATATATATATATACACACACACATATATATGCACGAGTGTGTGTGTGTGTGCGTGCATGCGTGCATTTTAATAATTTCATAAATGCTTACCTCATTAACTCTATATGGACAAAATCATATTCAATAGCAGAGTGTATCCATATGGATATACACACATAATACATACTTTAGAAAAGCTAACAACCATTAAATGAATAATAAGGTAAGATTACTATGAAGTGAACATTGAGGCAAAGATTCTAGTACCACAATATTTCAGGCACTTAAAAATACATAATCAGTGAAATAATTGTTAACATTTTTTAAAAAGACAAAACAGTCAAAACTGTTCTTCAGAGAATAACCTTACGTATAATATTGAAATACTCCTTCTCAGCTGATTTGGGGAGCCATAATTAAAACTATTAAGATAAAAAGGAAATGCGTATATGATAAATATATATGTAAGTATCATATATGTGCATATCATTATTCAAGTCCATGAGCACATTAAGTCTGGTTTCCGATGTGAATAAACACCACTGTCCCAAGTGCTTTCTGTTAGGTAACAGTTATGGGTGTGTTCACTTTTGTTTCCAATTACTTTTATGTTAGTGATCTTCTTAAAACCTAAATTAAAGGGCTTAAGAATAGTGAATAAGAGCAATGTATATTGGATTCTAATAAGAAATTTTATTGGCATCCAGCATATCTTTAAGTTCCTAGGGAAGGCTATGCTTTTAAGTTACCTACAGATGCTGGCCTGAGGACAGAACTCTGTAGTTCTCTACCATTCACAGCAGGGATGAAGTCTTCAGAATCACATAGTAACCATAATATCAGAATTCTCGCCATAATTATAATATTTGAAAAACTGCAAACTTCAGAGGGTTTTTTTTCTTATCACTCTATTAACTGTCCTCAAATTAATATTCTACCCCCATGAAGGGGACACTGCATCTTCCAGGCTCCTCAGAGAAAGGTAGGGAGCACTCTCTTACAGAATACTGAAGATCAACTATATGTCAACATTGTGTGAACTGGTTAATATCAGAGCATACCCATAAGGATTTTAGATTTGGAATGAGTCGTTTGGTTTTCTAAGATGGTTTCACTATCTAGCCCTGGCTGACTAGAACTCGCAGAGATCCACATGTCTCTGCCTCCTGAGTTCTGGGCTTGAAGGTACATGCACTATGCCCAGCTGACGTGAAAGGCATGGGGCTAAGCAATTTACAAGTGTTTTCTGATTTGATCTCAGAACTGCCAAGTAGACGTGCATACCACTCCAGAGCTCAGGAAACCAAAGCTTAGCAAATAAAACTAATTTACCCAACCACATGGTGAACATTAAAACCATCATTCAAACTCATGGCATGATCTAGAGTACGCTCAGTGACTGGCATGAACACACCATATGGTTTCATTTTTCTCATTCTTAAAACTTAAAGAATATGCACAGTGAAGTGACATTTTGAAACACTGACCAATCAATAGATATAATAAAATAAAGAAAGCAAATCCCAATACACAGCTTACCCAGTTTGAAGGGTTTCCCTTGTACCATCTCAGTAACCACATCTCATTCCCCTGTTATTCTATATACAGTCTAAATTTGCATGCATTTGCTCATTAAATAAATGCCATCGCTCCCTGGGACACCCCCACATCATCGCCATGGTTTTGCCTCTCACTTTTATCGAATTTTATTCATGCGTTTTCCATCTACAACTGTGACTGAGGAACATACCTTAAAACCTGTTTCACAACCATCAAAGTAGAAATGAGCGTTTTGAAACAATGTGTATTTAACATGCATTTAATTTTTTCAGCCATGCCTGCCCCCCCCCCCCAATCCAGTGTTCACCATACTCCCAGGGACAGGGTACGTGTGAAACATGAGCTCCAAATCAATCTTACCCATACAAAAAAGACTCTTACCTTAAAATATCCTTTGAAGGGTTCTTTGACATTGAACCTAGTGTTTTGTTTTCTAAAATCTGAACTGAGACAGAAGCCTTAGAGGCATCTCTTAGATAAGAGCAGTTATATGATGTTTGTTTTAAACTTTAAATAAAAAGTTGCAACTGAGATAAGAGATGTACATGGCACAGAGGGAAATGGAGATAGTAATTATCAAACTAATCTGAAAGTTGCAGGGATCCAGAAGCAACCTGTAAACTAGCTCTCAAGACAGCTCCTATTTTTTCTTAAAATATGAAACTTTCAATTTTAACTTTTTTTCTTAAACTGATTTCAGACATTTATTCAAATACATCAAGCCATTACTTGCTGGAAGCTTAACAGTGCATTTTTAGTATTCTTTTCTGTTTACCGACTGTTAGTATATCCATGATATTAGCTAGTTGTCTGTAACTTTAAGGAGTGTTTTCCAACCACTGAGAAAGGAAAGGCAGCTTCTCCTGAAAAACATGGCTGCAGCCTGACTTCCTTACAACAATTCCTAGGAAGAGATGGAAAGAAAACAGAAGACCCCTGAGTCAACTTATTTCAAGAAAGTGAATGAGAATACGGGATGTTTTATGACTTTTGTCTATGTTTCTTTTAAAAACTGTGGCTGGTATTTTCATAAACTCAAACTTCTTATTAGATATGCTTATTCTGCCTCTGTAGCAGTCAGACTAACATAAACAACCAAAGAGGCTTGGGTCTCTTAGGCACAATATTCTGAAGTGTAATCTCTTGAGATCTCCCCCCAACCCCGCCCCTCTGCACTAAAATCCTACCAAATAAAGGCTACTCTGTTTAAGAGTAACTTTTTTATTTTTAAGTATAGACTGACCTAAACCATCTGACTATCGGGCTTTGAACTAACCACATGGAAATGTTACATAATACACAATAATAAATAAAACATATTAAAATTCCAATTTAGCAAGGGTATCAACTCTTAAGAGCTGGTTATCATGGTGGAGACTGACCTGCCCCTTGGCCAAGCTAACCAGAGGCCAAACTCCTAAAATGCCAGAGTTAAGAGGTCTTATGGAAAGAAGCCCTCTAGAAACTGAGTCACTGAGAGACAACAGCCCCCAGGTACATGACAGAAGTAGTCACTAACTGCTTTCTCTTTCACTTCAGCTGCATAGTTGGTGGCCCAGAGTGAAATCTGCCAGTAAACAAAGAAATACAAGAAAGTAATTCCACTGCCAGGTCACTAAATAATTTAGCACCTAATTTTTCCTTTCTATAGTACAAAGACCTTATGCTCAGAAAGTTACAGTCTACACTGAGCAAAATCACATCCATATGCAACCGTATCTCCTCCCATATGCATCTTAAGAAAATAACAAACAGAAAAATAATTTATCCTCAGCCTCTAGAAAACAAAAACTGAAATTAAAAGAAAGAAGGGAGAAAATCTAAATTGTATATTTTCGTTCCTTGTAAAAGGATTAAATAACAGAATTCTAAATGGTTTGTTTGTACTTCCCATACAGTATGTAGATTAACCATGAAATTCTGTTTGGGACACTTTGACATCTGTTTTCAGTGCGTTACAATGAAATCTGGGGACTTGATACATACATTTGCTGTAATAAAACTGTCACTAATCAGTGCTTTCCAAAATATTGCCCATAACTATTACTATTCAGTAGTCTCATTTGCATGATCTAATACTGTTGCTACATCGTGGTTTTCCCTGACAATGTGGTAGCCAGTCCCAGGCACGTGACATAAAATGGCTGCACACCACTCAGTAATCACAGGCTTTCCACACTCCTCTGCATAGGCAATGCAATCTGTCCTACAATGGACCAATACTTCATCCTTCCTGAGACACACTGCCTGGAACTGGAGCACCAAAGATGAATTCAGATCCCAAGTGTGAAACACTCAACGACAGTAAAGAAACCTACACTGAGGAGAAAACCCTGCCTCATGGGGTTTGTACCACAGGAGACATAAACATAATCCTAACTCAGGAGTCCTTTCAACAAAACCGTAATGATGTTCTTTGAACAATGATGAGTTTTTTACTAGCATAGTCCATTCCCATGTACTACAGAAGCAGATCGGGCCAGACTTTAAAACTGAGTCTGCTTCATGCTCTCTAAGACTGACCAGAGGCTGTACCAATGACAGATACCATGACCACAAGTTACAAGGTGTTAATAGCTGCATAAAGGTTTCTATTCACATTGCATGTGTGTCTCATACAAAACATGGATCTTAGCAAAAGAAAAAAAAAAAAAAGAATACAAACACGGTATTCACCAAAGAAGAAAACTTGCAAGTTGCTAAAAATATTTTTCTACCTACTCTCATTCTAAATGAATTCCAGATTTTATCAGTATTTGGAACTGTGTTCATATTGCTCAAATCTAATACAATTTCATTTTGTCCTCCCATGAACTCATCTTAAATCTGAAATATGCTTTCTCCATACACATGTTTTATATTATACGAATGTTGGATACAAAAAGCAGATTAACTGTGAGCCCTAATGCTGTGTTTGTTAGTACTGAGAAGTCATTCCAACTGTTCCAAACGGGATTAATGCCGTATAACAAGTCTATTTAATTATTGTAAGACCAGTGATCCTCATATTACTATAAGCTGCTTTTCCCTTATTTGGAGACTATAAATGGAACTGAAATTGCACATGATAACTACAGGTCATACCCTGAAACATGATGCTTGACGTGGCAGGAATAAAAGAGACACCGTAGCATCTCTGAGAAGCTACAAAACACAGCCCATGTTTAAGATCCATGTGGATGCTCTCACTGTAGCATCACATTAACTGCCATCAGAAGTGTACACAAAGCTCTTCAAGAGCATCGGGAGGATGCAATAACAAGTATTACAAATGTTATCAGCAGCCATCCAATTTGAGTGTTGAAAACTTGAGGATACACTGTGTTCTAGGAACTCACTTTTATAGATTTCTGTGTATCCTGTGAACAGCAACTGAATGCCAGTATCTTCTCAGGAAGAAAAGGCACACCACAGATCATTAGCACTTGTGTACCAGAATCTAAACAAGCTGATCAATGTTCCGATGTGCACACCCTAGTTACCCTTTAACTCCTAGACGAATGTGTAACAACTTCTCCTCCTGATCCCTGACTAGGTCCTGTAGGTCTACGATAAACACTATGGCCAAGCCCTTCATGTAGGAATATGTTTCTTCTGCACATAGCATCAGTATTAACATAAGATACCTCCCTCTTAATCTCTACAATTTCCAAACTGCTGTGAAAGTGGGTGAGAGAAACAGTCCACTGGCCACAGAGAGCAGGATCATCCAGTCGCCCAGGAATCTGGCACACAAATTTAGCTCCGGGCCCATGAGGAGCCAACCAACCAGAGTCACTGAAGTCAAACACTGATCACAAATTACCTCATGGTGGGGAGAAGCCAATGTTTTAACCATTTCTCCTTTGACTTCCAGTTGTTCTTAGTAAAAGTGAAATTGCTCTAAGCAATAAATACTAACTTCTTCCCTCTAGAGGTCATTTAATTAATTTTCGGAAAGCCACAAAAAGGAGGAGTAGGAAAGGCTGACTTGAAGAGTCAGATGGCAGTGGAATGAAAACAATCCATGTAACCAATTAAACTATCTGAGGCTTTGACCCAACTAAGGGTCACGGGACCTTTCAAACTGAGAGTCTCAAAACCAGCAGCTCCCTCCTTTTAATCAGCCGTCCAGCCTTGACACATCACCCGCACTTCTGTCCAACTCAATCTAAAACAGAAACGAAGCTCTTCCAAATGTGGGTGACTTCATCTTGATATACAGGAAACTTCCACATCCCTCGGCAGGCTAACAAGTTCACTCCAAGTATTGACCAGGACACTTTTTAGCGAATACGTGTTAAACCTTTGATTCCGAAAGTCACAAAGAAAATTATTTTACTCCTTTCCCTAAAATATTTCTAGATGCATAAGGAAACTCTAGAAAATCTGAGGACACCTGAAGTGATACAGTAACTTAAGTGTATTTCAAAACCATATAGGATTAGCTAATTGTATATGCCTACCTTCAAAGTTCTTACAAGCACATGAGTGCTGCTGGAACATGACTTTTTTCCCCTCTCTTTAGGATGTTTTATTATTGCTGGAGATAGCTACTAACACAGTGATGAGTACTTGTTTAAATATTCACATATTCCTTCCCTACCATATTCTATGTTATATTCCTTCATATATACTAATAACAGCTATTATTAAATGATTTACTTAACATGATTTCACAAATCCTAAAAGAGTCATTATAACTCCTATTTTATAAAAGTGAAAAATCAAAGCATATGTAGTGTAAAGGACTTGACCAAAGTTACAAAGCTGATAAAGGCAAGAGCAGAACCCAGTGTCAACCATGGGCTTGTCCTTTGTTTGAAAGACTAAATGTTTGTATGCCTTAGTTTGTGTCACCTTGACAGAGTCACCTAGTAAGAGGGAACCTCAGTTGGAGACAATATCGCATCGGTCTATGCATGTCTTTGAAGCATATTCTTGACTGTTAGCTGATATTAGAGAGCCCAGTACACCTTGGGCAGCACCATCCCTACACAGGTGGAACTGGGCTAGAAAAGAAAGCTAACTGAGCAGAGGCCAGAAAAGAAGCAAACCAGTTAGTGGCATCCCTCCATTAGTTCCCGCTTTAGTTCCTGATGAGTTATTGCCTTGACTACCTTCAGTGGTAAAATGTTCTCTGAAGCAAAAGGTGAGATAAACCCTTTCTTCCCTAGGTTGTTTTGGTCTTGATATTTAATTATGGCAACAGAAAACAAATCAGAACAGTTTGTGAGCCAGCAAAATTCTTGTTTAAACTCTAACCCTGAAGATGATGGTACTAAAAAACACATTTGGTACCAAATTAATTCAGGAGGGTGGACTACTCACAAATGAAGTTAGTGGCTTGAAGAGAGATCCAAGTGGGTTTTCTGACAAGACACTGGAGGAGGGGATCAGCAACCCAGAAGGTGGCCCTCCCTGGACTCTGACCCTAACTAACCACCTCCAGAACTGTGAGGAAGAAGTAATTTGTGGTCTGTAAGCCAGACAGTCTGCTTACATTACTTACATTCATTACTGCAGTCCTAATAAAGACACTTTTTTACACACCCTAAGAAAGCAAAAGGAAAGTAGATCTGCTGAACTGCAAAAGAAATCCAAAATTCAAGGAATGACAGATTTTCATTCAACTATACATTAATCACTAATCAACAATTATGAGTAATTGAAAGATTACTCCCTCCTCAATCCATAAATCATCCATCCTCTCGATTCCTGCCAGACTTACACTCTTTCTTTTCCCCTAACTTCTCTTCTTGAAACCCAAAACACACATGTGCATACCCCAGCACCCACTAGTTATCCATGGACCAGAAACTGAACCTCTGCAGCTCAACAGCTGAGGTCGCTTTAGCAGTCTTTACAGAGCTGAGGAGTATGTCTGGAAGAACATCACAGATGTTCTGTAAAATCCTTCACACCTCAACTCCACTGGCATGTGACCCATGAGCTCGTTATCCACCCCAGGCTAGCATTACCTGTGGGATACCCATGAATGAACAAAAAGGCCTGTGGGCTCATTCCCCCCGACAGGTTTCTGTAGGGAGAGGAAAGCTGGAATCCAGTGAGGTCCTTGCCCTCTGAACCCAAAGATGCTTTATCAACAGGGTTAAAGTTTAAAACCATTCAGATTCCCTGATGTTCGAACACCCCTACAAGAAGACAGTTTAATACAATCACTAAAAAAAAGAAAAAAGGAAAAAATTTTTAAAGAAAGTTTCTCACCCGCTATTTGTAGAAAACAATTTTTTTTAATGAGACCCCGCAATGCTAATCTAATGCTTTTCCCAGGACCTCACTGCCACACTGGGTCTCTGTTGGTGCAAACAGTGTGCAGCACAGGAGAAAACTGCACACTCAACTTAAACTTTCTTCTTTCCTCTAATAACTTAAAAATAAACTGGAACAGTTTGCATTTTAAACATTTAATCTGGCAAATATAGGAAAAATCACGAACTATAATGTCATATTTGGCAATGAAAAGATTAGTAGGATAAAAATATCTGTGTTTTAACGTTTTTGAAGACATTTCCAATATTTTTAAAATAAAATTATTTCACTGCCTTGAAATGGAACCAAGGTAAAATTCGCCATCTTTGAACATGGGTTTTCATGAAGAATGGAAAAACAATTTTATACTCATTAAAGAGAAACAATTAACCTTATATACTGCCAAAAGCCCCCACAGAAATAAAATCTTCACATTTACTTCTATGGGTCACTACTATGTCATGAAATTTAATCATTTACCTCAATAAGAAAAGGTTTCCCTTAAAACTATTACATATTGCAGGAGATAGTACACCCAGTTTAAAATGCTCATTTCTGATCTGATCTTTCTATTGCTGGACAATGATAGTGCCAAGTATAAGTTAGATGCTCTAAGATTAGTCACTGAGTAACCATGCGCATAACTAAATCTGTCACTCTAACCTATATAATGACAATAAAATGCTTTTATTGTAACAGCTAAAAGCGTTGAAAAATAATTATTAAGGAAGCCATAAATGGAAGGAACTAAGAAGTCAGCCTCAGTGGAATGGGGAAAGGAAGCTGTGACAAGTCAACACAAAACACACAAGTTGGAAACCCACAAAGAATTGATTCAAATCCCTCCAAATTCCAGAACGCGATCCCCCTACTTCCTATAGCTGGCAAGGCTGCACGATCCCCCACCTCCCAGAGCCAGCAAGGCAGCAAATTTGTCCCCATCACTGTCAGCAAACAAAGGAAAGTCACTTCTACAGCCACACCATGTCGCATGGAAGATGTAGCTACTGCAGAGGGACAGGAGCCTTGAAGCCACTGATGTGTAAAGTATGGGCTGGGGCCTGTTTGCCAGCTATTACCATAAAAGAGTAAGAGGAAACAATGACATCACTGCACAATAGAAAGGTCAAATAGCTTGTAGCCATTTCATGACCCAGACAAGTCAAGGTCAAGGGATTCAGGTAGCAACTTAGCCAGGGCATAAGTTACAGCCCAAATGAATTGTTTTAACACATCAGCTTTGGTCAATTAAACCTAACAAGGCAAGTTGCATCCCGTAGCAGGGTTCCTGACACCAAGGCCAGAAGCTGAGACCAACCTCATAAAACAAGGCTTTTAACATAGCATAGCAAATTTAGGCTAATCCATCCAGAGACTGCAGATGTCAGAATAATAAAATACAAGCTGTCTTAAGCAAGAACATTTTTCACACTTTAGAATTCACTAATAGATGGGTACAGACTTCATACCCGCGTTCACACAAACACAAGTAGAGTCTGCAACTTACATGAATTACCAAATACACTCTACTTCAAATAACTTTGTTAACATCTGCTTGCCTGGCCAGATTTATTTTCCCTACTGTCAAGCCATTACTGTTTATTACATGTTTGTATGAATTTTTCCAATATAAATGTACAAAATCAAGCTTTGCAAAAAAAACTTTATTTTCCTTCCATATCAGAGTATGTATTGCTTAACAGTAATTAGTACCTGTTAAATGCTTTTTTTAGTTTTATGGAAGACATATTTGAATTTATTTAATATTAAATATGTCTGCGTATTTAAAAAAAAAACAGTACTTAGTACTTATTCGACTGCCTACTTTGAGAAGTACTTGAAGGTAACTATAACTTTGAAACTGCATGTACTTACTGTTTATGATTTTTCCAAAGGCAGTTTCTGCTTAACTTTGTACTTGTTTGAACAAATTCTGTTTTCTGATTGTGCTGTATCAGTAACGCATGCCCTGAAGTGCCTTAAAATGGGATTCTGAAAATACACAACCTCCAGGCAACTTTTCAGCTCATAAAATTACTTCATCCATCACTCCATATTCCCAATTATATAGCCTTTATTCAAAGTTCTTTAATTTGTCTGTGATTCATCAACAGTGTCCTGCTTAAACTCTCATCATGAGCAGAGAGACTACGTGTCTAAGTGTTTTACTATAAACAATGTATTGATGCGCATGGATGGATGGCTGCCCCCCTAATGGAATATTGCTTTGCTTAAATTATAAGAATTTTTTTTTAATGTGTAGCCCTCAATTCAGCCTCAAGGTCTCTCTACCTCACTGGTTACTTGGTAGCCATTTATCCCAATTTTCTGAATAATGTAACAGCCAACAAGCCCAACCATTCAGGTGCTATTAGTCCCACATCCTGTAACTTTCAGTTAATACAAGCTAATCCCACAAACTCACTCCTTGCTGTACGCACTCAGTTTTCGCAAGTTTCCCTACAGTTTGATGATTTATTCTCTAAGCCAAATCCTAACGACCAAATTCTGTTAAAAGAGCACATAATTAGAGAGTTCAAGAACCTAAGACATTACTTTTAAATGAGACAACGTACCACACTGCCACAGAAAAGTGAGCACAGCAGAAAAAGAAGCAGATCTCCTCACTGTTCCTGGTGGGGGACATGCTGCTGGACCACCGTGAGTTTTCAATCACATAACCATGGGGCCTTGGATTCTTCCTTGGAAGGATGGAAGAGAAAAGCTGAAACGCTTACTTTGACAGTTGTGCTGGCCACTCTGCCAAAGCATGTGTGCTAACAAACTCCCGTAGGGTCATGAGTTCGATTCCCATTACTGCTGCACTATAAAATACTACTCTTTCATAAACTATAAGAAACCTTTATTAGAAGCTACTTTCCTAAAGGAGACTGGCCTTGCAGTTTTTAGTACCGATCAGTTTCAGTGGGAGCCGTGTGTTATTTCCGCTCCTCATAAGGCTCCTCCAAACATGGCAGTAATTACTCCTTTGAAGGTAAGTTTAGTTGTCCTGTAGGCCATTGTGATGACAAAAGTGAAAACTGAGGTATCTCAGTTACAAGGAACTGCAGAGGATTCAGACTCAGCCATGAAGACCTGCATCTTCAGGTGCTGCATTCTAACTGTGCAGCGGAGACAGCAAGAAGAATGACACAAAACAAACAGTAGACTCTTTCATGTTAACTTAGCAGAATCAAGGCTCATGAGAATAATGACCCTACTAAGTTGAGCATCTTAGATTGTTTATTCAAACCGGAGTACCGGATTAAAACGAAGGAAAGGCAGTGGATATTAAATCTTTCATTTCCTTTTGGCAATTTGTACTCAAATTCCAAATTTAGGGTAGAAACAGCTACGTGCACTTTAAAATCCTACTGAATCCTTCATAAATCTACACTTCTGCATTTGGATGCGCTTATGCACACCAAAGGTCTCCAGGCTCACACACGGCACTGTGTTAAGCAGGGCACTGGCCCCCGTAATATCTAACCAGCCTTCCTGTCACAACGGGCTTCAGTGCCCCCCGATTACTACCATTCCTACGCAACGAACACAATTTGTATTCTTACTCGTGGGAGACACAGAGTACAAAGTGTGTGGCTCCAAACACACAGAATCTATACATATATTTTTTTCCACTTCAAATTCATTCTGTTGTCTAAAAGGGAGAAAGGAGAGGGTAGGAAACCGGGCCTAAAGCTTACGCCTCCATAGGATGCCTTACCAACCGTTGCTGCCTTCAGAAAACAATGCTGTGCATCGTATATTTGAATATTTGAAAACACTAACTGTAACAAATGATGCTCCTATCCCCGTCTCTGTCTTTCCTGTGTTCTCTCTTCCCTCTGCCTTTGAAAAGTGAGACCATATTAACAGCAATGCAGAAGCTTCCCTCGCCATATCAGGACACAGATGCCAACCTTTCCAGCTGGCAGCCAGGGCCTCAGAGTTTAACTCCTGAGTTGTCTGGCAAAGCTATCTTGGGGCAGGGATATCATGGCATAGAGGGTGAACTTCTGGCCCCATTGACTCTGCTTTGTCCTTATCAGTGGGAAAATTGCTAAGTATCTCATCTTACAATATATGTTCTAACAAAGGTCTCATTAAGCCTAGGGGCAAGACATACCAACAAGAGCCCTTCTTTATCTTGTGAATTGTGTATGAAGAAAAATGCAAACATAGGCATACCAGGGTTCAGGAGTTCAGTCAAGGACAGGGTACCAGGATGGGAAAGCTTAAAACAGCATTTCCCTAAATCAAACACGTATCCAAAGTATTTATCCTACATACAAAATGCACGCTCTCTGATGACATAGCACAAGCCCAGCAAATCAACGCACAGAGCAGCCTCGTTTAAACAAATTATGAAAGCTTATTTCCCCCACAATGGGAGATACCTGCAAATGAAAATTATTAAAATGTTAAAATGCACTGTCAACTTGCAAACAATTATCTATTTAAGCTTTTCATAAAGAAATAATTGTTACCCAGAAGGATTCTAAGCTGCCGTAGCTGAAGGAGAAAAATCACTGTCTGCATGTGCATCCTCACTAATACCATGTGACAAGCAGGAAGGGTTCTGTTTCAAAGACAATGATGATTACAACTTCCCTTCTGAGCAAGTCACATGTTTCACAACTTCAAAATACGCCTCAATTATGATATCGTTTAACAATCAAGAAAAAAAAACCTGCCCTGTGATAATGGATCACAATTAATGCTAAGGGTTCACCAAGGCTAAAGGAAGCTCCATGTTCAGGATAGAAGCAAGCAATACTGCACAGCTCTGCCATACTCCAAAAACACAGCTCACAAGAGTGGAGAGTAGGATCCCAAACTCACCTAAGCTGACTTGCTTTAAACTCCCATCTGTTAAATTCCTAACAGCAGACACTATCTCTAGAGGTCTTTTAAGCTTTGTGTTGTGACCTCTCTTTTCTTTAAAAACCCTCCCTGGCTCAGAAAAAGCCCATTCCTTGTTTCCTCCCCACAGCCCTTTACACGCACCCCCACCAGCATCCCTGCATCTTCTGGCTCCAGACAGGACACAGTCTGGCGACTCAAGGCCTCCCATAGGCCACACTTCCTTCTGTGTAGCCCTTTGGGTAGAACTGCTAATCCTTCTTATTAATTAATGAGATAATGGTGGTTAACCGGGAAGCAATGTTAATGTTAACTATCTAGGAAACTTGAACCAAAATAATTTTAGCCTTTTGGTTGTTGTCTGCCCCCCACCCCCAAACCTCACACCCCCCCAGTGTATGGAATTGTGTACTAAGAATTTTCACAACATCTTGTTGCAGAATTGAAGAGGTCAGGCAGGAGTGACTGATTTAAATCAGATTTTAGCATGTATTTCCCTCATTATGGTTTTCTGCTTTTCACGTGTTCACTGTACACATTGCTAACTAAAGAGGGGAGTAAGGGCCTCCCAACAAACTACTAAAAACTGAGGAGGCTTAGAAACTGAGAGAACTAGAAATTGAATAAGAAATAAATAGAGATATAAATGAAAGCAGCCGCCAGTTATAATGGGTGTACTTCTACATCACTACACTGAGTCTGTCCCCACTCACTTGTCAGAGTATCCCCTGTAGTTTACAGGACGGTATGTCCCAGGAAGGTGTACTACTGCACAAGGCTTGCTGGGTTTCATTTTGTTTTCTTTGCTTTGTTTGGATGAATGCAATAACAAAGACAATATGGGGAATAGGTACCACCTGCCCAAGAATCATTGGACATCTTTAATATCTTTGGGAATATGGAGCCCATTTTAGAATGATTTTTCCTTAATCTGTCACAATCTTTTTTTAAGCCTTTGGGGGGAAAAGAGGGAAGGGTTTTCTATTAGCCAAGCTTTGCTGCAGCAGACGAGCATGTAGCTTTCATTCAGGGATTGTCAAAAACTTTCCAGTGTGCCCACTGCAATGCGGATGCCAACCAACGAATCAAAGGCATTCAGCAGCTAGACAAAGAGGGTCTGATGCCAACCTCGGTGCCACTGGCAACCATTATTGGCATCAAACACAGTGTCTGCATTTTCCCCCCCTCGCCTGGCACTTCACAAACAAAATGGCGGTTCTTGTAGCAACGGAACAGCCGAAGCGCAGCCCTCTGAATCAATAGCATCAAATGATTTTTATGGACTTAAATACAGCTACTCCCAAATCAGTCACCAAATTTTAAGTAAAACAAAGGCATATAATTTCACAAATAACTATATTTCATATGACCCTTCGCTAATGTGGAAAAAAGAATAAAATGGACTGAACTGCGGTCAACCAGGCTATATGAAGAGAAGACGCTGAGTAACAAAGACATTGAGCTTTAAACAAAATATTGCCCTGTGATGCAAAAACCTAATAAACTACGTATCAAAAATGATTTCAAAACATATAAATTTTTCCCAAAAACGATATCAGATACAGATGTAGCATTAAAGTCTGTCAAAGCTTCAGTAACTCTTTCCACACTTCAGAAAAGACGAGGTTGCTGGGGAAGGAGAAAGGGTAAGTGTGGTTGAACCAAGAGAGAAAGAGGGAGAAAGAAAAGCAGCGGGAAGTTGGTCAACAATGGAAGTTTATTATCCGTCCGTCTCTATTTCGTCTTCCATTAGAGACGAAGCATGTGATCTGCAAATAGCCAAGAGGACTATTGACATTTCTAGATCTGGAAATTGTCAATATATTGTAACATCACTCCACACTGCAATGCGGATGCCAAGTAACAAATCACAGGCATCCTGAGCTAAACAAAGAGGGTCTGGTGCCAATCCTGGTGCTAGTGGCAACCATCTTTGGCATTCTCTCTGTTCTTCCTCCTGTTTTTCTCCCAGTCCCTTATAAGGGGAGAGGAAGGCTAGGGGAAGTCATTTTGTTGCTCATTCTGTTATAAATGTTTTTTCTGTGCTAATTCTTCCTTCATGTTTTCCTCTTTATCTAATTTCTAAGGTGCAGTAAGTATGATTTCATGTAGAGGAGAAATCAAAAGTTATGCTGTGAGATGAAGCACCCTGGGTGTTTGCAGACTTATCTTTGAGAACCTTCTTTCTTTAAACAGCCACGGTGCAAAATGACAGTCAACTCACAGTTCACCAATAAAAAGATACACATCTTGAAAAAGAGAAAACACAAAAGCACTGTGCTGTGGCTCTTGTAAGAAAGAAGTCACCAGATGTTAAGAGGAGATGATGCAAGGGCAGGTGGCAAAGCGGACAGGTAACTGAACATATAGGGAAATTACCAAAAGGGTTTTGATATTGTATCAATGTTTCATCTGAAAACACAGTCTCTAAGACTTGGCTCAAAACTTCACGATTATCACGACACTAGTGTCATGCATATATATATATTCACGTACACACACAGTTTTATGTCTGTTCTTTTTTTCAATCTATCTTCCTAAATCCAAAAGATAGTCTCTACTGTCAGCTCAACAAGATGAACAGATTTAGCTGCCTGCCCTGGGATAAATCGGCACGTATGTCCACTTAGTGACTAACCATCAAGAGTTAAAGATCTTCCCTCCCGACTTGAGAGTTGTATGACCCACTTTGCAAAACTTTTCCTTCTAGCCAGAGACTTTCACAACACTTACAACACGTAGTCAATTTGACACATGCATGTAGCCTACCTTAAAATGCCACCTCTTAGACAGCCGTCAATCAAACTGTCATGTGTTAATAAGCTTTTATTTTAGGGCATCAAGGATGAAAATATATATTTCCCCACTCATCATTACTTGAATTTTAGTTCTAAACACAGGAAAATAACAAATGTGGTGTTTTTGTTTGTTAAGAGACACCTTCCAAATGATGATGTCCACATTGTTATTTAAAATCAAAGTTTGGAAATGACACTCAAGTACATCTCCAGAACTAAGTCAAGGGAAAGTCAAGGCAAAGGCCACACAGTTAAGTTCTACAGCAAGATTAGTTTTCTTATCTCACCTTTTGGGTGACAATAACATACCTCAATTTATTAAACCCCACATTTATATAATGAGCATCGGGTAACTGTCTGCCACCTGGCTATCTGCAGGCCATCTTCCCTCCCACCAGGCCAAGTTCAGAAATGACCATCTGTGGCAGCCCAAAGTCGAGGTGCTTTCCTATGTGGACTGTATCCTGACATGCTGATTTGAAGAAAACAAAGTCAAAAGTCTCACCTTCTTAAGAAAAACAGTAACAACAAAGAAACATAGTTCATTAACTGAAAACTCCCTGGCACCCCCACTGCCTGTTCTGCACCGTCCAGGCGACATTTACAACACTCTTTATCGAGGACTGTAAACATGGTCCGGCATGCGGTTTCTGCATTCTTTGGAGATTTATTTTAAACCAGTGTAACCAGTCTGCTTTCTGGTTTGCTCTGGGATGCTCGGTAAAGAAATCTGTGACTTCTTCGTTGGGAAGCTTTATGAATTCACATTCAAGTAAACTAATAATAGAAAGTGTTCCCCGGTCACTCTGGGAAAGAAAGCAGTATAAATTATTTAAACAAGAGCTTTGTTGCTTTAAATCTACAGTGAACACTGCACAATCCAAAGGATGTGTTGATAGAAACACGAAAACTACGTAAGTCTAGACCTCTGTCATAGATGTATTTTGATAATGACCAGCTTAGATATTTTGTAATACTAAATGCTAATTTGATTTTTTGGTACAAGCACCACTAGACTCCTGAACAAAGTTCATCTACCTTGTTAGGTAAGAGACTGGTACAAAGATTATTAAACAGCGCTTTGACTACCATCAGTAAAGCTGCATTTCAGATGGTCGTGGAGCAGCCTAGCACAGAGAGTGGAGTGCAATAAACTGTAATTCGTAGACTACTCTGTGTCTGTTCTTTTGGTCTTTCTTCAAATTTGGAAGCCTATCCAGATAGGAAGTCTCCATGTCCATTTTCATGGCTCCCACATGACCGTGGACATGGAGTACAACTGGGCACACCAAGGTTCCCAGAGGGGGCAGAGGACATCTGGAGGCCTCCAGGACACCCTAGTCCAAGCCAGAGATCCCATATCTGGAGGTGTATGTGCAGTGTTTACCGTGCTAGAAGAAAGAACAATCTGCTCCTACCTTGCTCCTGCACGTAGTATGCCAAAAACAAGTCAAGCTCCTTAACTGATACTGTGATATGGTGTGGCTGGACACAAAGTGCTGGGTTTGTGCAGTGTGGGGACTTCATAAGTCGCTCTCCATCGGTACTCTCCAAAGGGATGCCTTTGAACAGGATCACCATGACTAGATCCAGACGCCAGACTTTGTCTGCCTGTCGCAGGCAGTCGATCCTCCTAATCTTACCCTTCTGGTCTGGATTGGATAAGACACAGCACGGGTGCTTCTTGCCAGTCACGGTAAGCACAAAGTCCTCCCGGTACTCCTGCCGGATATCTTTGCGCAGTTTGGCCAGGAGCCTGGATGCCCACTTCTGTTTGATTTCAGGCTTCTCACTGAGCAGCTCGTCTTTGACTGCTCTTTCTTCATCCTTCGACATTCGCTTCTCATGCTTTTTAAAGTACTTGCGTTTTCGAGCCTGCAGGTTGAACCAAGTATAGGCAATTGCACGGACGTGTGGAAGAAGTGCCTCAATGAATGGGTGGAATTCATCCTGCAGAAGACGAGGAAGAAGAATTGGACAGTCAGTTTAATTTCCAATGCTAAAACAAACAAACAAAAACAAAAGACACAATCTCCCAACTCAGCACAAAAACTTATTTAAAAAAAAAAATTTTCTAATTTAAAGCAAACAAAAGAGCAGATCAAGAAGAAAATAAAGTATACCCCCTCTCCACCAAAATTCATAAACTGGTTCTCTCTCCTACAGAGAAAATAAGGTTTTATTTTGTATGTCTGATCTGGTTCTATCCCCCTTGTTCCCACCTCAATGCCTCGTTTCTACATTCTTTAAAATAAGGCACATGGCACCAAATTTACTATTTAAATATTTGATTGACCAGGTAGCACTATGCAGTACCATTTTATAAGGAACACAGTGGTTTTTTTTTTTTTTTAAATTGGAGCGGAGCTTCTCAGAAGGCAGGAGCGATGGCACAGTTCATTTCTCTTCTCTGTGGCACAGATACACAAAGCATGTAGATGCTCACTGTAATGCCACACAGTTCCCGCTTTGGAGCATGCTCTCAGCAAGAGGCTGCTGGGGGCACAAAGAGCATGCGCCATTAAACTTGATCCATTTTCTTATCAAACGTCCAACATTCCAACACTGAAACAGCACCATTCCAAGAGTGGTAACTAGAGAAACCAGCACACAGTAAGGGAAAGTGGCAAAGGACACAGCTTGTCTACCAGTGTTCTGAACACAAGGTTTCCATACTTTGAACAGTGCATTCTCTCCCTGCACCACCAACATCAGCTTCCAGCAGCACACACACTGCCCCCCCCCCTACATTTTTAAATAGTTTTGGAAGTTGAAGACAAAAGAACGTGAATGTCCTTGTGGCGGCTTTTCCTACAGACTATGAAAGCCCCACAGAGTCAGTTAATTTGTTAACCCATCACATGAGTCTGGCAATTATTCAAGCCCCTTAAAAATCAATCTGAGGTGAACAATAAAAAAAAAATGGCAACTTGGCACCAACTTTGCACTCTTTGTTTCTCTGCATGCTGTGGCACGGTGACACCAGGAGTGTACCTTGGTCGGTTACTGCTTTTGTGGAACCCCTACAGTTCGTGTGCTACACAGATGGAACATGGGGCAGGATTAAGGGTTCACACATACGTGTGCTTAGGAGACCGCAAGTGCTTCAGTCATATAGTTCCCAACTATATGACGGTGAATTAAGTGGTTTACCTTGAGGCCCAGCATTTTTTCTGCTTGTTTTATCTGAGCCTCTTAAAGGGATGGAGCTGTCAGGCATTACATGCAGATCATCTCTACCTACAAATATTTCAGGTTACTTACAAATGGAGTCAGTGTTTCACTCCTTCCTGACTTAGGTAAAGTTGGCCATATCAGCTCAGGCCTATTGCTGTTCAGAGAAAAAGCACAGCATCCCAGGCGTGCACACTAAATGACTGCAATAAGCCAGCACTGGGGCAAAGGAGAACTCCAACACAACCATTTTGTTCTGGTCATGTTGACTGTTCTGTCATCCTAATCACAAAAAAAGTTTCTCTAATAGGTTCTACCCCAAGCCAGAATTGACTTGCTCTGGTCAGTTACTCTGAGGTATGTGGAGTAAAGAGTCTAGCGGAGTAACTAATTTCATAAGACAAAGGTGTTCGAAGTAAACTAATGATATCCCAACAAAGAAGCTGCCCCAGAATTCCCATCTCCACGAAAGCCTTTGTAAGACAACATTCAAGGTTTGAGTGCAGAAGACTACAACATATAAGCAGTTTGGGGTTCAGGCCCAGAACAGGTATATGTCTCCCCCAATCATTAACATGGTTATCAAGTATTCTGACATTATTGCCGACTAAGAATGATTCAAAATTTTATAATACAGAATGTAGCTGATTATATCGCAGCATGAGGCATAGCCAAATGCCATGGAGGAAATGAAACCGATCAGTACTTTCCAGCAGAGATGTGAACAATTCAGTTACTATGTGGGCACATTAAAGGAGACCACGGAAAGAGTTAAACCACAATCTGTCCTTTGTGTGGGAAGGCAGCCCTGTTCACTGCAACCACAGCCCATGAGAAGACATCCCAGCCCCATGCACTGTCTGATGCCATGCTTTTAGCTCCCACTGTAACTGGAAAAACTTTGTTCATCCCCTCCCCTTGAAATATATGCAAAAGGGAAGGCTGCCTGCTCAAGGAAACGTGCACTGAGATGTACTTTATGAACTCACTTCCTACGGCCTGACTTTTACTGTGATTTCCTGATCTGATTTAAAAACACGCATCTGGGCTTCTGTAAACGAAGACTGGGTGAGAGCATGTTGTCCTGCTCCTTCACCCTTCCCACGCTTCAGAAAACGCACCATTATTTAATGGCTATGAAGCAATCCAGGAACACTGAAGTACTTAGATACTTAAATACTATGTTCAGTGACATTTCATTTTCTTATATGAACATCAGGTGTAACTCCTGATTAGTTTTGAGATTTAATACTTGACAACAAGCATCTATCATATAACAAATTTTAAATTTTAAACAATTGCATCACGCCACGAGGATGCCGATTTGTAACTTGAATTTGGAAACTCGTAGCCAGCTTGGGAAAAACAAAAAGCAAAACAAAAAAAAACTGTTTTATTGTTGTCTTGGGTTTGCTGTTACTGACTGAAAATATTGTTTTAAAATATAACTTCTTTTATTGATAGACAGAAGTGGCAAACTTTCTCAGCTCACCAATGTGCCTTAATATCTTTTGTAGCCTCCTTATTATGCGTATTCAACTTTAAGTAGAACACTTACTTGAGAAGAAGACATATCGTCCCAAAATGATAATAAGTAGAGATAAGCAATATGTCGTGTATACTTTTGCATTCCATGCATTCTAAATGTCATCGCCTATGTGTGACTGCTTTCTAAAGCTGCATCAGAATATATTCTTAATAATTTTAAGTGGCATGAACTCAGAACGCGGCTGTCCTCACATGGAAAAAACAAACAGGATTAAGGCATTCAACTATCCTAACTAATGGGATTGTCACAATCACACTAAGAAATTATCAAAATTATTTTTAAAATCAAAGCATGGAGGTGATTTAACATGTAAAGCCTCTACACTAAGATATATATAGACAAATTGACTCCGAATTTTCCTTAAAACACATGAATGTCCAGTGAGATGCTTTTTCTTATAAAACTTTCCTGTGTTGAAGTAAACTGATAAAATAAATAGGCAAGTTAAAGTTCCAGATATAAACATAAAAATATCTTGCTTAACTAGACTTATTTATTCTGCTTCACAGGAACAATAGTTTCCACGAAAGGGTTGGAAATCTGGCCCAAGGTAGCAATGGAAGAGTAAATACTGTGTGCTCTTGCAGCCTCATCACCATGTAACAATAAACCCTGAAAAGATGCTGAAAGAAGTCAAATGACAATGAAAGAAAAGCATCCTCATGCAAAGTGAGGGTTGCACCAGATGCTTATGTGCAGAGAAAATGAAATATTAAAACAGAGAAACGTTCCTTAATTTTCTTTTCACTGATACTGACCTACAAATGCTGGTTTATGATGATACTACACCAAACTATTTTGCTAAATATCATGTTTAATGGTAGCATCATTTAAATTAGGATTTAAAACAACCTAAATGTATGAATGTAAAACCTGAGATACTTCCTAAAGTTTTTAACAAATTAACAATGTAGTTTACTTTGTATCTGTATGCCTCAAAACAGCTTGTGAGGCAGCTATCACCCTCCTGTAACATAAAACTAAACTACTCATCTGATACAAAAGTAACACTTTAGTGCACTCTCACTTTTGCAATTCCTTAAGTTATCTACAAAGTAATAAAGTGATTGTTAATTGAGAATTCTAAAACTGTAACTCCTTCTCTGGTAGGCCTTAAGTTCCAAAACAGTGCTAATATATCAACCCAGATTTATACTGCTAAAATAACAAAGAATATGTGGTCAGCATCCTGAATTACTGTTGGTATTTGTCCTTGAATAGCAACGTGATAGCTGGATGATTGTGCAGTCTAGGCCCCTAACATTCCATGTGTCAGGATTCTGCAACAGTAGTTCTAACATACACAAATTTAGATGGAGCTGGTGATTTTTTTTAATGCTTATTTAGGAGAGACTAAAAATGCAATGCAATTGCTAGCAGTTCCCCAAAAACAAGTATTGGAAATACAAACATGGAGTCACACACGATTATCCAGTCCTTCCCAGGTAAGAACAAGCTAGGCCATACTTTGTGAAGGAAAAGCTTACTTCGATCTGCTTCCTTTGATCACAATGTAGAAAGAATAGAAATGTTCATGGTTTACCAAAAAGAGATAGAAAAAAAAAATAAAAAGAAAAAAGAAAAGCCTGTGGATGGATAAATAAAAGAAGCTTTTACCACTATAGGCGATTGGTTATACCTGAACTAATCCTTCCCTTTTCGTGGGTTACTATCACTCATAGCTTTTAAAATACAAATAACTCAAACAACCCATTTTTCCAGTTTTGTTAAATTAAAGTGCACGTTTACTGGCTTAAAATAGCCATATCTAAGTTAATCATACTCAGATGCCAAACAAAATATAAACAATAAAAAATGTGTCAGCCAAAAAGCTACAGGCTGTGTCCAATCACTGAATGCCCTTATCATTGTTTTCATCTTCATTCACAATTTATGAATGCCGAAGTCCTTTTGAATCACAATGGTTTCTAATTGTCATACAATTGAAATCTTAATTATTTGTTCATTATAAAAAATGCATAGTCATAATATTAGACTTTAAAACTTTAAGACAACCAAAACTAGACGACAATTCTGTTTCGTTTTTATGACAATGTCAATGAAAATTTTCAACGACCAATCTAGACTCATACTCTTTAAAGTTGGAAGTAAACTGTCCCATAACTTTCAAGGTTGAATTAACTGCTGTAAATTAACAGTTCTGGACTAAGCTATTTAAGCTATCATCAGTTGGTGAGTTCGTCCGTCGGGCATCCAGGCAAGGATGAAAGCGTGCCCAGGTAAGTCGCTCAATCTGACCACTTTTTCATTTTACCATCTGATTGAAGGAATAGAAACTGGCTTGGGTTTTTAGGTATAAAGACAGTGTCTTACCTCCTAACATTGTTCCTTAGAGCAAATTTCCAGGCTTAAAAAAAAAAATGACCTCACTTTTCTGATACTACTTTATGCCTTGCGAGCTATGTTCAAATATCATTAAGAGAACGAACGAGTCTCACTTTTAAAACAAACGTGTCCTAAAAGTCCTAAAATTTCACCACAAACAACTCAACTCTTGTCAGCGTAAAGATAGCCTCTGAAGTGAGGTCCCTAAAAACCCAAAGTGTGGGTCACTGTCGAACAGGACTTTAGGTCCCCAAATACGCAAAGTAATAGATCCTCTGGACCACCACCTAGACTGGCGGCGTCACCCGCCCACTGCGGGCAGCAGAGTCCAAAGACGCTCAAGCCTAGTTCTCAGCCCCTTGCCCAAGAGTCCCTCTACAGCCGCTCCCAAGCCGGAGTCCGCCCCATGCGCACCAGCCAGGGAGTGAAGGTGCCGCTGCGGCCACCACCGCCGCCACCGTCGCCTCAGGCTCCTGGGGGTTGGGGGGGCATACAGGGGCTCACGGCCGCAGGTCTCGGCCCGGCCCACCCCAGCTGCCTCGCCCGCCCGGTGCTGGCTCTCCCCGCTTGGGCGCTGGGATGGGCGCACGGCAGCCGTGGTCCCACGCCGCCCGCACAGCCCACCGCAACTCCGCACTACTTCCTGGGAAAGACCAGAGTGTACCAAGACTAGGCAAAGCCTTTGAGGGTCTGCAGCACAAGAGCAAGAAGACACAACAAAGGCGTCTGGGGCCAGAGAAAGCTCGAGAAAGCGACCAAGATAAGTACCTGAGTGAGACAGATGGGAGAATACATCATGACTTCGCCTTAAAACGCACTTTCCCGGAGATGCCCAAGAAAATCTTCGAGAAGCAAGGATTTCATCTATTCATTTTACAGTCATCTGAGCCCAGCGATGCGATCAATCAGGACGGGGCTCTGCGCCGGATCACCGCAACTTAGCAACAAACCCAGTCCTCCTTAAATAGCCAAAGATTCAAGTTCACTCGGCGAGCTAGATTTCCCGGGGTGAAATCCAATCTACACTTTTAACCCTCTTGCGGTCTGCGCGCGCCGGCCGAGCTCTCCGAGGCCGCTGCCGGTGCAGGCTGCTGGTCTCCCGGTTTAGGGGATTTGTTTTCTGTTTTGCAGTTGTTGTTGTTGTTGTTGTTGTTGGGGGATTGGGGTGCGCGAGGGTTCGGTGTGGGTTGGATTGGGGTGGTGGTGGGTAGTGAAATGCTTAAAAAAAAAAAAAAAAAAGGCGGGGAGGGGGGCTTAGGAGGCCGGGCGGTGGGGAAAGCGAGGAGAATGTGTCACCGCGCTGGGAAAGTTCAAGGTTACCGCCGCCAACACTGCAGCAGGATCCGGGAGTGGCGATCGCAGGCGAAACTTTGCCGCGAGCCGACCATGTGTGTGCGCGAGGGGGAGCGCAAGCGAGTGCGCGCGGGTGGCGGGGCGCGCGCCGGAGAGGGCCGGGTGGGGGTGGGGGGGGAGCAGGGAGAGGCCGGGGTGAGGGAGGGGGCGCAGGCGCGGAGCTCCCGGGCGGAAAAGCCTTTGCTGCGCTCCTGCACCGCGGCCCGCCCGCCCGCCCGCCTCGCCCCGCGTCTGACCCGCCGAGCGTGGACTCCGCTGCCGGTGCCGCTGCCCACAGCCCCACGGAAGGAATCGGAAGGACCTCCTGAAAAAATCCCAAACGATCGATCCCGCTTGGCTGCAAACTCCTCTTTTCTGTTCTGGGCGCTTTTCCCCCTCCCTCTCTCGCTTTCTTTCCTTGAAAAACTTGCAAGTTGAAAGATTCACCGGTTCCACCCTCTGGACCCCGCTCGAGCTCTCTCCAAATCAGACTTAAGGATTGTTTTATTATTTAATTACACAATCACCGCTTTACTCCTCCTCCTCCTGCAAACGCGCGTTCCTTTTGCACCAGCCTCTCCACACCCCCCGCCCCCCACCTTCCTCCTCCCGCGCGCCTCCCCCAGCCCTCGCGTCTCTCCCCCTCATTTGTTAAAGGTATCAGACCGGTGCCACAGTAATGGGACTTTTTTTTTTTTTTTTTTCAAAAATAGCTCTTCTCTCTGCCACTCTTCGTGCACCCCCAAAATCCCGCCCAGGGAGAGGTTATTCCACTGCTCGCTGCAGACGCTCAAGCCTCGTGAACATCCTGGACCGGCCTGGGCCCAAGAAAGAAACGAATGGAAAATTCCCTTACACCCAGACCGCCCCGAGCTGGGGCTAGGGCGCCGACTCTAGCACCCCAGGCGGCTGGAGGGAGAGAGAGGGCGGAGGCGGGGGCCAGAGTGAACTTGACCTCCTGGAGTTGGAGCGAACGGGCGCGGAGCCGGGGGCGCGGCGGGCAGCCCAGCCCGGAGCCCGCACTGGCGGGCGGAGAGGGGCGCCGGGGTCCCCCGAGCTTTGCCGCGGCGGCCCGCCCTCCCGGCGCCCGGTGCACGTGGCCGCGCTCGGAGCGCGAAGGCCGCGCCACCGCTCGCCCCTCCTCTCCTCCTCCTCCTCCTCCTGCCGCGCTGGCCGCGTCCCAATCCCCACCCCCAGGGCCCGGGGCGCCGGCGGAAAGCGGCTCCCTTCCCGCGGGGGTGCGGGCAGGGCGGGGCCGCGGCGCGCCCGAGGCTGCGGGGCGGGAGCGCGCGGGGTGCGAGTGCGGCTGCGGTTCTCCCCGGGCCGCTCCCGCCGGCGCCCCGCCCCGCCCCCCGCCGAGTGAATGAACTTGATTCCCGGGACCCGGGAGGCAGCCGGCCCGCACCCCCATTCGCGCGGGCACTCTCTCCCACACACACCGCCCCCCAAATTCCGGGTTTCCGCTAGGGGTGGGTGGGGAAATGGAGGAATCAAAGGCTGCCCAGACAATGGAGAAAGAAAAGTGAGCGCCCGGGGCTCCGTGTCGCCCTAGCTTGGGGCTGCCGAGCGTTTCCAGGCCCCCCGCGGCCTCCCGCTCCCACCCTGCGCCCCGGACTTTCCCCCCTCAACTTTCTCCAGTCCTCGCACTCCTGACCACCGTGCCCTCCCCCAGCGGACCTGAAAGAACCAGTGACTTTTTCCTTCCCCAAGTGGAAGTTACCCACATCAAGCATTTCACAACGACACATCAAGAAAAGTAGGCAGGTTCAAGTCAACCATGAAATGGTCACTTTTTAACCCCGTCCTGTCCTCATTAGCGAAATGCTCAAACACAGTCCGTTTTCAAAAAGCGCTCTTAATGAGGCGAGCTTGCCAAGTCTACCAGCTGCAGCCCCTGTAAACCAAGAGCCGGGTGAAGAAAGGCGCAGGGGGTGGGGAGGCGGGGAGGGCGGCGGGTCTAGGAGGACAGGTAAAGTCGGGGAAACTGTGAGAACCAGGGCGAGTTAACCCTTTAGGGCACGCGGCACGGGGAGCGGCCTCCGTGCCCCCGCTAGGCAAATCCTCTAGTTAGCGTTCTGACAACGTTAATTTCCTTTGTACCGGTCATTTCTTCTTGAAAAGCTGGGATAAAGTTGACAGTCTTTATAGATGAAAGGAGGTGACAGTCGGGGTTAATCCAAATAAATACTCACTTCTCTCATAAATTTTAGGCAACCTCATCTTAACTTTTAAAAGAAAGACGACGGGAAGGGAAAGAAGAAAAAACAACAACAACAAAAACAACGAACAATCCCAAAGCATCACTTTGTACTGAGCTGCATCCCTTTTCTCACCCTCACCAGAATCTGAGGGAGGGGGCGGGGACGCTCCACTGATAATACCAGCTTTAACTACTGGAGTTTCCCTTTGAACAAATATTCAATTTAACTGGAGTTAATTTACCATAAAAGACATTCCCCTTGGCACGAATGCACTCATGTCCTTGAACACACCTCTTTGAATGCCTGGACTCTTACAGAAGCCATTATTTCGGGGTCTCTTTAAAAATCCAGCGCCCATCTCTCTGCTTCCCTCCCTTCCTCCCTCCCTCCCTCCTCACTACACCACCCCCAGCGAAATCCTGGCACCCAGAGAGCACTCTTTTTCAGCCAGAGCCCAGAAACAGCCGTTGTCCCCTGGCAAAAGAGGCCCAGTGCTGAGCCCTGGGCAAGTGTCTCCAGACATCTCTACCTTTTCTCCCTTTATTAAGTCTTCTTTCCCAACAGAACCCATTTCCTTTGCCACTAAAACTAGGTTGCATCCAAAAGTTTCTCACAAGCTTAAAAAAGAAAAACTGACACCATTATACAGAAGAATTCACAAAAGCTGCAGAGCGCCAGGGCAGAGAAGCAGCGGCAGACACAGGTAAGAACCCAGAGAGCCCAAGATTCCAGGCCTCGCAGGCCCATCCCTGAGAGGCCCAGCCCTCTCTCAGGTGTCCCATGTCTGTGTTTGTACTGATGATGGCTGTGGTACATGCTCATGGCCATAGGGGATGCTTTGTAGTTTGGGGTTTTGATTTGTTTCCAAGAAAAAAAGAAACGGAAGAAGCAATAACTGTGGCGAGGAAAACCAAAAAGGAGCGAAGACTGAACAATAGATATCCGGGAAAGGAGGGCTTGGGGGGGTGCTGGGTGTGGAAGGCTTTGACTTTCAGACCTTGGAGTCAGAGTCTGGAAGGCTGACACTCCACGGGCTTCAAGCTCTGCTGCCTGCCCAAAGTTCAGGTCACTGTAGGCCTTCTCAGGAAGAACCCTAAGAGAATGCTCCTGGGAAATCTGACCCCCTGGGACCTCTGCTTTTTCTGGCTTCCCTCAGCACTTGTCAGTCACCTTTGCTTTGAGAAACACCCATCTTTTTAAATCCAAGTAGAAGGATAGAAAGGATAGCTTACAAAGTATCTATGTTTTATAAAAGTAGGTTTCAAGTTGCTCTGCAGAAAAGTTTCTGATGCTGTCAAAATGGGCCCCAAAAAACAGACTTTGGTCCTTGCCTCTCCTAAACCCTCTGTTCTCCCTTTCTTGCATTGGAGGCCATGAAAGGCCACCTATATTAATCTCAAAACCTGCCTGTGAAGCGCCCTCTTAACAACAGGGAGATCTGTTGCCATATTCCTAATGATCTCCTTGGATTATTCTCTGTTGCCACATTAGGGGAAATTATCTTTTCTGACAGAAAGTTTATTGAATTCTAAAAGAAAAGTCAGGGCTTCTAGTGGGTTTTCAAAACCTAACTGTATATTAAAAAAATACACATTGCCACCCAGTCTGAGTCTTTCTCTGATCTCTAGAGAGGAGTTTGATATCTCAAGTATCTCCTGATACTGATTTGTTTTGTTTTGTTTCTTTAATTATCTTCTTTTTAAAGAAACTGCAGAGACAGATTGCAAAGCCTGGGCAAATTCAAGTAAGGTTTCTCCCAGCTTAACAAAGCTGTCATTTCCAATGCACACCACTACTTTTAGTTTTTTATCTCTTGCATGTGATTTTCAGGGAGGTTCAATAATCCCATAACTGCATGGCCAGTATCAATGTTTAAAAACTAAATACAAAAGAGACAGGGTGACCTCCTGACCCCAGGAAGCAAGCTTGCAAAACTGCAGGTGTCCACTGTGTCATACCCAGGGACCTTTCTTTCCTCCAATTATAGCCTGGAAAACATAGATTTATATCCACCAGTCACAACACCAAAACCCTCCCCCCAAAAATGCATATATAAACAGCCAGCAAGGGCTAAGACTGCCTGTGCATGATAGGAGCTGCAGAATCATGCCCAGCTCTCTGAGCCTTTAAACTACTACTGTCAAATTAGGGGAGCGATTTTTCCCCACTGGAGAATTCACAACTGGTTAGTTTCCCCACCTACTGCCAGTCTTTTGCTTTTCAACTGAAATGAATAAATAACCTTGGACTTTTCTTCCCTCCTCTGGGAGCTGTTTGGTCTTCCCCGAGGACAAAACTAAATGAGAAAAAATGACGCTGTTAATAATGCCGCTGCTGAAATGCTTGTACTTAACTATTAAAAAGAAATCCCACTAAGCATGTCTGCATCCGGGACGCAGTTGCAGGCCACAACTGTGAATGTGAACAAGGGCCAGTCCAAAGGCCTCCATGAAGGTTCACTGGTCACAGTTTCTCTACAGAGATGAATCCAGTGCAACAAGAGATTCCCAAGTTTGAAATCATTTGATCCCGGGCTACAGAGTCAGCAGCTGGCCTGAAACTTTTGTCTGATTTATTTTGAAGTTTCAAATTTTCTGTCACAGTTGCCTGGCTCTGTGCACAGTACTACAGAGGTTACATACACAGTGATGTTTTCTCTGCTGATGCTGAAGTCTTGACCTTTTCAAAATAGATTATCTTTAAAGTAAAACCATACATCCTTTTATCTGGATGAGTAAATTTGCAGCTCGTCTACATATATGCTGTGAGCTGTAAAGGCACAGACATTCAGAAAGATCTGTCTAAAACACCCAAGTAGTATTAGAGGTGGGCACAGGCTATCTTAAACCTCTGCAACCTTTTCTCTAGTTCTCCTTTGAAAAGCTGCTGTTCCATTTCAAAATCAAAATAATGCACAATAAGGGGAATTTCCCCACTTACATTTCAAATGAAAATGTAAGAAGTAAAAAGAGAATGTAAACAAGTGGGCCTAAACAAAGTATATATTCAGAAAAAATGATCTCTGAATGTATCTGAACCATTTAGGAACACACCAAGCTAGTAAATCTCAAAGCAATGAATACTGTCAGGCTCTGTGATGCCACACACGTCAACGAAGTTACAGATGTGTGTGACATCACATCCACTCAAAATTATGCTGCTGCTCAGTTTGACCATATTAAAACTAAACGGATGCCTATGCTGCCTAAAGAATAAAAGGAATTTATTCTGCACATCAAACAATGAATCTGTCACCATTTATTGTATGAAATACTCAGCTAATCAATTTCCTGTTAAAATAGCTTTCAACAATACTCGGCTTTAAAATTCATCAGGGCCAGTAAAAACCTTTGCCCAGTGCACAAGAATGCAGCCCTGACCACAGACGATAATTACCATTCTAATACTTTTATTGCCCAAGCGTCTTTTTCCCCCTGTGCTCCCCATCACTAGACAGGAATCTCCAGTATATTGTATCAGTGAGTTGGAGTGTTTGACCTTTGACCACATATGATTTAATAGGGACTTTTCAGCGCTGGCGCTCTCCATCCCTCATACCATTAAATAAAAACATTAAACCTCAAATGTAAAACTGGAAACCACAACGTTTTTGCGTTTCACAACCCTTTGCAGTTTTTACTTAAGCTGCCCAAAGGTCAGCCTCTTAGCCTCACAACAGGCTTCCCAGTACAGGGAATGCACCAGGAAGTCACTCATTCTGATTCTGATTAAATCTCCAGCCCCTCCTCACGTGCACACATGCACCCTGCTTATTTACACGTGCATTCTTTCTAACCGCAGAAGCATGCGTGCATGACTTTCTGGACTTGCTCCACTTTAGGGCTGATTTAAATGTCTGTTCGAATATGGGTTCAAAAGTTAACCCCCCCGCCCCCCATTCCCGTTGGAAGTTATAGTTACAAAAGGGTGCTATAAGACCCTTTCAAAGAAAGTCAGTTAATCTTGTGTATTTTGGCGCCTTTTCCCTGCCAGCTTCTGTACTTGAGGGGGTAAGGAAAACCTGGAGATCTTGTCTGTCCTGTGTCAAGTTCAATGGCAGTTCTTCCAACCAGGAGGGGAAGATGGCCATGTTCACAGCCCTAATAATAATTCCGATCACGCCACCTCGGCATCTTGTGTCAAAGTCGAAACTGGCTTCCCCGCCCCCTTCAACCTGAAAGCTGCCAAGTCTTCACACACTCCGCATTCAACCACAACTTAATGGATGGGATATTGTGCATTAAAATGTGTCCCAGACTCACTGGCGAAGAGGACAAGGGAGAAGGCAGACCCACAGACAAGCACATACAGATTTAGGCAGAGGGGGATCTTAGGCTAGAACAGAAACCAGTGGGGTGGGAAAAAGACGCATTAACAGGAGCAGGAAGAAATCCATCATAATCCTTTTTTTTTTTTTTTTTTTTTTAAAGACTTGGGGGTGCTGGAGGGAGAAGGACTAACAATTCCTTACTGAAACGTGGTGAGGAAGAGTGAGCTAAACTTTAGAGTGACACCAATTTTAAAAGCTATTAACACACCAATGGGAGCGAAGTAAAACTTTTTGCATTTGAAAACGCATTTTAAATAAGACTATGGAACAAAGTAGTACCTTAGGGTGAAGTAATGTGCTTTCATTAAAAAAAAATTAAAAATAAAAAAGAAATGGACTGTATGGGCCGCTAAGTATTATTTATAATTTCCCTCCCAACAGTAAAGGGAGAAGAGGAGAAATTAGAGCCAGAACGGGATGGGCTGGGGTGGGGAGTGGTTTGCCGGATTCCACACTGTTTGGATTTAATATAATTCTCTGATTCCCGCCATAAGTGTGCTAAAGTTGCCAACGCTTACAAAATACGTATTTATGTTAGTTCTGAAAATTCACCACCATCGTTCAATCTTTAAAACAAAAATATAGCCTTGAGAAAAGGAGTAAAACAGTCTCTTTATACACAGAGACAGGAAATAAATTGTGTGCGTGGGGTTAGGCGGGAGGTTGCAAAGGACGAACACGAAATGCAAACAAGACCGATCATTTAAAAGCTACATACCATCGCACTGCACTAAATAAAACAGACCTTGAGTCTGTACAGAACCCTGGGAGGCTGACTTTGCGTGTCTCAGGTAGGGATTTGTGGTTGTTTTTATGTCTCTTTTTGTATTTAGGGTTTTTTTTTTTTTTTTTTTTTTTAGGGGTGTGTGGTATTTTTGTTTTGGTTTTTGCTTTTTTTTTTTTTTTTAAGCAATCCCGACGTAGTCTGATACTGTTTAAAATTAATTCTGCACGGCCACACTTCCTGGCCAAAGAAGAAAAGCAGGTTGAGGTAAAGTCTGGAAGCAGGCGAAACGCAGCTCCCGTTGCTCACCCGGGCGGAAGACTCTCGGCCAACTCCTACGCCGAGCAGTGTGAGTGAGTGAGTGAGTGTGTGAGAGTGTGTGTGTGTGTGTGTGTGTGTGTGTGTGTGTGTGTGTGTGTGTGTGTGTGTGTGTGTGTGGAGAGAGAGAGAGAGAGAGAGAGAGAGAGAGAGAGAGAGAGAGAGAGAGAGAGAGTGTGTGTGTGTGTGTGTGTGTGTGTGTGTGTGTGTGTCTGTGTGTGTGTGTGTGTGTGTGTCTGTGTGTGTATGTGTGTGCGCGCGTACGTGCGTGCGTGCGTGCGTGCTCCAGGGCTCACGGTCTCGCGCGGGCCTCGCCGTGCAGGGATTGGCCTGGCCGCGCTGCCCGGGCCTCCCGCCCCGCAGCCCTGCCCCGCCCAGCCGGCCGGGGCGCGGGAAGCCGCTCTTCGCTTCCGCCCAGCGGCGGGAAGGCGCTCGGGGGGGAGGAGCCACTGGAGGGCGGGCCTGTGCCGCGGTGGGCGTGGCGCCACTGGGTAGTGGGGTGGCGGACGGTACCCAGCCCAGCGCCACTGGCTGTGGTTCCTTGTGGTTCCTTGCGGTTCCTCGCCACGTGGCCGGCGCTGCTGCTGCCCGGGCCTCGCTGGGTTCGGTGCAGACAGAGACTGAGAGGCCCCTCGCTCCTCGGCCTTTGCTTTTAAGCGCTCGGATTTTCGTGTGCTTAGATGGTGCGAAACTTTGGCAGAGATGGGCAGTAGTAGGTGGGAGAGAAAGCAGAGAACTCTAACCCCACCCCCTTCCCCTGTATCCAGAGGACATCGGATAGTGCGTTAACGTTCACAAATAAACCTGTTTTAATTCGTAGTTTTGAAAGTTAAATATATGGAGCGAGGAATGCCTGGATTTAATGTAATCCAATTATTTTCATCTTAAGTATGCTTCTGTACTTGTATGGTCAACACTTAAGGATCAAGCAAAGTCGGTATAAAATTGTGCCTAAAGACATAAGACTTAAAAGGTAAAAATATAACATTTGCCCTAAATGCACTTAGTTACTAACCCACATGTGTTTGGAGATTTTATTACAGGGATCATAATTATGTAATTGCTCAACTGGCAACAATAGCTTCAAATAGCCTCTAAAAACCCTGTTCAATTATATGATTACTAGTGAGACTAAAAACACTCCCAATGAATTGTTCTTTATCTCTAAACCTGAACATGTTTGTATTACGATCCCAATTATGTTTAGTTCAAAGTTGATGAACTTAAACACTGTTAAGATTTGCAGTCCCTACAATATACACTGTAAATTAAGAAGACATTTGGCCTCATTACAAAAAAAGTCCCCTTCCCATACACTTCTAAGCCTATATGGATGGAGTTTATCTGTTCATGTATGATACACATTCCAATTTTCAGTGCTAAGACTATTGATCCAAAAAAAATGTATTACTCAATTAAATTTTAGAAAATGCACCATTAAAATTGGGCTGTTAGCTGCAAGCTTAACAGTTCCCAACGTCCCCTCTTCAAGCACCAACACAATTATGTATGTTTTTATAGCCACATAGTTTTTAGGAAGAGAGGTGAACAACTTGCAAAGGGGACAAGATCTTCCCAACACACTCAGCTCAGACTTCAGAGGGAAATTTCTCCTTTCAAGGTCTTACTCCATGCTAAGTGATTATAACCACCTAGCAGCCTGGCCGTAATGTGCTGTACACAGGCAGTCAACTTAAATGAGCTACAAACAAATTGCTGTGCATTCTAGGATTGACTGATGGTAGTTTTATGGTCAGAGGTCTGGTCCATGGAACACAGATTGGTCTATGAAGCACTGCAGACCAAACATGCAATGTGAAAAAATTCAGAGCTAAATGCAAAATTATAGAAAGCCGGGAGAGAATGTTTTAGACAGGCTGTGTTATCACCACTCTGCCACATGTGTCACAGGAGGTAGCTCAGCATCTATCTCAAGTGAAGAAGAAACATTGTAGCATTCAATTTTGTTTAGGAAATATCTTAAGGAAAAAGAGGAAACAAATGAAAGAGGGAGATGCTCCCCACTCTCATTATGACACAGTAGGATCCAGAACTGGCGTCACCTGTCAGTAGGTTTCTTCCTAAGCGTATTCTTTAGTGATAAAATGTACCCTTGCATGTCATGCTCAGACTTTTGTAGATTATCTTTTTCTGTCGGCATGTCATCCTTTCTTTCCACATTGGACGGTTATAAGAATACTTGTTCCTACGTCGATCAGTCTTCTGCCTGTCAAATATGCACACAGCATCATGAGATGATGCTCCAAGTTTGTAAAATAAGGAGACAAATTTTCAAGCGTGCCGTACAGAAATCTGTCTTACGGATTTGTATTCACCTCAATATATTGTCGATCCTGCAAATGGCAAGTGATCACCATCTTTCGATCTACATTGCTGATTTTTCTGAGTTTTATATTTGGCAACATAAATATCAGAAGTGCTAATTAGGAATGTTTTAATGTAGATGTTTCTTTTAATAATTTTAACTAAAAACCTTTCCAGTAATATAATTAAGATTTAATATTTTCTTACATTCAATTTTTAGAAATTATAACTACTGATTTTTTTTTTAAATCACTGTCCGTTGGCCAATGCTTCTTGATCATTTTGGACACAGGGAACATGTCACTAAAGTTGCAGACAGTTTATTCCATAGAACATATTGGACTCTTCTAGCAAGCTCTTACTCTAGTTTTTTCTGGTTCTTCCTAAAGCCAAATAACTGGTAACGCAGTTTCAGTATGTTTTCTTCAAACTAAGAAGTTTTTAATGTGCTAGCAACATCTGTGTGTTTATCCCTGAAAATAATTGCTAATTATTTCCCAAAGCCATGCATTATTACAGAGCTTTATGTCATAATTGAAGTAATTCCTCTGCCCCATCTAAACCAATAATTTTCAGTCATTGCTCCAGAGGTGTTTATTTTGTCTTCTCTATTTCCCAAAAATATAGGAAGCATATTTTCATTACTTTATATTAGTGAAGGGAACATACTAATGTATTATATTATTATATTTAGGCTTCTGTTTCACCAGAAATTATTTGAGTTTAATGCATGTAATAAAGTTAGTGGAATATTTAATATTTATATTGAATGACATCATTTTACAAATAAGTGAATAACTATTTGGAATTTATGTAAATTCTTAAAAATAAACATTGTATTTGTTATTGTCTATAAGCAATAATTTCAATTATTTCTTTGTTATTAAAATTATTTAGAGAGACTTAGACGTGGACATTCACAAAGTACCAGATTTGAGCGTTTTGTTGGAGTTAGTAGGCAGAAGCTGTCATCTGTCTAGGTCTTATCAAGGAGAAACGAATGCCTATAGCATGTACTGCCCTGTGGAAGGAGAAAACCAACCAAGCCTAAGCTGAAGTATCTATTTATATTTTATTTTTCATTGTTTATGACAACCTTTAGCTATAACCCGTTAGTTATGCCTTTTGTAAAGACACTGGTTTTAAAACAGTGTCGTTCACACAAGAAATAGTTACTTGTCATTTAGAATTTTATCTGCAAAGATCTTCAAGAGATTTCCATAGAGGTTCTTGAAGTGAAGTTGAAACTCCACAATACCCAGGACACATGGAGTCATTTTGTAGCCACGGAGAGTGTAGGTACAAAAATAAATATCTACATGCAATATTCTTTCTTCCACTCTCTGCATGCTGCACCTGTGCACACATAGATCTGATGACATCTGCTAACACAATAAATCTCAAGTGGTTTGTGGTGTCATCAAAAACCCAAGATGGTAGTATGGCTCACAGCCTTACTTACCAACCTCAGGCTATGGCCTTGTTAAATTTCACAGGCTAAACAGAGCCTCATTCCACACACTCCAAGAGCAGGTTAAGGCGGTGCAAAAAAAAAAAAAAAAAAAGAAAAAAGAAAAAAAAAAGCCTATAAATTATGACTCAATATGCGAAAAATCTGCTTTCAGATTCAACAGTGGTAAATCAATGTCTTCTGGCTTCAAAAAATTGTATGGCAATTGTTAAGGATTCTCTATTTAAAGTATCAATCATTTCTTAGCCTACTTGTGCTTTTAGGATTTCCTTCTAAACACAAAGCATGTGTAATTAAATCTTCATCTCTTGCTTATGCTTTCATATAACTAGAATTATAACCATCAAAATGTCCATAAGAAGAGGGAATGGATTTGAATCAGTTTCACTGTAATGATGATCAAATTGAGGATAGAAAAACCAAACTCTTCCTCAAAAAAACTTTTCAGAATATTTTATGCCATATGTAAAGTTTCTGAGACAACTAAATTACTAAGGTATTTTTGGTTGGATTTTTTTTTTACATTAAAAAAAAAAACAACAACAACAAACCAGAATTGTCTGGCAGTCCAAATACTAGTACAGAGTAAGGCAACAAGATACCAGGAAATGCTAGACATTCCATTATCTTTCAGTGTCAGCCCGGTAAAGAACTATCCTTTTTTTTTTTGCACAGTAGGCCACTTATAGTTAAGTTAGCATCAAGTTCCTTATATCTAAATCTTGTAGTCAGTTATCCCCAATGTCACAGATTCCTAGTGTCATTTCTAGAGCATGTTGGTGTCTTTTAAATTGCCCATTGCTTAGTAATATCAATAATCACACTTGTTTCTTGATTCCATAGCTCAGAAAGTGGAGGTACAGACCAGGAGTAAGCATCGGAAGGAGTCTAAGTCTTTATGCAGGCATAACCTTCCTGCTAGCACGGGCCCAGTCCTTGCTAGGCACTGGTGTAAGTGGAGGAGTGTCTCTGCATTTATGATACAAAGGGCTTTGTGTGAATATTCTCTTCCAAAATTGTTTAGAAAAGAGTCAAGTCCACATGGGGTCTTCTGAAAACCTTCACATTGACTTGTAAAAGAATAACCCATGGTTTTCTCTCACTTTGCAGGCAGTTGGTGTGGATTTATAGAATGAAAACAGCCTTAGTAGAAACCAAAGACAATTCTAATTAGGAACAATAAGTCAGCTGCTCTTCCTTTCCCCACAGCCTCCCGGGTCCAGTGAGACAAAACCCAATCCTCTTCTAATATATTCAGAAGCCAAACCAATAACATTGGGAAGTTTTGGATACCACTAGACACATGTTGTGAAAAATGGTTTAGTTTGTTATTTGTTTGTTTATTTTTTTACGGACAATGGGAGAGAAGGAACAGAGAGGAGCAGTGTGAAGTGGTAGACTTCAGCACACAGGCTAACCAAGTGTGTGACGGGGGGGGGGGGGGGCTGCTTCCCCCAACTAAGGGTTTCGTGATGATCCACAAGCAATCCAGACTTAGGGAGAAATACAAGCTGTAAAAACACTTCTATTTCTTCTTCAATCTTTCAAATCCCACTCTGCATTGCCCTTCTTATTTCTTTGACCATTGTGTTAAAAAATAGTATTTTTAAAACAAGAATAGAGCCACTTTGCATGAATAATCGACAACATAGGAAAAGGCATCCAATTATAATCCTATAACATAAGAATTGTTGCATTCAGGCCTATTCCTGACAGGTCCTTTTATGGATAGTATTTGCTTTTTTTTTTTTTTTTTTTTTTTTGGTTTTTCGAGACAGGGTTTCTCTGTGTAGCCCTAGCTGTCCTGGAACTCACTCTGTAGACCAGGCTGGCCTCGAACTCAGAAATCCGCCTGTCTCTGCCTCCCAAGTGCTGGGATTAAAGGCCTGCGCCACACTGCCCGGCAGTATTTGCTATTTACAAACCTAGGGTGGACAGAAGTTTGTAACTCTTCCATTCAGCCTTCTGTTTGCTTTGTTGAGACTAGTGCGTGCTTACAAAAAGATAAAACACAGAAGCTAGCAAGTAGTTTTGAGACTTCTAAATAAGAGCTTAAGAAACAGAACCATCAGCCCCCCCCCCCCCATGGTGGACAGGGGACTGTTGTCGTTAGAAATTAATTGTTAAAGTTTCAAATAAAGCCTGGAGATTTTACACAAAAATCTAAACATACTAATACCCTTGAAAGGGGGGTGGTGAATATCATTCTGGGCCAGTACTGCCCAGAACCAAAAGGCCACAGCAAAATGTCTGCTGGCTCAGTGACCAGACTTGTTCTCCTTAGTTCCCACTGCTCCTGGTTCGATTACAGTGTCACTTTCCTCCTGTAGATGACAATCCGAGAGCTACCTGCCTAGATTGTGGCTATGACGCTGGTTAGTAACAATGCCAGCATCACAGAAGAGAGCCCCCTCACCTTGAGCAGCTGCTCATTTCAGTATGTAGTTCAGGGGTGGTGGGCACGTGGCTCCTACGTACTAATGTGCAGCCCCACCAGAATGACTGCGACCACAAGCTACTTCACAGACAAAATGCCCAAGGGTGTCACCACCTCTCCAGCTCCTGGTCATAATTAATAGTAAGTTTTCATAGACACACGACCCCAAGAACTGTGGCCTGCATACAGTAGGGCCTTTCCTTCCTCTTACTAACAACTGAAGAACAGTAGTGAATGAGGACACTCACTTAACGGAGATGATACTACACCTAATGAAAAAATTAGATACATTGTAACTATTCTGTCATCAAGCGATTAATAGGACAACATTCTTATTGACAGTCCCTATCCAAGAAAATATAAAAAGCCATCCCTCCACAGAGGGGTTTTCTAAGCTCTAAACCAAGACACATGCTACAGCCAAGAATTTGTTTAAATGGACTTAAGATTTGAAGAATTTTATAGTTTTTATTTTTTCAAATCAGTCAGCAAGAGTTTAGTAAATGGATAAAAATCAGCTTTGGTGACAATCACCGACACCTTGTATCCACGATTAAAGCATCCTCTACAGTCCATATTTGCTTGTAGGGTTGTTCAGAAGGGAGGCCCACTTTCTGCCTGTCGGTCCCCAGTGTCCTCCTGTAGACCTGAGGATCCACACGCAACATCAGGCGCCAACTATAAATAATTGAGAAGCTCATATATTATGTATGCCCTGGGGCTATGGTTACCTTCTTGGCCTGTACAGGGCAGTTCAATGTCCCATCAAGCTCCTGGCAGAGCAGTCTCAGTGGCCCTTGCTACCGCAGCCAGATCAGACCTCTGCCCCCTTTCCCTGTGGCCTGAATAGGTGGGTTTATTACAGAGCATTTTAAGTAATACCTACAAACTGATGTTTCCTCCTCTGTGGTCCCTTTAGGCCAACAGCAGCACCTTCATTAAGCAAGGGCTCCCTAGGGCAACGGTTTTCTCAGTCTTGAGTTGAAAGGAGTATTATGGCAAGTGATAGTAATTACCATCCTCTCAGGTCTAACCCCTCCCCTGCTCTGTGCTGGGTATGCGGTGATTATTTCAGCTCTTTCAAAGGTGAGGAGCATGAGGCTTGGAGAAGTTAGCTAGCCCACTGCAGGTCACTTCTATCAGCCAGGTCTGAGGAAACGAAACAGCCCCCATGACAGGAGCAGCCTGCGAGATAGTCACCACTGGGGGGCGGGTGGCCCAGATCTGTGGTGCCTTCCGAAGCTGTGCACATGCCTTGGAGAGAACAAATCACTCTTCTTTTGAAATTATCTTTAGGACCCCAGGCACATTCTTTCAAACGTTATCAATGGGGTAGATCTTCCTTCTTTGAGTGTGGATTCGGGTTTTGGATATAGACATGATTCGTTCATTACCCTGTGGTATTTAAGGAACTTATCCAGCTGGGTAAACCTGTTTAGCTCGAAAACAAACATGATACAATGTAACAAGATTTTCATTTCGTTCTCTAGTATGGTTTGAAGTGAGAGAATAAGGCTTTCAACCTAAACTCAGAGGCCCTGGCATTTGGAGGTTCAGATCCTGTCTTAGCTACCAAAGCTGTGTGATTCTGAGTAAGGTTTGTCATCGTTCTTTGCCATAGTCTCTGATCCTCAAACAGAACACAACAAAAGAATGTTTTCATTAGTGTGGCGGCTTGGGGATCAAGTGTTTTTCATTTGTCGAAATGTTTAAGA
This sequence comes from Uromys caudimaculatus, assembly GCA_028551405.1. Classification (NCBI taxonomy): domain Eukaryota; kingdom Metazoa; phylum Chordata; class Mammalia; order Rodentia; family Muridae; genus Uromys; species Uromys caudimaculatus. Next base: position 78,226,073 of record CM052702.1, read on the forward strand.
TCCTTTTAGAAGAATATTTTTATATTTTATTATTGAAATAAATATTCTCTGAACCAACCTGTCCCCACCCTTCCAATGTGAGAGAGTTGATAAACAAGAGTTTATCACCTATGAGACTGACCAGACCATAGACTGAGAGATAGGGGTCTGTGGGCCCAGTGGGCCTAGCAAAGAGCTTTCATCTGCAGTAAGTGGGTCTTACTAGTGCCCTGACCATGCAGCCTGGGTTTGAGGCTGTGCTGCAGTCAGAAGTCAGTCAGCAGGCAGACTTTGTCTCATATCACTTTGGTCATCTTTGGGAAGGTAAGATGGTTAACAGCATCTTGAGCAAGTGCTCTTTGTAAACCGGTTTAGTGTGTCTGCCCCATGTCAGGCTTTGTGCTCAGGGACAGAATGGTGGACTTCAAACAAGAACAGTATCTAAAAGCTGGGGTTAGTGATGACATAAAATGGTGGAGCCACATGATAAGAACTGTGATAGTCTCAGAAGTACTGACACAATGCTGGTCGCCGATTGCAAAGGATGTTTCTAGGGGTCAAAGAAGTACCTGCTATGTCTGGAAGACATTCTATGGACAAAAAACCACAATACCTTTGCCTAGGTGAAGAGGCCTGGGATGGGGAGGAGAATACAGATATGGCCAATAGAAATGTGGAGTGTGTGCCCTTGTCCTGGAATCATTGGCTACCCAGGCTGTTTAGTTGGGTCAAGAACATGACCTGAAAATTCTGGAAACCTAGCCAAAAGATGTTTAGCAAAAGAAGGGAGATGGGACCGTGCAGTTCTTCCAAAACAGAGTGGATGAAAGGTCACAAAGGAAGAAAGGGGAAGCTGGAGCAGTGATCTGGAAGTGCTCTTCCAGCCACGCTGCTTTCCAAGAGGATACCCTCTCCCTCAGAACTCAGAACCCTCTGCCTCGAATTCTCCTGGAAATCTAGTTCCAGTGTTGTCTCCATTGTGCCTATGGAAAACTGTGATAAAGAAAGTAAATTCCTCAGCCAACAGCTTGTGTCAGTGGCAAGAGATAAACCAGCACTGTATAGTCCTAGAATTCTGCCTCTTACCACAGTGAAACCTTTCTTCACCACCATGTAACCAGTCCCCTTCTACCCACCAACCATCCGTCACAGCAGCTTTGCTAAGCTCTGAAATCTCCTTTCTCTTCAGAACCTACAAGTCCCTGACGGGGAAGGAGAGGTGTGTGCAGCCTTGAATAACCTGGCCAAATAGATGGCTAGTGGATCAGGACTACACACACACACACACACACACACACACACACACACACACACACACACTCACAGAGAGAGACAGAGACAGAGACAGAGACAGATAGACAGAGTGACAGAGACAGAGAGAGAGAGAGAGAGAGAGAGAGAGAGAGAGAGAGACAGAGTGACAGAGACAGAGAGACACAGAGACAGAGACAGGCTTGGTCAAATTCTTTGGACCCCTAAAGAGTATGACCTGGGTGACTACCCTTGTCTCCCATTCCGAACTTCAATGTCAAGATAGTGGGGCTGGGAAGAGAGTTCAGTCCATGAAGTACTTGCCTTGCAAGTTTGATCTCCAGAATCCACATTAAGATTTGAAAAGCTAGGTCCTGGGCCTGCTGCTTATAAGTCCAGTTCTGGGGAGGTGGAGTTAGACAGATACCTGCTGGCCACTCTAGTCAACTTGGTGAGTTCCAGGCCAATAAGAGATAACTTCTGAAAGGGGGGGGCAGGTACATAGTAATGACGAATGACACCCAGAGTTGTCCTCTGGGACACACACATGTTCACGGGCACATGTACACACACACATGAGCATGAACACATACACACACGAACACACCTGCACACACACACACACACACACAGAGGAGGTGGGGGTAGGGAGAACTAGGACTATAGCAGGCCTGCAATCCCAGCAATTCAGGAGACTGAGACAGGAGAATTGCAAACTCAAGGCTTGCCTGCATTGCAGAATAAGGTTAAAGCCACCATGAACTACATAGATCCAGTTTCTAAAGAAAGAGTTCAAGGTGGGCTGAAAATATAATTAAACACTAGCACCTACATGTACTGAACCCTAGGTTCAATTGCCTACACCGTAATAAATGAATGAATGAGCTGAACATGCTGTTGTATAGATACTAGACTGTTATGCAGTCGTGCAAGAGAATATTATACAGCAAGGAGGAGTTCTGTTCTGTTTAATGTGCACAGTGTGAGCTGTGAGACCATTGCTGGGCTGGGGGAGGAGGATCCAGTTCTCATTATCCGCGATAAGAAGGAAAACACTGAGTAAGTGGCACAATTCTGTGATCCCAGCACCAAGGAGGCTGGGTTAGCAGGACAGAGTTAGAAGCTAGCCTGGGCTACATCAGCAGACCCTGTCAGGAATCTGAGAAAAGGAGAAAAGGAAACAACACAATGGAAGATTACTGATGATCCAGAAACCACTTCCTGCTCTCTGATGATTGCTACACTCAACTTTCTCCTTGTTTCTAATAATGCAAACATGCACCCCCTGCTTTCAAAGTTACATATATGGGAAAACATGCAATGGCTCCCTTTTATGTCTGAATTACTGCATTCTGAATTTTATGTGAGACTCCCTCCTGCTGTTGCTGATAACAGCTCCCCCTACCCCGTCACATTGTATGTGAAATTCAATTGTATATGTATACACAATTTGTTTTACACTGGACAACCTCTGGATCATTTCCAATATGGGGCCAATATCAATAACAATGATATGAACCTTGTCCTGCATGTTTTCTGGTGTATGAGCACGTGTGTTCTCTTAGGGCATAAACCTATGTGCAGAATTTCTGGGTTTGGAGTTTGCCAGTAAGCTTTGCTAGAGAGAATGCTGAATACTTTACAAAATGCCTGGACTCACACTCCTAGCAGCAGCCTATGAGTTCAAATTTTTTTCCATTTTCACCAACACCTTTAAAAAACAAAACAAAACAACAACAAAACTGGTATAGGGTAAGCTGTCAGTGTATTGTGAATTTTCAGTTTTCAAATGACTAAAGAAGTTCATTTCAGATTTCATCTGCTCGTTGTCCATTTAGATGACCTCTTGATAAATATCTACTTAAATAGTTAGCCCTGGTCAGTTGGTTCTTCTGTCTCTTTCTTATCGACTTGTAGCTATTCTCTGTGTATTGTAGACACAAACCCTGTGCTAGTTGAATCTCAGGTAGGTTTATTTCTCTTCCCTTACAGAGATGTAGAATTTCACTCTTTCAATGTCACCTTTTGCATTTTCTTAGGAAAAGCATATTGCAATGGTGTAAGGAGCACACAATAAGCTACACACACTTAAGTGGGTTGGTAAGTTTTCACATCAGCTACCATTCTGCTCATGGAGCCTTTGTCCCTCTAATGCATATGAGTGCTCTGTCTTCATGCAGATGAGAAAATCTGATCCCATTACGGGTGGCTGTCAGCTACCATGTGTGTGCTGAGAATTGAACTCAGGTTCTCTAGAAGGTCAGCCAGTGTTCTTAACCACTGAGCCATCTCTCCAGCCCCTGGTTTTTTGTTTTTTTCAGTCATAATAGTTTGGTGTTTTGGATAAATGAATCACACAGCATGTACTCTTCAGGTTTTTATTTGCTTAGTTTGTTTTCTTGTCCCTTGTTTCCTGTGCCTTTCATTGATCACAGTAATTTCAATACTTATCAACATTACTGTGTGCATCAGTAATTTTTATTATTCTGTGGCTTTTCACTGTATAATAGAAAACAGATAATCTGGTGAATGGTCACCAGATTGTGTCCACTTTTTGAATATCATAAAATGTCAATCTGGGTCTCTATCCAATTTATGCTCTCAGTTCTTTTGGGAATCCCTGGGCACAGGGCTGGTCTCTTTTGTCTGAAATGTCATGGTGTTTTCTCATAGTGAGCGGCTCCACTATTATTTTACCAGTGGTGAGTGAGGTTCCCGTTTCTCTACATGCCCACCAACACTTGTACTGAAATCCCTCACTCCTTTTCTTCCACCTTTTCTTTCTTTCCTTCTTTCTTCCTTCCTTCCTTCCTTCCTTCCTTCCTTCCTTCCTTCCTTCCTTCCTTCCTTCCTTCCTTCCTTCCTTTCTTTTTATTGGACAGCTATTACAGTGAGTATGCCATGTGTCCCATTATCTTCTTGGCGAACAGTGTGGACATGGTGTTGTGTACATCTTTGTGTCTCTATAGCATCCTGGCTGAGGCATCTGTCTGTCTATGTTCTTTTTGTCTGTGTTCTCATTGTTGAATTTTACTGTTTTATACTGTGCCTGAGAAGCCTTTGCCACATATCTGATATTCAATATTTTCTGAGTCTGTGACTTTTGTTTTCAGTCTTTTAAGATTGCCTTTTGTAGAGCAGATTTTTAAAAAAAATTTGATGAAGTCAAAATTATGGATTGTGCTTTTGGTTTCTATCTAAGGCAATTTGCCTAATCTAACAACACCAAGAATTTTCTCCATAAATTTTCTTTTAGAATTTTTATAATTTAATATTTTACATTGAAATCTAGATTTAATTTGAGTGAAATTTTGTATCTAGTGCAGGATATGACTTGAAATGTGTAATTATTCACATGGCTTCCCAGTTGTTCAGCACCATCATTGAAACGACATTTATCCCCGTTCACAGTCTTTATATACTCATCAAAGTTCAGATGCTTGTGTGCACATGGGCTCAGCTTTTGTGTTCATCTGAACCACTGATAACTTTTGCGAGTTGGTTCTTCCTATCTACTTATGTGGGCTCCAGGGGATAGAACTCAACTTGTTAGCCTGGTAGTAAGTGCCCCTTACTCCTGAGCCATCTTGCCCTAAATTTACTCTGTATATGTCTGTCTTTCAGTGAACTATTCTGATGGGTTTTGTTGTTGTTTATTTTTGACAAATTTTCTACAAGAAATCTGGAATTTACTTGGACAGACACTCTACAACTCGGATCCAGAAAGAACACTTGTATACTTTAGCTCTTTTGGCTGGAGGACTGCATAGTCTTTGTTACCCAGTGGTTTTTTAAATACCTGATGCCCAAAGGTGATGTGAGTGTAAGCAGTGTCAGCCAAACAGGGTCAACTATTGTTGTAAACTGACAACTGCTGAGAATCTGACCTTTTTGGAAAAGATGTTAGACTGGATTCATGGGGGTCAGGAAAGCACAGGTGGAAGGAACGGAGCTGCCCATTCATAGCAGCGATGGAAGATGGAAGTTACTAAGCACTGTACCTGGTATGTGACAGGTATCACTGAGCCCTGGTAAACTGAGATGCTTCAAATTTCATGTCCAGGGATCACTAAGTCTTTCCTGTGAAGGACCAGTGTTTTAGGCAGAGCCAACCTTCATGAGCATGTGCAGTGTCATTGTAGAGAGCCCTGGATGGGTCTATGTTGAGTCTATGTTGGGCCTGTATTGGCTGCAGAAAGCCTTGCTTAGAGGGTCCCATGTTGTTTGGCTGTGTAGTCATGCTTGGGCAGTCTGGTAGGTGAATGTGTTTAAGGGTCTCACGTTGGTTGACTCTTCTGAAACTCTTGAGAGGTTTTTAGCCTTTTTTTTTTTAAGGAGCCCTGAGTTTTCATGTTAAAGTCCTTTACAAACACTATGTGTGCAGAGCTTACACAGCGCAAGCTTTGCAGGACATGACATCTAGGGCAAGTCTACTACTCTGCCCGCACTGTACAGAGGAAGCCAGGCACAGGGTGGCAATGTCTCAATGTAATTTTATTTCTGGACATGGAAAACTGAATTTTATATAGTGTTAGTATATCATATAATATTACTAACCTTTTATTTTTGTTTATTCTCCAACATTTAATACTAAATAAAATTTACAAAGCTTTATAAGATCTCAAACCATCTAACCAGTAGGTTCTGTTAAAACTGTAGATGCAAATTCACTTTCCCTGCACCAGGGATACCATATGCAGCAGGTAACATGTGCAAGAAGTTTAAAGCAGAATTTTCCATAAATTTTCCATAGGAGAAAATCAAAATTCCCTCAATGGTACAATGGATAAATATGGTAGAGTTTACTTATACACAACATATGGTTGGAAGAAGCAAGCCATGAAAGAAAACATGCAGCATGATTTTATTCATCTACAGTCAAAAAAGAGACAGAAATTTTGAAACCACAAACAAAGAAGAAAATCTAGGAGGTGACCATAAGAGGATCCCTTGTGCTGGCCTCCAGGAGAAGGAGGTGACAGGGAGAGCCTTCCTGTCAAGGCACTGTTGATTCTTAATAACGTTAATATTTCCTCTGAATTGATTCTTTGAATTATACACTTTATGTTCGTATCTAAAAATGTTCATTCCTTATAAGTTTCTAGTTTCTAAACCTATGTTGGCATATGAAGCCTCACTGGAGTATGGTGGTCCCCAACAAGGCACATGTTTCTGGTGTCCTAAGATTCCTCTGATGCGACTGGGAAGACCTTTGGCATCCATCTGGCCCTGGGCTTTGCATGTCTCAAGAATGGTCTTGGCTTTTCTACATTGAACTGTTTTTCTTTTCACTTTACTTTTGTCTCAGACACTAGTACTCTGCCAAATTCCCTAAAGGTCAGATTCACATTATTTTAGGTTTCATTATGTTGAAGCCTTTCTTGTTTGGAAAGTCTATTTTTCTTAATTTCAAAATGTAATTATAAATAATGTAATCATTTGGACTGGGTGAAGGATGTCTATTTTGGCCACTTTCCCTTGGTCCTCTGCTCCCCGGGGCCTTTTCTCTTCTTTCCACTTTTACCTCCGGCTCTCTGTGCGTGATTCTGTGTTGCCATTATTCTAGGTAGGGGTGAGCTAAGAGGAACAGAAGCAGATTTGTGGTTGAAGGGGATGTGGATGGAAGATTGAAACAACTGGCATTTGAATTTTTACCCAGCCTAGGGCCTCCCTGTGTTCACAGCCAGTGACCTAAGCTCTCTGGCTCTTTTGAGTTCATTAAGAGACTGGGCATGACTGTTAGGAGCAGTCACTGAGAGATGGGCACACAGGATGCTGTGTAACACGTCCAGGCTCAGCACTCCTGCTGCTCTGTACCTGTGAAGAGCACGAGGAAGCATGAGTCTGCTCTTCTCTTTCCTTTCCTCCTCTCCATCCTCCTCCTTCCTTTGTCCCTTCCTCCCCCTTTCCTCTTGCTTTCATTCTTTCTGGGCTTCTGCAACAGTTTCTCTCTATCCTCATGGGTCACCTCAATTCTGAGCAATTGCCTGAAGGAAGGAAAAGATAGTAAGCAGGTTGGTGATGGGGAAAAAAACCATTGGTGAGAGGATTTTGTCCAGGAGACAAGGAACTTCTCATTTCCTCATGAATATGAGTCTGTTCCGATCTAGAAATCCAAGATGACAAACATACAGAGACCCAAGCGACATGGAAATTTAAGAGTAAGGCTCACTTCTGTACAGATCACTTCAAATCCTCTCTATAAACATTGGTTGCTTGTCTGTCTGTCTGTCTGTCTGTCTGTGAAGCCGGGTCCTCCCATAGTCCCAGAGTCTAGCCTCAAACTCACTATGTTACCAAGCCTGGTCTTGAACTCCTGATCCTCCTACCTCCATCTCGATGGTGCTGAGATTACAGGCTCGTGTTACCACATCCAGATTAAAATGTTGGATGTGGTTACTGCTATTCTTCTTATGGTTATTACTGTGTTTCAGGGCCATACCAGCATGTGCAACAGAAGTTCTAAGACTATTAACTGCCTCATTTGCCAAATTCACACCAAGTTACAAATGGTAGAGATGGTTGTTTCTTCTGGCGTTTCCCAGTGTCCCCTGTCATTTCCCCCTATAAACATTTCACTCTGCTTTTTCCAGAATAAACATCATTATAATTGCTTCTTGTTCACATCTCCGATATCCCCATGGCTCTTGCCACTCTCACTGGTAGATGCAACACCTCTGAATTTACTACCATCTGCAAATATCATTAGCTATTGTTTATTCCCTCTCCCACACTATTAATGAAGATGTTAATTAAGACCAGAACGAACACTGACCCCAGCAGCAATCCACTAGACACTTATCCAACTGGATAAACTTCTGTTAGTCATTACCCACTGCTCATAGACATTACCACCCCTCCATTCTCTTCATCTGCTCATTTGCAAGAGACTGGGAGAGAGAATTAAGGGAGCCCAGAATTATTTAAAAATCATCACTCTGATACTTAGGGTCTGGGAAAGGCACTCGGTAGAGCAGCCGAAGAGTAGATGTCAGTACTGTGTATGAATAAGTGAGCCAGCCTCCAGAAATATTTGGTAATTGCCTAGCTAAGCTTCTCGGTTTCCAAGAATTTAGCAAATTGAGCTAAGGCTGGAGCACAGCAGGACACATTAGAGTCCTCACAGCAGCCATTTCTTTTTAAATTGGGAAAAAAAATGAGACCCAAAATGTCAAGCGATTTGTCCAAGGTCACAACCCAAGTTAGGGATGGCACCTGAGTTGAAACTCTGGGTCCAGTTTTCAGACCCATACAACATACTTCATGGAGGTTGTGCTTTACACTTGCAGGTTAGCATTCACCGCTAAGTCTCATACATGAGCAGTGCAGAATCTAACAGCTGCAGTTTTCTATCTCCAGAGAACCATGTCCCGTGGAAGGAATGAACTCACCATGTACTTCACAAAGGAGAGAGCATTGTGGACTATAATATACTGACTTCCTGGCCTGTAAATCAGTGTCTATATATATATATATATATATATATATATATATATATATATATATATATATATCGATAACCAGACTACATTCCTAGAAATTCTGATTTAATTGCATTGAGGGGGAGCCCAGGCACTGTTTTTGCTTTGTTTGTAAGACTTATTTATTATTATTTTATATGTATTAGTATTTTGTCTGAATGTATGTATGTGTACTGTGTATGAGTAGTGTTCATGGAAACCAGAAGAGCGTGTCATCGTCCCTGGAACCAGAGTTACAGATATGGGGAGAGTCTTACTCACTTAACCCACCGGTCTCACTGAAGTAACAAATGCCTTCCTGCCACCCTAGATCATGAAACCACAGAGTAGATGAAGAACATACCAACCAGAAAGTAAGAAAACAGAATCTCAGCTTTCTTCTTAAACAGGAGCCCCAAACAAATACAATGGCAGGTTTTGGAAGGCTTCAGAAGCTCTTAGCATCCCAATGTCATACTCTGTAGTCTTTTCCGTCTCCAGAAAATAGCTCTAAAGGACTAAGTGCCTACCAGCATTCACATTTGTCAAGACTGGGGAGCTAAAAGTCGGTGCTTGATGGATTGTACAGGTTGTTGACAGCTCAGATATGCTTGGTGCATGGCAGCTCAAGTCTGCATGTGGAAGTATTTCTAGGAAGAATGGACACGTGTATTTGTAGTTTACAGAAAGGTGGTACACTTGTGTCAGAATTCCCAAATAGGGAAAAACACAAGCAAGTTCTCCCAGCTACACCCTAAGTCATGGAGACACTGAGGACAGAGAGGCAAGAGCATGAGGTTGGGAGCTTTGAGAAAGGATCTGAGATACCATCTACTCTGCCAGCATCTCTGTCATCCTGTGTCTCTTCATGGCTGCTGAGGCTGTGATAAAACAGGAAACCCACACAGGAAGCCAGGAAGTGTGGACACGGAGGATCAGCAGAGCACACAATAAGACCATGGAAAAAGGAAGTTGGAGGTGGGAACTTTTTCAGTGTGATTCTTCTTCCAGCCTGGAAACCAGAGGCTCCCCCAGTGGCTCCCAGGCTGGAGGAGGACTCCCTGCCACAGTCAGCCAGAAGGCCTCTGCCAGTGAGTGCTTCCAGATGCACTGATGTGTGGAGCCCAGAACAGCTCCAGAATCATTGCTGGCTGGGAAGTCACTTCCCGGGAGGGGGAGGAATCAGTCATCTTGACACAAGGTCAAAATACCAAGAAAACAGTATTCCCAAGTGGAACTGTTCTGGGCCAGCACGAGAGTTCATCACAACACACTCCTCTCTGCTGTTCTCTCCTTAGGCTTTCTGGCCAAAGGGCTCTGTTTAGCATGCTTCCAAGAGTAGACCTCTGGAGATGGGTAGAAGCATGCGCGCAGAGTGTTGGATAAGGGTCTCCCTCTTAACTTTGGGAAAGAAAGACCCTTGAGAGGAGAGGAGAGAATACAGCCTAATGATTCTAGGTAAGAACACGACCTCAGGTGGCATTTGGGCACAGACAGAGTAGACTGCTGTATGGCCCACAGGGTTCAGACAATGAGACAGACAGCAGGGAGGTTTCCCTTAGGACATGAAAATCAGGATTTGGGAGACTTCCCCTTTGCTCACACAGCTTGGGGAGGAAGCCAGCCAAGGGAGAAAGGAGGGAGGAAGGGATGGAGGGAAGGAGGAAAGGAAGACTTGTTCATGAAGCCTAAGCATGTGCCAGGCTTGTGTGTGGTATATGAAAAGCCTCTCATCTTTAGAAAATCACCGTGGGGGAGGTCCATCAGCCTTCCTGCACTTGCCTGACCAAGAAGATGCCAGTTACACCCCTCCCTTCTCTTCTGACAGTAAAAAAAAAAAAAAAAAACCCACCAAATGAATACACATACATTTACATAAATATATCTGCACACACGTGTATACATCTCTAAACAATCGTTTTAGTGCCAGGGCTTTACACAGGCTCTGTCAGAGCTCTGAGTTTAGGCTAACCCAGCCCTATGCACCTTCTTGATACCATCAGTGTTTCTTCATACCGACCTCATCACCAAGCAACCAAACAGTTCTTCTGTTTTTAATACTCATCTAAGTCTCAATGAGTTCTCTCCCTTTAGGTGGGTCCCATCTACGTTCTTGTCTGTGTATTACTGAAAAGAGAAGGAAAGGAGTGGGGCGAGACCAGAGGAAATAATTTGTCCTGGTTCTGTGCCCTGACCTCACAGTATGCATGTGTGGTTTGGGGTAGAGCGAGCACTTTCCTGGCCATGTTCTTCCTGACTGTGGGAGCTCTCAAGCTCTGCCCTATATATCTTCCAACAGTCAAGCCTCCCCCCACCCCCATAAGACCAGCATTCTCTAGAACATGGTCTTCTGTCTTGTCTACTCCTTGAGGAGGCATTCCTTTTACACTCTCTGAGGAACCAAGCTGCCGTTGCCAGGGAGCCCCCTACTGCCCATGCCCATGAGGGGCTGTGGGTGGCAGGCCTGTGACTTAAACCCTTCCTGTGGGTGTGGGTGCCTGGACTCACCCCTACCGCCCGTTGAAGAAGGGATTCAGGCCTGGGCCAGGCCTTCCTGAGCAGACACAGATGCCTCAGGAGGGATGCTGGCACAAAAGCAGTTATTTGAAAGAAGGCCTGAATGGAGCTGGGGGCTGGTTCCACACCACAGCCTCTGCTGAGTGTACATGCCTCTGTCCACTCTTTCCTTTCCCCATGTCCCCCTCTCCAAAGCCTTCTATTCACCCGACAAAGAAAAGCAATCCCCAGGCAAAGTTGTTTACAGTATTTTATGAAAGTTTGAAGGGGAGGGGGAAAGAAAAAGAAAAGGGCTGGATTTGGGGGCAAAGGGGAGGGGGCCTGCTGCAGAGGAGAAGGGAAGAGAGAGGGGGTGAGAGAAAAAGAAGGCAGGCATGCATGAGAGTCCCAAGCGGTGCCAAGCACTGAAGAAAGGGCTGCTTGGGGACAGGGAGGGAGCATGCCAGAGTCTTACAGAAAAGGAGCAAAGAGCTGAACAGGAGGGAAGGGTGAAATTGAAGTGCAAATGGACTTGGGGTCCTCCTGGCAGAGACTGCTGCAAAGACAACACAAAAGGGATGCCTGTGGAAGGGACCAGCTCTGGGGAGTTGGACACTTAAGACAGAGCTGCTGAGATGGTCCAGGGAATAGGCAGCTAAATAAATGCCAGGGGTGTGTGTGTGTGTGTGTGTGTGTGTGTGTGTGTGTGTGTGTGTGTGTGTGTGTGTGAGAGAGAGAGAGAGAGAGAGAGAGAGAGAGAGAGAGAGAGAGAGAGAGAGAGGTGTGTGTGTCTGAGACTGAAATATAGTGAAAGAAAAACACACACATACACAGAGCCAGATCCCAAGAGAGACACAGAATCACACAGAGAAAGAGAGAAAAGGGATTTGGGAGGGGGTGGTGGGGTGGGAGTGGGGTGAGAGAGAAGGTCTCTAGCCAAATGGGGAGACTTGGCAGGTGGACAGGAGCAGCCGGCCAGGCCTTAACTGCACTTGCTGTGTCTAGTCTATTGTTGTCTCAGAGGGGGGAAGGGGTTGTTTGTTTGTTTTGTTGTTTGGCCTCTTTGTCTCTTTTGTTCCAAGCAGTTAGTTTGCTTCTTTCCCAGACACTGGGCTGATGGAAAACCTTTATGGATTTTTCTTAAAGGGACAGGATCAGCAAGGACACCCCTGTTACTCATTTCTCAGTCCCAACCAGTTTCTCCTTCCCTCCTTCCCTCCTTCCCTCCTTTCCTCCTTGTCGTCTTCCTCCTTCTTCCTCTTCTTTTGATCCTATTTTTAATGGCGAGTCAGTGTCTGTGCTGTTTTATGCCTGATTAATAAGAATAAGCAGGTCAATTTCTCAGTACCCACTAAGCCACCCTTCCATGGTTGCCAGGACATCAGGGGAAGAAGGGGAGACAAAAATAGGAGTGCCCGATACACAAGCATAAAATGAAAACCACCACCATCACTTGCTCCCTTCCCCTCTTAATCTAGGACTGAGGATTAGAGGAGCAAATGTGAGGTCCCCATTGAGCAGAGTAGGGGCTTTGAAGGGAGAGGTTGGTGGCCACCCTCTCAGCCCAGCTTCCTCTTCCCAGGCTCCCAGAAGTTAAGCAGACCACCTCTAGGGGTTCTGAAAGTTTGCCTTGAGTCTCTCTCTGGTCTGGCCCTCTAACCATCAACACACAGGCCAGAGGTGACCCGTTGAAAGGCAAAGGAAGCAAATTCAATTGAGGGCTACCTTTAATAGAGATGGAGGAGCAAGAGACATCCCTTATGCCTGACTTTCCAAGAGGAAGATCTCCAGTCCCCTGCCCTGTCTGGCAATAATTCAAACAGGTTTGAGTGTAGAGGAATTAGATGACCCAATACCCCATCTCTGCTCCCCTGTTCTCTCAGTCTTGCTCTCTGGTTCTCCCTTAAGGGGTCCAGTCAGCTTTTTAAAAAAAATTCTAATTGATCTTTCTCTCTTTTACCTGCCTTAACATCTCCCTACAAGTGTTGTCTTCTGCTGTGTGCTTTGGTACAGGAGGCAGAGGTTGGCTCTGCAGGGATTAGGTCTTCTCCTCATCCAACTTGGGAGAGTTTGGGACATAAAAGACCAGGTCTATGGACCCTTCAAAGTTGAGAAGAGTACAGGTACCTTAATTTTTCTCTTCTTATGCCCTCCCTGGGAAAGGCTTCTTTCAAAGCTAGAGAAGAAGTTACCTGTTTTGTTTTGAGGGTCCAGAAACCCACTCCACTAGGTAACCTACAATGGAGCTTTCTCTAACAGGGTTTTGGCTGCAAAGTTGACCAACAGTCCTGGCTTGGGCTTAGTGATGGAGCTCTCACCTGCTAAAGGGGGGGGTGTGAAGTAGGTTCCTGGAAATCTGGGTTTGAATCAAGTTTGTGCAAAATGCATAGTTAGGAGTCCAGCTGGAGGCCCTAAGCTAAAGGCACTTGTGTTAGAAAGCCTGAAAAATGGAGGTGGGAATAAGATCACCTGGTTCTCCTGCGAGTCCATATAGTTTCAAATTCACTATCATATAGTTGACAGGTGGCCATCTAACCCTGAACAAAAAGACAAAACTAATTCTGATACCCCAGACACTGGCTCACCCCGGTAACCCACTTGTTCCCAGGACTGTGATTCTGCCACTTCTATGACTGAGGATAGGAGTCTGCCTGCCACGAGGGAGAATCAAGGCTAAATGGGGGCCATGACAAGTTCTATTTCACTCCCAATAAAGTCGTGGTGTTTAGAAAAGCCTGCCCAGCGTCCTGGGACCCAGGAGTAGACAGCCATGCAGACTTGGGTAGATTTCATTCTGTTCCCCACAGGTGTCCTAGAAGGGCACAAGAGATCTAGTTTCTCTGGTACTTTCCCCTCGGCTTCTTGGCTTGGAAGTAGAATCCTCAGGTAGAAATTTGGACCCCTCAAATATCAAACGTCACCAATCCTAGACAAAACACATTGAGCCACCAGTCAATCGAGTTGAGGTCTTATCTGTGTTCAAAGTCACTTATTTAGGTTCAGCAAGCTGGGTTGGACAACCCCAAGTGAGTGAGCTTGATCACCTCCAGTACCCCCCCCCCCCCCCCCGTGTGCCAAGAGCTGGGGACAGTGAT
>CM052702.1:78240453-78332910 GCA_028551405.1 Uromys caudimaculatus
TCCAGGCTCAGGCAGGGTGGAACCTTAAACAAAATTAAAGCAAGGCAAAATAAATCTGAAACCCAAACTACAAGTCCAAGGGTCCCCGCTGTAAGGGAGATGGGGGTGGAGAGGGCAGAACTGGAAGGGCCTCACAGAGGGGCCTGCAAAGAAAAGAACTTCACGGATAGCCAGAGCCAGCGAGTCTGTGCCTTGAGGGACTCCTGCTCTTCTGCCAACAAGGTTTGGACTGGGGAAAGGTGAAGGTGGCTGGTGGGTGAAGGGAGAATAAGGGAAGGGGGAAGGGATGACTTCTGTACTCCCCCTGCAAAAGCTAGCCGAGGCAAACTTTAAGGGGTCAAAGCATCAAAAAACTGCAAGTTTAGGTATCTTGACCAGTGACAGAGGCTTTGAATTAGCCACAGTACCTAGGTAAGATGGAGAGCTGGGAAAAAAGGAGGGAGAGACTTTTGGAACACTGGAAACAGGGCCAGACCTTGATATCCTTAAAAATCAAAGAGTCCGAGGTCACATCTGCCCACAGCTCCTGGGGGCTGGTGACAACGGGGAGCCTATGCTGGTTCCTAAAGAGAGAAGTAGGGCAAAACCAGGAGTCCTGGTTTAGATGGCAAAAGGCACAACTAAGCAAGGGCTCAGAGACGGAGCTGGCAAAGCTCGTCTCCAAAGACAGTCTTAGATCGTCCCTCCTGAGGGGCCCAGTCTCTGGTTTCTCCCACCCCGCGAGGGTGGCGCTTGGGAATCTTTGGGTCACTGCTAGTGGTTTTCTGACTTTTCGTTGGGTCATTGCGCACCACGTGCACCCATGGCCCCAGGGAAAGGATTTCGGCTAGCGCTATCTGGGGAAAGAGGGCTATGCTGGCTCCAGATTGTGCAAACCGGCCACCAACTTCTCCCTGAGCTTCCGGAAGGAATCGTGCATCGCGGCGCACGCGAGGCTCGCGGGTTCCACGCTCGCTCGCCCTAGCATAGCGCTTTCCCTCACTGCTCAGCGCAACACCAGAACGCAGAATGCAATTATGTTCCAAGGGAGTACAGCGCACCCTCCTTGCCCAAGGCTAGGGCGTTTTGAGGAAGGATCTTCCCAAAGGAACCCATCTCTCTAAAGGGGAGTGGGGTTCTTTAGTAACTCTCTGGGGGTGGGAGGTAAATCAAATCGCCTGTGGGCTTGCAGCTGGAAGCCAGTTATTGAGGCTTGCTGAGCCTCGTTCCTAACAGATCAGCTCTCCTTGTTTGGGGATAAGTTTAAGAGTGAAGAGAAAACATGATTATCTTAAGTGACTCGCATATCGCCATTTTCCGTTCCCCGAATAAAAGTCTGTGTCTTGGGCCAATTTTGCCACTGCCCACGCAAGGCCCAGACTTTGATATTTAAACCAGACCAGGTGAAACTACCTGTTGGGGCACACTGCAGCCTATAAATCCGATCCTTTTCTCCTTACGCAGTTTGGGGGAGAGGTGGAACTATTCAGGGGGTATTCAGAGAAGGGACACCGGCCCGAAGGGCGGCGAGCGGCAGTAGGAGCAGAGTCTGGCGATGCCTGGGGAACCTCACTAGCTCCTCAGCCTCGGTCTGCAGAAACTAAAGACAGCCCTATGCCGCCGAATCTCGGCACGATTCTCTATGATTCACTATGAAGCAGTGTGGTGGATTCTAGAGACCAGGGCGCGACGGACTCTCAAAAACAAAGAGCCGGAGGCAGCTTGCTCTGCTCCTGCCCCCACGGTACACTACAGCCCTTAATGTTTCTCCCTACGCGGAAATTCACTCAACTTCTCCAAGGAGCAGGCGACGGATGCTATCCTGCCTCCAGCCACAGCCTGGGGGCTGCCGGGAGCTTCTAGGCCACTTTGCTGGAAGAAAGTCACTGCCTCAAGGTGCAGAAACGGATTCTTAATCCAGCCGCAGAAGAGCGGTCAGCTTACCAGGACCTGCTGAGCCCATGAGGAGGATTTTTAGAAGCTGGGGACACAGGCAGGCTTCTGTGTCCCCGGAACCTGTGGGAAAGACCACTGGGACTGAAGTTTCATTTGGGAAGTGCTGGGCGCAGCCCGGCTCTGGCGCACAGTTTTCAGGCTTGCGGGCAGCCAGACTGCGGCGATGCTGCTGGAGGCTTGGAGGCTCAGGCTTTTGCATCGAGAGCTTCTGATGCGGGTTCCTAGTTGTTTGTTTGTTTGTTGGGGGTTTTGTGGCCTTTTTTTTTTAGCAGTGAACCCCACTGGGTTGGAGAGCACCAATATTTGGAAGAGTCGTACCAAGGGTCTCATCGGAGGATCAGAGGAGATAAGCAACTTGGAGAACGCGCGCATTTAGTTTTCTAAGGCCATGAGTTTTTATTCCTCACGGTTACCATTTATTTGGCTGCAAACGAAATGGGAATAGATATTAAGAAACTGGGGAGGAAGAAAGCGGATAAGCCTTAACTTGTTGAGAGCACCCCTTTTTACAGTGAAGACCATAGGGCTACGTGGACCGGGGAGAGAAATTATTAGTGAGACTTCATCGCACAGGAATGGTGGAGGAGAACTAAAAGATGTCTTTTTGCGCGCCGCAGGTTCCCACAAGCAGTTAATCATCTTGGCAATATTCGCTTGATCTGCCCGCAAGTAGCTTGTCTCCCAGTCCTTCCTGACACTTCGCTGTTTACATCTTTCTATGCCTGGTCACCAGAGCTTTGGGCTGCCCAGACCTCTCCGGTGCATTTGCACAAACTTGCAAACTTTCCCAGCGCGCACTTGCGGGTGGGCTCTCTCCAAGCGGGTCTCTGGACTGCCGGGAGACCCTCTTCAGCCGAGAAGCCTGGAATAATTTTCAGCGCTCCGCTCCAAAGCCCCTGCTTTATTTTAATGGGGGGGAGAGGAGGCTCACAGACCCAAGGATAATAAACAATGCTGCTTACTAAAGATACAAAGTGAGAGCAGAAAAGAATCATGTAGAAAACCAAGCATGGAGACGTTTTAACAAGTGGTCAGACTTTCGGGGATGCCTTTGAAAGAAACTTGTAAAGTAAAACCATTGGCGGTTCTCTGCAAGTACAGAATTACATGGAACAGGCGTTGTCAGAATGTGCTGGTTGGAGCGGTGTTTATTTATTGCCTTTTGCCTCTAGAAATCAGCAGGAGCTGTTGCTACCTGCCTACACTCCTTGGTACAAATCGCCTCCCTATCTCAAGGTCTCATTAAAAGGGTCTTCCTGGTGTCCTATACTGTGCTATCGTTATTCTAGATGCCCCAAGAGCTGCAAGCACTACTGACAGTGGGGACTTTAGGGAGAGATGCAATTTTAACAGGCGTTAAATTCAAAGACAGGGATCTCTCTCTCCTTCCTACAGAGAGAGAGAGAGAGAGAGAGAGAGAGAGAGAGAGAGAGAGAGAGAGAGAGAGAGAGAGAGGAGTGAGAGAGAGATTGTGTTTTGGGGTGCTGACTGTGACTGGAGATTAAGGATTCCTTTTGGGTGTGGGTAAAACTATTTCTACTCTGCCCAATGGCCTTGGGAAAGGGCTTCCCATCTGCTCAGAACACCCCCCTTACAATGTCAGAAAATCTGCCCACAAATATTGGCACCAAGCTGCCATAACAGGCGGTGCTGCTTTAAATAGGAGGGAGACAGACCGGGGCAGGCAAAAAGAAAGTCACAACCTTCCCAGTGATCAGGCTACCTGCCTCCAGCCCCCTCAAGCTCAAAGGCAGAGAAAGGAGACACCTAGAAACTCTCCTTTTTAGAACAGGGTGGGGAATGGATGTATCAGCTGGATCCCAGACCTCTGTTCGATTTTAGAAACCATGTATAGCGCACATGCAGAGGGGTCCCTGAAGGAAAGCAAGGTAAGAGTCTGGTTTACCCTTCGTCCCCCATGCCCTCTGTGCTTGTTCAGATAAAGGGAACCACTGGAAGAAATTTGAGAGGCATTTAGCTCAAGTCTTGTGAGCAGTGTGTTTCTTTTGTTTTATTCAAAGCCAGAGGGGGACATTTGATTAGGGGAGGTCTTGGTTCAGTCCTGGACCCTAAGACAGAATTCATCCTAGAGAACTCAGGTGCTGGCTATGACTTTCTCCTGGATGACGGACACAGCCTTCAGCTAGGCCCCTTCTGTTCCACTGAGGGCATTCCTCTTCTCTGGAGATGGTTGTGTTGACAGCTGCACCCATGAAACATCTCAAGCCCTTTCCTACCTCCCCTCAAAGGCTTACAGTCATCTGTTCCCGAACTTTCTGTACTTGTCCTAGAGATTGCTCAGTTCTCTCTGACTGACCCTCTCTCCACAGCCTACATGGCAGTTTCTCCTAGGAAGCTTTCTATCTGCTAAGCCCAAGCTTGAGAGAAGTCCTCCTGCAGAGTGTGACTAAATTGTAGACAGCATCTCAGGAAGTTTTGGGTCATGAGCAGATTGTCTTGGCTTTCACACAGCTTTCCAAATCAACGGGCTCTGTGTTGTCATTTTGAAGAAACTGAGGCACAGGAAAAGGATGTGGGAGGAGCTGAGAGCAGGGTCTAGAGCAGCCTCAGGACACTTTGAGTTTGGAGTCCATTTGCTCAGTTTGAAGGAGGTGCACACGCTGACAATGAGCTACTGTTTAGTGTCAACTGTGTGCCAGAGCACGTGCCATCCAGACATGTTACATAAGTCATCTTCTTAGCAGCTCTGACGAGTCTCATTAGCCCCAAGAAAATGTACAAGATATAATAGGAAAACAGGCATAAATCAAATTCTTCAAGTAATATCAAAGAACATAAAGTGAAAGTGAAAGCCTTCAACTCCACTCTTTCTCCCAAAATACCATTTATAGTTATCATTTCAGTGTCCGAGTACGTACCTGACAAATGTTATCATTGCTTTATGAGTGGGAAAAGGAAGGCTCTCGAGCTAACAAAACATGGCTACCTGTCTTCAGACTCAGCCCTTCCCATTGCTCTCTGTGAACTAATAAAATGTAAGTGAAATATGTGAGTGAAACATTGATATCAAAAAAGTTACAAGATGAGAGTTGCTATCAGCTTTTCTTCTCCCTTTCCTTCCTTCCTTTCTGTCCTATTCGGGAGCTAAAATTGCTACATGTCTTCAGAAACTGAAAGCATATTAATAATTATCTGTAATGATTGTATTCTTCCTAGGCCTTGGCGTAATTGTACAAACTATTCTCCCCCAAGCCTCATGACCAAGACCCTAAGGCTGCCTCCCCCCTATGGTAGGCCAGGGCTGGGGAATGCCTATTACGATATGGATTTCCCTGACTATCCCTAAGAGTTGTTGGGAGACTTCAATGAGAGACAAGAAAAAGGACTGTGTAACTTTAGATTCTCTCTATATAAATGTAATTGCTGCTTTTCAAAGATGCCTTTAGGACCCTCTATGCAGTTAGAACAATGGAGAATTGGGGAATTTTTTTTTCCTTGAGATGAAGGGGAGGTGTCTCTCTCTCTCTCTCTCTCTCTCTCTCTCTCTCTCTCTCTCTCTCTCTCAGAACTGGCTATTTAGACCAGACTGGTCTCAGATTCACAGAGATCTGCTTGTCTCTGCCTCCTGAGTGCTGAGGTTAAATGTTGAGCCACCACACCCAGCAAATTTGGGGACTTTGCAAAAAGCTATGCTTTTGGTGGTTGATGGTTACAAAGTGAAAGGAGATGCTCACTTATCTGTGGGAACAGGAGTGCTGGGCTTTCATATGGGAAGACTTGAGCATGTGTGAAGTAGATTTCTTTCTGCTGAAGACAAGTTGGTTTGGACCCAGAGAGATATAGGTACACTGTATAGAATGGGTGGCTAAGAGTACCAGAGGTGTGCCCTGAAAAATGCTTAGGTCTGTCCCTTTGGTAAGTATTTACTACCAAAAGCTAGTCATAAACTGTTGAGGGAACCTACCTGGTAAGAGGGTAACAGCCAGAAACAATTATTCAATTTATTATATTTCTTTTGTGAGTGGAAAGAATGAATATGTGCCTTTTCTCATATGATGATCATTGTGTCTTGATTTTAAAATAATCTTTGTTTTGCAGCTTTCTTTAGGAGCCTGATAAGAAGAAACGACAGGCTACTGGTTGGGTCTTCTAGGCTTAGCAGAGGCACAGTCATGGGACGAGGCTGCTAGCCCTTCCTGCTAAGGCCTGCAGCACTCACAAAGACTGTCTGGAGAATCTGATGGCCTCTAGGAAGGAAGGAGGAGAGATGAAGGAGCCTGGGAAGTCAGCTAGTTCCAAGAAGAAACTGTAAGTAGAGGAAAATCAAGTTTCTTAAGCCCAGCAAGGCTTCAGAGCCTGTTTTGAGGTTCTGAAGGACATCAGGACAAAGGATACTGCGCCCCCTGGTGTTAGACTCATATCAGATTCCAGAGAGCTATGTGGAGACCAGCAAGCAGCTGGGAGCTTCCTAAACTAACCACAGAAGTTTCTTCTGTTTGATAAACTCGTTGGCATAGAATTTGCCCTCACTTTCTCAATTCTGTAGTCGAAGTAGAGACTCTGCTCTAGAGAGATCTGTGTGTGTGTGTGTGTGTGTGTGTGTGTGTGTGTGTGTGTGTGTGTGCCTGTGTGCCACGAGGGCCACTTTATTTTATTTGGTTTTCTTTGCATAAAATTTAGGTGAGCGGGACAAAGCCTGCTTAAAAGCAATCCCTTTTGGTTGAGAGTGCACCGGTCAGCAGACAACAACTCTGCTTTGTGGGTAGTGTTCTGATTTGAGGAGAGCCATTTGAAATTTCAGAACCCTTGTTTCTTCTCTTAAAAGTGAACAGCTTTGAATAAGATGTTTTAAGGGCTCCCTTAAGCTCCGGTGTTGAGTAAGTAGTACACTGAGCCATCTTTTCTCAGAGCCTTGCAAATGGAATTTGTTAATTTCTTTGCAGGTGCAGCGCATGTCAGCATCCAAAGTTTCCTGGTTCTGAGCAAAGATTTTTAAAAGCGCAAAAATCTATCTCTTTTCGGCTCAGAAGCCCCTCCCCCTCCAGTCTCTAGTGAAAACTCAGCTAGAAAACTGGAGAGTGAGCACAACTCAGTCGCTGCCATTCCTTTTAAAAATAAAGCACTAAGTGTTGTGCTGGAAATTCTGCTCAGTGTCGCGTGTGGTAGGTGTGAATACATGCTTTAATTGTTCCAGGCACTAGACCAAAAACCTCCCCAGAATTAGCAGGGTTTTCAGCTATAATCTGGCTAACATTTTTCTGTAAATAGGTATGAAGACCAGATTGAGTTGCCATTGAAATTTACAGCCATTCCTCATCTAGTCAGGTGATCAGCCCCTGGGGAAGAATTATGGTGCCACTGAAAGTTTGCCATTCCTCAAACCTGTATGTCTTGTCTCTAACGTGAGCAGTCGGTTATGCCTCAAGGCGACTTCTTCCTTCTGCACCGCCTTTCAACTGATATCTCTGTGCAATGGGTACAGTTTATTGTTATTATCACTACTAGGGATCTCATGAGTGCTCTGTGAAAAATATTTGAGCAGCAACTTTACTTCTGTAGCTGTGACTAAAGTGTGCAGCTGTTGTCCTGTATGAGATAGTGTCTGGAAGAGCTGGTCTCCCTCTGAGAGAGGTGAGCGAGGAAGAACAGCATGCAGATGAGATGGCCTGTGGTAACTACTCCTGCCTCACAAAGGGGAAGACCCTGGGTGAGAAGGGTTTACCAGATGGCTAATGCAGTGACACGGAGAACTATGTCCCCCATTAAAGGAAACAACTATATTATGGGCTAAAGTGCATGCTTCCAAAATTCATATTTTACAATTCTAATCCCTCATACCTCAGAATGCGGTTGTATTTGGATATAGGTTTATTTAAAGAAAACAACAATATTCATTTATTACTTATTTGCTGTGTGTGTTCTTATGGAGGTGAGATAACAACTTTTAGGAGTTGGCCTTCCACTTTTTGGGTTCCAGGGATTGCATTTCGATGATCAGTCTTGGCAGCAAGCACCTTTACCTGCTGAGCCATGTCATCAGCCCCAGAAGATAGGTTCTTTAGAGACTTTATTATGTCTCAGTGAAGTAAGTATTAATCTAAGGTAACTGATGAGGACCAGATAAAATGTTGACAGAGACATGTACAGAGCTAGACCATATGATGATACAAGGATGAGGAGACCAGATACAAACCAAGGGAAGATCCTCAGAAAAACCCAACCCTGCTGATAACCTTGGTCTCAGATTTGAAACTCAGACTATGAGGTGATAGATTGCCTTTGTTTAAACTACTGGATTTTGTGCCATTTGATTATGGCAGTTCCATCGAACTAATGCAAGCCACTATTTGGCAGCCATTTGGAGATACAGATCCCCTGTCAATGGATTTTCCAATGTGAGAGCCTTTTGTTTTTAAATTTTGGCAAGCGGGCTGGCTTTATGGGTACGCAACATGAGCAGTCACACAAGATCCATTATTTAGAAGTGGTCCATGTTTGTGTTGATGTTCTGCTCTCTCCATCTTCAAATTCTTAATTCCTAACAGGGATCTTGCCTTTTCATATTTGGCTAGGCCTCTGGACATCATGGAACTATTCTAGCGACAGATGGTTTGAAATGTTAAGTGATGTGCGTATTAAGATTGTGGGAGCCCAGGTCAGACATGGCTGGGGGCTACAGTGACCTTGGGATTTTGCATTGAATTTTTTGTTCTAACTACATTAAGATTTTTCCATCCCTGATAATCACTGGGAAAGAATTTATAGGACCCAGAAGTTTGCCAGGGATGGAAGGAAGGCCAGAGATATGATTCTCTTAGATGAACTAATGTGGCCCAGGCTGGTTTTGTTGTTGTTTGTTTGTTTGTTTAGTTGGTTGGTTTTGGGGGGGTTGTTTGTTTGTTTTAGAGCTCAGCACTAAGAATGTCACAAGTATCATTTTATTGTTTTTTAATTAAATTAATTTTTAATCTCTGTGTGTAGGGTATGCATATCCATCCTTGTGTGTACACACGTGTAGATGTATAGGCCAAAGGTCAGGCATCTTCCTCAATCTCTCTTCATCTTACTTTTTGAGACAGAGACTCATACTAAATAGGGAGCTCATCAGTGGTCTACAATGGCTGCCCAGTAAATTGTGGGGATCCTTCTGTCTCTACCCTTACTCCTAGCACTAAGATTACAGACACATCAGCACAGGAGACATTTGTATAGGTACTGGGGATCCAAATTAGGTTCCCATGCTTTCATGGCAGGTACTTTACCAATTAAACTTTTCCCCCAGACCCTCAGTGAGACTTTGGGTATGAGTGGAACATTATGGTTTAAAAGTGATATGTTTGTGTGTCATGCCGACAAAGGGTTAAATGTTATGATTCGCTCTAATTGTCCACTCGACATAAACTATAATCACACAGAAATCCAGTTTAATAAGGGATTGTGTACACTGGTTTGGTACAAGTCTGTAGAGATTATCTTAATTAAGTTTATTGATGTGGGAAGGCCAAGCCCACTGTGGGTCTACCATCACCACAGTAGAGGCTCTGACCTGTGTGAGTGGAGAAAGCCAGCTGAGCATACGCAAGCCAGTGAATGAGTATGCATTCATGACTGGCTGTGATGTAACCAGCTGTCTCAGGCTCCTGTCTTGACATCCCTACAGTGATTGACTATAATGATTGAATTACAGGCTGATTGAATCCCTTTCCCCATGTGGTGTATGGTGCTTTTTGTCAGGGTGTTTTATCACTGTATCAGAAATAAAACTGAGATTAAAAAACACCAAAAAACAAACAACAACAACAACAACAACAACAAAAAACCCTCTGCTCCCTCTATGCTGAACTAATTCTTAGGCTCCTTACTAGGTTCCCAGTTGGGATGAGTTTGGTGGATTAAAGCTGGAGGATAAAATAAGCCTAGGACCACCTGTGCATCGACACTGGCAACCTTAGTCACGTACTGAAGATGAACAGTAAGATACCTTTCATTTCCTGGAGCGTGGAGGTTAAAGACTGGAAGTAAAAGCTTAGATCCCATTGAAAGAAATGCAGTTATCAGTGAGACCTGGCCATGGGGCTATTTAGGAAGCACTGCTTTTCTGGATATGCGTTGATTTATAAAGCACACTGACAATAATGTAGTGGAATGTTTGGTCTGGAGGTCTGCTTTGCTAGTATTTCTGGCCAGTACTAGCTGAAGAGTGTAAATTTCAAAAGGGGTTATTTCTTATGCATGTTTTATGCCTTTTCTCTCCAGGGAATAAATGAAAACTTGTTTGAGACACTCTGCATTCCTTGGAAGAAGGTCGCTATACATTAATATAGAGCCTCTTTTTCTTTGCAGGCCCAGGACACATGGGACGGATGTTTTCAAGTCACTCCAGGGACAGCATGAGGCTCTCACTGGCCTGTGTCTCAGAAGTTGCTTTCTCCGCCTCTTCCCTGTTAATTTCCCAAACTTTTAAACTCAGATTCATGGTCACTCTTCTCTATAGCTTGTGTGTAAAGAGTCCTTAAAGGAATACTGTGATGGACTAAGATTTGTGAGCCTGTGGTGGCACAACATTGATTACCTGGACTTGGAGAGATGGACTGGACTTTGGGAGACAGTAGAGTGGAACAGAATTTACTTGAGTGGTGATAAAAAAAAAAAAAATGTTCTTGAATTAACTGAAGTGGCACTTGTTCTACTTGATAACTGAATTTAAAAAACACTGAATTTTACTTTTGAATGGGTGAGGCGCATAGTACATTCATTATATCTCAATAAAGCCATGAGTATTTTTAAGATATACCCAGACTGCCTTTCTTTCTTTGAACCTAATTGCCTTCTGATAAGTGCTTCCAAAATTAAAAAGAGATCCTACAAGTAGAAATGAGAATGGAAAAAATAACAAAAAAAAGAAAGAAAGAAAAAAGAAAAAAACAACAAACAAAACCACCAGTGGGTTTCCTGGAGGAGGTTCTGACCTGAACATCAATGAATACCCACAATGCACATACCTATGTCTCCTCTAAACTTAATTAAAGGATTTTTATTGCTACAAAATCATTAAAATATATTTAAATGAGATCTGGGGAGATAGTTCATTGTGGTTAAGAGCATGTACTGCTCTTGCAATCGGCCTTTCAAAGTTAGGGTTTTTATTGTTGTGGCTTAACACCATGTCCAAAGACAGGTTGGGAAAGAAAGGGTTTACTTGGCTTACACTTCCACATTGTAGTGCTTTACTGAAGAAAATTAGGACAGCATCTCAAGCTTGGCAAGTACCCGGAGAGAGGAGCTGCTGCAGGGGCCACAGAGGAATGTTCTTACTGGCTTGCCCAACCTGCTTTCTTACAGAACCCAGGACCAGCCCAGTAGTGGTGCCACTCACAATGGGCCACGCTCTCCCCCATCAATCTCTAAATAAGACAATGCCCTACAGCCTGACCATATGAAGGCATTTTCTCAATTGAGGTTCTCTCCTTTCAGATAACTCTAGCTTGCACCAAGTTGAAATAAAACTTGACAGCACAGCTGACCCTTTGTCAGCTTGACACACAAGTACATTACCGTTGACACATAACCTTTCCTTTCTTGTGCTTCCCCAAGATTACACATTAATATCAACATTACAATATAAGCATTCCAAAAATTTAAAGTTCCAGTCTTAAAAAAAAAAAAAATTAATCTCTTTGAAATAGCCAGTCTCTAAAAATCCGAAGTCTTGTAAAATTCAGTCTTTCAACTGTGGGTTCCTGTGAATTCAAAAGAAAATTAAATAGTTTCTCACTTCAAGAGGGCACGGTCACCATTGGAACAAAGCAAAACAAACTCCAACAGTATAAATAACTTAATGACCAATGTCTGGGAATCACTCAGTCCTCTGGGCTCCTCCCAAGGGTTTGTATCACTTCTCTGGCTCTGCCCTCTGCAGCACACTCAGCTTGTCTTCTAGGCTCCTGCTGGCTGCATTCCCCCACAGCTGCCGCTGTTCTTGGTGGTCATCCTATGGTACTGGCAGTCTTGTGCGTCAAATGGACTGCACGTTTAGCAATAGTTTCTCACTGGGCTCTACTCGTGGTGCCAAACCTTAGCTTTTCTCCAAGTCCCCTTCAATTGTGGGGTTTCAACTGCTACTGAGGCTGCACCATCTCCAGTGGCCTATCCTGGCCTCTCACAGTGCCCAATCTCAGCTGTTTCTCATGAACCATTCATGCCTTCAAAACCAGTACCATCAGGGCAACTCTTACACTACCAAGTTTAGCTATCAGCATAAGGTACACATTTGTCCACCTCTGGAACACAACTTTGTGTTGGAACAAGCCTGGCGTGGTGGAAAGAAACCCCACGTGTCTGTCCCAGGTGCTGCGGCTCTGGGTGGGACAGGAGACACTCGGGAAGTGGCGGCACATCTTCCCACAAAGTCCGACGGGCAGGTGGGGGCTGTGGAAAGTCTTTGCGGGCCCTGCCCGTGGGTGTGGGAGGGGTCCATTCCCAAGGAACATGCGGCAGCCATCTCAGTGGGTTCTCTAGTCCAGGACACTGCAGACTGGCTAGCCGGAGTGCAGCTGGGGTTACCGCCGAGACCAGGTTTTGGAGGCTTGGGGTGCCGGGCTAGCTGCCTAGGCTTGGGTGAATGGGTACCTTCTGGGAGCTCTGGGAAGCCCTCCATGAGAGATTAGACTCGGCTCCTTAATTGAGGCCGAATCTCTCCCTTCCCATGGCCGGTCCAGATGAAGAGACAGTCCATAATTCTAAGACGTTTATTTTCATCGTGTGGAGTGGCATGGATGGAATTGTATCTCCCCCTTTCTGGGAGAGGCGAGGCAGATATAGTAACTGGGAAGGGGTGTGGCTAAGCCTCTAGGTGTCTCATCAACATGGGGATGGCTTGGGGCTGTGTGGCCATGCCTCTACCTGAGGAGGGGTGGTACATGACCGTGACTGGAGCCAAAAGCCTCCTGGGAGCATTGGCATAACGTTTTTCGGTCCCTTGCGGATTGTTCCACTGGGTCGCCCAGATTTTACACCTATGCTCAACTGGGTGCCAGATTGCCTGTCACAGATCCCTGCCCCACAACTTTGTGTAGACTCTGAGGAAATACTGCCCAGATTTCATTCACCTCAATGATGCTGGTCTCTTCTTAATCACATTAATCAAGATTAATTTCTTAGCTCCAGTTAACCAGCTTCTATTGTCCCAGTAAAGTAATGGTTTTACTTCATTGGCTCTGGTCTTTTGTTAACCACAGATTTTTAACTCAAAGGCTCCATAGAGTCCTTGCTTCCCTCTGAAACTTCACAATCCAGGCTTCCATTGTCTGCACTGCCCTCAAGATTCTTATCTTCAAGCCCCTGCACAACTGCTCATTGAGTTCTCAACACTCAGTGGTTTTTCTAGCCCAAAGTTCTAAAGTCCTTCCACAACCCTCCCCAACACAACACAGTCAGTTTTGTCACAGCAGTACCCCACTATCCTGGTACCAACTTGTCTTAGTTAGGGACCAAAAGCAAGTTGGGAATGAAAGGGTTTGTTTGACTTATATTCTATATCATAGTTCATCACTGAGGAAAGTCAGGACAGGATCTCAAGCAGGACTGGAACCTGGAGACAGGAGATGCTGCAGAGGCCATGGAGAAGTGCTGTTTACTGGTTTGCTCCTCATGGCTTGCTCCACCTGTTTTCTTATAGAACCCAAGACCCAGGGATGGCACCGCCTACAATGGGCTGGGCCCTCCCCATCAATCGCTAAATAAGGAAATGCTCTACAGCCTGATCACATAGGGGCATTTTCCCTATTGTAGTTCCCTCCTTTCAGATAACTCTAGCTTGTATCAAATTGACATAAACTAGCCAGCATAGGATCTGAGTTCAGTTCCCAGCGCCCGTGTTGAATGCTCACCGTCACCTGTAACTCCAGTGCCAGGATATCCATACCCTTTGCTGGCCTTCACATGTACCTGCACTTACACATGTGCACATACCCATCCATAGACATACACATGTGCACACAATTGAATATAAGCAAATCTTTACATATGGAAGATATTCATATATTTAAATGATTCTGAAATTGGTTTATAGGGGTTCTCCTGTCCCCCTTTTTAGATACTAACACTCCGACTTTCCTTGAAAGAAGTAATAACTTCATTTTCAGTTTACATGCTGGGGTTACTGCAGACAGGCTGCCTACCCTAGACACGGTGACTCATGCTTCATCAATGGACATATCCTGTCAAATGGAATGCTGACTGATGCCAGCTCACATTGACCCATATGAACCAATTGGGTCCATACTAAAAGAGAACTCCTGAGCCAGTTGTTACATTCAATTGCTGTAACAATTTAAACCACTTGAAATGAAATCAGTGTAAAAGTCTCAAAAGGAGCAATGCTCAGGACTCCTCTCCTTCCCATTGTTTCAGTCCGTTCTATCACCACCTGGGGTCTACTAGTATATATTAGCCCTGTACGCGGAAAGACTGTATAGTGACACGCTATTGGCTTCTCAAGTCCATGATCAGTGACTTCCCCTCAGTAGCCTGGAGTTCATCATGGTGGCAGTACTGACAGAATGAGGCCAGCGCTATTGAGCAGGTCTCCACTTTCCCAAGGAGGACATTGTTAAATATTTGCCAGCTATGGTGGGAAGGCCCTAAAGATATATCCCATTTCCCAGAACTTGTGACTATAGCCTCATTTGAGAAAAAGCCCGTTGTTGCTGTAATTACATTAATAATTTTGATGAGATAACCTGTGTTATCAGACAAGGAGAAAGCAAGGTGAACATCCATGTAGAGGAAGTGAGGGGCAATGGGACCACAGAGGCTGAAGTTAGAATGAGGTTGCTACAAACCCCAAAATTCTCAGAGTCACCAGAAGCTGCCAGAGACAGAAACAGAATCTTCCCTCTAGTTTCTAGAGGCAGTGAGGCTCCACAGACAGTGTGACTTCAGACCCTCACTATCCAGAAAGAGTAAAGAATAATACATTTGTGCTCTTTTAAGTCACTTGGAGTAGGTAATAAGATATTGGATTCGGGAGAATGCTGGTATAGTCTTGCCCTGTGGTTTGGGGAGGAACACCTGGCTCAGTGCAGCAGGACCGGAAGTCAGCTTCTTCTGGGAAGCAAACTCTCCTTCTGCCAGGGTTTGATGAGAGCTTCCACCTGACACCATCGTGCCCAAGACAAAACCAGTGAAGGGGGAGGAAGCTGTGGCTCAGTGGATGCTCCTGCCACCGTGGGTAAGAACATATACTAAATGAGTGAGTTAATTTCCTTTTAAATCAATTTCCTAAACAACAATGCATCAATTTTTAGAGTGCATTTAAAATGTTTATTTGCACAGAACCCTGGAAATGTATACACTGCTATCTTTTAGTGGATGTGACAAGTTTTTAAATTAATTTTTATGATGGAATCCGTGGTTTCTTGACAGTCCTAAATTCATGTAATTTAATTATTTTTTTCCTAAAGAGAAGTTGTCTAATATGCATTTAGAATACCCAGAACTCTTCGTGAGATAACATTTAAATGCCTTTACAAACCATACAAAACCATTTGGATGCTGAAGTGCAGCTAAGAGGTACAGTGTATGCTTAGCTTGTGCGCAGCCTGGCTTTTGTCCCTGCAGTGCACACACGTGCACCTGCGCACCCATACGCACACATGCATGCATATACATGTAAAGAATAAGTGAGAGAAAGAGTGGAAAATGGATTTTCAGAGGAAAATATAACATGATTATTTAGACTTTCTTACTGAGTAAAATATTATTTACCAAAAAGAAAATAGACTGTTCTTAAAAACAAGCAAGCAAACAGCCTTCCACAGACGAAAGGTTCTTCTGAGGCCATAAAACATACATTGATACAACAGTATTTATTCAAGTCAGCTCTCCAGCCACCAGGATGTTTCAGGAGATTAGGATTATTTATTATGAAGCTAAAGAAAACTGGGAGAAAATAAAAACTTAGTTTTAAAACCTCCCACCCCATCCTGTTCCCTGTGTTTATTCAGAGTTACACTATGTCTCCCTGGATCTTGCTGGACCAGACTAACCTTGACCTTTCAGAGATCCACCTGCCTCTACCTCCCAAGTGCTGGAATTACATAAGCCCCATTGTAGCCTAGAAAACTGCAAACACATCAGCTCTATCAACAACAAAGGTAGACAGACTCAAGTAAGGTTTACAGAAAAGACAAGAATACACTTTTCTTTCCGTTAACAAAAACCACTTTTAAGTATGACTCACTCCCCATAACACTGGTTAACAGCAGCCCTGCAAGTCTACCTTTTTCTCTAAAGCTAAAAGTCAACTCACCACCAAAGTTGAAATATAAGGAACTGGAAGAAATCAGTGATTTGTTTCTTGATGGTAATTTTACAGCATAGTTATGTGTTTCTTTACACTGAATTGTTTTCTTCTTGTGGAAATGGCTGATAGAAATCTAGGAATGGATATAATTAAGTACTGTGTGTCTCCTACTCTAAAATGCTCCTTTTCTTTTGTTTGAAGTCAAGCAATTCAACATTTGCCCAGGAACTAGAGTTGAGAACCAGAGTTAAGCCCTAGAGACATTTCAAAGCTGCCTGGACAAAGGCTCAGAATGACTGCATTGGGAACCATCCTGCCTTGGACCCAAATCGAGATTGATGACCTAATATATCTTTCCCAGCACTGACGGCCATAGTTTTATGAGCATCAAGAACTGGGTGTCTGCCATTGTCAACAAACAGAGCTTCTCTGGGGCTTTTCTATGCGCAGAACCCCAAAGGCAGGCCGAAGTCTCTCTGGGCCTAGCATTTGGCCTCGAGCTTTTGCCACATGTGGGATAAATCTCTGCTTTGAAGGATGGTCCTTGGGGAAAGTGAGGTGTGGCTATTGCTCTCCCACATTACCTTGGGTGCAGAAATCTGTGATGATGATTCCCTGAGATACCTACAGTGAAGATAATGAAGCTTAGGTTAATGGCTCTTCCTTTTCAGGGCTTCTCCCAAAGCCTGATTGTGTATTTGGGATTTTGAGTCCTCTTTACTGAGTTCTCTTAATTGTATAAGCTATAAAGCCCCACAAATGAAGACCTATTAGAGAAAGTACACCAAATTTATCTGAATGAACGCATAAAGATTAAGCACCGGGCTGGAGAGATGGCTCCGTGGTTAAGAGTGTTTGCTGCTCTTCTAGAGGACTTGAGTTCAGTTCCCAGGACCCATGTAGAGAGCTTCACAGTTGCTTGTACCCGAAGCTCCATGGGATCTAACTTCCTCTCCTGGCCTCTCTAATACCTCTACACATGTGCTATATACACATAGGAACACACTCATACACACAAATATGATTAAATATAATTACCTCTCTCTTTTATGGGCATGCCTTCACCCCTGGCATGGTACCATCTGCCTAAGACTCCTTTAGTCTCTGGTTATAAGTTGTACTTTCTTAACTACAGCATCAAGTCACAAACTAGCCAGAGTTCAAGTTTATCCACATCAGCTCCTCCCTAAAAGAGGATTTCCTTCTGGGGTAATAGTTGCTACAATGGCTCATAAACTCTGAACACTAGAAGAACTTTTATGCATAGTCTTTTCAGTTCCGGGGTCTTTTTCAGTGTCAGAGTGGTTTGCTTGCCAGTGAAGTCAATAGGTTTGGACTAGGCTTCCAGACTTTGCAATGAGGGCTCTCAGAGGCCCAAGCTGTAAGAATGTTGGTGGATGTTATTTTGACTACAGAAGCGATGCTGTATATCTGTGCACACATATACACATGCACACACAAAAGTAACTCGAAACAAAAAAAAATGCAGCCTATAAAATGAAAATCTATAATCCCACAGAGCTAAAAACAAAAACAAAACAAAAAACTAATCCTAGTCTCAATAGTGTTTCATGTCAGTCTGCAGAAAAGATCTTTTTAACCATTTAACGGTCTCATTATACTGTATTGTATGGCCAAACCATAATTTCCTTAACCACTTGCCTATTCGTGCACTCTCCCTGAAACACATATTCTTGCAAGCATCACATTCCACGTGAGAGCTTTGAACAGTTGTCAGCATGCTTCTCGATGGTGAGTTCCCAGTAGGTGAATCATTATCAGGTCAAGAGTTTGAACATTTCATTTTAATAGCTATCATCAGACTACCCATCAATAATTTTATATCTCTTTATATCCCTTGTGAAAGCAAGCATGTGAATGCTGTCTTCTTCTGCTCCTGGAGTGGTACTCATGTCCTGCAATCTCAATCTCTCTCTCTCTCTCGCTCTCTCTCTCTCTCTCTCTTTCTGTGTGTGTGTGTGTGTGTGTGTGATGTAGATCAGAAATAAAGAGGTTCAGCCTATGTCTTTTTTTTCCTCTCTCTCCTTTTGCCAGGAAGTAACTATGACATCAGAGGTACCCTCTTACCTTGATAATTCTGCTCTAGGGGAGCAAGCAACTGGACAGACAACTACTTAAGAGGTAAACAAAAATATTACAACCTCTTACTTGTCTCCAGATGAAGGTATTAGAGACTGCTTATCAGAGAGTAAATAGAAAGTGTGTCAAAGATAGAAAACTTTGTAACTAAATGGTTACAGAGCTGCAAACTGATCTTGATTGTTGGCCTGTGGTTTTGATGGAATCAGCACATTTGACCTAACAGTGTATGTTTACATGTGAACAACTCTTGAATTTTATCCTTATATCTATTTAATCAAAGTAGGTGGCTTTTTTGTTTTGGTTTGGTTTTGTTTTTCGAGACAGGGTTTCTCTGTGTAGCCCTGGCTGTCCTGGAACTCACTCTGTAGACCAGGCTGGCCTCGAACTCAGAAATCCACCTGCCTCTGCCTCCCGAGTGCTGGGATTAAAGGTGTGCGACACCACTGCCTGACTTGTTTTTGTTTTTTTAGTCTACTCTTTACTAGCACGTGAGAAGATAAGTGAAGGACATCTATTGAATGACATCTAGTGACCCATAGTGAATGACAGGGTTTACCAGCTTCAGATCTAAGGTGTTAAGGGCCACTGTGTTTACACCTCTGGTAGCAGGGTTGAGGAGAGAGAGGAGAGAGAGAGAGAGAGAGAGAGAGAGAGAGAGAGAGAGAGAGAGAGAGAGAGATTGATTGACAGAGGAGTCAGACAGCAGGAGTTAAGACAGCAGGGGTTAAGGGTCCCTGGTCTTGCAGCCCTAATTCCACAAGAGCAGCCTCACATTGACCTGACCTGCCTGGTAATATAATCAGTTTATCTACTGTCTCATCTAGAGCAGACTGGCTTCTCATTTTCCACAGTTGTGAGGTAGATATGAAATAATGCCCATTTCACAGCAGTGTAGGCTACTAACTAGCACTACTTGCAAACTGCTTAGTCTAACCTTGCACAAGTCAAGGGCTCAGTAAATTTTGGTATTTTATTAGGACATTTTGCTTTGAAAAGAGATTCTGCTACTAAAATAAAGTTTTGAAACCACCAATTTGTTTCTTGTCATCTCTAAAATGAGTCAATTAATTCTGAATTACATTTTCTTTATTTCCTGTTTCTCAGTGCAAAGGTTCTTTCTTTTGCCAACCTTGTCTTAATTTTGTGGACAGTGCTAGAAGCTCTGAGAGTAAACTAC
Source organism: Uromys caudimaculatus (assembly GCA_028551405.1). NCBI lineage: Eukaryota > Metazoa > Chordata > Mammalia > Rodentia > Muridae > Uromys > Uromys caudimaculatus. Next base: position 78,259,935 of record CM052702.1, read on the forward strand.
CCTCCCACATACCAACAGGCTGAGCTCTCCGGCTCAGAGAGGCTGGAACATGGCTACCCTATTGCTTTGTAGAAGCATGATGGAACAAAGGTTTCCTCTGCCCGGTGGGACAAGGTTCTCCCTGAGACTTACTAGGCCTTAGAAATCTTATTTAGAGACCATCTTTTCCATAATTCTATGAACACCTGAAAAGACATCAGAAATACACATTTCTACTTTCTGAGACAGGCTTGGTTTTCTAGTCTTGACCAGACATCTTTAAAAGGGAGAATTCGTTCTACAGACACACATTCTTATCAGTCCTTTGCTTAGGAAAGCTTGTCTTTGTGTAGGGGAAGTTTTCAAGTCTTACTAATGAATCACAGACACAAGGCAGGAGCGAGAGAGCGTCTAGCGTTTTCCTTTCTGACTGGTCTAATATGAGACCAAAAGCTATTGAGTGAAGTAAAACCTCCCAGACTGTATCCTTTCTACGCGGGAACTCTTTCCGTGCCAGTCCTTGCAGCAGCCTGAGAGCCAGACATGGTTTTAGGGAGGGGCTTCTCTGCGTCAGGGACACTCAGAGTCTGTGGTCGACTTAGGAACAAGTACACATAAAAACTGTAGAATTAAGGGATGAAAACATCATTTAATGAAACCCCGCCCTCCAGACGCTCTTGATCAAAGTCTGTGCTTGCACTAAGACAATCGATCTACAGTTGCATACATAAAATTTTGGCAACACTCTGTCCTCGGTGCTTTCAACAGAGGCTTTAGCCCCCGGGTCTGGGCATCGTCCCAGAACTCAGATCCAGTTGCATTACGCATACCAGAAGACACACCACCGCAGATGAGGCCCGTGCAACCACTTTCTTTTAACCTCGCGTCTGTGAGAAATTACTTTCCAAAAACATAAGTGAAACCCGATGTCTTCTCTGGGTGGTTATTTTTGCGCCTATGAAGTCAATAAAACTCTCCAGATTTATTAGACAGCCCTGCTGCGGAAGACAAGACCACTTCCTATTCCCTAGCGGAAATGTGGGTCTTTCCTTCCTCTAACTTTCTTACCACACATTTTAAATTTTATTCATTACTTTTACTTTTTCCCCAGAAAACTTGTTAGAACTTCCAAAGCTAAGTGACTTGGCCTGTAGTACATTTCCAGTCTTTTGCATCCAAGAGAGATACAGCAAATGCACCGTAGGATGCTTGGCCTTCTCTTTTTGCCTCCCATCTTAAAGGGAGTTTTTTTGTGTGCTGGAATCAGCAAGGAACTGTGCTGTCTCTCCTATCATAGCAAAGATAGCACCTATGGATAAGTTATCCTCCTGTGAGAGTTTACTATCCATGGGCCAGTGGCCATGACAATGATGGTCGCCTTCAATTCTCTTTAGGGCAACAGTTTTTACTGAGCATGTTTGCTTTGTCACTGCATTTCGAGGGAGGGATGCAAGATGTAGAGGCAAGATCAGTTTCTTAAGGGAGGCACAAATGCTAATGAGTAAAATTCATTTGGTGTGGTCAGATTCCGTAACAAACAGTCTAGTAGGGACACCGATTCAAACAGGAAAGGCCGTGGAAGGCTTCTCAGACACTCTGTGTGTGTTTAAAGAGTAGGCACTCACCGACTGAACTGGGGAGGGCATAGTGGGAAGAGGGGCGATGAGTGCTGGCAAAGAACCAGGGCAGTGAAATTGCCTGGCACAATCTGAGGTCTCAGAAGCTGACCAGGGAATGAATGCCCAAAGATTGTGGACAACCTGTGTTCACATGTGAAGGTGGGGATTGTTTGAGACAATGGGGAACTACTCACAGGGTTTAGTGTTGGAAGACTGTGGCATCATAATCAAGTAGAGAGGACGCAAGCAGCTAGCTGCTGAAGGACTGAGGCTAGCCCAGCAAGGAGAGGAAAATGTTAAGGAATGGTTAGGGAGCAGTCATGGGCAAGCAGTGGAGCGGTCAATCTTCCTGTCCCAGAAGGTCTTGAAGGGTTACATTTTGATTGGAAAGTGTCTCTCTCTTAACTCTCAGTTGATGAGTTGACAGTTGTTTTCTCTGTTCTTCCCAAACTGACTTGATTTGGGAAGACATTCCTTGGTTAAGTCTTGGGCCACCAGCTCAAGTTGTACATTGGGGAATAGCAGGCACAGCTGCCACTGTGTTGACACCTGCAACAGCTCTTCTTTCATGGTATAGTCACAGTCACTCATCTGTAGAGAGCTTTTCCCAGAACTACCCTGACTAGCCCGAGTTTTAACCATCTTCTATTGTGCCATCTCTATTTATTGGCATCATGTTTGGGTGATAACTTCTTCCACTCAGCCTACCTTCAGGTTGTGAAAGAAATGGGGCCTTGTTTATATCATCATCTGCACTTGGCCGAGCAGAGGATTAAAACATGTCGCTGGATGACCATATGCCTACTCCCTAACTACTTAGGCAAGGCCCCCAAACTGTTCCCTCAACTGTATAAAGGGGCAGCAATAAGAGCTATCTTGGAGATTTGGTCTGGCAAATTGATAAGAGTAAAATGAACGGATGAGAGTTAACATGAAGCCAAATCTCAAAGAACTTTACACAAGTAACTCTGTAACCGTATCTGAATACCCTGTAAGCCATGTGTTCTGTTTCTCTTAGGAGGTTTCTGGTGGTTACATGAGCATCCCCTCCTTTGTGGCCTGCATATTCTTTGCACCAAAACAGACTCTCATACCCTGACCCCTTCATGTAGCCCTTGAGGCCCTACCCCCATCTGACTCAAGGACAATTGAGTGTGTTCGTCACACACTTCCAACACTTCTTATTGAAACTGCTTATATAGAAATGGTTCATAGAGTGTTAAGGTCAAGACTACTTTATTCATTAGTGGAGCTCCAATCCCAACATGCATAGATAGTTAACCTTTCTCTACTTAAGAGAAAAGAGTCCATTCATTTTTTTTTTTTAAATAAAGTGAACAATATCAGTGGTAAGAAGAAGCCAACTCATATAGAAAGGTAAGATGTTAGGCAATGCTGAGCCATAGCACAGTGTGAGTTCAATACATTTTACTTGGGCTTAGACACAGCCCTGCTTAACAACAAAGGTAAGAAATAGCCATGACAAGGTAAATTAGTCTTAGGACCAAATAAAGCAAAAAAATCTGCGAATAGCCTGATACTCGTAACAGTGATGTTTCTTAGACTTGGAGAGTGTCTTGCAATGCAGGGAGTCACCCCATTGTCTTTTGGAATTCCTGGTTTAGGAAGTAGTTTCCAACACTCAGATGACCACCCTTTCCTGACAGTTGTGTTATCTGTTGAACTTTCTTATCTTTTCTCCAATGTCAGTTTTGGATGTGATGTTTCATTTTTCTGTTGTAGGAGAAAAAATACTGTAAAAGAATTATGATTATAATTATTGGAGAGATTTTTCACTGTGTACAATATCAGCACCTGAATTTAGATACCCAGTAACCATGTAAAAAGCTGGATGTGCTCATATATGTCTGTAGTCCCAGAGCTTTGGGAAGGGGCACAAAGACTAGCAGATTCCTGCAACTATTTGCTAGTAGCCATGTCAGATCAATAACAGCAATTGAAGAAAACAGGATGTCAATGTTTGGCCTACACACACACACACACACACACACACACACACACACACATACACACTTGTGTAGATTCATTGACAGACTCTCTCCTAAAAATATAAGGAAGAGGACTGGAAAGATGGCTCAGCAGCTAAGAGCACTTGTTGCTCTTGCAGAGGACCTGTTCTGTTCTCAACACCCACATAGTTGACTCAACCACTCATAGCTCCAAATTGAGGGAATTCTATGCTAATGCTTTCCTCTGACTTATGTGGATACCAACACACAGGTGCATATATATATGTGTGTGTGTGTATATATATATATATTGTATTAGTCAGGGTTCTCTAGAGTCACAGAACTTATAGGTAGTCTTCTATATAGTAAGGGAATTTGTTAATGACCTACAGTCTGTAGTCAAACTCCCCAACAATGGTCAGCAGTAGCTGTGAATGAAAACCCAAGGATCTAGCAGTCGCTTAGTCCCACAAGGCTCGCAGGCGAAGAAGATTGAATCTTCCTCCTTCCAATGTCCTTATGTAGATCTCTAGCAGCAGGTGTGGCCCAGATTAGAGGTGTGCATACCACCACACCTGAAACTTGTGTCTTCCAGACGCAAGATCCAGATCACAGGTGAGCCTTCTAATTCTGGATTGTAATTCACTCCAGATATAGTCAAGTTGACAATCAGAAATAGCCATTACACACACACACACACACACACACACACACACACACACACACACACACACATATGGAAAACAGTCATACACATAACATAGAATAAACAAATATGTAAAAAAAAAAATGGAGAAAGCCATGGAGGGAAAGAGGACATCAACCTTTGACCTCTACCTACTCGTGTATACATGCATGCACCTATAGAACAGTAATATAAAAACAAATCTTGCCCCTGCTTCTTTGATATCTGCAGTCTTCTCCAGGGATTTTCCGTGGTATGGTAGGATTTATTTTTATAGAAAGCCATGTTTCACTGGGTGGAAAATAGGGCTCTAGATTCTAACTCTGGCTCTGACACAAATCATCTGAATGACCTTTTGGCAGATGACTGCTACTTGACTATTATCCTGCCTTGGGGATGGAAGCGTTCACAAACTTGGAATACCTGGGACATGCTTGTTTCTCCCAGCAGCATTTAAAGAGGCAGCAGATAACTGTGTTGGGAAACTTATGTGAGAAGTCAGAAGATCCAGCCAATATAAGTCCCATGTCTTTGTTCCACCCACAGCCGCAGCCTCCTTTAATAAGGCATGTACCCTCCCGGGCCCACTGTGCTTATAACTTTCTATTGCCCTTTTGTTTGTTTTGTTCAGACACAAAATATCAGTTGCTGTCTGTAAACGCACCAGCACTGGGAAAAATTAAAACCATTTAATCAATAAGATATGGAGAGCATCCTCTGTGAGAGAGTACATAGGAAGTGCTTTTGTCTGTTCCAGGTGGTCGTGAGGGGCCCTGGAGCTGCTGGAGGAGAACAGGGGTTGGGTATCACTGGACAGGCTCAGAGTGGCATCTGTACACCATGCAGCATATGGACCACCCGCCCCGAGAGAGCCAGGTTTGCCAGGGCTGCTGGCTCCTCAGAGTCCAGAGTCTCGTGATCCCTAGGTATCTTTTTGAAAGTAATAAAATGGAAGAAAAGTAGGACAAAATGGCAGAATAGCCCTTCCTGCCATGGCCGCTCTGCTCATTTACCAGCTGGTCTCTGTAGTTCTGAGTTTGACTTCCTGGTACTGACCGATCTATAAGCTCCTTTCCAGCCTAAGGAGAAAGTGCCACTAATTTTAGCCACTTTATAAATAGAGTGAACATTCTTCAAACAACGTTGAAGAGAAGGCACCATGCAGAATTTATCCCAGATCTAAAACACTCATAGAAATAACACATCATAAATAAATTATCCACTTTCTTGTTCGGCTTTTCAATTTTAAAACGCACTCTGATATTCTTCTTCCTTCTTTTTTTTTTTTTTTTTTTTTCATTTTTAATTTAGCCATGGCTATTTTTCAAATGGAATTAATGACCAAAAGCTAGTCTCATTCTCTAATTACAGTAAGAGACACTAGACAAGAGTTGATCCAGACACTGACCCATCTTGGCACAGCCAGGCTCTGGGCAGTTTTACTGTGTGCTGGCTTAGTACCTGAGGCCAAGAAACATCTGTTGTAACATTCGGTTCAGCGGGTGCTCTGCTTAATTATAAGATGGCATTGCCGTGTCCCTTTGAGCTGGCTGGCTGTGGCTCCTCGTGCCTCTCTATCAAGGAAAGTGTCATTTTTGATGTCCTGTGAACTGAAGGAAATCTCCAACTCAAGGGTGGAATCACTTTGAGAGTGAAAAAGTTAAAACTTTACCCTCAGGAAAAGGTTGAGGACAGACAAAACCATGACACACTTCTGACAGGCGTTGAGAAACTGGAGTAGCGTGGGGCCTTATCTGGGCAGTGGGGGGCTGATTCAGAAATGACTCATGCTTCTAGAGCTGTGGGCTTTGGGCTCCCTCCTCTTTCGGGATCTGTCTGGGAGGACAGATACAATCAGCAAGCACAGGGACCTCTAATTCACTTTGTGTAAGAAGACCAGCTTCCATAAAGAGGGTCCTGGGTTCAGAATTTATTCCTGGGGCACTCCTGGGCAAACGGCAGGGGCACAAGTCTCTGGCTGCAGTGAACCCTCACCTTCCCAGACCCTCTGTGCTCATGAGCAGCGAGGCTCCTGTTGGCACAGTGTGCTTAGGAATATTTGCCCATAGCCTTTTGTAATCACTTCCAGACCGTTGGTGTATTTGGGATTTACATCATGTTACAAAAAAAGAAATCCCAAGATCTTTTTCCCTCTAAACTGTCTCTCATTTTTTTAGACTCCTTGCCAGTTTTTTGTTTGTTTGGTGCTGTTTGGTTAAGGGGGAAGTTGATGAACTTTAAACATACCATTGGCTGCTCTGAGACGGCAATCCTTTTGTTCTCTCAGTGTTTCTCAGAGGAGAAAAGGGGGTTGTGTGCATGTGTGGTGTGTGTGGGGATGTGTGGTGTGTGTGTGTGTGTGTAGTGCACGTGTGGTGTGTATATATGTTTCTGTGTGTGCTGTGTATAAGGGGTGTGTAGTGTATGGATGTATATGTGGGGTAGTGTGGTATATGTGTGTGTGTGTGTGTGTGTGTGTGTGTGTGTGTGTGTGTGTGTGTGTGTTTGTAGTGTGTGGAATATGTTGTAAAAGAAGGCACGGGGTAGCATGACACTTGTATTTTGTGGTTCTGGTAAGACAGAGGTTGGCATATTCAGGGCCTCTCACCTAAGCTCACCAAGGGAGCTGGGGAAGAGTAGCCCAACCTTCATTTTAATAATGTCCCCCACAAGAAGCAGCAACAGAAGAGTTAAACCCTAGAGCAAGGAAATGTCTCTAAGTCAGAAAACAAAGGAATACTTGCATATTTGGGACAATGACATTGGATCAGCCTATGGATTTCAAGCAATCATTCAATATTATGCCCGCCACTGGGCATGCGTTCGATGGAATATGCTCTTTCTATATCTCTGTGTCCTGGGGTTGTACACTCAAAGAGCCCTGTTCAACTTTGCATGTCAGGATTTTGAAGGAAAAATTATAGAAAACTATGTTTAAAACAGTGGGACCTTATGTGAGTGAGCACAATATTTTCCAAAGCCTTAACAATCATTTCATTAAAAACATGGCTTTTATTTTGTCCCCTTTCTTTCCTTTCTATTTTTTCTATCCCCCTCATTATTTGAGCTTTCTCTTCTTTGCAAAGGAATGGAAGCAGGAGTTTCCAAGAATATCTCTAACACAGCAGCATGCATTTAGAGCGTGGGAACTCAGAATGGATCTGCTTTCAGTGGGACACCCCACCCGCAACATAAACAAGCAGGATAGTTCATTTGTGTCTTAACTTCAGTTCCAGCAACTGCAGTGATGGTCACAATATCTGAGTTAGTGTCCCCAAGAGTCATCTTGTGAGCAAATGATTACTAATTGATATTCCTAAGAGCTCAAAGACGACTCATTCAGAAAAAGTAAGAACTTTGCTAGACTAAGAAACCTGGAGAGTTGGGACATGGATTATCTTAAAAGATGAGGGCTTCTTCAAATCAGAACTAATTAAAAGGAAAAGAAGACAAACCAGACCCAATTCAGGGCACAGACTAGAGGCTGCGATCTTACGCGACAGATTTTTTAAGATTTATTTTTAAGTGTGTGTGTTTATGTGCATGCGTGTGTGTGTGTGTGTGTGTGTGTGTGTGTGTGTGTGTGTGTGTGTGTGTGTGTGTGGTGTTCTTCAAGGACAGAAAAATGCACCAAATCCCCTAGAGTTACAAGCCATTGTGAGCCACCTGACATAGGTGGTACATAAGCACTGAGCTATGATCCTTTGCAAGAGCAGCACACACTTCTGACTGCTGCTCCATCTCTCCAGGCCCTGCCCTGATATCTCCTCCCTAAGGAAAGGAATAACTGATTTGAAATCTCGTTTATTTGTCGATGGCAGGACTTGATTAGTTACAGCAGCTTAAGGATACATGGGCAATGTCTTTCTTTGTTTCTTTTTCTATTTTATTCTGTTCTTTCATTTTTGTTTTTGAGACATACTTGCTAAGCAGCCCAGGATGGCCTTCAACTCACTCTGTACCCCAACTAGGCATCAGCCCTGGGTCTCCCGGCCTAGCCTCTTCAGTGGTGGGATTATAGGAATGAGCTGCCACTCCTGTCTTACAAGATGATTTCTTATTTAGAAGAGTTCCTGCCTTTGCACCCTCAAAGTCCTTAGGGATCCATACACTTCAACTCCATGTTCCTTTATTCTTATAACATAATGTCCTCTAGCCATCACGTAGTGTCTTGATTTGTAAATGGCAGAAGGTGCTTGCAAAAGGGCACCTCACCTGGCTTGGTGGTCTCCCTTTAAGGCCTTCAGCACAAACCTGTGTCAGATCATTTTGCTTACTTCATTGGCCAAACTTTTGTCACACGTCTATGTCTAACTGTACTGGCTAGGTTTGTGTGTCAACTTGACACAAGCTGGAGTTATCATAGAGAAAGGAGCCTCCCTTGAGGAAATGTCTCCATGAGATCCAGCTGTAAGGCATGTTCTCAAGTGATCAAGGGTGGGAGGGCCCAGTCCATTGTGGGTGGTGTCATCTGTGGGCTGGTAGTCTTGGGTTCTATAAGAGAGCAAGCTGAATGAGCCAAGGAAAGCAAGCCAGTAAGGAACATCTCTGCATGGCCTCTGCATCAGTTCCTGCTTCCTGGCCTGCTTGAGTTCCAGTCCTGACTTCCTTTGGTGATGAACAGTAATGTGGAAGCATAAACTGAATAAACCTTTTCCTCCCCACCTTGCTTCTTGGTCATGATGTTTGTGCAGGAGTAGAAGCCCTGACTAAGACACTAACTGTAAGAGAACTTTCAGGAAGAGCTGTAGTCTTTTAAAAGGGAGAAAGACTATTTTAAAAGAGGTCGGGGTTCTGTTAATAGTAATAAAGGAAAGACAAGCTTTGCACAGGAAGCTAGACATCTGATGGTGTCCTTACTGTCAATGCTTCAAGCTTCCCGGCTGCTTCCTTCGGACCATGTGCCATGGAAAGGCACTGTGAGAATGGCCCAACTCTTAAGGCAGTGCCTCAAAGCGTAAGGCAGAAGTGAAGAGACTTATCGAACCCACTGGTCCTTTGTCATGTGAGTAGTTCCAGCTAGGGAAGTTTTGTGTAGGTAACCAGAGTGCAGAAAAGCCCACATGCCTTGAGGCTCTGAGTGATGCAAATACATTTTCTTGCTCAAGAAATGACATTTGGAAATAGTTGCCTATTTTATAGTCTTTGCCCTACTCATATTATTGGAGAGTAAACATAATTTTGAATGACTATTTTTAAGAGATGTGAGATCACATATGGAGAAAAGGTAGACATAGTAGAGTAGTGGCCAGACAGAGTCTGGCAGGAATGAGCATCTTGACCTCAGAGGTCCCCACTGCTTGAGTTTTTTGGTTTTGCTTTTCTCTTCCTCCTCTTCCTCTTCCTCCTCGTCCTCTTCCTCCTCTTCTTCCTCCTCTTCTTCCTCCTCTTCATCATCTTCCTCCTCCTCTTCCTCCTTCTTCACTTGTTTCTTGTGCTGCTAAAATCCCACCAATTAAAGATTCTCTTCTAAAACTTGCCACTGTTTCTTCAGAGATGTAGTATTATCGCTGCAAGCATTGTTAGCGGTCCTAATTACTCTCTTTGGGATGTGCTTTCCCTGACTACAGTGAAGCTCCACAGAATGGAAGGTGTTTGCTTTTTGTTTTTGTAGTTTTTGTTTTTCTATTTTTTTTTCTCACTTGAGAAGTAAAACATATTCATAGCAAAATATTCAAGTCTGGAGAAAAGACATACTGTGTCTCCCAATCATTCCTAATTTTGAGTTTCTTTCCTTCCTTGAAGCAATAGTAAGAATTTGTGATTTTGTAAATAAGCACTCAAAAATAATATACATAGTAATATATATACATACTGTAGAAATATGTAAGATCCTATTTAACCTAATTAACATATTCTTCATGCACTATTCTATGCCACATTACAAAAATAAAATAAAATAAGCTGAGAGTAAGGGGGTTGGGGGGCTTGCTGCCAAGGCTTCCGTTTGACCCAAAGATCTGCATATTGGATGAAATGTTAGAATCAAAGCTACCTTCTGGCCCTCATAATCATATGCAAATATATTAAAGTAATAAAAATTGAAGTTAAGGTTTCATTGGAAGTTTCTTTTTTAGCATTATGTAGAAATGCTATATTAAAAACAAAATAAAGCCTGCCGTTAAAATTGGAGTTTTCGACAGCGTGAGGCTTGTTATATTTTTGGAGTCTGAGACATTTTGTCTCAATGTTTTATTATAAAAGCAATAGTGTTTCTATATGTGTTTTTGTGCTTTTTCTTCGGATCTTTTCCTGTTTGTTTTATTCCATCTTATTTCATTATCATCATCATCATCACCACCACCACCATCATCATCATTACTATTAGTCTTGTTTTCTAATGAAAGAGAGGATATGGATTTGATTGAGTGGGGAGATGTGGAGGATCTGGGAGGAGTTGCATGAGGGGAAAAACCATAACCAGAACATATTATGTGAAAAAAATCTATTTTTAATTTTAAAAAAAGCATTAAAAATAAAATAGTGGCCTGGGCTTATGTAGGAAAACTGCAAGTGGAAAGCAACACATGGATTGATTGGGAGAGTGACACCCCAGGTGGCAGCATTTCAACAGAAAACATTGTTCTAGATTCCTAATAACTAGATTAACAACAATCCAAATTTCTCCAAGACAGTCTCCATTGATGCCACTGGTCCTAGTTTTTAATAGCTTCCACTTCCATCTTCAAAGTGTTTCCAGTTTGGAAGGCAAATCTGTAATCACTTAGCAATAACTAAAGGAGAATTATCATTAGGATCACTGGGCTGTCCCCAAAGCCTGGCTCCACCACCCGGCAGGGGAGCTTGGCTCCTTAAGACTGTGGGACTTAACTCTTATTCTTATGAGCAGCACAATTTGGAGGTGGGGTATTTGGTCTTATCTTCAGTTTCTTTGGCTTTTTGAAAGGATTAATACCTCGTGGTTATAGCAAAAGCACAGAAATCAACATGACCGGCTGATTTTTAGCTACTTATATTGTTTATTATTATTTTTATGCCCTTCCAACAACCTTGTTACACTGTGTTAGATGTCACTCTTTGAGATTTATCAGGTGAACAGACATCATCTTTGTGGTGGTACAGACACTGAAAAGAAAAACTCAGAGAAATATAAACACTGACCGCTACCACTGAGGCTTCATACCACCCAGATTCCTTCCAAACCCTACAGAACAGGAAAATCAGACTATAGCTCAAAGCAAAGCACCATTTTGTGTTGCTGGTTTGATTTGGTTTTGACTTGGATGTTAAGATTTAAAAAAAAAAAAAAAAGATATTTTAATTAATTCTTTGAGAATTCCAAGCAGTGTATCTTGATCTTTCTCACCCTACTCTCCCCCCCCCCCCCCGCCAAATGTTAAGATATTTAAGGTTAGGTGGAGGTGGCACACAGGCAGATCTCTGAGAGTTCCAGGCCACCAGGGTCTACAAAGCAAGGAGTTCCAGAACAGCCAGGGATACACAGAAAAACAAAACAAACAAAAAGTTAGTTGAAATGTCCATGACATTAGAGGATGCAAGCATCCTTTGTACAGCAGAGGGAACAGGCACTAAGATGAAGAAAAGAATGGGCTTGCCATTTGTAGAGTGTTCATAGAGTAAGCATCTGAAGGACAGGGCTAGGAGGACACGCACTCAGCCCTCTCTCCTCAGTCCAGCTTACCAGGAACTGTAGCTTTCCATGCATTTACTGGACTCGCACTCAGCCCTGAAATGCTCTCTCTGGCGCAAGCTGCCAACCAAACAATGAGGAACAATTGTTTGTTGAGACAACCTGGAAACTCCTGAAGCCTTCTAGGGAAGGAAAAGGAAGTTTGACTCACGGTGGGAGTCAGAGGAGGATGGAGCTATTGAAAGAGCAGGAACAGGTATTTTCCGTCGTATTCATGTTCTTAAAATTGAATTAAGTTTCTGTGAAAAGCCGTTTTGTAGAATAACGGCCTCTTTATGGTTTTACTAACTGAGACATAAAAGACTACTTGTGGCATGTTATGATTGCTGAACACACATAAAAATCCCCTGCTTGCTGGTTATGTTAATGATGAGAGAATAAGGCTTTGTGAATAACCTGACCCCTTTACTCAGTCCTACTCCTTCTGTACCTTGTGATTACATCATCTGGCTGGTTGGGTCAAAAGGTGATCTAGATTTGTCTTCACACTGCCAGTTTCCTTCCACATTCTCCCTCCATTGTTAGAAACCGGTTTTCAGTTGTTAGAATTTTTTTTAAAAAAAGGATTTACTTTTTACTTTCATTTTATGGGTATGCATGTGAGTATGAATGTATACACACACACACACACACACACACACACACACACACACACACACACACATGTGCAAGTACCCACAGATGCCAGAAGAGGGCATCAGACACCCCTGCAGCCCTCAACCCCTGGAACCGGAGTTACAGGTAGCAGTGATCTGTCTGGTTCAGGTGCTGGGAGCTGAACTCAAGTCCTCTGTAAGTGCAGCAAGTGCTCTAAACTAAAAGCATCTTTCTAGCTCAAAACTTTGTTTTTTAATTAAGAAAGCAAATTAGGTATAATTTGACCTGTTGGGAATAATATATAAAGAACACTTCATATAAGTCTATCCTGACCACCCTGGGCATAGACCAGGCTAGCCTTGAACCCATAGAGATTTGCCTGCCTGTCTCCTGGGTGCTGGAATTAAAGACATACACCACCATACTCAGCAGAAATAACTCTTAAAATAAAAAAGAAAGGAAAAAATATATCTGTGCATAGCCACTAGTTCTTATCCAAATAATAAAAAATTTTGCAAGCATTTAAAATACAAAAGTCAACTCAATAGCTAGACCCATACAAGCTAGTGGGAAACTTTAAATGGTACACAACATGCAGAAAACTCTTTACCAAGTCTATAGTGTCCTGCTCTTCACCATGAGAAAGCAGCCAAAGCTAGACCAAGCATAGTCATTAAAAGAAAGGACGGGCCAACAGAAGGATGAATCTGAGCACCTGGGGGCTAGAACAGCATTGTAAAAAGAAACTAGGGGCCAATGGTGGCCTAATAAGCTATAATACAAATAGAACCTGTATCAGAGTGGCTAGAATGAAAGGCCGATTAACGTCTCCACACTCTGCTGATTCTGAGTTTAGTTATAAAGAAAATAAGGAAGCAAAGGTAATTCCTGGAGTCAGAACCACTGAGGTACAAGCAGGACTAGTTATCCAGAGCAAGCCATTCATGATAGGAAGCAGAGCATGCCCCAGGTTGATCTTGTCTTGCCTGAACACCACTGTTGTGTTGAACATTTAGTCGTTCTGGGGAGTATCAGTGACAGGGGACGCACAGTCAGCCTCTGTTATCTATAGATTTTGCATCTGTGGATTCATCTAACTTTGAGTCGAAAGAATCACATCCTTGCTCAACATGCACACAAGCTTGCCCTCCATAGTCCTTAAGCAATATAGTATAACCACTAGTTACATAAGTTGACATTATATTGGCATTATAAGTAACTCGAAGATAAGTATAAGAGAGGGTGTGTGTGTGTGTGTGTGTGTGTGTGTGTGTGCACGCATGCGCGTGTGTGTGTGTGTAGTATATGCAAATGTCATGACATTTTACATCAGGCATATGAGTGGCTGTAGCTGCGATGGATAATCTTAACTGTCTACCTGAGTGTAGAGAAAGTTATCTAAATCAGTAAAGCAGTTTTGGGTGCGCCTTAGGGAGCGTATCCAGAAAGGATTAGCGCAAGAGACAGGGCTGGGGGTTGGGGGGACCAAATTGAATGTGGGCTCTGCCGATAGGCTGTGTGATAGATTAATGTGGAAGAAAAAGGAAGCCAGAGTGAAGACTAGCTCTTCTCACCTTCTCTGTTTGCTGGCTGCCATTGAGCCCTGCCAGACGCTGTAGCCACAGTGATGCTTTGTTTCACTTTGGGGCCCAAACAGTGGAGCCAACCATGGACTTATGTCAGAACTGTATTCCCTAGAGAAATTTTCCCTCTTAAGCAATTTTTTTTCTCTTAAGTATTTGTCATAGCAGGGGAAGAGGAAGGCTTGCACTTTAGGTCTCTAGTCACTTTCATGGGCCAAGAAATGACTTCACTCTGTGCTGGTCACACTGCTTTTGATATTTAAATCCCCATGGCCACTCTGCAGAGGAGGCATCATCTCCCTCCATGTTTCTTAGAGGAGATATCTGAGCTACTACACAAAGCCATATGGCCACGAAAGGCAGAGGAAGGATTCTATCATTGATTGGTGGTGCCTTTGGAACCACCCACAATGCAATTGGCCTACAAATCCAGTTTATACTACCCATTTCCAGGACCCTGACCTTTGCACATTAGTCAGCTATTCAGTCTTAGTTTGTTCAGGCTACTACAACAGAACTATAACTAAACAATAAACATTTATTTCTCATGGTTCTAGAAGCTGGGAAGTCCAAAATCAAACCAACAACACTGTCTTTTTCTGCAAGAGTGCTCTCCGTCTGGTTTATAGGTAGCTATTATTACATTTTCATTGTATCCTCCTTATAAGGATACAGATTTCATTTGGAAGCTCTCCACCCTCAAGACTGAAACACCTCCCTAACACTCTCTCTACCTCTAGCACCAACGCTCAGGAGGTTAGGGTTTCAGAATATAAGTGTGAAGGGGAAGGCCACAGACGCCTATCTTCCCTTCTATATCTTCTTCCTGTCTTACTGTTCTGCTTTGCGTTTACCCTCATAGACTCAGTGCATACCCTTCAATTCCAACTTCATGTATGACTAAAACCCACTTATAACCCAGTGGTTGCCATTCTGACACCACCCACTGGATTATTCTGCCTTGATAGAAATTATCTGTACCCTATACTGTAGTCTCACACAGTAGCCACTTGGGATGTGACTAGCGTGGCTGAGGAACTGAACTTCAAGTTTGGGTGATCTTAATTTTACTTAATTTTTGTTTGTTTGTTGTTTTTTGAGACAGGGTATCTCTGTGTAGTTCTGGCTGTCCTGGAACTTACTTTGTAGACCAGACTGGACTCAAACTCAGATCTGCCTGCCTCTGCCTCCTAAGTGCTGAGATTAAAAGCATGTGCCACCACTGCCCAGCAATTTTCTTACTTCTTAAACAAAGACTTATTTTTAATTTTTAATAGTTTGCATGTGTGTGTGTGTGTGTGTGTGTGTGTGTGTGTGTGTGTAAATATAAATGTGTGAGCACAGATGCCTTCAGAGTCTGGGGCTGGAGAGATTGCTCAGTGATTAATAGCATTCATTGCTCTTCCAGAAGAGCCAGATTGGTTCCTAGCACTCAAATGAAGGTTCATACAGTTCCAGGGGATCCGACACCCACTTCTGACCTACATGGGCACTAGGCATGTACATGATACACATGTGTTAAGGTACCTGAAGGCACAGGGAAAGGCAACTGGCTTTTGATACTAATAGCCATCACTTGTGTGTGATTGATTTATATTCGTAAAAGCGATAGATTCTGTTCTCCAGAAGGCAACCCTTGCCAAAGAGAAGAGACTGCTGCTAGAGTGGAATGATCACATCGTGTTCAGGAATATGACAGGAAGTGAGCAGCTTTTATGTAATCATGGGCAGAAACATAGAGGCAGGAAGTAACGAGATGGAAAGTGGAGGAGGAAAAGGAAAATAGAGATGGGGAGAGAAAGAGGACAGAGGCAGGGAGGGGGGAGATGGTTTTATTGATCCAATTGTCCCACTAGAATTTAAAGACTGTGAGGGGGAAGATTGTGAATGTACCTCATTAGCAACGGGGCCAGCTTATAGCCTTGCATACATCTGGGTCAACAAGAATTATTTGAAGGTAGTCATTTTGGAAAGCAATTTGGCATTATCTATTGAGACAGGCACTCTTCGTGAAGCATAACATTTCTACTTCTAAATACAAATCCTCAACAGCTCTTGCATGAGTGAGCCAGGTTACATGTGCAAGAGAGCTGATACCAGCAAACGCCTCCAGATGAAAACAAATGCAGATCTAGCAACAGGATTAGCAAAAAGATAGTGACCTAGCCACCCAGTGGACTACGGAAAGCCACAGAGATGATAGGTAGCATCCAGTACAACACTGGAGAAATGTCAGATGGCATTCTGTAGTCCATGTCCTCTGGAGAGACTCCCACCTGTTAGGAGGCTGCATGCAGGGAGAGCAGCTTGGGTGTTGGTACATGTCTTGGATTCTGAACTTCTTGGGCCTGTAAACCTCCCAGTAGTATCTAAAACATCTCTGAGAGAAGTGATTATCCCATGTCAGCTTAGCCCTCAGTTCAGCAGCCTATACAGAACTCTGGAGAAGAGAATGGGGGACAAAATTTGGAAGTGAAAGGTAGTTGGGTCCTTCTGTCTTAGAAACTCTTATCCACAGTCTAGTGAAGAACATCTGTGGTGTTTATTTCTACAGCTCACTGTGTAAGCTAAGGGTAACTGCTTAGTGAGCCCACGTTCAGCTTTACCCAGAGGAGGGATATTCAGTAACTCCAAAATAACAGTCCTGTAATTGATGCCAAAATAATATTCATAGCATGCATTCCTAGTAAAGTGTTGGTTACTTTTTGGTGCTCATATTGGGTGGTTATGTCTGCCTCCTAGGTTGAGAGGAAGGGGGTGTTCTAGAATTAATAATTCAAATAAGGCTGTTATGCCAGGAGGAGAAAAGAGTGTCAAGGCAGTGTTAAGAATCTGGGAAGACTGCCAGCATGGTTTGCATGATAAGGGTGGGTAAAAACATAAAAAGAAATATGGCCCCACGCTGGATCTAGTTCCGTTTCATTTGTAAGGGTGGTTTACTCTTAAGCAAAATTGTGTGGCTTTCAAGTTTCTGTAAGATCATGGGTGATAACAGATCTCTTTTGAAACCAGAATTTCTGCCACCTACATGGTTGACTGGGAGAGGATTTGACCATCCTGCTTTTTGTGGCAGAGAGTGTTCATTGAAGATTTCCGTGGACACGCCTCTGGCCACCTCAAGGAAGGCTATCTATGCTGCCATATCTAAAGGGGAGCCCATTAGAATTTACAAATTAAAAGCCAGTGGGGAAGAGCATAATCTTGGCAACGGCCTCTTGGGAAATCTTACAACTGCAAGAGCGCCATGGAAGAGTGCTTTAAATAGCATCGTGGTTCATCCAATCTCCTCACAATTGTACTGGAGGGCATGTGGCCAAGGCCTTGCAGGGAAGAGGCCAGGGTGCCTGGGCTTGTGATTGGCTGGGAGGGGGCGCGATGTTAAGCGAACCACTCAGCCCACTTCTGCTGCACGAGGAGCACGCCACATGCTTCTTTGCACATTCTTTTAAATCCTTGTGTGGCTGGCATTTGGAAAAATATCGACTGCAACCAGACGTCGCAATCCTGATGACAGCTCCTGAAATCCCATCTTTCTCGCAGCAACATCGACTGTCAGCTCCCCACCCCTGTTACCAGAGAGACGTCCCCACCCAAGTTGTGCTCCAAATAGCATGAACTGCAGATGTACGTGTTTGACTGACTCCTCTAGAGGCCCTGACAAATATTCAGGTAGTACATAGCCCGAGAGAAATGCTGCTGATAAAATTAGTTCAAATATTTCCCAGAAAACAAACCTGACACCACCGTGATACTTGATAGCACAGACTCAGCACTTGGGAGCCTTGGGAACCCCTTTGGCCTTCAAAGCCCCAACGTCTTGTTTCCAATTGACTACTCTCGTTCCTTTCCAAGATCTCCATAAGAGAAAAGAAAAGAAAAAGAACAAACATAAATCTAAGCCACCCAAAGACCATAGAGTAGATTGTACCGCCAGGAACGTGGCATTTTAAATGACTACCCTGAAGGTTAATATTCAAGGTTAAGCGTTATTCATAGGTATTTATACTTCTGGTTATGTCATCTCCTAAGCTACCTCTTTGACCTCTCTTGGCTTTGTCTGGTCAGTGGCTTTCCTTTCATCTCCTGGTTGTTTTGTCTCTTCCCCACAAGCAATACTGTAGAAACTCAGAGTACCCCTATGCTGAAAGCCAGTTCTCCCCCTTTCTTTAAGGAATTTCTGCCTATATGGAGGCTGGTGATTAGTCTGGATTCAAGGAAAACAGTCACTTCAATTTAGCTAGAATTCTTAGAGTCAAACTTCAGCAGAGGTAGTAATCTTTGGGATTTAGTTGTTATAACCTGGTTTCTGTGCCCAGGGGTTCAAGGAGTTCTCAAGTCATCATTATCAAAAGCCTGCAAAAGTAACTGCTACTCTTCACTCAGTAAGTATGTGAGATCGGGGTTCAGAAGCGTTGCCCAAGGTTGGATGATGGAAATCGGCCAATCTAGGACCTAAGCCCAAGTCTACCTGCTTCTCTAGCTGCCCTTCCCAAGTCATGATATGGTCAAGAGCTAGTCAATTACTACACACAAGAGAGTTGTAGACCTCTGCAGAGTACATATTAATCATAATTTATAGGCACATCTTCTACAATTTAATAAAACTGTTTTTGAACATCTAAAAATAAAATAACTTAAAATAATTCAAAATTGAGGGTGGTAGGAATGTGGGAAGTGAAAGTGACACAGAGTGTACCCATGTGGAATTATAAAAATAAAATTTAAAAATATATACTATCATTAGTAAAATAGAAAACCCTTAAATACAAGGAAGTAAAACAATCCACCAATTTTCCTACCAATTTAAATAACAGTGTAGGCAGCATTTCCTCTTGTATTGATTGCCATTTTTCTAATAGCAATTTATGTATCTGTAACATTTTTGAATGTATGACTTGGAATCTTGTGTCCCCCTCATGGTCCCCAAATGAATTTTCCACTCCTTTTGGTTGTCATAGTATTGAGTCAGACACACAAGGGGATCTGTGTTGACTCATGAGGTAAAGTCTATGATCCATTGCTTAAGATTCTGAATAAATAACACATGCATTTGCTCAAAACTTAAATGCAAAAAAATGTATTTTTAAAAATCTGCCTTGTACGTCTGGATCTCAAGGATGTCTTCCTCTGGAGTTCAAGGCCCAGGCCCCAAACCTCCATAGCATCTTTCTTTTATGAACATTTGCTTCGTAACTTAGTTTTCTACATTCCAGATTCAAGTCCAGAGAGAGAAAATGCTGGTCCTAGCTAAAGTCCAAAATCCGAGTTCCTGTCTCCAACCTCATGATTCTGGATCCTCAACTGAGAGACAGACACATTCAAACAGCCATTTCTTATCCTCCAGGATGAAAACCCTCCACACCACAGTAGCTTCCAGAGTTTTTTTAGCAAATACCTACATATAGGAAGGGGGAGACACAGCAACTCATGGAACCCCATCAGGGCACTAGGTTAGCCCAATTATTTCTGCTGTGTCCTGGTAATTTCTTATTGCTAACTTGACACAATCAAGAGTTGCTTGGGAAAGGGGGACCTCGGTTGAATAGTTGCCTGAATCAGATTGGCCAAAGGGGCTGGCTGGCTGTGGGGATTGTATTGCTTGATGGAGAGCCTCATCAGTATTGTCCCTAGGCAGATAGTCTGGGACTGCGTGAGAGTGCCGGCTGAGTATAAGCAGGTTACTGGGTCAGTAAGCAGCTTTTTTTTTTTTCTTGGTTTCTGCTTGAGCTCCTGCCTAGATTTCCTCCAGTGATGAATTTTGACCTGGAAGTATAAGCCAAATAAACTCTTTCTTTACCAAGTTGTTTGTTTGTTTGTTTTTCATTTTATCATGGTGTTTATTAAAGCCACAGAAAAGGATATGCTCTAAGGCAGTTTCTTTCCATCAGTACTTCAAGTTCCTGATATCAGTGTTCCTCCTTTCATGCCTTAACATCACAGAAGAGGCAAGGGACCAACATGGGGACGTAGTCTTGGATATCAGGCAGGGATGCTTTCAAGCAGAGCTTGTCAAATTGTATCCCATTATCTTTCTTGGATTACTATTAGCTGCTCGCCCAAAAGTTTCTATGGACAATAATAAGTTCATAAAATGCTAGATAAAGTAAGGCATGAGGATTGCTGTGAGATTGAAGTTGAGGCCACCATGGGTTCTATATCTGAAAAAAAAATTAAAAAGGGAGAAGAAGGGAAGTCTTACTGTTTTCAAATACAAGTTCCCCCCCTCCCGTATGTTTGTGTGTGTGTGTATGTGTGTGTGTGTGTGTGGGGGGGGGGGGGGTATGGTGATTGAACTCATGTTACCAGGCCTGCACACAGCATCTCTGCTCACTAAGGCATCTTACCAGACCTAGTCACAAGGCTCATAATAGAACCTTTCATTTCAAACTATAAAGTCTGAAATTTTAAGAAAAGAAAAAAAAATTAAATTGGCTACCAGCTACATTTTGGGCATCAAACAAACAAACAAGTTTTTCATTGAAATTGTATTACATCACTTTCTCTGCTCCTTGGACTGTGGCTCTACATTTCAGGACACTGAACATACTTCAGCAGATGGTGTTCGATTTCAGAATAGGGCGTGGAGTTAGGTGATTAAGTGTACATCAGTCAATGCCTTGACTTACTCAGGTAACCATTTAATTGACATGGTAACTTGCCTTAACATACATTGTTTCCAGTAACTAGTGGAAGCAGGGCTCTATGATGTTTGTGACTTTGGACTCAGATCAACAACCTTTGCAAAATAGCTATCCAGGCACAAAGTGGTATTTGATGCCCAAAAGTTATTACTATAAACACCAAGCCTCAAGTATCTTCACTTGAAATGAAAACAAACAAACACACACACACACACACACACACACACACACACACACACACACACACACAAACTTTATGAATAATGGCTGTTGTAGGGTTTCTATCACTGTGAAAAAGATCACAACCAAAAGCAATTTGGGGATGAAAAAGTTTAGTTCAGCTTATAGCTGTAGTCCATCATCCAGGGAAGTCAAGGCTAAGTACTCAAGGTGGGAATGTGAAGGCAGGAGCTGATGCAGAGGCCATGGAGGAGTGCTACTTACTGGCTTGCTTCCCATGTCTTCCTCAGCCTGATTTCTCATAGCCCCAGGGCCATCCTGCCCAGAATTGGCACCACCCACAGAGAGCTGGGCCCCCCACATCAACCAAGAAAATGCCCTGTAGACTTGTCTACATGCCAATCTGATGGAGGTGTTTCTTAATTGAGGTTCTTCTTTCTAGATAACTCTAGATTTGTGACAAATTGACAAAAACCAGTTGGCACATGGCCCAAAAACATAGGCTAAGAGACAACCTGAAGATTGGGGCCAAGGTTATTTACAAAGTGAATAACCTAACACAATAATAGATAAAATTAGTATGCATAAAATATTAATACTCATAATTCAGACAGTTAATACAAGTCTTCAAGAAGAAGGAGAAACACCTTCTAATAGAAAAATAAGCAAGGAATAGAAACAGAGGCCTGACATGCTCTAAACAGACCAACAAGCACATAAAAAGACTTTCTGACTTAACTGAAAAATGCAAATAAAACAAAATATCAGTTCACATCTATCAGTCTGGCAAAATAGGCATATGACTGGTACTCTTATTTTGAGAACAATTTTACAATAATTATAAACATCTGCTTACTCAACAATGTAGGTACACCTTTATGCAACTAGAATCATTTTGAAAATCATTAAGAACCTCAGTTCAGAAAATGCTCCCACCAGATTTCCCTGTAGCAAGTCTGTGGTGCATTTTATTTATTGATGATCAGTGTGGGAGGGCCCAACTCATTGTGGGTGGTACCAAACCTGAGATAATGGTCCTGGGTTCTATAAGAAAGCAGACTGAGAAAGCCGTGAGGAGCAAGCAAGTAAGCAGCACTCCTCCATAGCCTCTGGATCAATTCCTGCTTTGAGTTACTGCCCTGTCTTCCCTGGATGACAGCCTACGTACTGTAGGATGAAATAAAGCTGTCTTCTCAAGTTTCTTTTTAGCATGGTGTTTTTAATCCCAGCAATAGAATGCCTTTCACCATGTGAGTACTAGGGATCCAACCAGGTTGTCTGGCTTAGTGGCAAACTCCTTTACCCACCTCACCATTTTTCTGGTCTGACCATAGCATTTTTATGGTACAAAAAAAAAAAAAAAAAAAATGGAATCAACAACTCAAATTCTCATCAGTAAAGAAATGAAAAAAATATATTCAAGGATATTTATATAATGAAATATGATCCAACAGTTGAAAATGATGAACTTAAGTTATTCCAGCTTTTCTGAAATATATACTATATTATGATATTTAGCCACTTTCTGTGAGTATAACATTGGAACTTGTGTCTCCTGTTTAACTGTGTTATTGTAACCTCACAGAGTGATAATTCTAATAAATATATGAGCATTTACCAATATAAACACATATTAAGACATCATAAATATGAAAATTTATGTTGGCTAAAATCAAAATACTAATGAACTTGAATTTCAGGGATGATGTGTCAAACTAGAATGTCAATTAAAAAAAGCAAATACAAATCAACACAAGTGACATGATTCTATGTGTATCATTTCTGTCACTATCATGAAATGCCCAAAGAAGCGAGGCTTTATGAAGAAAAGATGTTTGTTTAGCTTGCAACTTTGGAAGATGAAAATCCAATATGAGGTGACCTCACTGATTTTACCTCTGCTAAGAGACTAATGGTGTGTAACATCAGAATGGCAGAAGTCTATGAAGAAGACTTCTATCATAAACAAAACAGAAAGCCAGGGGAGGCCTGGTCCTATGGTCCTTCCTGACACCATGCCCAAACTGTTCTAAAGACCTCCCACCAGCTCTGTTTCTTAATGGTTCTGCACCATCTCCCAGTGTGCTACTCTAAAGATCACAACACACGAACAAGCTTGGGGGAGGAGACCCAACATCCAAACCAAAGTAAAAACTTAAATCAAATAAAACTATACATGCCCACTTAGTAAAGCTACATAGAGATATATAGATGAAGTGATTATCTGAAACTTCAGGACAGCCATTGAGTCTGGACAAGAAGAGAAGGCAATTAGATCTGATGGTTGGTGAGGAACACAGGACATCTATGAGCCAACGAAGCAAAGGCAACAATAAGTTCGTAGGTTTAATCTAGATGGCAAATACTTAGGTTTTGAATCTATTTTTACTATAAATCTTATAGCTTTACTCTTTTTCATAATTTAGAAAACCAGACAGAGGGGTTAATGATTTCAGGTCTCAATGCTCATCAGAACCGCTGTGGATGATGAACCGATGTTGTCTGACAGGAATGCATGTGTCAAGACTGCAGCAGGGGTGGGGCTGATCATCTCTTAAGGGGTTGAGCCTAGACATATGTATTGTTAGAAACCGCCTCTGTTGATTGGTGAGATGGCTCAGTGGGTAAGACTGCCTGACAACAAGCCTGATGAACTGGGCACCATCCCTGGGACTCGTATGGTAGAAAAGAACAGATTCCTACAGCTCTGACTTCTTGGACCTCCACAAGCATGCTGTGGTATGCTGGCACATGCACACACTAAATGAATGTAACTCAAAATAAATATTCCTGTGGGTCTAGTGTTTCACCACAGACTCATATTATCTTAGAAATTACTCTCAAATAATATTTTCTGTCTTTAAGCATTTTAATGATATTACTTCTTCATGTGGCTTCATGTGAATGAATACAAGGAGCAGCCAGGGTCTTCATACTCACAAGGCTGTCCCTTCTCTCAGAAGCTAACGTCTGGTGTTTCTGTTCCTTTGTTTTCTTTCTCTTCCTTCATCTAAGTTGTTGGTCCCTCCCTTTCTCCTACCTTCATGAGTCCATCCAACAAGCAATTTAGCTAAGCACCACAAATTTCAGCTTTGAGTCACTCTCATGCGTGGCTTTTGAACACATTAAATCGATCCATATGCTTATCTGCACTGAGATATAGATTTTTTTCCATAAGAAAATGGAATACAGAAAAAAATCAGTCCAATGTGTATATTTCCAGTATTTTAAACAGGCATCTAAAATGAAGCAGAAATTAAAAGTGATCTGGATCAGAATTTTGAACATTAAAACATTACAGTAAATTGGTAAAACATAAACCAAATATATAGATGTCTACTTTATATCCAAAAAAAGTTACTCTTTCCCTGCCGTATACACAGAGACACAATGGCTTTGCTTCAAGTGGAGTTGGATCACAAGTAGAATAGTAATGAATGTGGCCTCTTCCAATACTGTTACCCCCAAAGACACTTTATTGTCCTTCCCAACTTTGGCAATCATGAACTCATCATCAACCAATCGGAGTTTCTACCAGCTTGAAATAACCAGTGTAACCAGGCACCTTGAGTTGATAGAGAATGATGACATTCTTCTTAGCCAGGGCAATAGTGTCAGTGGTAAACATATGCTTTCCATTAGGTTTCTCAAAAGACAGAAAAATCACTTTCAGACCCTCCTCACTACCTCCAAGGATACTGACTCTAGATCAGAAGCACTAGCAAAAGAGCCACTGTCTTGCACAAAACCTTTCAAAATCCGATCGTAGGGACACAAAACAAGGGCTCCTGAGATACAGTATATGCCAACAGGCCAGGAACTGCTCCAGCACTTAAATGTAACTGTAACCAGAAGGCTGATGTCTCCAGAGAGGAAAGGTAAGAAATCACGCTACAGTTGTATGAAGAGGCAGACTCATATTTCTGTAATTCTCTAAAGCATGACTGGTGGGCAGATTTATTAACCATTCCCTATGAATAAAACTGAAAAAATAACAGTTCCCATCATACCCAGCATCCAGATTTTCACTTCAATATATATGTGTGTGTGTGTGTGTGTGTGTGTGTGTGTGTGTGTGTGTGTGTGTGTGTGCGTATCCTTAGATATATTGTTAACAAAATAAGCCACTTCTCAGAAAACAACAAAAAGAGATAGGGTTCTGTCAGAGGGACATTGGGGGGCAACTGGGAGAGTGGCAGGTGCTCAAAGCTGAGGCATTTGACCAACAGTGGCCATTGGTAGTAAAAATAATGCAGTATTAGAGGCTACACACTGGATTTCTGTGTGTCTCTACCACAAATCCAAGTGCTGGAGCCTCATCCCACATGTGACAGTATTTGAAGTGGGTCCTCTGAGATGTATGGCGGTGGTGAGGGTGGAGCCCTTATGAAGAGGATTAGTGCCTTCCTAAAGTGTCCTGGTCACATCTTTGGCCACGTTAGAAGACAGTAAGAAGATGCCAGTCTATAAACAGGAAGCAGCAGCCTTCAACAGACAGATTCTGTGGGATCTGAGTTTTGGGCTTTTGTAGCCTCTGGAATTCTGAGATGTCCAGAGAGTGGCCTGAATGGATTAGCATTTTCAGAATAATCAAAAGTAAGAGGCGAATATTTTTGCATACATACTGATATGAAGATCATAGTGAATACTTTTTTAAAGTAGAAGAGTGTAGACAGTTTTCACATACAGATTTTTGAGTAATTCATATAAAAATGAGGCCCTCTAAGGGATGGGGCAGGGCTCCTCCTTTTAATGAGCTGTTCATGAGAGTTTCCTTCCAAAGAGTGTGGTATGTGGCTCAGGGACAGGTTTTCAGTAGGGGAACCTGACAAGAATTGCCTCAGTGATGTCTTCAAGGTTAATATACTTAGGACTAAAGCATATAGACATAAGATGGAATGGTAGTCTGTCTCTGAGACCTCCTATACCGCACAACACAGTCACAAGAAAACCCAACTACAGAGCAGTCTGAAAAACACCATGACTGACTTCTCAGAACCTTCAAGGTCCTCAAAAGCAAAGACAGAGAAACTACCTCAGCCAAAAGCAAGCTCAGGGAACACGACAATGACAATTAAACATAGCACAGTAGGCAACATAGGTTGGAAAGGGGCATTAAGTGAAATATGTATAAATATGTATAAAATACAGACTTGAGAATTGTGCATCAACAATACTTCATAAGTAATTAAAATGTAGCATCTCATGTAAGCCATTAATAATAAGAGAATGGGTTATATAGTAATCAGGAATCAATTTATAACTTCAATAAGCCTAAAAGGATTTCAAAACAAAACAAAAAAATTATTACAGATGATAGTAGCTCATAGAGTAGTTACAAAAATTAGGTTAAAAAATGAAGTTTCAAATAGCATGTTGTCACACAGAGTATGAAATATATGGTATTATTAACCTAATTCAATTCATGAGCTGTAGAGATTACTTGGAAGCATATTAAGAACGATATGCTGATTTATATATACTATGTTGAGCATTGGTCCTTGTCAGCATCATGTGGCCTTGGGAACCCTGTTGTATCACCCTTGCTCAACTAGTGTACTCTTCCGAGCGGTTTCCCAGTATTCTTCTGCACTCCAGGGAGAACTCCAAGTAGTGAACTGGATAATGCTTCTGGGTTGTTTAACTTTCTCATACTTCTGCAAAGAGCTGGGGAATGCTCCTCTGGTAACTTTCTTCCAAAGTTACTAAGTTACAAAGTTTCTTCCAAAGTTCTGTCTCTGTCTCCAACAAACTTAACAGAGCCATTTGATAGAAAACGTGCTGCACACACCTCCAGTGCACTCCTGGAACATCTAAGATGCTCCAGCCCAGATGTGGTTTACAGGGATGCATTTCACCATCTGCGGCCTGCTCTACAATGTCTCCACATCTGCTTTCTACTTACACATCTATCCCCTCAGCTTTGTTCATCAAGTCTTTTTGACCCTGCTCCCAAAGTAGGTCCTTATCATCACCCTCCCCAGACCACTGGAGACACAGCCCTATCTTGAGGGTATCTGTAAGAATTGTGTTATTTCCCCAGGTTTTTCAACTCCCCTGTGACTAAAGCCAAGTCCCACCTGATAACTTTCTTCACATTTAGTACACAGGGAACATATCTAGTGGCCTAGCTGGTATTTGGTGAAGTGATACTAATTTGGAAGCCATCCACAAATGTTACTGAAGCATTGAAACAAACTTATCTACCAGGAGGACTCTTCTTGCTTAGCAAAGACACTCAGGATAGCTGCTACTGTGTTGTCTGCAGAAAGATTTCCTAAGAACTGATAACCAAAAAAAAAAAAAAAAAAAAAAAAGAATAAACATCCACAGTGAGTGCCTTTTCACCTCCCCATTAGCTTTTACCTAATTATGATTCTCCTTTATTTATCAGAGTTACTTATCACACTTTCTGTTTCTTACTAGTAACAACCTCAGCATTTTTTGGCAAATTAAATGTGGAAATGATTAAACTCTATATATTCTGTTTCTTGAAGGCCAAGGGAAAGTTTTTAAGTTAAGCTGCTGATGGCTAAACAGGTATTATACGGGAAGCTAAAATAAGGCTTTTGCTATCCATCCATCATCCATCTATCCAGTTGTCTATCTAGCCTACTTGAATAGACATTACTGATGGCTACTGCTTTCCAGGTATTGTGCCAGGTAATAATGATGCAACCGTGAATTAAAGTCCTTGTTCTCCAGGATCTCTCCACTCTAGCAGGAAATACAGGTTAGAACAAACGCAGCGTATGAGAAGGGCCCCCATAGTGATGTGGGACTCTGTAATTGAGGGAAGATATGCAGAAGGCAATATTTATTGAGTCAAAACCAAATAGACATATCTCATTCCCATGATTTCCTCAGATGACTTCTCCAGCCTTCAGAAGTCTCGGGAGGATAAGAATGGAGCCTCACCTCTGACTTCTCCTAGCACTGACCTAGGCAAGACTCCGAGCTTCCTCGAGCAGCTTCTGCTTCTGCATAACAGCATCATTGCTTGAAAATGTCTTTTCTAGAATTTACAGAGACGACCACATGGCGACCTCTGTGAGCACCTTGGAGGTTTTGATCTCTAAGAGTATAATTCTACCATCAATGGCTTACTGCAAGACAAGGAAAATTAGGTTTTGGTTACAACTTCTGTTCCATTCAGTCACTAAAAGAATTGGCAATTTTAGGTAGCTCTCTTCTATTTCTTTGGGTAAATCGTTTCTAGAGAATGATCAAGTCCATCTTCCCTTAATCCACACAAAATAAAACGGGAATGTAAGCCCATCTGGATGGAAGGTTGCAAGACCTCTTCCAGCTCCTGACGGAAGGTTCGCTAACCTACTGTCTTACCTTGTCACTTGGCTTTCCTAACAACTCGCCCTCATCCTTCCTTTTGATATTTTTTTGTTGCCACTCAACAACATCCCAGAATGCCTCATTTGGTGACATCACAAATAGCCACGGGTTGCTTCTGGTGTCCCATCTGTTCCTGCAGCCCTTGCTTCCGTACAGGCAAGTGATGAAGCTCCTGTGCAGTTGAGGCTGGGCTGGGGGAGGGGAGCCGGCCTTTGAGGCCGGTTTCTCTCAGGG
Source organism: Uromys caudimaculatus (assembly GCA_028551405.1). Taxonomy (NCBI): domain Eukaryota; kingdom Metazoa; phylum Chordata; class Mammalia; order Rodentia; family Muridae; genus Uromys; species Uromys caudimaculatus. Next base: position 78,288,445 of record CM052702.1, read on the forward strand.
CCCTGCAGCTGTCAGTGTTGGCTGCGGAAGCCAGCGATGTCCTTGCAGCTCCCTGATGCCGGCCGAGCGCGGTGCTTGGGGATATTAATTGGACTTTCATTATGTGAATGCACCCAGAGGCTTTTGCAGCCAATCCCTATATCTGTATTGATTCATAAAAATGCCAATAAATAACAGCTCTCTCAAAGCATCTTTTAATGTTTCTGGTAATTAATTGGTTTATATCTCCCCCCCAATTTTTCTTTCTTTCATTTTCTTCTTCTTTTTCTTTTTTCTTTTCTTTCTTTTTACACATTGCAGTATAATAGATCACAGAATCTCTGGGACAATGGACAGGCACATTGGCTAAATCACCTTATTACAGTTCCATATAGTTGAAAAGAGGCTTAATGCTAAATTATTAGATTCCAGCTATTGTGGAGACCAAGAAAGAATAATGCTCCAAAATAACCGCCATGGAGCCTCTGTGCCCCTCATTGTCCTGGGAACCATTGGGCCCGCCTTCCATTGAGTTCTCCATAGAGGCTCAGTCCCTGAAATGAACATTGGGGCCCAAATTCAGGCCTAGATGCATCTCTTTGCTTTTTGGTGTATTATAAGTTAAAATATATTTTCAGCCCAGGCCTTCAAAAAAAAATCTTATATTACATTTATGTGTAACTATGGGCAAAATCGTGTTAGTTTTGGAACACCCAAGTTAGAAATCCCAGACTACCTTAGCACCCACAATTACTATATAGTATGTTACATAAAGTGGGGATAAAAGCCAAAATTCCATGTCCACTTAACTCGCCAAAATTCAAAGGAAGAAAAGATGTTCATTAAAAGTTAATAGTGACACAGCTGTGCAGAATTCTCACAGAAAATGTCATTGTCACAGGAGTCTGACTGTGACCTGGTGTCATTCTCCATCACAGAATCTGAAGGGCCTCTGGTGTGGTGAGCTGTTGGCGGACAAAAAAAAGAAGAGCGGTGGCCCATGGAGGCAGGGGACGAGAAGATTTTGGAAGACACGTGTTCTGGCTGCCGCACGGAACAAGAAGCAGATGTAATTTTAATTCCAGTTAGGTGGGGTATGAGGTCCTGATGAGGCATTGCCATTCGTATCTACAAAGATGGGGGAACCTGAATTCTGTACAGTAAACTATTTATAGCCACCCTCTCTTACTTTATGTCAAAGTCTCATTCTCTTTCTTTTTAAATAAAAAGGCCCACTGATCTGAGATCAACAGGAGCAGGAATAAAAAATAAACAAAGACTCTGTCACCAAAATGTAACCTTAACAGCATTGCAGTCACTATGGGCAACTGTGATTGGTCCTGCTATATTATATTTGGTTATTTCTAAATTAATCTTTGGCTAAAACAAGCAACAACGGTGGCGTAAGCAAATGTGCCACACTAACTCTATCCCACGGGCAGATAACTCACCTTGAACTGCTTTGTGGAACTATTAAGCAGTGGCAGCAAGTAATAAGGATTAATAAGCAACTTTGGAGAAAACAAGCCAGATCTCTCGCTGCCAAAAAATGTGAAAATATCCAATATAGTGTGTTTCTTTATGAGTTCAAAAATAGAAAAATAAGTAAAATTGGACTTTTAAAAAAATCCCAAAATTCTTCACAAGCTTTTCTCCGAGAAATGGATAAGAGGAACCCAAGACCATTTAACAAAAACCAAATTTGTATTCAGGATCATACCGAGTCATAATTATTGGCATTTTTAAAAAACAAGATTCTACTTCAACTTAATAGAGAAGTAACCAGACAGTTAGTGACAGCCTCCAAGACCTTTACCCGGGGAGGTGGTTTGGCCTAGGAAATACACAAACATACTTCTATTAATTAGGGTATGCTAATAAGATAGAAAAAAATGATTTCATGCAGAAGGCTGCAATGCAAGGCAGGCCCTGACTGTGAGAACAAACAGGACAGAACAGGAGAGGGGCCAGGCTGGAAGCATCAGCGCCATTCCTTCCCTCGTTCTCGTCTGTGCCCTGGGTGGCTCAGTAGCAGCCAAGACTTTCTAGTAATGATTTCCACTAATTTAATTCATACTATATTCCAGTCCAGTATAACATCCTCACCTAATACAAATATTTCTCATTCCATTAGGAGACTGAGAACATCGAGGACCAGTGGCTACTACGTGTTTTTGATAAGGGTTATCGAGTGCCGTATAATAGAGAGGGGTAAAAAAAAGAAAGTGTCCATTTATCTGAATTTTGTAAATTATTCTCCACTTTCTAGTTTAAATTATCTCTTGAGTAATAGTGCAGAAACTTGGTGCCTGTAAGAGAGGAATACACTTCGGAATACCTAATCTACGTCCCCCCCCCCCCCCCAAACACTTACAGTTCACCCCCTGGCCTGGCTCTTCTTTACTCACAACTCTGCAAAGTCTCCCTGGGCAGTCGCTCTGGCCCGGACAAACCTGCTGGCAGCAACAGAAAACCTTCTCTAGGGAGGCCCTGGCTTCTAAACTTCAGGCCAGACATTCGTCTAGGAAGCTGGAGGCCTAGTCAATACAAAAATCAGATGAATTCTGTAAAAATTAGCTGCTCCCAGAACTAAGCATAGATTCGACATTCTTTCCGGAATCCCATGGTTACAGTTCAGGATTACACACCAAACAACCCGAAAGTCCACAGACACGCATTCTTTTCATGTCTCAAACAGATCTCTGGTGAGACTTGTTTGGACTCTGCCTCTCCGGGTTAGGTAGCTTCAAACCTCTCTAGGTCATGCTCTCCATTAACTCCCTCGGCAAATTCAGCTGCATAGCCATGGCATGCAGAGGGTCCGACAGCTTGAGAATGACTGGTGGAGTTGCACTGTGCAAGGCCCGTGTTAGAGACAAAATAGAGCACGAACAAAGGGTTCCGGTGCAGCGGAGGCGTTTCCTCCGCTAACGGAACAGTCATGAATCTTCTCCATGGCCATCGGCTCAGCAATGATGTTCCCTGGGTCTTTAGAGTAGGATTTGATCATCTTTACCTTCAATATCTAGTGTGCTGGCCTCTAACCCACACCCCTAAGTATGGCTAGTAAGAATGGAGAAGAGCGGTAAACAAAGCAATAGGGGATTTGTGGGCATGGGTGCTCACAGAGTGAAAGGCATGTGCAATTTTAAAATATTGATTGTATGAAGAAATATATTATTGAAATTATTTTCACTTTTTAGAGTGGGGATGATAGAAATTTAACATGGATATCTGGCTATTAAGGCTCACACTATATGATTTCACTGAAAAGCAGTAGTTTAGAAGGCTGGAGGATGAACCAGGGCATGATTTTACAGGTCAAAATAATAAATCTTTACAAATCACTTTGCTCTTAATTTTGCAATTGACACTAACAGAAAAATCCTAAGTGAAAGAAAATATTATATATATATACACATTCATATATATATTCATATATATAGTATGAAGTATAAATTTTTTGTCAGAATTTGGTCTCTTTAGTAATAAAAATGGCAAAGAATTTTGAAGTAATTATAATAACAACTTGAAATACAAAATTTCAAATAACTTTAATATTTAATATTATAAAGAATTATAAACAATGATTTATTTCCTCACAGTGCCTTCAAAAGAGTATTAAAATAAGTTTACTCAGGTTAGATTTTTATGTAACTCACAAATTACATGCAAGTGTAGAAAAAGGCAACATTATACGTTTGCTGACTAGAGGGATTGCCCTGAAAAGAAACAGAATATTACAATCTTTGGTGGGATTTTAAAAATTACCTGTATATTATAGGCTGCATTGCTATTCTTAATAAATCAAGAGATTGTTGTTGGTTAAGCTAATCAGCTCGGTAAATAAACATTTACGGTGCAACATAAGTGACAAAATATTGCCTGGTGTTCTTTTGTGTCTGGCCTCTGCAATGTTCCAGTTCCCATGTCCTGTGTATGGATCCTAAGACATTTGACTTTGGCACACAGAGCAGCTAATCAGCCCTTCCAAACAATGCCTTGTCAAAAGCAACACACACACACACACACACACACACACACACACACACAAACACACACTTTCCTTCACTTACTCATCTCAAAGTTCAAAATTGCAATCGAAAGCGTGCTGTGACAGTAAGCAGCATCTTGGAGATGGAATGTACTATAAAATGGCGTTATGTTGTTTCCTTAAAGTAGGTCCATTTGTACTGGTGATTGATTTGTCCACATAAGATACAAGATTCTTTTATTCAAGGATAAGATACTTGCTCAATAAATGTACAGAAACAAATGTACAGAAAAGAATATATATGAGTTTTTATTTGATGGGCTTGTAAACCTTAGCCTGTTCACACTGGTATTTTCAAACTGACACCGAGGTGTTAAACGCTATGCGTGTTTCTCGGGTTGATTGATTATTTATTTATTTTACTTACTTAGTTATTTTGACCCGGGTTTGGATTTTTGAGACATCAGGTAAAAGTCTGTCCAAAGTGTCCTATGCACACTCAATAGCAAGCAGCTCACAGCTGTAACTTGGGTTAAGGTACCAGCTACGAATAAAAAGCACCAGGAAACAAACCAAGGCAAACCTAAAGCAAACAGCCTGCTTATCACAAAATGACTGCCGAATAACGCAAATACTAGCAAAGCAAACCAAGCCGGGGCCCCTCCACCTCAGGAAGAAGAAACCTGACAGGGACGGCAATCCAGCTGGAGGAAAAGTGGGTCAGGACTGACATCTGCTGGTCTGGTTAATGAGATGTTGCCCATTGAAACCAGATCCTCAGAGAACTGATGCTCTGCGGCTGGAGCTAGGAGGAGGCCTGGGCTTGGTACACGCCTCTCTGGGAAGCCATCTGCAAAGTGGCCAAAGCCTCGCTTTCTTTCTCTTCGATGTTTTGCCCTGGGAATCAGTAACATTTTCCTAAGCACCTCTAAGCAAGGAAAGAATGTTGTGCAGGCGGATTCCACGTAGAGGGCCAGTGGTCGACTGGGCGCTAAGGAAATTGAATGGGAATTCCAAGCTTTTCTCAGAAGATTCACTGGATAGAATTACTTTTAAAGGGTAATTTCTAGTCCAAACACTGACCAATAAGCTATTGGAGGACATTCACTTTTAGGATATAATGAATTCATTTGGTTTGATTTCTACCCATCTCTCTTCCACCAGCACCATTTTGCAACAGGAACTTGTCTTGATGCACAGACTCGGATTTGTGACACTGTATCCTCGTGAGGCCTTGATTTCATTCTCTGGCGTTTTGTTTTGTTTTGTTTGAGAAGGTGCCTCACTCTATGGGCCAGGCTGTCCTGAGACTCACTACACAGACTGGCTGTCCTCGAACTCACAGAGACCCGCCTGCCTTTGCCTTCCAGAGTCCTGGTGTTAAAGGCATATGCCACCATGCCCGGCCTCCATCCTCTGACATCCTACTTTCTCCCTTTACCGAGATCAGTTTCCTAACTGACTTGGTAACTATAAGACTCTTGGGATGGTGTCTTTCTCAAGCCACCTTCTCATTTCCTAGGGCAGTTTTCACTATATAAGTAGACACTCAACAAACATCTTCTGACTCACTTTGATAGTTCTGTATTCTTTTTTTTTTTTTTTATTGTTTTTGGTTACTTTATTTATTTACGTTTCAAGTGTTATTCCCCTTCCTGGTCTCTCCTCTGCAAACCCCCCATCCCATAACCCTCTACTCCCCTTTGCCTCTTAGAGGATGCTTCCCCCACCCACCCTCCCACCCATTCCTGCCTCCCCGCCCTGGAATTCCCCTACACTGGGGCATCAAGCCTCCACAGGACCAAGGGCCTCCCCTCCCATTGATGCCAGACAAGGCCATCCTCTGCTACATATGTAGCTGGAGCCATGGACCCATTCATGTATACTCTTTAGTTGGTGTTTTAGCTCATGGGAGTCCTAGGGTGGTCCGGTTAATTGATACGGTTGGTCTTCCTATGGGGTTGCAGTCCACTTGATAGTTCTGTATTCTTTTTTTTTTTTTTTTTTTTTTTTTTTTTTTTGGTTTTTCAAGACAGGGTTTCTCTGTGTGGCCCTGGCTGTCCTGGAACTCACTCTGTAGACCAGGCTGGCCTCGAACTCAGAAATCCGCCTGCCTCTGCCTCCCAAGTGCTGGGATTAAAGGCGTGCTCCACCACTGCCCGGCGATAGTTCTGTATTCTATATTCCCTTGATTCCTCTCAGGAATGAGTCTTCTCCTTGACGGATCTAAACAGAACCTAGAAATACTGGTTTAAATTGACAAGACATAATTTGGGCATCCCAGAAGTGTTCAGTGCCATATCATTTTAATTATCTAGGGGAGATGTCGTTTTAAGGTTTGTAATGAGAGCATTAAGTCATGGGTCATAGAAATTCTTCTCCAGAAAAGTCTTTAATAGTCTTTTCCCACTAATAGAAATGAGCATGTGGATCAGAGAACTTTTCTCCCACCCTCTGGCTACATGAATTCCAAAGTATTGTCAAAACTGTCTATTGAGGCTGGCGGGATGTCTCAGTGAGCAAGCACCGTTGTTGCTGCAGCTGCACAAGTGTGACAGCCTGGGGCTAAGTCACTGGCTCCTACTTACAAAGCCAGGTGTGACTGCTTGCACCTGGAACCCAGTGCTGTCAGGGGCAGAGATGGGAGGATCACTGGGTCTTACTGGCTACCAGCCTAGCTCCAGGTTCAGTGAAAGACCCTCTAGCAAGCAAATATGGCAGGGAATAATAGAGAAGGGAAGCCGATGTCTTCCTTTGGCTTCTCACAAAGAAGGTCACAGATGAAAACACACACACACACACACACACACACTGCAGATCATTGTTTCTCTCAGTATGTGTATGTACATATGCATGTTCCATTAGATACAGCCTTAAATTCTCATTTGTAAGATATAGAGAAGAAATAAAACTTGAAAACTTTGAGGCAGAGGAAGAGAAGCATAAAACCATACACTCTCCTTAAAGACATTTGCAGCTACCTTCAGGTCAGGATGAAGCTGGATCCAATTGCTACCTCAGGCTCCATTTAGAAAGGCAGAGGTCAAATAGTCAGATGAGTTAACCACGAGGAGACAATCATTAGTTTCTGTCCAAAAAGCTCACAAGTGCCACTCTCTCCCTTCATCTTCCTTGAGCTTCTGTCCTGTATTTCCAGTTCATGCAAAATCCAAATAGAGTGAGTAAGGGCCCCTTTCACCCCTCTAGTTCTGAGGATATAATTGAGGAATTTTTTTATTTGTTAGCTTACAAATCTAAAATACTCTAAACCTCAGGGTTATTTTCAGATCTAAAAAATTAAAACCATAAAGTAAAATACAGTGCTAATATTAGTGGGTAGCATCGTTGCAATATTTTTTAACAAAATTTTATCTCCTTTTAAAAAAAGCTTATTAAGTTGAAGAGGGAAATAAAAACACCACTCAGACCCTTTACAAAGCATTTTTCTCTTTACATACCATAGCAACCTAATAAAGACATGGTAACTTGGCAGATGGCCTGGCACATTAGCCTTGGAACAAAATATTAGATGCCAAAAACGTGCTTAAAAAATCCCTCCCTCCCTTCCTTCCTTCCTTCCTTCCTTCCTTCCTTCCTTCCTTCCTTCCTTCCTTCCTTCCTTCCATTTTGTCTTACTCTTCGTGCCATTCTACAATAAAAGGTTATCAACTTATAGTTTTTCGGCGCCTAAACAAAAGACAATTGCTAAAGCCAGAAAGTATTTAGGACAGCCATTCTGGACAAGAGCATTGTGACTAACAGTTTCTGTTTTAGAAAATGTATATAGACTGGCCATTTCTACACTGAGCAAGATTATTCCCTTTGTCTTTTTCTTACCCACGTGTCTGAGGCCCTCTTTTTAATGGAGTGTGTAGAAGCACCCAGCTGTACACTCCGGGGGTCTCAGCATCTGTGGCCACGATATAAGTGTAGACAGGGTGCCCCTCTTTGGGAGCAGGGGAGACAAGCTCTGTTCAAAATACAACCTTGTTTCTTTAAGAACTAGGAGATGGTTTTCAGCCAGCCTCTGCAGGCAGTGAACATTACCCCTGCCAGGTGGCAGTGCTCCCAGTGATGGAAGATAGAGAGCACTGCGTGTGTGTGTGTGTGTGTGTGTGTGTGTGTGTGTGTGTGTGTGTGAGAGAGAGAGAGAGAGAGAGAGAGAGAGAGAGAGAGAGAGAGAGAGAGAATGTGTGTGTGTATCTGTGTGTGTGTGTGAGAGAGAGAGAGATAAAGAGTGTGTGTGTGAGTGTGTGTCTCTGTGTGTGTGTGTGAGTGAGAGAGAGTATGTGTGTGTCTCTGTGTGTCTCTGTGTGTGGTGGGAATGTGTGTGTGGATATGCGTGTATGTATGTGTAGGTCCAACATCCTCTACTTTGTAAATTATAGGCTCATTAAGAATCTAAAGAACTGATCTAAATCTAAATTGCACTGGAAAGAGAAAGCCTCCCCTCCCCCCTCTTCCTCCTCCATAGCTCTGCCCTCTTCTGTTCTTCCCTTCCCTTTCCCATTCTCTTTCTAAACATCTCCTTGGACACAGACTCTTTAACCTTATCTACATAAGAACAAAATTGTAGGCAGCTTTCTGCATATCACACCTTTTCTTATTAGTATGAAACCAATGAAAGGACCTGTCCTCCAGAGAGGAAAAGATTCAACATTTTGCCTTGTAATAGCTGGCTGTCTTTTAAAACATTGTCATGTAATTTCAGTGTCACCTAAAGTGTCTTATTATAAAGGCAAATCTCTCTGTCAAATAGATGTCACTATTCAGTCTCAGAAGGAAAATTCTACAAAGCAATGAGATAAACACAGGTTTCCATGAGACTTATTCCAGCCCGTGAGCCTAAGAGAAAAGGAATACCTAAAGATTGCAAATAGATGGACCAAGATCATGAATCCCTTTGGATAAAAACCATTTGTAATTGTTACAGGAAAATTTAGAATGTACTTTATGAAAGACGAAGATGCAGAAAATTTAAGAAATGAGACTCAATATTTGTCATCCATTTTTTCTTTTTCTCTTGGACACGGCTCTCCTTTTATTCTTGGATACTGATTCTTTTATCTTCTACTTAGAGTTAAAGTTATTTAGTAGGTCAAGGGTCAAAGGGAACATATTCTACTTCCAAGTTTAAGCCATGGAAACCTCTCAGCAGCCAGTTTATAATCTCTTTCCCTCCATCTATGAGCAGTGTAAGCTAGAAGTCACATGGCGAGGGTTGCGTGGCTTTCATCAGCCTAGTTCCTCAATGGCTGCAGGGAGCTGAGCCTCTTCACTAATCAGATTTCAGGGACTAAGAAATAAGCCTGTGGTATTATGCTGTTGAGATTTCAGGGTTATCTTTGTAGCAGCTAAAGTTGTCCCAACTCTAGCTGGAATATTGCCATATCACAAATACAAAATGTATAGCACGGTTCTGCAACAAGGACAGCAACAGCAGTGGGGTGGACTTCGGAGGCTGGAAAGATTAAAGATAAGTTAGGCAGTGGCAAAATCCTTTGATGCTACTGCCCCTTGATCCAACTCAGAAGATAGGCCAGGTGCATGCTGGCTCTTCAGCTCTAGGGGAAAGGGCTAGAAAACAGAATGCTGGTAGCAACTCACAAAAGGGCAGGTGAAGGGAGGCAAGAATTGGCTTCTTCTCAAGGAAAACTAAAACTGAACACCAGAAATGAGAGGTGTTGGAAACCTGGGGGATTTGACTGCGTCTAAAACCCAAATAGCAAGGAATACGACTGAATGAGACTCAGCTTTGCATCTAAGATCAAATCAGGAGAGAAACCTCCTCTCCGTCTAAGCTAGACTGCTCCAAGGCCATGAGGAAATGGAGCAGGGGTAAGCATGGAAAGAAAACATGACTCATCCCAGAGAGTTTTACCCCGGAAGAAGCCGACTGCAAGCAAATAGATTAGAAGTCTATGAGGCTTCTGACAGGATTGTATAGCCAGGGAATCTCTAAGCTTGGTCACCACAGCAGTAAGTTTTAACCCCGAGATTATCAGTAAGAGGTGGGCTTTGAAGACCACACAATCTCCAGGGAAGGCTGTTTGTTCCCTAGATGGTGGACCTGGCTGCCATGTAACAATAACAAAAGAGTTTCTTTCACAAGGCAGGTCTTCCCATTCCAACAAAAAGGTTTTCTCAAATCAGTAAGACACAGAACATCTTTACAAACCAGTGCCTGCCCTGTATGTTTACCACTGAATGTGTGTCTCTGTCATATCACAGTAGAGTTGAACTACTAAGGTAAACCCGCGTAAGGAAGGACAGTCCCTGTCTTCCTCCACCCTTTAGCCCCACGTGCTTACAGAATGTGGAGGCTAGGTGAGATCCCAACAATCATGTGAGAACACCTTGCCAGTGCCAGCTGACTTCCTCAATGCGTGCACGAAGCAAGGTCTCACATCTTTTCTCTCCAACACCAAATGGTCTTGCATGAGAAACATTCTTTGAAGCCTCTAAGAATTCTTAGTTGATATGTCTGAGTATAAGATGGGTCTATAAACTCTCAAATATCTTTTCAATGTATTTATTTTCTCTTTTACTGGGAATTAATTTTTCTTGATTGCAACAAAACCCTTTTGCCTCCTATATTAGTTGTAAAATCTAATTTTTTTCTCCTAGTATAATGCCTGACACGTAAGTGTATCATAAATAGATAACAGTTCTCTTTTGATTTGAACAGTAGGGCAACAGTCTCAACCCCCATCTGAATCAACAATAGAATCCAAATGAGATTGTTTCCTCCTGTTAACTGATTACTCAGAATATTATACAATTGATGTACTGTGATGAGAGACGTGTGAACTCAGAACTTAATGAGCAACAGAAACAGGGGGAAGAAACCACATATGTATTTGCTTAGTCCCTCTCCCCAAGAACAACACTAATTATGATCAACATAAACATGTAAACAAAGAAGAGTTTAGTGTCTTTTAAGATGGAAGTAACAGATCATTGTTTAGAAAACTTCATACCCAGGGATGACATTAAGGTGTCAAATGTTCCAGAGAGCCTGTGGTGTAAGTGTATCTGCACAAGAAAACATTAACTTGTAGAACATGGACCTGTAGATAGCTTTACTTTCGGAATGCTCTTGTAGAACACATAGTTTTAGTGTTGCTCAAGGAAGAGTCTACATTAACCCTTGTAAGGGAGGCCCATTTTAAAGATTCAGTTGGCCAAAAAGAGGGATGGGATTTTCCATAGATCCAAAATGATAAGCCACTGTATCAAAGTCTCATGAATTTGGAGCGAAAGATCATTTGGAGTCTATATAAAGCTCAAAAGACCTTCTAAATCTGAATCCAGATGTCCTCCTTCTCTTTCTAAACTGTAGCTGTTTCAGCCATTTTTACCTTTTGACGTTACATATAACTGATTTTTTAAATTTCTCTGCTTAAATTTCCATGCATTATTCGTAGACCATTGGTTCCTTCTTCATAGTTCAGCATGGACAGTTACATACCTAGCTATCATATCCAGGTTTCAAGGACCATGATAGCTGAGGACGATAAGAAAAGAAGGAGCAGAGTTCCCAAACTCTTATTGGAAGATTGTTTCCTGGATGCTGTTCCATAGGACTTACATTTATGTTTTCTTTGATCATAACTTATTAAGAGTTAAGCAGTCAGTGCTTACTTGCATACTGGGGGTTGCAGTGACACCAGAATCTGCCCCATCTACTTTAACCTCAGCCCGGATGGAAACTTCAGCAATACAGGGCTCTGTCTTCCTAAGGATCAATTCTACGCTTAGAGAGAGGAAATACCACAAGCTATGGTTTAAATGTTGCTTACTAGCTTTCCTGCTTCAGATAATCTGATCAAGAAAAATCTCCTACTCCTGAAGAGCCTAGAAGCTTGTATTTTAGTTGATTCCAGATCCAATCAAGTTGACAACCAGGATTAGCCTCTACAGTCTGCTATGCTATAGAATTCTTAGTAAACGTCAAATATAGCTCTTTGGGATGGGTTACTCAGAGTTTAGCATATTCTCCTATCATGTTCCTCCTGACTCAGAAAATGGTGTCTTTCAGACTGATTGAGGCCAACAGAGGGACACTTGGCCACCTTAGGCATCCAGAAAAAAGACAGATTGTTATGGGATAGAACCCACTCCTTGTTAGTGTTTGGCGAGCTGATAGGAATTTGCATAAACCATAGAAGGGAGTCCTCTTCTTCTTTGCATTCTTGTCTTCTGTTGGGGGAGAATGGAGGTTTGACTAATCTTCCTAGACCGACAGTGGTGGCAAACTTTCATGGTGGTCCCTAATAAGCTTTTCTCCTAGCTTTTAAAGTTTTTTCTGTAGATGCCTTGTACAATGGTTACACTATGACCAACAGAATATGGCATAAGTGATAAGACAATTATGAAGTTAGGTCACAAAAATACCTTGACATCTGTCCCACTCGATCTTAAATTGCATGCTAGGAGGAGAAAAGAGTAGTTGCCTTGTTGTGATCAGCCCAAAGGAGGGGATCATGTGATAGAGAGCTAAGGTCAAAAGTCATGTGAGTGACCTTGCTGGGGGAGGGTCTTCAATACCCTAGTGACAACTGTAAATGACTGTAGTCCCAAATGACATCTTGACAACAAGCTCATGATTGACTGTGAGCCAAAGTTATCCAGTAAGCCCTTGACCCCCAGACACTGCATGAGATAATCAGAATTTGTTGTTTTAAACTGCCAAGTCTAGAGCAATTTGTTATGCGGCAATAAATTACTTATACACAGTCTTAGGTTGTCTTTCTGTATGTTCCCATATAACTCATTCATGACTGCAAGCCCTTATTCACTGGACTGGCTCCTCCATTGAAATACTTGTATTTTGAGGGAAGAAATCAAGCTGGTGATTTCATCCTCAGTGCCAAGGGTAGTGCTTAGTCCACAGGAAGGACTCAGTCAATGTCACTGGAAAAATGAACAAAATGGGGTAGAATAACAGCCATGGTGTCAGGTGGGCTGATGGGACCCGCCTGCTGAGGAGCAAGCTTGTGAGGCTGAAAATGAATTATTCTCTCTGAGGTCCAGAGGTTCAAAACAAAGTTTCTTTCTTCTGCTATGACTTTCCTTTCTGCTCCCCTCCCTGTTTCTCCAAGTTGGTTGCAAGTGGAAGGAACAGTTGCTTAATTCCCCCAGTGATGAGAAGCTCAGACCATGGGGACACTCCCTGAGAACATTGTTGAGATGGGAGATGAGAAATTAGAGTAGACAGACACAGGGACAAAGAAGCAGTAAGGATAAAGATGGGGGTGGGATTTGTTTATTTACTTTGATTTTAAAAATAAGTTTGCCTAGAGGAGGCTTAAGTTCAGCTGCTGCTCTAAGTGATGTGGTGTCTGGTTACAAATGTTCTGGGACAGACATCTCTCTTTGAGGCTTCATCACGCCCTCTTTGAGAGCCATACCATGTGATCTGAAGTCCTTCAGGGGCCTCTGCTAACTGGAAGAAGCCCAGGTTTTAAAAGAACCCTGAGCACTCTGTCTGCAGCCACTCCTGCGTTCTGCACGCTCATCCTCTGTTGATGAATTCTAAATGGATATTAGGAAGAGCAAGAAGTCTCTAAAATAAATACGAACAAAAGAAGTGTCCAGGGGAAGGTCGATCATGGAAGAACGCTTGGGCAGGCAGCATCTTCCAACGAGTTAAGGAACCCACACAGGGTGGGGCACACCGTCAGGAAATGTTAAGGAATACTGACTGCCTATTTTTCTGTATACCTGAGAGTAAGGAGTGGGGAAAAATCTCCCATCTTATGTTTTCTCATTACAGACCTTTTAGAAGAAAATATCTAACATTCCCTTAGTGTGGTAAACGGGATCTGCACGTGGAACAGAGGAGCAGGATCTCAAATCCCTCAGCTGTTACTTTTAATTTTTTAACCACAGACAGTTCAGCTTTCCTCAGTCTTAGATTCGTTTTGTTAATCTACAAAGTCAGGGGTGTTTCACCAGCTCTCCCCTGCCCCCAGAACACCCTGAAAACCTGTTGGCTGAATCGGACTGGGATTCTTGAGGTCAAACAAAAATTTTAAAAGATGTAAGCAGATATTTTGGAATGTTTGATTAAATTTAGGGTCTATGAATACGAGGGGTGACTCAGAGGTTTCCTGCCGGTTTGGGATGTTGTGTTGCTATTTCTGAAGATAACTTAGTGTCACTCCAGGACGCATGCATAGACCCAATCCTAAGCCTCCACTGATCATGACAAACTCAGTTTTTAATTCTACATTTGCAAAAGAATATTTAATAAAACTCAGCATCTGATGAAAGAAAAGAAGAGAGAGAGAGAGAGAGAGAGAGAGAGAGAGAGAGAGAGAGATCTTTGCAAACAATTTGCCAAAAAGTTGATAGGTCTTTTTGACAGTCCATGTGTCTCAGAAGTTCAAACTCCCATAATTCCTACCTTTATAAATTAGTATTCCCTTACATTGCCTTAGTCCTTGCCGTTTCATTAGTGAAAATGTATCTAAGGTGCGTTCCCATAGACTCTTTCAGTGTAGTGGCTCCTTGCCAAGTTTTCACAGTATATTGTAATAACTCTATAAAGACATATACACAGAGACAAAGCGGTTACCAAAGGGAAAAAGCTTATTTTTTCCCTCAGTACTGAGGATCGAACTTAGGGTCTCATGCATGTTGGGCAAATGTTCTACCACAGACCTACCCTTTTTCTTTTAACTTTTCACTTTGAAACAAGTCTAGCTAAGTTATGGCTAGGTTTCACCCGACTCTGTAGCCCAGGCTGGCATTCACCTTGTGATCTTCCTGCCTCAGCCTTTCAAGTAGTAACAGGGATTATAGGTTCGCACCTCAAGACTGACTCTTTCTCTCATTTTGTTCATTTTTTCCTTTTATCCTTTTCCTCCTGAAAAACTCACTTAGGAGTTTGTGGCCTCGAGAAGATTGACCTTCTTCTTAGTGCCTTGCTCATTCATCTATAAAATGAATTAGTAACAATTCCCACCCAACAGGATCATTAGGAGAACTAAATTATTGCTCTATGCATACTAATACACACTTAACAGTGTGAATAGCATACTGTAAATTAATGATAATTGCTATTATAATAATAACTAATTTTAAAGGAAAATAGCTTTTATGTAAATGTAATTTATTTAACACATGACCCCAAATGTTTAAAAGTATGCTTCTGGAAAAGGTTTCTCCAAAAACTACAGATGTTCCTTGTCGAAGTCAATGTTCTATTGCTGTGAAGAGACACCTGGACCAGGGAAACGTTTACAAAGGAAGGCATTTAATTAGGGATGACTTACAGTTCAAAGGTTTATTCTGTTAGCAGCAAGGCAGAAAGCATGGCAGGCAGACATGGTGCTAGAGGAGCTGAGAGTTCTATATCTGGATCCTCAGGCAGCAGAAAGAGAAAGAGCAACCAGGCCTGCTTGAACTACTTTTTGAAACCTTAAAGCCTACCCCCAGTGATACACTTCCTCTAACAAGGTCACACCTTATAACAGTGCCACTCCCTGGTGACCAAACATTCAATCTATGAGCCTATGGGGGCCATTCTTATTCAAACCACCACACTCCCCACACATAGTGCCCAGTAAGTCAAATCCAATGGCTTAGGTTTCTTTCGGTAACTGTGGTGGTTTGAGTTAAAATGTCCCCTGTAGGCACAGATGTGGCACAATTTGAGTTGGTTTAGGAGATATGGTCTTGCTAGATGATGTATATCGCTGGTAGACAGGCTTTGAAGTTTAAAAGCCAACACCACTCCCAGTTTATTCACTGTTTGTGCTTGTAGTTCAAGAAGTGAGCTCTTACTTCTCAGCTGTTCCTTCTAGCTGCTGCCACAATTCCCAGACAGGATAGACTCTTATCCTTCTGGAACCATAAGCCCAAATAAACCGTTTCTTCGTAAGTTGCCTTGGTTTTATATAACAATAGAAGAGTAACTAAGACAGAAATTGGTACCAGGGAATGGGCTATTGTTGTGACAGACCTAATCATTCTCTGCCTGTGAGGAATATGGACAATGTTGAGACTTTGGAGTAGGAAGTGGTTAAATGCTATGAGCAGGGCTTAATGACCTATTCTATGGGAGCTTGTAAGGCATTAGTACTGAGATCTACATGAACTGTGGAAGACCAGATCAATAGGTTTCAGGATGGGGGAGAAGATTAACAACTGGGCTAGAGGATATTCCTGTGATAGTTTGGCAAAGATTTTGGCTACCTTCTGCCCTTGTCTTGGGAACTTGCCCAAGGCTAAATTTAAAAGTAACAAGTTAATTTTTTGGGCAGGAGAAATTTCAAGGCAACATATTGTATCTATGGTGTTGATGTTATTAATTAGTATTACATAATTCTACAGTGAAAAAGACCAAGTGGGGTACAAAGAAATATAGAATATACAATTTGAAGATAAAGTACATCAGAAATCTTAAGGTTTCATTAAGAGTTTGAGATGAGATAAAGAGAGACCTGACTTACAGCCAGGAAACATGTGTCAGGGAAGCCCTGAGAGGCTATTGCATAAAGCCTGAGCTGCACTGAAGAACCCAAGATGTTTGAGATGCCAGAGCCATGGAATATCTGCAGAGGAGAGTTGTAAACAGAGACCAAGAGAAAATAGTATGTTACAGGCAGCAAAGACGAAGCACCGAGTCATTGGAGCCAGTTGGCACCAGACATGAAGCGGTAGAATTTGGTATTTGTCCTGGTGGCTCTCAGTCTTTCTTTGATCAAGTATTTCCTCACAGTGCCCCCATTCTTCCCATTTGGCACGGTAATGTATATTCTGTGCCATTGTGTGCTGGAAGAATATTTGCTCTTGGAGAGTCTTATGGTTAAGAGATTGCCTTGAGTTTCAGAAAGGAGTTTAGACTTTTAAGCAGTGTTGATCCTGAAAGACAGTGAATAAATGTATTTTCCATTATGATATAACCATGAACCTATGGGAGAGCAGGAGTGGAATGTGGTGGTCTGAATGACTATGTCTCTTATAGGCTCAAGTTTGAATACTTGGTCCCTGTTGGTGGCACTGTTTGCATAAGGCTAGGAGGCATGACCTTATTGGAGAAAGTATGTCACTGAGGCAGGGTTTTGAAGTTTTAAAAACAATGTACTATTTCTAGTTTGTTCTCTCTACTTTGTGCTTGTGGTTTGAGACATGAGCTCTAAGCTTTCCAGCTTTAAACTCCAGTCTCCATGTCTGCCACCTGCTGCCTCACTGTCCCCACAATTTTGGACCCCAACTATCTTGAACCATAAACCCAAATAAACTCCTTTTTCTATAAGTTGCCTTGGTCATGGTGTTTTATCACATCAATGGAAAGTGAGTAATACAGTGGCTAATAATTTGTAGCTTAAAACAAAACAATATATTACCTTGCAGACTCCATTGATTAGAAATACAAACAGCTTTATCGGGTCCTTTGGTTCCCTAAAGGTGGCCTTGAAGTGCCTGTCTAGGCTGAGTGCTAATGGTCAGGCCTGCTGGAAAAGAATCTGCTTCAAAATTTTTTGGGGGATGTTAAGAGATTTCATTCCCTTGAAGCTGAACAGAGGTTCACAGCTGTCTACTGCCCAGAGAGTGCCTTCAGTTCCTAGAATCTGCCATGGTCTTTTGTCATAGGGACTCTCCCAACCTAGACATTTCCTTTATCAGATCATCAGGAAAAGTCCGTATGATAACTTTCTCTAGCAAATCAGTCATACAATAAAAGAGTGACATATGTCATGTGTTACATGTTATAATCAGGTCAATGACATTCTATCACCTTGATTATATTTTGCTGATTATAGTCAAGTCACAAGTCCTTCCTACCCTCAAGAAAGACATGAACACACAAGTGGAAATGGTGGGGAGCCTTCTCAACGACTATCTATTACTATCCATGTCAAGGGGAAAGACACTGCTCATTTTAACTGCTCAACTAAACCTCTGGTTTAGCCTCATTGGCTGTTCAGGTTTTATAGTCTGTTAACTAGAGGCATGAAGCCAGGTAAAATGGAAAGAAGAAGCATGATAGGAAAATAATGTGTTCCGTTTGAACTGTGGTGGGGGTGATGTCAGTGTCCAAAGGTAGCTCTTTAAATTCCTAGGGCCCCACCAGTATGGCTCTGGAGAAGGCACTCTGAGGAGACCCACAGACCAGGCCTAATTCAGCCATCCTTGGACCTGCAAGCCATGAGCAAAGCTGCCTGCCTGATAGACTAATAGGGAAATAACTCTAAGCTCCCTTCAAAGGACACGAGATTATTAACAACACAGTACTCAAGTGTTCCCCTTTCCAAAAAGGGAACAGGTTCCCATTACAGCAAGAATCTCTGTAGACCTCCCGATGGTAACTCTGCACCAATACAAGCTATGAAATGGATCTAAAATACTTGCCCCTGAGTTGTTTTTAAACAGGATACAAAACTACCCAGAGACTGGTCCAAACTCAGAAAATCACCCTGTAGGTCCCTCACATGGCTCTCCTGTAAAGAGAACAATAAGCCAGGTGTGGTGACACGTGGCATGGTGACATGTGCCTGCAATCGCAGAGCTAGGGAGGCCGAGGCAAATAATCATGATTTTAAGACTTGCCTAGGTTAGTCAGTGAGACCCTCAGATCTCAAAGTACAAAAGCAAGGGCAGCCAACCTCGCTTTTATTAAACACACAAGTTTGTTGCTACTGATAACCAGCTCAACTGAAGTAGCTATTAACAGAGACCATTAAACCGCCTGTACAGAAGCAAGTACAGATTCCTGGGTCTGTGAGTATATAGATAGGAACTGAAGTATTTTAAATTGGTGATTAGGTGTAGATGTTTGGTTTTTTTTTTTAAACAAGCACCCCAGGAAGTATTTATGTGATTACTGAAGTGTGAGAACTATTGTAAATAAAACACCACATCAACAGTGGAATTCTTTCTTTAAGTTCCCTTATCTCTACACTGCCACCCACAACCCTAAATTCCAAAGATGCATCTGTGTGTCTCCTCTGCTGATCAGCCAAAAAAAGCATCTCACAGCACCTTGGCTTTAGTCTCTAAATGCAGGCAAGCAACCACCTACTTAGGCTGCTGCCGAGCTGCCTCCCCAGGGAGATTAGGTCATAGGTTGCTGCCACATGCCACTGTTTCCCAAGCCCCACTCCCATCTCTCCAGGACTCCCATGTTTTGAGTAAAAACCACAACAGCCTGTCTGCTGCCTACACCCAGGGGTTAACAGGGTAATGAAGAGCTACCATGCGGCTCAGGGCAGGCCATGCTAGGCACTGCAAGCTTCTTCTGCAGACTGTGCTTGAATTTTTGCAGGACCCTATTAGGGTCCCCAGGAGAGTTCTCATATGAAGTCCAAGAAATCTGAAGAAACTGGCGCTTACACGATGGACTAATTTCATTTCAATAAAATTCCCGTATTACATTCAGCGCGCCTGGCTTTATTAAGTTTTGTCATAAACGCTGGGAACACTTCCAAATTTAGGCTTGCACAATTATTTTTATTGGTGCGTTAACTAAAAATGGTATATGCATAAGTCAGAGTGTACGCTCAACTTCATCTGGGAAGCCAAAATGACCTTTGGGTTGATTTATAGTCATTTTACCCCTGTAAATGAGATACAGGAAATGGGAGCTAGAGTTTCTGATCACAGCACTGCTAAAGCCTCCACCGGTTCCATCCACAGCTCTGTCGTGTATCTAATGAATTTAAATTCCAAATGTCTATCGGAAACCCACAAAGTCACTAAACAAAGAGGCTGGCTTACTTTCAGACCCAGAGCCATCCAAACAGTGCAGAAAGCTCAGAGGTTTGTTGCACAAAAGTGGGGCTGGGGAGTTCTTGGTGCTTTGAAAGGTTTTAATTGCTATGGAAAAATCCTTTCAAAGATTTGCCCCCTCAATGTGGGCCCCTTGGAAACTTTTCTTAGGGGAACTGTAAAATATTTATACAGCTAGCAACATTGTTTAAAATAAAAAGCAAGAAGGGATCTGTACTGAATGAAAAGCAGACTCACTTGGAGCAAGCCCTGCAGATTTGGTGAGCCCCGAGGGGAGGACATTGCTGGTTCAGCCCTGGAACACAGGATTCATCCATATCAGAACCACACGGAGCACAGAGTTCATGGATGTGTGACCTGCACGGTCACTCGGTCCTACATCGAGGGGTTGGTGTTTGGTGCAGTGCTCTGCCATTTTAAAACTCTTTATTTTGATTAAGGGCCCCATATTTTATGGGTGGCAAAGCTTGTGGAGAGAAGTCACTGACCCTGTTTACAGAATTTCCTTCAGGAAGTTGTTCTGGGACCTCAACGTAAGACCCCCATCTGGAAATTTGGCACTTCGCTGCCAATCCAGGTGGCAGTCATAGAAGCTTCTTGCTT
Source organism: Uromys caudimaculatus (assembly GCA_028551405.1). Taxonomy (NCBI): domain Eukaryota; kingdom Metazoa; phylum Chordata; class Mammalia; order Rodentia; family Muridae; genus Uromys; species Uromys caudimaculatus. Next base: position 78,308,762 of record CM052702.1, read on the forward strand.
CCCACCAGCCTGATTGGTGCATACACATATTCCATCCACAGAACCTGAGCGCAGAGGCTCACAATCCACATTCAAAACCTCAGAAAACATGACTCTGAATTTGTGAATAGGCCCAAAGTGTGGAAGTTTGGAGTTTAAAAGGACTATGGTGATCTCACTTTTGTATCACACATGCATTCCCAGAGAAGAAGGACATTTTCCAAGGCAACGTAATTGGTAGTGGTCAGGGGCAGGACCCAAGGTCCATGTGCCTCTCTCATTCTGCAGCATCTGTAAAGGGGAGCTCACCTGGCTAATTACAGTTCCCAGACAGCACTGGACTCATGTGAACTTCTGCTTCAGCGTGTTCTCAATACTTCAATCAACAATGGCTTTATTAAAGGGCTGAAGAGATAACCACTGTCTCTACATCAACTCCTCAAATATTTTCATTTCTTCCCACTGCTTTATCTTACTCTGATGAAGCCATGTGCTAACAAAAAAACTCACAGATGTCAATCGCACAGCCTCTTGGGATTCAACCTACACACTGATGCCGTCAACCCTGTAACCCCGTGGAAAGGAGGAGAGAATCCAAAGCCCAACAACCCACAAAGTGGATAATTAACACCTGAGAAATCCAAATTTGGCTACATCGTGGTCGCTGAATTACTAGGGGGCAAGATGAGACAAAGCCCCAAAGTTTCCTACAGGGGAGAACGGACGTACTACCACCACAGTCTCCTAAATCAGGAGGGACCCTCTCGTCTCAAGACAGACTTAATTGCCATAATTCAATTAACATGCTTTCACTAATTATATAAGCTCGGAGATGACAGTTCAACAGCAGCAGCACCGAGAGTAAGCCAATTTCTTTTCACTTTTCAACTTAGTCTTAATTATAAGTGAATTGCATTATTTCCTTTTCATATCTTGCCTTCAGCTGCTTTGCTGTGGAATACTATCATATAATTTAAAGACTTTGGGTCTTTGGCCAAAAAAAAAAAAAAAAAAAAAAAAGTATTTATTTTGTGAACTAACTGTACACAAATATATAAATCCCTTTTTTCCTAGATGACATTCTTACCACATGTTAAGTGAGACAAAGACTATTCACATCAAGTGAAATGGTCATTTATTTCCCAAATTCTGAAGTATATGTAAAAGATTCAATAAAGATTTGTAAACAGGTTATGGATATTGTTATTAGATGAAATGACTTTAGGCATGTAAAGAAAAAAAAATTTTTTTAAAAAAAGCTAGCAGCTGTGGTACCTAAATACAAAAAACATACATGTTCTTTCACAAGATAAATTGTACAGCCATTCATATTAGAAGCCATTCAAAGGCTACCTGGGATTTAAGACACTGAATGCATAGTGTAGGCTGTAAAAATGGTAATTGGATTAGCTCGTCCAGTGAGCAAGATAAGAAGACAGGCCTTCAGTATGAATTACCATAGCCACACACAAATGAGAGCTGGCAAATGTGAATTACCTGCTAGAAACCAGCGGACAGTGGCCCCACTACACTTGGAAACATTTGAACAAAGCAAAGAATATCCCGGGAGGGCAAGCCCAGTGCTAATTTGCATAACAGAACAGATTGATTTTGATAAGCACAAAGTACCTGTTCTCCAACACCCTGCCATCACTAAAGTTTTCTACTTCCATGAGCTTTAACTTAGAAGGAGTTTTTGATATCCTTAGGGTTCCAAAGTTATCAGAGTAGAATGTAAACGAGTTTTCCCCTTAAGGGCTCTTTGTCTCATTTTCCTGCATTTTATTTTATTTAGACAAAATTTTGCCTTATGCGTTTGCTACTTCTTAAGGCCGCAGTCTGAAGAATAAGGAGTACAGACGAACAAACTGACACCAGCCTGTTACAGATATCTTAGAACCCAAGAAGCTACCAGCTATGCAGGCTTCAAACGGCAGAGCCAGCTTCTCGTAGGACCGTGAGGCGAATTCCCACCCACCCTCATTGCTCGCTTGTGTCCTGCCTTTCCCCAGATACTAGCATTCTCGTTTGGGGTTACTATATTTTACAGAGGAGAGAACAATTGAAATTCACTAGTTATCAGTTATCCTTGATGTTTATTTATCACAGCAGGACATAATCTTTCCAAATGTCAACATTCCACTGCCATGTTTCTGGTCTGCCACTTCCACAGTTTTTTGTAAATATTCTTATTGAGTGAGAGAAAGAAACTGAGGCTCCCCTCTCATCTACCAAGGTCTTTGACTTAATTGGAAGTTTTTCACTTGCATAGGATAAGCACATAGCTCAAACTCCTGAGATTTAGGAAGACTTCTTATGGCCTCGGAAGACACAATATCCCCTTGGTCCCCCCCCCCCCAAGACATCTGGGGGGAGGATTGTGATTAGTTTAACCTTGGTCATTTGGCCATACCCAAAATACCATACCAAGTTGTTCCAGACTGAATCAGGTGACTACTTCTGTGGCCAAAGGTGTACTGGGCATTGTTTGCCTGGTCTCACCCATCTACAGTCTTGTGTTGTGGAGCAGTAGTAAGTAGGAACAAGAGTGGGGAGAGTGTTAGGTATAGACCATAATGGTGGCCAAAAAGTTGATCTGGTCTGGAAGAGGATGGGATTTTCCAAAGTTCTATATACTCAGAAGCAATAGCCTAAGGATGAGTAACTTTTACTTCGAATTGTAAGAGCCATCTTGATTAACGACAGCTCAAGGTACCATCCTATCTTGACTAAGGCTTCTGTTAGGAAACAGTAGACCCACGGGCCAGTGGCAGTATATTCCTGTTATATTCAGAGTGCTACCAACTGGTCATCACGGATAACTGACAAGATCGGAGGCACAAGACCGGCAAGGGGCTGGGACAAAAAGCGTTCTTCATTTTAAAGAGTGCTCTGTTGCTTCTAGACAGGAAAGCCCAATTGTCCGAGAAGATGGGCTCCTTCTGGCGCCCTGCAGCTCCCCCCTGCTTTCCTGTGGATGTGGGATGCTCTCTCATGCCCATACCATGCATGTAAATCATCCCCTTTCACAGATCTATGTGCAATGGGATGATTTTTTTAACTTTATGAGTTATATTTTCAGCCCACATGTGGCTGCGTGAGAAACATCAATTTCCCACTCCCCTCTCCCACCCCCCAATACACTTTCTACTCTGTCTATCAGGTCAGGCTTCTCTGTTTACACACTACACACGGGCAGAAGAAAAGTTTGAGGAAGGTAAAAGGGTCACCGGGCCCCTTACCCTGGCCGTCTACGGCTTTCTCCTGCTATTTCCTCTCATCCATCATTGTCCTCCCTAGAAACTCATCCACGTCCCTTGAGTTCCCATTATTTTTTCCTTAGGTAATGTTCCTTTTACAGAACCTATTTTAAGATCATTCTGCTCTCTGCAAAGTTGTTTGGCCACAACGTTCCTGTTGATCCAGGCTTTCCATCTACCCAGATTGGTTTCCTTGTTCCCACATGCAGGGCATATTAGCATTCTTTCTTATTGCGGGGAAACTAGTCGGTAACCTTACACCATATGTATTTTTATATCGAAAGTCATGAGATCCTTATTTTGCATTCCTTAACTATGAGCCATCTTCTATTTCCCATCCTTCATAAGGGTAACCCGGGTCGGCAACACCATTAGAGAATTCCCAGAGAAGCTTGGGAATCTGGTCCTTTGATTTTTTTTTTTAGGGGGGGGGGTAGTAAGGGTGGCAGAGGGTTCCCACTTACTTGTTTGCTATGGGGTAAAATCTTATAAGTTCTAGTCATTAACTGACTAACTCCCAGGTACTTTATGCTTATGCTTGCCACCCTGATGTTGTGGTAGCTGTAGCTAAAAAGGAAGCCCAGGCTGGGGGAGGTGAAAAAAGGCGGGAAACAAATAGGAAGTAGACACTCTTTTGATGCTTGCCTGTGCTTACTTAGTGAGGAAGGAATGTAGCAATGGGCACCTTGAGAATTTTAAGGACAAAGAATCTTCAAGGGCTTCCACTCTTGAAGTTTGCAGATCGCAGCTTCCAGGAGTTATAAACAAGTGTCCTCCGAGCAAATAAGTGTGGGAAACATTGTATCAAAATTCACAGAACGCATTAGCATATTAAAGGCTCTGATGGTTTCACATTAAATAAACTAAGTTAACTTTTTGAGCTTGAGAAGCTTGCCACAGTTTCCCCAGAGGCGACCTGCGGAGCCACATTCCTTGAGCTACTCAATTAAAGGACAAAGAGATACATTCTATTATCTTAAAAGTGGTATGCTTTTTGTAGACATTAAATAACTAATGTAGTTTCCTTCTCTAATTGTTGTTCGCTGCTGTATCTCATGGACCAGGGCCATAGGGATCACTGGCCCAGCAACTGGGTGTAGATGAATTCTTAGCTGTTTCAGCAAGACAGGCTTCTTAGAGAAGGACAGGAGGGCTTTCTGTTTGTTCTTTTTGTTTTTTATATTTTTGATTATTTTATTGCTGATTAGCTGCATCTGGGGATAAGTTTTGGGAATCACATAACATTTTGCATAAGAAGTATCTAGGTAGAAAGGGACAGAGAGAGAAACTACAGTTTTGGTGCTGGCGACATTTGAAGGATAATTGTGCAGAGAATGTGGAAAGCAGAAAATGATTGATCAAGCCTGATCCAATTACCCTTAGAGGGGTTACTGTCTACAAAATAGGGATGCGTCCTGGGAAAATATGGAGGCCAGAGTGGCTGGCTCCTCCCTAGGAGGTGATGTATGACAGTCAGAGTTGATGACTGGGATTCAGTTTCACAGCTCATTCTTAGCTTTGAATATGGATGGTTTGGTTTGGAAGATACCCACTAGGCAATAATTATAGTGGCTGATGTGAAATATGCTCGTGTGTCTATGTCTATTCCTACTGTAAATATGTGGTGTGCTCATACAATGAATCCAAGGAAACCAATAGATATTATGGCTCAGACCATTCCCATATATCCAAAGAGCTCTTTTTTTCCTGAGTAAAAAGTTACTACATGTGAAATAATTCCAAATCCTGGTAGAATTAAAATATAGACTTAGACGCCCAATACCATTAGACGCCCAAGGTGAGAGAGGTAGAGTCAGCCTCAATAGTCCAGGAGACCCCAATAAAGGAGAGCAAAGCCAGAGTACAATGTCTGCCACTCATGGCCCCGTGGGACAGACACGGTGAGTGGGTCTGTGCCCCACTCACTGTGCACCTGTGAGAATTGATGAATCCTGCCACCCCTTCCCTCCCCCAACTCTGTACTTCTTGAGAACTGGGGGAGACTCCAGGTCAGAAACAATTGATACTGAGCTACATTTGCAAAGACAAACTATTAGCCATGTGGCATATTTATACTTCTGGGTTGGAATCAAATTCACCCAGACATTTAGTTACTTATTTACCTACATATTGTAGAGTAGGGGTCATCAGGAAGAAAAGAGAAACCAGAGAAAATAACTGTGTTTTCTTTTGTGTGTGTGAGTTTTAGTTCGGAATTTCAGGTATTGCTTCATCCTGATTCGGGTATTCAGAAAACACTTTTTATGAGCCCAACTGTGGGATTGCCATCCTGTGACAGACAGTAGCTTAAACGGACTGTTGTAGTTTCCAGTTTTTTGGGAAGGAGACAATTTCCTGCAGCTGCCTACCTTCAGTCCTTATTCTCCTGACACACAGAATAGCACCTATTTTAATCCACTCCATATACATCCAGCAAACCTTCATTAAAATGAAGGAAAGAAAGAAAGAAAGAAAGAAAGAAAGAAAGAAAGAAAGAAAGAAAGAAAGAAAGAAAGAAAGAAAGAAAGAGGGAGGGAGGGAGGGAGGGAGGGAGGGAGGAAGGAAGGAAGGAAGGAAGGAAGGAAGAATGAATGAATGAAATGTGCTTGGGCCCTGAATCTCAGGATAATCTGCAGGGAATTTATCTGTGTATCTTTTCGGTTAAAGGAGAAAATGTGAAGAAGTTTGGTTTGCTTGCAGAGTACATGACAGTCATTTGTTCTAGGTAGTGTCCTTTCTCCTCTCTCTCTCTCTCTCTCTCTCTCTCTCTCTCTCTCTCTCTCTCTCTCATTTTTCACCTTTTTATTCAACTCTTTGCTTACCCCCCTGCCTTTCTCCTGGGTAAATGCTTCGGAGATGAAGTTGGCTGACAGACGACAGGAGTGGTCCAGTCTTTAAGCAGTCCTAACTCCTCCTGAACTATGACTTGGGAAAAGTTTAAACTCAGCTTAAAGGAAAAACACCCTCCTGTTCATAGCTTGCGAGTGTTTGCAGTCATGGCATGGATTCTCCTCTAGATTCATCCTGGATGCTTGTCCCTTCTGCCAGTAGAGTCTCTCTGTAGGCCATGGGTCCTGTATTCTCCCAAGGCCTTTCTGTACCTATAAGATGACATAGCTTGTTGGATCATAGCAGCCCATTTGCATGTCTAATTCTTCCTATAGACGTCAAGCACATTGAAAGTCCTGTCTTCATTACTACAGTATAATGTTTCCTACATTATAATGTTGACTCCTTTAAAGCAGAAAAAAGGGGGCCAGGCATGGTGGCACATGCCTTTAATTCCAGCACAGAAGAGGTGGATCTCTGTGAGTTTGAAGCAGGTTCCAGGGTAACCAGAGCTACACAGAAACCCTGCCTCAAAGAAAAAAAGGGTAGTTGCTATTCGGTATATGCCTCTGCCATGTCACAGGCACTCAAAAGTATCCCTAGACATTAAGAGAGCATCACTAAGGACAATAATGCTCAGTGTCCTTTGGGTCACACTGCATCAAAGCCAAGCCTTTCACACAAAAGCCAGGGCACGTGGTATTCAGTAGTTATCTTTGTAAAGACTACTTCTCAGTCTTTTGTGCTCTTGGTGATAAAAGGAAGATTGCTCTAGGTTCCCAACTAGGAGTTAAATGGTTGTGCATATCTTTATCATTCTTGTGGCTTGCTTTTTATTCATACTCTTTTACTGAATTGTCAGTGTTGGATGAATTTTGTTTCTTCCATTAAGGCAAAGATAGTACCTATTTCGTTCAGTCTTCTAGCCTCTTTACCTGCCATTGCTCCTAGCGTATTGTAATGGTGATAATTATAATAATTATAAGCCACCGAGAAGGCCAACAGCTATAGATACTTGCTGAGCAAGCCTGACATCTGGAACCCACGTAAAGGTGGAAAGAAAGAACCGACTCCACACAGTGCTCCTCTGACTTCCATCGCCACACCATCGTGAGAGTGCCCGGGCATACACATCATTCACACACACACTCATTTAAAAACTTAAAAACCAAATTCTAGTAATGAGGGCAAGAATGACCATAGTGAGTATTTGCACACACTGCCCTCTGTACAGTTGCTTTACCAGCTCATGCAGTCCACCCATTCCCTCTGTAGTGTGTATTTGTCAGTCACATCGTATGTGTGGACAACGGGGAGGCAAGAAGAGGCCAAATTATTTGCCTGTGATGGGCACCCATCTAATTGCTTTGGTTTAAATAGAGGTGTCTGCCCTGGGGCTCAAATGTTTGGCAACTAGAGTGCACCATGCCCCTTCCTCTAGATAGCATGGTAACCTTGCTGTCACTGTCACTCTGGGAACTGGATTTGTTCTTAGAAGCAGACTCCGCAGACTAGACAGAGAAGACTTCGTCTCTAGTGCACTGAGGGGACTCCTAGCACAACAAATAAGGCACAAGTATGTGAACTAGGTAAGAGAGAGAGAGGGAGGGAGGGAGGGAGGGAGAGACGTGTGTGTGTGTGTGTGTGTGTGTGTGTGTGTGTGTGTGTGTGTGTGTGTGCTGTGTACCTGGATGGAAAACTCAAGGAGAACACAGGACACATGTAGCAGCTAGTAGAAGTGCAGGATTCCAAAGAGACAGAAACATCATGTCTTAAGGGAATTTGGGGGTAAAGTTCCTAGTGAGGCACACTAAAATACCCCTAGGGTTTCTAAAACCCTTCTAGTATAGAGCTACAGTATCCTTTAGTTCAGTCTTGTCTCTGAGTAAGAGTGGGCTAGGTAAAGCTCCAGGGTTGATTCAGGTTTGACAGGCAGTCAGTGAGGCTGTGGTTGTTACAGCCTCTGTCTGTCTTTGGTTCTTGGGGAAAGAAGAAAGCACAAATGGCCATGCCCAAGCTCGCGGGCAGCTCCCAGTACTGGTCCAAATCCCTCCTGTTTTGGATTTGGGGATCCGTGCGTTCACGAAATGACAAAGAAGAAAAGAGGAAGCAAGGGATGCAGCGGTGTAGAAATGGGAACAGGAGAAAGTGAGAGAGGCTCCCAGCTGTCTGATTTGTGTGGTGTGATCCCTGACATGGCTCCGGCTCGCCGGGATTTATGTGGCTTCATTAATCACACTTTCTTTTGAAATGGAATTTTCTGCCTTGGAGCCTTTGAACATTGACATCCAAACACAATATATTCCTTTAAAATCACCTCTGGATAAAGACAACCTGTGGAGGTAATTTCCCCAGCTCCTAGATGGGGTCTATTTGGTTCTCAGATCTTGATGATGGGCCCCTCCCTGCCCAGAACAGGAAGAAGTTCCTTGTCTCTGACCGACAACAGTGCCATCTAGTGGCCATTTGTTTTTATCCTGGATAAGGAGAAAGGGGGCCTCCCAGCCCAGCTAGCGGTCTCAGGACTTGGAAAAAAACAACCACTTTTGCCATGCAGTTAATTGACAGAGACAAGAGTGTCATAGAACCGCCAATCAAAGCAGCCAAGTCCAGGGCAAGCCTTTTGTTGATGGGTTGTCAGCTTTTGAGGTCTGGGAAGTCCATACAAACCACACAGAACAAAGAGTTTCCTGGGAGGGCGAGGAAGGCAAGAGGGAACACTCTTGCCAACTACAATCATCTTGTCTAACTCTAAAACTGTCCCCGGTTTGCTGATGAGCAAACCATAAAGAGGTCAAGCAGTGGAAATGACAGTGGGGCTAACCCAGGTCTCTTTACACTTTCTTTCTGATTCTGCTTTTGTTGGAATTTCCCTTCCTGGAGGCCAACATCCCACCGACTGTCAGCAACCAAATTATCAGTACCACCTTAGAAGAGGTAGGGGCCCTGTTAGGATTTTTTTTAGATCAGGGCTCCTGTGGGTGAGGTGCAGAGGGAGAAATGGCCCACGCTTTATCTGTCTCTGCCTTATCCTTGAGACTGAAGCAAAACAGTCAGACATTTGCTGGCTTTTTGCAACGCCAGCTGCCTCTCCTGCGGCAGCTTTGCACCGGGCCTCAGGGCATCCTCAGGGCACCTGAGCAACAAGCTTCTTGCCTCAGCACTGCTCCTTAAAAGTGAACTCTCTAGCTTGTCAGATCCTGTTTTAACAAATCATGTGAACTGGTAAACTTTAATTGTGGAAAAATAAGTTTAAAATATAGTCTTCATAACTGGAGAGTGGAGAGTGGCTCTGAAACAAGAAACTATACTTTAAAAAAAAAAAAAAGCTAGTTTACTTGGGGTTGTTCAATGTGTGACTTGGTCAGAAAAACAATTGTAGATTTCCTTTGTTTCTGAAAATTGAATAAAATAGAAACAAAAAAATATCTAGGTCTATAAAGCCTCTTCGATACAACTTGTTAACCATGGGACCCAATGAAATAGCTCTCCTCCATTGTACTGCAGAAAGCAAGAGAGAAAGAACATCTGGTTACAGCTGGTAGTAATGAAGTAAGTGTATGTAGTTCTGGATCTTTAATCAGGCACTCAACTACAGTTACGTAGGTAACTGTATTATTTTGTTTGAATAAACCTCTAATAGACCACACAGACAGACCAATATGAGGGACATGAAGTTTTAGGTTACAGAGCAAATTAATATATATTTGGCCGAAGGCACAGAAAATAAGAGACTGCAGAATACTCAGCCCTCAAGTTAACATATATACCACAGTCCCTCCTCCCAGGGCTCAGGGCCCATTGAGGAAGAGGGGCCTGAAAGAGTGTAGAGCCAGAGGCAGTGGGTACTGCAAGGAAACACTGGGGCAGCTGCACACAGGAGCTCACCGAGGATGTGACATCACACGTAAGACCTCTGTCAGTCCAAGACACATCGGATTCCAGCACGGAGAGGTGAGCTGGGCCTGAAATCCCACCCCTAGCCAAGAAGCTATTGGCAAGTCAGGTTTCCCCAAGAATATAACCCCTGGTAAGACAACCACACTGTTCCAGCAGAAGGTCACACATCCAAGAATAACTTGATATGTTAAAAACAAATAAAAATCAAAAGGTGCAAGATTAGGTGAACAGAGAAACAGGGCAGATCTTGGAAGAATTGAGGGTGGTAAATATGATTGAAGAACTAATAAAACATTTTTTAAGAGTCAGATTCACTGAAATCAAACAGAATAATCTGCCATTGTAGTTGAGCCTCTTAGATATAATAAAGAATGTCATGAATTAACTAAAACTACAGTAAGAGAATGTCATTTATTAATTAAAACTATAGTCTTCAATGCTGCCATTACATGGTCATGGGTTCAAGTCTCAAGCATCTCATCAATGTTAAAAATTCATTTTTCCTGAAATGACCTGTAGCTGACCTTTTAGAGAGGTGATTTTTGAAGCATATATCACAATTACCTGTTTGTTCACTGCCTTTTTAGAAAATATGGACTGTCCCTGGACTATGAAATATATACTATATAAACATGAAGATAATAATGGGGTCTGTTTTGATATTTATAAAATGCTTCCATAAAAATTAAAATGGGTAGTGTCTCCATGTTAATGTAAGTAAAACGAGAATTCATTTCCTCTCCTAACTTGGGCTTTAATTTATTCTGAAAACGAATTTGACATAAAATTGTCTTTAAGAGTGAAAACTTGACGCGTTTTCACAACAGCAAGAAGAAACTCTAAAGTCAACAAGCCGTTGATGAAAGCAGCCATTGATTTTCATGGTGTTCAGTCATGGAAACCACATGAAGAGGCGAAAGCTGGGATTGCAAACTGGGATACGGATGCCGTCTCTCTGGGGATGCTGATTTGAGTTGCCCTTGGTTTTGGAGTCCACAGTGTCATATTTTTTAAATTTCTGAAATCCGTGGCCTTTTTCCTAGCAGAAACTCAGTCTGGTTGTTCTACCACCAAAGGGTGAGGGTGGGGTGTACCAGGTGTGGGAGAAAGTGGGGGTGTGTGGGAGGAAGTGGGGGGGTGTGTGGGAGGAAGTGGGGGTGGGTGGGAGGAAGTGGGGGTGGGTGGGAGGAAGTGGGGGTGGGTGGGAGGAAGTGGGGGTGGGTGGAGGGCAGATGGTGCTTGAGGGCACTAAAAGATCTCAGAAGGATATGGGTAAATGGTATCACTGTAGCCCTACTAAGTGCTAGCGTTGTTGTCTTTCTATATATGTTCATGTGTTAGGCGGGCTTTTTTACTTCTCACAGTCACCTTCCACTCTCTTTTTTCCGTGTAGACAACTTGGCTCACTTAAGCAGGTTTCACTAGTAGGGAGCCAATCATCAACACAAGAAGGCTCCCTTCCGGTGAAGACAACGAAGAGGTCATTTGAAATGCTGTCCGTTTGCGCAACTGTCCCGACTGTGTCTTTAGGCTCAACAGCAGGCCCAGGCTCATTATATTCTTACCATTTCGCCATTATTTTCATTTACCGCAAGGCAACTGTGGAGGTTTGAATGAGATAACCCCCCACCCCCAATTCTTTGGCTTTTAAATAGGCAGTGCCCAGTTGGTGGCCCTGTTTAGTTAGATTTAGAAGGGAAACCCCACTGGAGATAAGCTCTGTGGTTTCAAAGGTCAGGTACCATTCCGAGCTGGCTCTCCCTGGTTCCTGCTTTTGGTTCAGATTGTGAGCTCTCAGCAGTTTCTGCCTCGATTGCTACCATACTTTCCCAGCTACGATGGCGGTGGATTCGTATCGCTCTGGAACCATTAGCGCCCCAAATAAACTCTTTGTTCAATAAGTTGCCTTGTTCAGGCCTTCTTATCCCAGCCGTAGAACAGTGATCAACACATTAGTAAGCGCTCTGGTTGTGTGGGAGGCAAACTTGTGGGAATAGACAGATAGCCACGACGCTCCGCAGAGCAGGGAAAGATGGTAGTGACTCTAAGGTTGTCAGTTCTGTCCCTCTCCTTCCGAGACTGACCTCCTGATGTGATAAAGGCTCTCCTATGTCTGTCTGATTGTCCCCATGACATAGCTGATGGATTCTGACTGACGATAAGCCTATTTCATCCCCTCCAGGATTTTTGAAAAGAAACAGAGGAGATCCCCCACCAATACCACCACTGCAGTCAATGCTTACGATATAAAGAGCAGGGCCCGACATTTCCAGCGACATAGAAGTAAGTTTCAGAGAATCACAGTAACATTCTGGAAGAAATATGAGATGGAGCTAGCATGCTCTGGTTCTCCTCAACAGCCTGACCCGAGATAGTTTCTGAAGCTTCCTAAACCCATGCTTCGGTTCATGCCTCTCTTGTGCCCAGACTGGGTTTCTGTCGCTTGTAACCACTGAATTCTGATGAACGCAGGATGCATCCTCAGATTAGCTGTTTGCCGCACTTCCAGCCACATACTAAAAGACAAAGAACTCTGGCTAGGATCCTCCTATTTTAACTGAAGAACTGCAGTATGCTTGAAGTAGCATTAGTCCTGGCACCAAGGAAAGGCGGTGCAGGCCTGAGGTAAAGGCTAGGCCAGGGCCTTTGGAGAAGAGGGCAAATGTGTGGGAACAGTGGAAAGAAAGGAGGGATGCTAAGTCAGCAGTAAGAAGAGATTTCAGAGTGAGAAATGATCTCGACAGGGAGCCTTGGAGGAGACAATAAACACATTTTACTGCTTCCGTCACATAGCGCTCTGAGACCAATTTTTTTGGTTCATAATCAAATGGTGACTGCTGGCTTTGAAAGGGGAGGTATGGTATTTATTCTAGTCCTTCTACAATATTATTTGCAAGAACTCACTGGCTCTGACAGAACTTGATCAACCCTGTACATATTTATTTGAAAATTTTTTAGCATACGATAAACTCAATATGCTATTGCTAAGTAGTCAATAGTAAGTAGTCAATAAGTAAGACAGACATGGCGGCATTAATGTAGAATCTTCTAGCGGCCCCTTATTTACAACACGACTGTTACAATGGAGAGTAGTAAAACCTCATTAGAACACACTTACAGATGACATTTTCAAGCTGGATTGTTCATGTTTTTAAGTCCTAGAGAAAAGCCCATTAAAGCCGTGTTACCCACATTAATTCAACATTTAGCCACTTACAATACAAACCCCAGTCTTTTGGAAAATGTCATTTAAAAAGTTTTGCCATATATGGACATAATTTATGGCTTGAGCCCTATTGTCTACTTATAATATACCCTTTATCAGACCCAAATGCCCACTTCAGAGATTTTCATTCTGAGCAACAACTGGCTTCTTACATTGTCCAATGATGCAGGAAAGTCAAATTACAACCAGTTCATATCATAGAAACAAAATGTTTCCTGCAATTACTGATAAGGGACAGTTCATTTTCTCTCTGTCATCCTGTAAAAAAAAAAAAAAAAAAAAAAAAAAACCCTCCTAACAACAATTCATGCCTGGTTAAACAGATTTCCACATCTCCTGCTGACATCTTTCCAAATAATTCAGGGCTGTTATTACTGTATAGCCCTGGCAAGGCTCAAAAGCAAGCAGACTTGACGAGTCTGCTCGGAGCACAGCTTAAGTAGTTGTAATTAATAATAATTACGTGCCCACTACACTCCACTTTTATCATATTATCCGTCAATGCAAATAAAAAAAATCCCCATGCAACACACTTGCAGCACGATCGGTGCATTAATAAAGCAACTACATAGATGTCATCTTCATAAAGCTTAAAGTATTTATGCAGATTCCTGTTTTTATTGATCTTCATTATTCTCTCTGTTTGCAAAATTTAGCCTTGATGCCACACAGCATGTGGCTACATTTCTTTTTGCTTCCAAGAGCCTCTTTGTTCCTGCCGTGACTCGGACTCGAACTGAGGTTGCTGCAGCTACAACGCAGAGTAGTAACCATTATACGATCACAACGAGCTACTGACAAGCTGAACACCAAGCTTCCCTTAAAAGCCACTGCAATATTAAAAGTTGTGGAAACACTGCCATCTATTGCCTAAGTGTGTACATTTTCTTGATACTGCCAAAAATGAGCGGAGTTTCCTTCCGTTCCTCTCTTGAGAGGCCCAGCACCAAAGCCCACAATGGAAACAGCTCCACCTTCTTCACTGACTGGAAAGCTGTCCTAGGAGAGGAGAAACTGGATCCACGGCCTAGGAAATGGTAATTAAGGTAGCAAGGTGGACAGAGGTTGGCAGGTTGATTCATGCTTCCCACTGTTTACGAAGCAAAGGCTGTACATTGCTCACCCCGCCAGCCACCTACTGTGTTGTACTGTATGACACAAATTGGAGTCTCTTTGCGTTCTTTCTGCTGTTATCTTAGTTCCACATGTTTAGGTAGCACCAGAGACATTTTCCTAGTAGAGAAACGGAATATATTCCAAAAGAGAAAGGCTCCAATTCGCAGGTTTAAAAGGTACAATCGAAAAGAGCTTCCCGTAGCGCCATCAACAGACAGGGAAACTAGTTTGATCTGTGCTCCCTATATTTCCAGGGGAAATTTATTATAAATTTCCTTGTAAAAAATTATTCTCCACAAGGTATTTGAAGGGCTGAGACTCTCACAAGACCGTGCCTACAAGAGTCTGTTGCTATAGAACGGGCAGTTATTGAATTCTCTCTTTTGTGCCTTAGAAACCTATGAGTATCAGGCTGGGCTAGCAGGCATGGTGGGTGGGGTGCCAAATCTGTGTGCTGATTGGTTGCTAGGGGCTCCCTGGGAGCGTGTCTCTGGAGGTAAACTTCAGACACAAAAGATCATGTTCTCCTCTCTGGTCCATAGGTCCCCTCTCTTCTTCACAGATACATTTTCTTGCCGTGGTGTGGTAGAATGTTGCTGCCCACCTTCCTGAGCCATGAATGGTCAGTGTAAGAAGCCAGGCAAACAGTAAATGAAGACTAGCAGGCCACCAAGTGAGGAAGGGACAAATCTCTTGGTGAAAAAGAAATAACTGTTTTCCAAGCCTAGTCTTGAGTGGATCGACTTTGGTTGGCTGGTTGCTTGTTTACTAGGGTAGGTCCATTACTAACTGAAATACCATTTTTAAGAAAAGGACTCCTATAATACAAAGTATGAAATGAGATTCTCTTTGAACTATGGCTTGACACCTATAAACTGGAGGGGAGTAGGTCATTTTTAACCACTGTGCTTTTTCTACTTAGGGACCAATAATGGTATCTACCCCCACAGGACTGAGAACAGATAGGCAAGTCCATGTCAATATTTAAAACAGGCCTGTCTCAGGGTAAGCACTGTAGAAACCTTAGTTATCACAGTTTAAATAAACATATCCCATTAGCTCCTGTAAACCAGTTCATACATCTGTCAGTCTAAGATATACTCTGCAACAATGCCCAAAATACAGTTCCTGAGTGCTATGGCTCCGCAGGCTGAAGAAATATGAGTTTTAAATACGGCGTGTAATGGTCATCAAGCAGACATTGGGTATTTGGGAGTTGTCGAGGAACATATTGTACAGGCTTTGCTGACTGGTTTACAATGGGAAGGAAGATCATCTCCACTCTGCTATCCTCGTGGACCCGAGAGCCATACATGACATCATCCTGACTCCGTTTCCAACAGCCAAAGTTAACCATTGCAGTCTTATCTTCCATTGCATACTACCTCTTTATGACTTCCCAACATGGAGTCCTGTGGGGAAGAATGTAGAATAAGGAGCAAGGGCCAGAGAGGTCCCCACGATATGCCAGGCTCACCTTTTTTTGGGTTTTTGTGGCACAGTCCAGCTGGAAATAACGTTTTCAATGCTCTTCCACGATATCTGTCAGTACGGTGGTCTCTTAAATAGGACGCATGGACATTTGCCTTGTGCTATCTTAATATAAGTACCCAGGATCAAACTCTCCATTTAAATACATCTGAGAAGCCAACTGCTCAAGTTGATCAAGGCAGAGAAGGTCTGATGGGAGGAAGGGGGAGATGCTTTTCCTGAATTCTAATACCTTCTCCACTCCTTCCTGCCCGACCGTGAGCTGCTCACCGACCCCTCTCATAAAAGTTAGGGTAACTGAGCTAGATGTCTTCTAAAATATTTGTGTCTCCGACATGCCACGAAGTTAGCTTAGAATACGTTTATGGACAGTAATGCAATACAAAATTTTTTGCAGGAAAAAAAAAAGGGGACCCATTCAAAGAGAGATGGCTGTTACCAGTACAGTCTGTGTTTCTCCTGGAGGTCACAGACACTGTCCTGTTGTCTTAGTCTCCTGCCCATGGAAACATTTTAAGCATGTAGGGATTGGTCTTCCGGATGAGTGGCTTAAGCTGAGTGTGGGGCAGAATTTCTTTTTCTTTAGTAAGTGTTGAATACAGCTTTATTTTGTAAGAAAGAACAATAATATAAGACCAGATGTATACATACATTGTGGATCAAATTGTCTAGGGGTTGAACAGAAAAGGGTTCCAAGGTGACCAGTGTCTCTCATTTTAGAGAGCCACCACATGACAGATTTCTCTCCCAGAAAACACTAACTGTTGACTTCGCTTCTCAAGTCTTTAAGAAGAAGATTGATGTTTACCAGGGTCCCATTGTTAGAGTAACAGCTTTGCTGCCCAACTGGGGTGGTGGCCCTCTGATGGAGCTGTTATCTTCTGGTCGTTCATAATGGATTCTAGCAGAGGAAAAGGGGTTGACAAGGGGCCAGGGACTGCACGGGTCCCCACCTCCCAGCTGAGCCCTGTCTCCTCTGTCACCCCTCCTCCCTCCTTTCCCAGACTCAACTCTGTTTTCTCCACCCCAGTCCCTCTTTTTTTCAGTTTGCCTCCTGCCTCACTGGGGGTGGGGAAATGACAGTCAGATCCTCACTGGGCTGGAGGCCAAGCGCGCCAACCCATTGGGCTGAGGCTGGCTGTCTGCCCAGTTTTCAGACAAAGACAGGTTGGGAACCCCCCTACAAAGAAGGCTCCACGGTCCCCTCCTCCTAGAGTCCTGTCTCTTCTTGGGCACTTTCTAGAACACTACCTCATCCTAGGAAGCTGTGTGTGTGTGTGTGTGTGTGTGTGTGTGTGTGTGTGTGTGTCTGCACACGAGAGGGGGGAGGGGAGAAATTAAAATTAGACAATCTGATACCTATAAAGGGACCAAGAATTTCACGTACACAGCACATGGCTCGGAGAATAAGCTGTACTTTCAGAAGGAAAAATCAGGCAACTGAAAGCAGGGGAAGCCCAAACACATGGTGGCTTTGACTGTCAAACTTCCATGCAAGCCTCTATCACAAACACTGCAGAAAGGTGGACTGACTCGGATTTGAACACGACCTGCATCGGAATCTCTCTGACTCTGAGAAATCATGAAACACTGGAGAAAATGCCTGATTTTTCAGAATGCTTGTAACCACAAAATGTTTTAACAGCTTACATGTTCGACAGTAAACTGCCTGGAGTGATTTTCCCTCTGCTTTATTAATGAATTCTATTTAACCAAGTCAGAAACCTTGATGTGGGGAAAGCTGGAGCTGTGGGTTGGTTGGGGGTGGGGGCGTTGTTGGTTGTTGGTTTCATTTTAATTTTTTTTGCCCGAAGGCACCAATATAAAACTCCAGATGCAACGCTCTCTAATAGAATTCCTCCTCCACCAGCACTGCGGAGCACACGGCCTAACCTCTATGCCTGGCAGTCCAGGCCTCTGGAAGCCCCCCGAAGGGAGTGATCCGTTAATGATAATGTGAGACATCAAGGTGTCCCCCAAACAGCTGAAAGCCTCAGGCATCGGAGAGTCAGGCTCTGCACACAGGAAAGGGGCCCATAAAGTGGGAGAGGAAGCCCTCAGCATGGACAGCAAGTTTCCCTCCATCACATTAAGACCTGAGACTTGCGGGAAGAAAGTGATGGAAAGAAGGGAGCCAGCTAGCAGTCTGGATTTATCTTGGACAAGTTCATCAAGGAATTACTACTGTTCTTTTATTATTTATCATGGTTATGTTTTCTGGAGTGCTAGGGACTGAATCCAGGACTTTGAACACCTTCTTCAGGCTTTTCACTGTGGGACATTATCTACATTAAGGCTAAAAGTCTTGGATGGATGATTTGACCTTTTTGGGTTTGTTTACTTTCAGACCAGCGTAGGTAATAATATCTACTATATGGGGTTGCTGTGAGGATGAACTAGCTGTGCAATGCTGCAGACTGTGTGGTACGTATTTGATTGGCCTTAGGACAGAGGGGCTGTGCCTCAGTGATTCAGAGTTAGCTGCTTTGAGTCCCAGGCCAGCATGAGAAGAGACCAGAAGAGCAGGTCCATGGCAAGGCCCACAGTGGCCTAATGTTTACTGACTTCATGTTGTTGAGTGGTTGTGACGGAGGAGATGGCTGTTCTCCACAGGGAAGAGAGCTTCAGGGCCTAGTTCGGTGGTTCCAGTCCCAGGATCAGAGGGACCCAACTGGAAACTGAGGTGAGAATAAGAAGCAGAAGTAGAGGAGAAGGCTCCCAAGGCAGAAGTTACTTGCACTGTGTTCAAGCTGACTTACTGCCCTTATGCCCTAAATAAGCCAATATCTGAGCCACTTCAGCCCAGAAATTAGTGCCTGAAGCAGGAAGGAAGAGGCATTTTAGAGTGAAGGGAGAGTTGGAGAGAAGAGGTAGGTAGGTAGGTGGGAACTAGGCGTTGCTATGTACCCTCTGTGGTACTGACTGAGGTGAGAGGCTCAACACTTGGGCCTGTTTTATGTTTAGGTTTTTTTTTTTCTTAACAAGTTTGCATTTAAAATAACTGAGCTGTCACAATATGATGCACCTGGTGTCAGGTAGGTGGGGTTGAGAGCAGTTGATGGCCCATGGCTTCTCAAAGGCTCTGCAGTTTGTTAGTCCCCTGCCTCCTATACTCTTCACTGAGGTGCTGGAGAACCCCAGTCACCAAACACAGGTTTTAGAAGTTAAATGTATCTGGGTGTGCCTTGGGATCTGAAGTGTGGCCTCCCTTTCGAGTTTCAGAAGAAGCTGATGAATGGGTAAGGGCTTTTGGCTGGATGTGGCAGCACCCGTGGAATACCACCTCAGGACAGTGAGGCAGGGGATCACGAGGTCAAGGTCAGCCGGGCCTACATAGCAAATGTGAGGCCAGCCTAGGTTATGTGAGAGGATCTTGTGTCAAAAAAATGCAAAACCTTTTCCTTAATTGATGGTTCAATGTTTTGTTTTAACGTTGTCCATTTCTGGAGAATGTTCCATAGACACACGTATATTAAGTTGGTAGAGTATTTGGTCAATTTTGATCTTTTCTATAAATATCAAATTCTTTTTTGTTTGTTTTGTTTGGTTTGGTTTGGTTTTTAAGAGAGAGTTTTACTGTGTAGTCCTAAAGGCTGTCCTTGAACTCTGAGATCCACCTGCCTCTGCGTCCCAAGTGCTGGGTCTAAAGCTGTATGCCACCAAGTTCAGTGAATATCAGTTTCATTAAGGCCCAAATCTCTCCTAATAGAGTGGAGTTAGAATCCCAATAAGAGCCAGCAAGAAGGCTCACTAGGTAGAGACACACTGTGATGACCCGAAACTCACATTGTAGGAGGGGAAAACTAATGTCCTCAAGTGGTCCTCTGTCCTCTACACGTGTTCTATGGAATGTAGATATGCACACACACACACATACACACATACACAGAGAGAGAGAGAGAGAGGGGGGGGGGGAGAGGGAGAGAGAGAGAGAATTGATAAATTAAATCTGAACAGGCAAGCTAACTGATCAGACCTTAATAACTTGGCCATCAAAAATACCCAGAAGTACTATGGCTTGCCTTGATCTCATTTCTTTCACCATAAGCACGAGAGACAGGAATCAGGAAGTAGACAGTGAGGCGCAAGGACCACAAAGTGGACACTCTCATCCTGCTAGCTCATACTGTGTTCTTCCTTCCTCGTGATGACGTTGATGATCTGGGAAAGCCATCTAACCTCCTTTGCACCACCGGCTTTAAAAATAGCAAATAATAGGCTCTTTATCTACATGAGAAGAAAAATATCTACATAAGAGAAAATGTGAAATAATAAATAGAAGTTTTGAACAGTGTTGCATAGAGTATATATGACTGCAGTTATTCTCATCATTATTGTCATATAGCAGTTATTGATATGGAAAGTAGATACTAAGGTTATAAGAACAAGGTGAATATCCGTCCTAGAAACCCTCCATTCATAGAGAAATATCTTGGATAAAAAAATATGGACCCTGACACCTTTTTCTTGATTATCATCAATTCTTTGGATGGTTGAAAAAATAAACTTGAGAGAGAAAGGGGAAAAAAAGAGGGAAAACTAGCCTAATTGAACGTAGGATAAACTATTCATTAACAAACTGAATAGCTATGCATTTAATAACCTATAGTGCCTCATGGAAAGCCAAGGCACTGCCAAAAGTAATTGAAGTTTGCGATTCTCCAAACTGTTATTTAAAGCAGGGTTTGGCAAGGCTCAGTGAGCCTGCACCAATTTTAATTGTGTTTTTAAAACTCAGGATGGAGATTGCATTTTTTTTACCCGTTATTTGCATGGTGAAACCTCTTTATGGCGAACTTGCTTATAGTAAAACCTTAGGCAATGATTTTAAAGTTCAACGCATGTGGGATCCATCTAATACCAAAAGCCACACTTTAAGTTCTGACCTTTAAACTGATTAATTCCCAGTTGCACATTCCTTCCAATTTGTCCCCCTAACCCACCCAACATCTAACAATGTGGTGAACCCTATTACTACTAAGAGAAAGCTTCTTGGGAGGCTTCACTTAGGGAGAGAGCCTTCAGGAGTAACTCAATGGGCCCTGGAGGAGATTTACCAAGTGACCTTGTCATAAGCCATGGTTACCCTGCCCTGCACTCCTGGACTATGTTACACGTACACGTGCAGTGCACTTTGTACAGGCAATTCATCTCCATCACGCTCGGCTCCAACACTATTGACAAACTGGGCTCATGTGTGTCTTTTCCTAACATTGCCCTCATTGACTTTTTGTGCCTGAGCACACAGGCACCTGAGTCTCTTAAAGCCTCTAGTCTGCTACTTTGTAAAAGAGTTGTGGATGACACCTCCCCCAGGAGGTCACAGTGAGGGTCACATGAGAACCACACAAAGAAAACTGCATTTGAAGAATGGCAGGCAATATACAGTCATGCAGTGTTTGCCTGGGGCCAACCATAACAACACCATAAGTATAGCAACTTAAATACATAGTTCTGGAGGCAAGAAAGAGCCCCAGAGTCCTCCTCTCTGGGCTGTGAGCTGAGTCTGAAATGGATGCTGGTTACTTTAGTAATTCTATGCCAAACTGCTGGGACTCCCTCTTGATCTCCACCTCCCAAGCACTGCAGCTCAAAGTTCTCATCTGTTTTTCTCTCTAGTTTTACTCTTGAACTCATCTTCCGCATGTGCAAAGATATTCTAAAATGTAAATCTGATGACAGAATTGTCACGAAAGAGTTGAGATTTCAGGTAGGCAGATATATAGAATGTAATTACTATGAGGGTTAGCGTAGAGGCACAGTATCCATGATACCAAAACAAACAGCACAAATGAACTCCTGGGACAGACGGTGCAGATTTAAGCAGAGTATTTCATAAGCTCAATATAGACCATCCAGTGGGAGCTAAAGTTTCAGATAACAATAGGTCTTTCCAATGTCAGCATCTAGAAGGAACTGACACAGGTGACAAAGAGCAAGGAAAGTGGAGATCTGGATGCCATAAACGTACTGATAACTGGTGCATCCCTGAGAATGGGTGAACGCTCTGAATAGGTTCAGCCTCATGCTACAGAGAAATTTGTACACCGATTGGACAGCTGGCACTTAAAACTGTAAGCTGTGAGAGGCAGCCTTAACTAATCAGACACCCATTTTCTTAGGCAAGTATCTAACATTTTCTAAATGCCAGAAATTCGTTTACACTTTGACCTTTTAAGAATATGAAACATGTCCAAAGAATATGGAACGTATGCACAGTTCTAATAATCCTTAGTGAGCAGAGGCTCAATCAAATCAAAAGAGAGCATTGTGGGAGGGGCTGGAGGAGAGAAGAGGCAAAACTGTAGCTGGGATTTAATATATGAAAGAATAAATAAAAAATTAGAAGAGAGAGAGAGGGACCGGGCCCACAAGCCCTTACTGTCCAGTCTGACTTCCCTCAGACGTAACAGACATTCTCGCCCTGTGCCAACTGTTTCCTTGATCTTTATCTCCCTTACAAATAAACTATGCTTGCTCTCAAACCTTAAATGTACGGAACTATAAAATGCGCATTAGTTTGCAGCTTACCTCTTATTCTCACAATTGTGTTAGTGAGTTTTGCCTGTGTAGTCATGAGTAGCTGGGGTTTGTTTGGCCTTGGTGCTTTATGGTGCTTTTCTGCCCCCACCATTGGGTTGTGCTGATTGGTTTTGTCAACTTGATGCAAACTCGGACATAATTGGGAAGAGGGAATTTCACCTGAGGAGTGCCACTGCATCTTGGTCTGAAGGAAAGTCTGTAAGAGGCGTTTTTCTTGGTTGGTGATTTATGTGGGAGTATCCAACTCCTTGTGGGCGTTGCCTGCCCAGGTGGTCCTGGGTGGTATTAGAAGCAGGCTGAGCAAGCCCCAGGGAGCGAGCCATTGGGGACAACCCAGTAAGTCAAATCTCTCTGTGATCTGTTGCAGTTCCTACCTCCAGGTTCCTGCCCTGAGTTCCCAGGCTGGACCATGACTGGGATGTGTGGGCCAAATAAACCTTTTCCCCACCAAGTTGCTGTTGGTGACAGTGTTGTAGCACAGCATTAGAAAGCGAAACACCACACTGGTATATAGGGTTGTGTGTGTTTGCTTGGAATAGGGGCTCTCTACATACACCTGGCTCTCCTGGAACTCACTCTGTAGGCCAGGCTGGCCTGGAACTCACGGACAGCCACCTACCCCTGCCTCCCAAGTGTTGGGACTGAAGACTTGCATCACCATGTCCTGCCCCACAGTTGATTTTTTTTCTAGTAGTTTTGATCTGACAGTGTTGTCAGATCACTGCCTCTGCCTTCCGAGTGCCTGTGGCTAAAGCCATGTGCCATCATGCCCGGTTTACTTTGTTCTTAAGGGAAGTTGGCCTGACCTGCGTGTAGCTTAGCAGCCAATGCTTGTTTCTGTCTCTCCAGCACATGGCAGGAGTTTGGATTGTAGCACTTCCTTGATATCCGAAAACCGTTTTTCAGAATTGCCATTAGAGGTTTGCCTGCAGTTTGTTTCACGTGTCTGGAGATGTGGGGATTCTGACCTCCTTTCTGAGGTGGAATCCCAGGCTGTCAACCACTCTCCTTCAGCATTCTGGAAGTGTCTGACTCTCACCAAGCATCATTGCTAAGAAAGGCTCTGCAGGAGAGAGGTAGTGCAGCATTAAGAACACCTTTTGCTTTTGCAGAGGGTTCCCAGCACCCATGCAGACGGCTCACAAACCTGTGACGCCAACTTCAGGTTATCTCACTCCCTCTTCTGGCCTATGAAGGCAACTGTGCACATGTGCAAATAACTACACACACAGAAAGAGAGAGAGAGAGAGAGACAGAGAGAGAGACAGAGAGAGAGACAGAGAGAGAGACAGAGAAAGAGACAGAGAGAGAGACAGAGAGAGAGACAGAGAGAAAGAGGCAGAGAGATACATACAAAGACACAGAGAGAGAGACACACACACACACACACAGAGACAGAGAGAGAGACAGAGAGAAAGAGACAGACAGACAGACAGACAGAGAGCAAGAGAGGTATACACACAATGAAAAAAAAAATCAAAGAAAATTGTTCTTGAATAGTGACCACTGAGGAGTGGCTCCTGACTGCCCAGCTCTTTGCAAGGCTGTTTCTCTATTTTGGTTTTGGTTTTTTTGTTTATGTGATATTTTTCTGTTTTTAGTTTCACTGTACTGTGTCCAACTACAGATTTCATCTTAACTAGACTATTTGGGATTTGTATGGTTTCTTACTTATTTAGTCTTTAATTTTTGTTTATTATATGTGTATGTGAGAGTGTTATATGAGTGTGGTGTGTGTGTGTGTGTGTGGAGTGTGTGTGTGGGGGGTGTGTGTATGTGTGTGTGTGTGTGTGTGTGTGTGTGTG